>OU452199.1:11054859-12304859 GCA_911728435.2 Apoderus coryli | reverse complement strand
CGACGGTATCAAAGGCATTAGCAAGGTCTAAAAACACAAATCGTCCTTTTTGTTTTGGACTCAATTGTTGTAATTATTATTTTAGAAACGAAATAGCAGCTTCTGTCGTGTTTTTTTTTTTTAATCCAAATTGCCTTTCTTTGCTAGAAAATGTTTAGTATATTCTTCTCTTTACAATTTTCTTATTTATTTGATATAAGAGATATTGGCCTATAGTTAGAAAGTTACACATTTCAGTTCGACTGCCTTTTTAATAACGACAAGTTTTTTTCCGATACCTGAACATATCCACTATAAAATTATTTGCAATTTCTTTACTGGTTATTCTCTAAATTTGGAAACCTTAGTTCGTTCTATTGCTTTATTTGTGAAATTATTCATTATTTTCCAGTGATGCTTTTGGTCATTTTTATTTTTATTTATTTCTGCTAAATCGGAATTAGCAGTACTATATACAGAACTTCATTGTTCACGTTTAATAATAATAATCAATTTTTCTTCGTTAAGCTTCAGAAAAGATTTAACATTATTTGTGCATTGGCTTTTTGAATGTAGTTCCGTTAAGGAGACTATCAGGAAATGATCGATTTTATCCGTATTATTGAGAAAGGATTTTGATCCATTTCTAATTTTTATATATCAACTAATCATTTTTTTTTTCATTGTTTTTTACGTTTAAGTATTATTTCTTTAGGCAAGTGTTAAATGTATCTGGACAAATAATATTATGGGGCCTATATCCTCCTACATACAGAAAAAACACCAATTTTTGTGTGCCAGACAACAACAGTTTCAACATGGACAATTCGTTTGTGTCATAATTATTAAACAGTCCACAATTAGAGACATGTCCTTAGATTGGTACGCGTCTCACTTCAGACAAATAAGTAAAACAAGCATTAAACCTGTTCGCGAATTTCTATGACCGTCTTAAAATAAGTGCGGCTATGAATGTTTTAAAGCAGATAAAATTGGGTTTCGTAACTTTGACTTTAGTCTCCCGTTGAATTTGGAATCTAAAACATAGAGTTTATTGAAATGCAATTACTAAGCCTTTTGCATTTCACTAGTTGAAATATTTTACCACTTTACCCTCATGTTGCTTTGCACGCCATGGGTTAAACCACAAGTGCAAGTAGTTGTTCTGAAGAATATACAGACCTGATATAAACTTCAACTTACATGGGATAAATGAAACTAGAGAACACAGCACAGCTTCATAAAATAGAACAATATTTATACTCCTCGATTTGAGAATATATGCATGTAAACTTTGTTATTTTGATTTTATTTCGATTCAAATAATAAAGATAACAATAATAAATTCGGTAATAAAAAGTTTCATAAAAATCAGGTAGTTTTTGTTATGTGTATACACCTAGAAAATTACGTTATAATTATTTGTTCAAATTATTTGGTAGACTTAACAAAAAAAATATATAAATAGGAAAAAACAACAAAAATAAGTGGGATGATGATCAAGCAATAATTAGTCTTGCTTCATGTATATAAACCATAACTTGTGAAAAAGGTGTATACATTTATAAAATTAACAAGTACCTACCATACAATCACTTATAGTTATTTGTAACTTCTAATACTTTTTGTTCTGAAATATTCTTATAACAATGATGAAGTTCAATGTTGTATTATTTACCTTGGTAGCTGTAATTGCTTTCACAACAGTAAGTAATAAAAACTGTTTTAAAACAATTAATATTTTTTTAGGTAAACGAAATATATTAATTGATATTTTGAACTAATTTAAAATATCCCTCTTAACCATCTTCTTTTGTTGTTTCTAAATTAAACTTTATACAATTAAAAAATTCTCAAATGGCAGTTCATTATAAAACATGACCATAAGTTATTCCAATTATCCTATGAACATTAATCGTTTTTTTGTTATAAAGTAAAAATCATTTAGTTCTTGAGAGTCACAAATAATATTTCCTGCAGCTATTGTTGTTTTGTAAAAAGAAAAGGGTGGAAAGTGAGATTGCGCTGATATATTTGGCACACAATGAAATTTAATAATTAAAACACCCTTTTGAGCAGTTAACTTTAGATAGGTTTTATATAAACAATATATTTAAGCGTATATTATTCAAATAAAACTGTTATTTTATTTATTTCTTGATACTCTTCCTTATATGAAAACTTAATTTTAATTTGCTAAATTAAAACAATTTAATTAAAATAAAAGATTTTATTTTGTCATTTTTTTGTCTTTAATTTCAAAATAAATATTTAGGCCACCTTTCTTTAAGATATAGATAAATAACTATTTATAACTATTTATCTATATCTTAAAGAAAGGTGGCCTAAATATTTATTTTGAAATTAATTATGTACTTTAAATATATGAGAAAATGTTTTAATCTTCCATATATATTTTATTATTTAAAAATCAATTTTATTTTTAAAATACTAATCAAACACATGTTTATAGATGATTTAAAAACTTATTATTCATTATATTTTATTTTTTTGTTATTACTTTGAATGACTTGTGAAATTTCTGTTTTATTTTTTTTAGAATTCATCTTACAAGAATAAAATATTCAAAATAATTTGCACAAGATTATTTTCCATACGACTATATCAAAATAAAAACAATATATTTTATTTAAACTAAATATTGATATCAAAAATTATGTTCTTTTATTTAAAAACATAATATACATACAGCTCAAAAATAATATGGTTTACTATGTCCGCCTTTCTATATTTGGGTACATATTTTCAAATTAAAAATTCTCCTTTTGAGAATTCCATCCTAGCTTCAATCTATCGAATTATTCATTAAAAATCAAAATATGGAATATCTTGCCGAGATTATTTCCTTTTTCAAGTATGCCACTGTATTAATAAAATGATATTCTATCACATCGAGTTGTGATAATTTTTAAATAAAAGTGAAAACGAAGTTGTAACAGACTTGTTTGTAGTCCATGGATTGTGTAACAAATTTTTCAACGAACTGTTGGTGATTTAATTACGAGTATTATATTAATATAACATACGAAAAATGAAAAAAAAAAATGGTTCTGTAAATAATTTGAAAGCTCGATAGAATAAGATTTGGCCATTTTAATACTCGTATATCGTAGAATTTAATTCATTAATTTCTTTGTGGTTGAATTGATTCGTTTTGTGTAGGTCACCTGTATATTATTCATGTAAGGCTTTATGGAGGTTTTCTATTACATAAGATAAGTTACTGTTAAAACCTCTCATGTCTTTTGACGACACATCAAAATCCCATAACTGATTGAATTACGCAGAAGTTATTTATTTGTAATAATTTTTAGGCCGATTTGACCCCAGAACAATTAAAAAAGCTAAAAGAAGAGAGCTCCGCCTGCATAGCTGAAACCGGTGTAAGTCAAGAAGTGGTTGAAAAAGCTAGAAAGGGTGATTTCTCAAAAGATGAGAAGCTACCCAAATACGCTGTGTGCATGGCTAAACAAATTGGATTTGTTGACGGAAATGGAAAATATCAGATGGATGTTATCAAGGAGAAATTTGGATCGGCTTTGGGAGACGATAAACTAGCTGACGAGTTAATTAAAAAATGTGTGATTGAGAAGCCTAATATAGAGGATGCTGTTGTAGCAACATTTCTCTGTTATTACAATAATACACCAAAACATATTTCCGTTTTGTAAATTGTTAAATGTATTATATTTAAAAAAATATATGTCATTAAATTAGAGATCAGATAAACCAATAAAACGTTTTTCTATAGCATAACATATAAAATGTTATGCCTGACATGACCGAAGCATTACCTTGCTCTGATCACATATTTCAGAAGTAATTGGAAACTATAATATTTTAATTATTAATAACAGTTTCTAAAAATATTATTCTAAACAATTTTGATATTGCTCTTGTATATGTAGATGTTGAGTGGCCAAAGAATTACAACTTCTTATATCACCTTTTTAGTAATTTGATGTGTGGTGCCGTTCGTTTTCATTTTAGTAGGTAACATTTTCACTATTGCCAATGCCACAACATTTATTTAATCTAAGTAGGTACTTATCAGTCGTGAATAGAAAGCAACCAAAATCTAAACTACACATTTTCGAAATTAATATCCTAGAATAAAGTTGCCCTCATTTTCAATCCTAAATAAGATACAATAATTATGATATCATGAAGGTTCCAATTGAAAAAAGTTTTTAACTTCATTTATAAATAATTTCAAAAATACATTTTGCTAATATAGTGCAAAATAACTTACAGAAGCGACAAAAGTACAATTTACTTTACAAGGAAACTTGTACAAATTATTATCAAAGAAAAAAGTATTTTATGTAGAATCTGAAAATAAGTAATGTATTGTGTTTAAAATAAACAATGTAGATCACTTATTAGCACGACCGACATCTTAAAAATTAAAACCTTCTTTCCGATATTTTTATAAGATTTACCGCGGTTTTTTCCGGAGGGCATGCCGTACACAATAATGAAAATCCTATTATACATGAATGATGAAGATGCAAAAGTTCTTTGGTACCTCAAATTTGGAAATTAAATAAAGACTGCTCATATATTTCTCCTACCACAAAAACTATCATGGTTATTACCCGTATGTTTTCAATCAAATATCACATCAAGGTTGCTGACAGCGACCAAGCTGAACCAGAACAATTGCGTAGGTACTGTATAGGTTCACGCAAAAAAATTCATCGTTTTCAAGAAAAAAATTATAAATAAATCAAAACTATACATTGAATTTGTGTCCGTAAAAATATAATAAATGAAAATAATTTCGTGCCATAGCGGACAAAATTACTGGTGTTACTTACACAAGGGATTTTGTATAATTTAGCAAGGCCTCAGTCTAATTCAGTAGAACCAGTCTGAGGCATGGGTCGACAAATACCAACGAATTCGTTTCGCTCTTATTATGAGCTCGTCAGAGTGCCATCATAGTCGTTGACCATCTGCAATATCGGCCTGCATTTAAGCACAGCGATTCTATTTAAAGGCAAAGCTGTAATTGAACTTTTTTATTTTTAAATAGAAAAAAAAATAATTAAATGAACAAAATTGCGACTTTAGTTGGCAATTTTTTCTTTGTTTTTGTTTCAATAATTTTTTATAAAAAAACGGTTAGCCTTAGGCTCATGAAATATGATATCAATAAAAAGTATAACAAAGGAACTTCTCGAATTTAAGGAGACATCTAGGGTGTCTCATTTAAGATTTTCCCATAAAAATACAATATAGATAATGTGACCACCCTTACAAATCAGAGGTCAATGAAATCCAGTAAAACGGAGAAAAGAATGGAATTCAAATGGCTCCGACATGAAAAATTGGTAGTTATGTATTTTGTTTCTGTAGTAAGGCCTTAAATTTATGTCAAAATTAACCATTATTTAAAAATATTTTAAAAACTACTAGACCTAGTGTTATCAACCCTTATGTAATTGTTCTTGTCTTTTAGATCGCATTCATCTTAAAATATGCAGGGTGTCACATTAAGAAAAAGCAACTTTGGTCTGCTGTGCGTTTGTGAACTACCCTGTATAACTGGAAACATTTTAGGGTTGTACTATAAATAATAAATAACTATAAGAAGGTCTACTACACGCGGCATCGACTCGTCGTATTCCCAGCTACATTTCTGGCCCGCTACTATGTTAGACTATATCTATATATACTATAAGATACTATACTATAACTATGCGGCCGGCGAATTACTTTGAAGACATGAAGATGAAACGTTCCGACACGATGAGAACCAAGTGTACAAACTGTGGTTGTACATCTTTTCAGTGTCTAAAAGTTTTATAAAGGATTTTTTTGTCTATCGCTTATAGATCGTCCGCCCACACCCTGAATAATTAATTGAGATAAACAAAAACAACTCGATACAAATGAGATGAGAAGAGACAAATGTTTGTCTCGACTCGACTATGGTCTCGAGCTGCGCCAACTTTTTTTTAAATGGAAAGTATGAGTTTTTTTTAACTATTGAACAATACGCTCACAGCGAACCACATTTTCAAATTTTAGGTTACAGTGGTAAAAATAAAAATAATTTTATATATCGTAGTGGTTTGCTAGCATCTTTGAATACGGATCTGAATTACTTACTTTCAACACAATGCTACAAGGAGTAGATACGTAAGTATGTAGTTTTTTCTTACTTTTTTTTGTGCTACTCGTATACGATATTTTCGTGTCGACCTTCAATTTATTCAGTTACCATTTAGTAAAATTTGATTCGTAGTTCGCTGTATTATAAACCTTTGAGTGTTTTACATAGTTAATAAACTAATCCTTTCCATTTGAAAAAAAAAAAGTTGAGGCGGCTGAAATACAAGGGAAAAAATATATGAATTTTATTCCATACATATATGAAGAACCCGGTATAATATCAGAAGATAAAATATTTTCTAGATGTTATATACGTAATGCAATTACAAAGTAATCTCAAACAAGAGCGCCAAATGAAATCCTTGTTAAAATAAAATAGAAACTGCAAAAAATACACCTAAGGTATTTCTGGAGTTTCGAGTTTAATTTGAGAAAATAATGAAAAACTTTAGTTTAGCAAATGAGACGCACTTATGAATTATAAAATAAATTGTCATGAGTTTTCGACAGGACGCCAGAAAAGAAAAAAATAAAAGTTAAAACAAATGAATTCGCAAAGCAACTGTAGGTAGTGCTACCTGCTTACTGCCAAGTTTGTTTGAAAAATTGCATTACTCATATTTTCATTAAAATAAACAACCTAGAAAGTATTAAATAGTAGCGATACTTGGTAAGGTTTACTCATGACTTAAATCAGTACCACGGTATTTGAACTGCTAGCTGAAAAGTTTATATCTAGTAAAAATTTTGAAATAGAAAACTAAGCAGATGACCAGTGGCGGCCTGTCCTACGAAGCAAGTGACATCCTAAATAATGAGTAAAATTAATAATATTTAAGTATTTAATTCTATTTTATTGTGTAATTATTTTTTTCCAAATAAAATTTAAACTATAAATTAATGTATAGGTACTTACTTAATTTTCAACCTGCTTTACCATAAAACTGTAATTTTGAATATCGTCTTCATCTGAAGCAGGCTTTATCCTATACACCTATTTAACATACTTAATTTACATGCCTATAGGTATTTCCGTCTTTTTTTATTCGTCGAATAATAGTAAAACAATATTTATTTCGGGCTCTCTCTTCCCTATATGCGGCAGTTGACACACCTGCCAGTGCTTGTGTCCTGTGACACACGAATAGCCTATTTATTTGTCATACACGTTCTTGTGCAGATGAAGCGTGCCTCAAAGCATTTTCATCTATTATTCAGCAACAATGCGCAACACTGCCATCTGGCATATACCCACTATACAACCACCTATCTCTCTCTTCGTATAAACATAGTTGCCAGCGTTTAATTGTACTAAGGATAGCATACGAATATTGCCATTAAAAAAACACTATAAGAAGCACGCTTCATATAGATGCAGCAGAGATTTAATGTAAAATAAGGCTATATGACAACGCTTGGCGAGTGTTTTGTACCTATATGTCGATTATTATTATGATTATATCTATCTCTATCACACAGTCGCAAATTTCTAGTGCTATGCTAATATTATTTTTATTTACTTTTCGGGAAGCTTAATGGTTTGATATTGTCACACCCGGTATATTGTAATAAAAATATTGCATCCGGTCAAACTAGCTATTTTACGCTGATTTAATAATTTATAAAAGTTCATCAAAGTTTATACAAGTCATGACTTTAGCATCGGTATTGTACCTAATAGACAAATTGCAAAGTCAACAAAGTAAAGTTATAAATATTGTTGTAACAGGAAGTTACAGGGGATTTTGATTTCCACTTCGGTGTAGTAAAGATTGAAGAGAGTGGTTGGAGACTTGGCGGCTCGGACCATGAAGTCTCCCCGCGTTGGAGCATATATGTGTCCGAATGCTCCGCCAGGTTCTCTAACCACAAAACTCTCTTTTTTGGGGTTCTTGGGTAGTGTCACTTAAGATTTATAGTTTATTTTAACGCGAATTAATTTCAAGAGTAACTATTATTAAATATTTATAAATTTTAAGAATTCTATTAACGCGAACGCAGTATCAGCTGTGTCGCCAGAATGATTGTAATGTAAGTACGAATTTTTAATTATTATAATTGTTGATTTTTAAACTTGTCCATTTTTTATTAAATTGATTTCTTGTACATTTTCTAAATAATTAAATAAATAATAGTTAGTAATATTCATCTGACTTTCCTTTCATTTTTAATATAGTTTCTTTCAATTTAATCAAATAACTAGTAACTGAGAGACGCCGCTCAAATACAGACCGTCACTCGTTTACGAGGGAGAATCAATAAGATCCTCTTTCGTGAGCGTGATGTAAGTGGGCGATTCTCGAGTAGCTAAACATGCCAAGCGAGTTAATTTTTAATTATTATAATTATTAATAGTTTTTAATACTTATTCTTTTTCCATTAAATTGATTTTTTTTATTCTTAAAAGTTTATTATTTTTTTGTGACAATATTTTTAATACAAATTAGTCTTTCTATTTAGTTACCTACATATTTAATTGAAGTTTTAAAATCTAAAAAAGTAGTGAACAAATTAACAGAATATACTTATACGGTTATTAATTAGTAGGTACCTACCTATTTTTATCAAAAACAAATGGGTAGGTACCGTAAAATATGTTTTTTTTAATAACATAATATATTATAATATCTCATATTTTAATATGGAAGAAGCAAGTGGAAGTAGTACACATCAGCAGCGTAAATTATATTTACACTGACATCAGGTAAGCGCAGTTATTATGAAAAATGATGTTTATTTTTTAATTTTAACTAAAGTTAAGTTTTTTTAATCAGCACTTCTTTTCAGAACAGAATGTTGTTAAAAATATACAGATACATTACGATTATAAAAGATGTTCAAAATGAAATCCATCTGCCTTAATACACTTTTCTTCACGAATGTTTAAATGTGTAATGGACTTTCTGATTGTCAGTGGGTCATTTCTTGTAATATTGCAACAGTGAATAATTCTGTTAATGAGCTGTTGTGTTTTATAATCGTAATGTTTATTAAATTGTTTTTTACTTTTGTTAAAACTGTTTTATTGTTTGATTATTGTTTTTTATTTGATTTCTTAATTTATGAATAAACATTTCCCTGGTTTGTTCATTTCATTCCGATTAAAATAATTAGACACATGAGTTTTCCTCAAACAAATAAGAAACCTAGGTTATTACAAGCATTTTGTACCTGTTTTCTGTCTATTACGGGTGGAAATAGTTACATACAGGGTGAATTATTGGGATGAACCACATATGCCAGATTTTTAAATCCGGCCCTGTAAATCAATTCAAATTATGGTATTTACCATAGTGGAGCACAGTGTGTGTCGTTTCTGTCTATTTTGAAGATTTCTTTATAATAACTAAACATTATTATACAGTAAGATACTTTATTATTGCCAATTTTCAAATACCCAGGTCCAACTGTTTATTTATGCCCTATGAAAAAATTATTTTTGAAAAATCGTATACAGGGTGAAGTGTTGAATATGAAGCAGTCCCACAAATTTTCTCGAAGACGGACCTGGATTTTTTCAATTCTGAATATGTCAGTTAGTTGCCAGGCACCAAAACACACTTTCATAAAAAAATGAGATAAATCGACTTAATCATTGAAAAGATATGACGAAACATTGTTTTGGTGCAGATCCACAATTCACATATATATTATACTCGTATATTAATAATCAAAACAAACAGACATTTTTAATGGTCATTTGATAATCCCCTAACGTGCCTCTACTTATGGTAGAAGTATGTACAGTTCCTCGTGACTCACCCTGTATAAATAAATACAAATGATTGATGTATTATGATTTGCTAACAGGTAGCATAAAAGTAATTTGATTGACAGTTTTCACAAAATGTGTTTTATTTAGTATTATTATGATGTAGGTAAATATATTCTAGATATTAATTACACTTTAATTAAGGTTTTTAAGAAAACAATACTTAGGTGAGGTACCTACTTATAAACATAACCTATATTTTATGCAGTTGACGAAGTAGGGATATCCCTATTAATTTTAGCTTTCTATTAAGTATATGACTTTATTTTATGTTATGCTTCACCACATTAAACTGCCACAAGCCGCCACTGCAGATGACTTCTGTTATTGATTTGATAAATTATCACTGTCATGATTTTTAATATATGGAGATATTACATGATCAGCTACAATATTACGATACGCCGGCGGTTGATTTCTATGAAATTATTCGTATTAGTGAAAAATGCACAGACTGGCAGGCAGCAAGATTTTGTATTACTATTGTCACAGTTAAAATAATAGAATTCGATGCTATTGTACTTATTTTAAATTGTTATTGAAATTATATAGCTAAAATAAAAACACCATATATATTTATTATACAATGAATACTCAGATTACCACGAAATTATTTTTGATTTTATTATATTCCATTTTTATGAGGGACAATAAATTTATATATGCATGGGTGGCCAACAGATTTGATGTGAAATACTTATTTATTCTCCAGTTAGACGAATATAGTTAACTAAGTAATGTATTCCGCACTAATTTTTCTTGCATTGGCATTTGTATCTCATGGTGCTGACACAGGCCATAATTTCAACTATGTAAGTAAAAGTGCGGAATAGAAATCTTGTAAATAATGACGATGACGAAATAAAAGTCGAATCTCCACAAAAATAAATTTAATTGAAATTTATATTTAGCATCCAAACATTACCATTAACTAACATTATTATTGGTATTATTTAATTTTTATTAATTCAAACCACAAGCAAATGTTTTCCATAAAAGTGACCTCAATAGAAATTTTCTGGAACATAAAATTGTAAGTTTCTCTTTTTACCGCTGATGATGGGACTGTTTTAAGTTCTGAAAAATGTTTGAATGTTGATTATAAATGTCTATTAAATTTATTTTTGTTGAGATTCGACTTTTATTTCGTCATTAAAAATATTCAACTCCACTTAAGAATCAACTATTTTTTCAAATTATTGTAAATATTTAGTTAATCAAAATAAAAACTTAATTTTTTAAATAAAAAGAAAATGTATAGAATTTGCTGTGAACGCAACCATAACTAACATAAGAATGTATTCGGGAATCAAATATCTAAGCACAATAATTGCTATATTTATTCGGGCCAGGTAAAAATTGAAAAGTTTCAAAACAGTGGTGCAAGGTTAATGTGTAACAGCCAAATACTTGTATTTCTTTCAAAGCAGATAAAGCCCAGATAGTTGATTACCATATCTCTTGATAGTGTGGAAATTCGAACTCCACCAAAACTGTTATTTTTTGAGCTAGATTCGGAAACCATCCCCATCCCTTGTCCTTCATTATGATGTTTAAAAATATTTTAATTTAACTTTTCATATATTTCAACTTACAAATCGCAAATTCACTCGGTGATCGGTTTCCTACTACTTTTTATTGGCACTCTAATACAAAAAAAATGCAGGCTTCCTTTGGCTATTGAGTAAACAATTTTTTAATACTAATTAACCAAACTGTAACTACATCTATAATATAATATATAGTATAATCTCTATATCAACAGAGATTATACTAACGGCACATTTCACCACACCTGTTTTTAATTAAAGAAATTCGTAGGACTAGGTTTGGTCATAGACCAATATTACTAAAACATAGAATACAAAAAGCTTATAAAATAATATCTGATAAAATTATTATTATTATTAAAATCGACAAACCCCCTTTACAATACAATACCAAAAAAACACAACTAGAGAATAATTTGAAAATTTGAAAAAGTACAAAATTTTTATAAATGTCTGTTTATTTTTAGGCCGCAGAAGCACAGAATGTGTACCAAACTAAAATAAAATCAGAATGCCTAAAATCATCAGGGTTAGATCCAAAGGTATTGAGCGAAATAGAAACTGGTGACCTAAACCACGATTCAAGAATTTCAGAACCACACTTCATACAATACGTAGTTTGCATAATAGGACACATCGATCCTGTACTTTTAACAACTAATAAACTGAAACAATAAAATGTGTTAAAATAATAAAATACCAACAATTTTTCTTTAAATTATTTATTTAATTTGTTCAAGAGTTATTTATATGTCAAAACTGTGATTGTAATGACTTAAGATGAATCGTAGTACTTCGTTACTTTACATTTAATAATTTATATAGTGCAGTGTCATGAAAGGGAACAAACATTAAGCATTGATTGTCATCCAAATGAATGTTTGGTGCGATTCTCAGTCACATGAGGGTCACATTTTATGTATTTGCAAAATCTGGGAAGAAAACAAACGTTTTGGGAAAAAAATATATTGTTGCTTTTCAAAATATCCTTCTTTATGGTTTATATGCTTTAACATGCTTTTGGACCAATTCTCAACACATATTTTCCACTCAAAAGGTTGCATATCAAAAACATCATTTCGAAAGGACCGCATCTTGAAGTACTGAAAAGCACACTTTTTGCTTCTCATTTGGAACAAAAAGAGGCCATCAAGCGATAGGTCGGACAAAAATAGTCAATTTGACATTATTTCAATATTGTTGTCCGTCAAATTGTCCACCACCATCTAGTGGTCATTTGTAACAATATGCAAGGTGACGCTGGTATTAGTTACAAAATTTCATTACTATGCGGATTATCTCGCATTTCTAAAAAAATGCCTTTGCTGAAAATTTTTTTTGGGAACATTAATTACTATTTGTGAAATTTCATTATTTAAATCGATGATATTTAGAGTCATAATATTTTCGGCTTTTAATCATATTAAAAATTAAATATATATTAATCCATAAACAATAAACCGTGTTTAATTAACGATGGGGTTACAAGAAAATTTGTATAAAATTTCTCGATCGTTAATTTAAAGGTCAAAGTGTACAGATATAAGTAAATATATTTGGACAATTTGATGATTTCTCCTATTTTTTAATTTCTCGATCGTTAATTTCACATGGCAAATAGTCCAGATATAAAAATAGCTGAACAATCCCACAACAAAATCCTCTAGTTAGATTAGTGTTTTTTTTTAATTACGGAGTTCTGTTATTAACAAACAAAAATTACTTTATTAAATCACACTTACATGCTCACTAGAAACAAGATGACTTTAATCAAAGTTGCTTTTGCCGGTGGCACAACTTAATAAAGATGATAATCACGAGTAAAATGTTTCCTTAAATTTATTTTTACATACAATTTGATATCTTAGAACCTGCTCATATATAAAAAAAAAATTATACATAAACTGTATTTCATATTATATTTATTATCAAGTTTTATGACAACCATTCAATCACATGTGCTATAATATTTTTCTTAATTGTTGTAAGGTCTTCTGAATCGCTAACACTCATCGGAGCTAATTCAGTTCCATGAGAACCACCTGCAATAAGTAAAAACAAAATTGTTGTAGATTTATAAAACAAATTTAATAGGCAACATGTGGAGATATTTCTCATAGAATTGTACGCTCAGGGAATTACTTTTTAGTAACCTTTTAAAAGTTATAATTACGGTGGTATGTAAATATTTATACATAAGAAAACAATTATTGCTAGGTCTAAATGAAGTATGTATGAAGAATGAGTAATACACTCAATTAACATTGTGAGTTTTTTAAGTTTAATATTTTGAGCGTGAAGTTTAATGGACACCCTGGACATATTAAGGCATGATCGTGGTTGTTACTATTTAAATCTGACCCTATCTCCAATGTAAAAGTATAACTCGCATAAATAGTTTACTATCCCGAAAATTTCTCAAAAACTCAAAGTTCTAATCATGTCAAATGTGTCAGCTTAAAAAAGTATACCTTCAATGATAAAAACTTTGTTCGTTGTCTCATTCATGGTCAAATGTCCTAGTTTAATCCATGGATCTTCAGATCCGTAAGAGAAGAGTAGTTTGCTAGCACCAAAGTACGAAGAGTCTCCTCCATAGTTGTATACAGTTTGTTGAACATTGTTTTTGATAACTTCTTCAGTGAAATCTGAGCCAAATATTGATTGGCAGAGTTTCACGTAATAATCTAGATTCAGTCGGTTTCCAAAAATCTTTGAAGTTGATGTCGTGTGGAAAAAGCCTAATTGGTAACATTTTTGGAACCACCATGGCCTGTCTGTTAACAAATAATATCATTTTATAAAAATATCGTATTATTTTATATATATGTAATAAATAATTCCGAAAATAATTTCAATGATGAAGAGCAAAAATTCTTAGGCTGCCCATACAAATCAATCGGTTTTTACACAACATTAAGGTTATTTTCAGTAATTTTATACAATTTTTAATACACACCTTTAATAAATAAATTGTTTTGTTTAGATTTGAATTAATTGTTTTTTATCATGTAGAAAATACAGTAGGTATTACTTGGTTAGAATAACACTTTTTAAACAATCTATAATGTAACAATTACGAGAAGGCCAATTTTTAATTTTTTATACCCAAATCCCTGACGTCAATTTGAGTGTTTCACTTTTCGCCCTATAACCCACGCATTATTGGACGATAATGAAAAATATAATTTATCAAAAACCTCACCCTAAAATTACAATTTTTTTATTTTAGGATGCTAACAGCGATACGTGCGTCAAGATTTAAAAATTGGCGAATTAACAAAGTTAGCGTCTACACCAAAGAGCGAATTATTTCAGATTCATAATATTTATTTTAAAATTGGTTTTAATAATACTTGCTTGAATTAATTTAGTTTTCTTCAAAATGTTTTGATTTATTTATGAAATAGTATATTATATTCTTCTTGAGATATATCATTTTGATATGCCAACAGGGTTAACAGATATTTAGATAATAGTGTTGTATAGATACATAAAGTTTTGAGTAGCCTATTATTTTAAGTTTTTGCTATGATCTATAATAATATTAAAAAATATTTACTTACAGCTGGTGCTTAAATTACTATCATCAGCAGACAATGTGGCCACCGTAGCACTAAATCCATTTTCAAAGCAACCGCTAAGTCCCTTAAGAGTCTGGACATAATTATTAGCTAGTCCAATACCCGCTACATCATCGGCTTGAGAACTTAAAATCTTCTCACATAATTCAGGTACTTTACTAAATTTGACAGCGTAAGCTAAATTCTCGGTAACTTTATAGTAAAAGTTAGCAATTTCAGTCGCATCTTTCGCCGATGTCTCAGTTATTTGGGTGCATGTATTGAAATCACTGTTAATTTTGTCTAGGTCGCTACCAGATGTCAGAGAACTGTCAATTGCTGCGAATCCATTTTCAATATGTGAGAGGCACTCCTGGCTATGACCATCAATTACATCAGTAACAGCCGTTAAATAATCTTTAAAAAAATATTTATAAATATTTTTTATAACAGTAGAACAAGATATCTTTTGGCACACGATACTTAGTTTCAGTGTTTTACTATTCGGCCTATACCGATAACTTCTATAATAAATGAAATTAAAACTTTCTTGCAATAAATAATTTTAGGTAGCTCATCAATAAAAACATGGCCTAATCCATATACGAATACAACTAGTATATAGAAAATTTGCTTTTATCTAAGTACTCATGAGTATTAAATTCAAAAGGTTTATTGGATTCATATAGATAAACTAATATAAGTACATGGTAAATCAATGTGGCAAAATTTGTCTATCTAGCAACTACGAACATCAACAGTTGAGTCGGTGCACATCAGACGTTGAGTACCAGTGGCCGATATACCTACATAACTGTCTCAGTAGACTGCCGCGAAAGCTTTAAAAAATTTATCTGTTGAGTATTTTTAATGGGTCACCTATACTTTTGTGAAATGTGCGTCAGTTATCTTTTGCCTTTTTTGTTATATAGATAATTTTACTTCTGGTTTAATTTCAACAAAAAAAAAACATACCCTCAAATTCAAGTTCAGCTTTGACTGGTCCACCAGACACTACGGCATGTTTAATAAGATAGCTATAGTACATTCTCAAAAACGTTGCAAGTGTTCCTCCATATCCCCAACCAAACACTACCCATTCTACATCAGACGCCAATCCCCAACCACCATTAATTCCATAAACAAAATTATTGACATCAGCTAGAGCTTGCTCAATTGTTAGGTACTTTTTAAGCTCTTCACTTTTGGTGTTTCTAGAAAAAAAATGCTTTTCTTATGTAAGATTGTTGAGCCAGGGTAAATACCTATTAAGTCTTATATCGATATAAGTATAAATTACATGTTTGAACAGTTTTATACTAAGCATTCTTTAATAGTGAAAATATTAATGATTTTAAATCAATATACTTACTGGTGAGGCTGACTTTCTCCATAATATCTGTGTTCGAGAAGGAACATAAGTGCACCAGCTTCCTTTGCAGTATCAGTCCAAAGACTTGAAGTTATTAAGTCTACATTATCAACATAGGAATCATGTTCTCCGCCGTTTCCCCCTAGTATTAAAAAGACTCTGTTGTTTGCAGTTTTGTTGAAATAGTCGTAATTCACGTAGTATTTCTTTAAAGAAAAAAAGTATTCACACATCAAAAGTTTCTATCGAGACCACTGTTTATACTCGAAATAAAATTCGATTGGACAACATATGAGTATTGAGGTCGACTGTCTAACTCGGTCGAGTGCAGATACTTCTCACTTTTTTATCTCATACGAGTGAAGTAAGTTTAAAAATCTAAAGAATTTAGACAGGAAACTTCCACAAGCAAGTAAACTTATGGAAACAATGCTTATGGACAAATCCTGCGTCAAATTTATACTAGCGAACGTTTCGCTGGTCATCCTGTTGTCTTCTTCAGAGCGAACTTGCGTGAACGCGGTTAAAGTCACGATACGTTAGCTTGTGTAAATTTGATGCAGGATTTGTCCAGAAGTATTGTTTCTATAAAACTGAAACATCTAAATTTGTCAACGGCTTTTAGGTACCTAACATCAAGAAAAAAAAATACAAGAAACTGTACGAACAATAATAGGCGAACAATAAAGTGTCTTGTAGATATTGGTAGAATAGTAGAATGCATTTGGTTCATTACCTGTTAATTGAGAAAACAAGATGTTCTTTAATTGAGGCAATGCCCTTTACTACTTATCGGAAAGTATTAATTTTAATTATTGGAGTTTACAAATATCATTCTAACTTTTATTATAGTGGTGAAATACCCAAATAATGAGCCATAACTAATGTACATATACCAAGTTCTATCCATAGTGAAAGATACACAGTTGTATGTGAATAGACAATCGACATATGGGTGATCCAATAAGGCTCTGATTTTTTTAGTGGCACGCATAAAAATCAATGCATTGGTAGAATAGTTATTTGGTGTGTTATTTTGGTATAGGCTCCTAACAAATTGCCCAGCCTGTACGAGTATAATCAAGTTTTTATTAAAATTTTTGTTGTAGAATTCCAGGTAGAATCTATATTTTACTGGAATATAATATTACCTATCGTGCATTTGCCTGTTTGCGGATTTCCTGCGATATATTCTGCCATCGTCGCTTTATTAATGCAGCTTGTAGTGTAATGAAAAAATTTTAAGAATCATGAATTAGTTCTTACCTGCTGAAATGTTTCCAAGTTACTCTCATTATAGTGGTCGATAATTTGTGGAAAATATGCAACATTTACTGCACCTACATAGTAGCAAACGTTGGAGACTAGCAAGATTGAAGCTATAAGAACCAGCTTCATTTTCTCGAATACTAGCAGCATTATACTGATTCGAAAATATGATCCGATGCTATTTATAATTGGTAATTGTTATTGACAAATGTGATTTAAAAAATGCTACTCAAAGATAATTGCAGCTGGATTATCAATGTATAAGATAATTTTAACACTTCATAATATATTTGATTGAAGTGCTTAATTTTTATCAGAATTATGTAATTCTATATTTTCCAAAATATCTACACTAAAAATAATATAAAAAATGGGTTTTTTTGGTATCTGGTATTATTATTATTATATATATTATATTATTTCTTAATACGATATTTTTTAGTTATTCAAACATTTAATAGAAATAATGATTTAGAAAAATTATTTGTATCATGTCTTCCTAAACATATTTAATTTGACATTTCAAAATTGAAAATTAAATTTAGGTTTAAATTTTTGATTATTGTAAGGGATAGCAAAAAAAAATTATATAAAACAAGGTTCAAGAAAAAAGAAAAAAAATATTTGCAACTTTCATTTAGTGGCTGTTAACTCACTCATTCTTTACAACACTTTTTCGCTCTGGTCGTGTCATAATTCTCACAATAATGCCTTGAGTTATGCAGTGTTGTGAGTATAGACATTATTACATCAATTTTATCCAGAAATGTCTCAAGACCAAGCCTTAATTCGAATGCTTTAATCGCCTTTCTTATCGTGTCAGGGGATATTTGCCGAAGTTCATATCTGATTCTATTTTTTAAATTCTCAATACTGCTTGGCTTATTTACATACACTCTGTGTTTTGGATATCCCAAAACTAAAATGTCCATATAGGGGTTAGGTCAAGCGACCTAGCAGGCAATTCAAGTTCACGCCTTCGCTCAATCCACCGGCACGGAAATACTTCGTTTAAATGTTGAGAAACTACTATATTAATTTGTGGAGGTCCACCGTTTTGTTAAACCCAAATCTGAGTCTTCTGGAAGGTTTGGGTTTATACCTATACATCTAAAAATAAACGACATTAATTGGGAACCAATTCATTTCTTAAAGATTGCAAGTAACGACTAACGCTATTTCGTGTAATCTTCTTTATAGTCCTTGAAGCTTATGATTTAGAACTTAATTCTGCATTAAATAGTGTACTAAATGCCGGATGTTATAGATAAGCATGTAATAAAAGCGTTGCATGGCTATCCCTGTAGTATAAATATATGTTAAATAAAGAATTTTATAATGCTTATTTTTGAACATTTTCGTATGTATATTTTTGTTTCTCCTTTCTTGAAAATGATGACGTAAAAACAAATATTTTGATTTTATAATTATTATTATTATATTATAAAACATTAACGTATTTGAATAACTTAACACAAATTCTTCTCATATGGCGTCACATTTGCATTATGCTTTTTTGTTCGTGCAGATGACTTTACAGTGCTTGTTGACGAAGGAAACCAAACTCCGAATCGTTGCAGCATAAATAGCTACATGTTATGACTGAATGTGGTCCTTGCTCCTGGTACCAGCCTTTAAAATTTGTTTTATTGGGACGTCAATCTTAACAAAAGATTAATTTACGAGTAAACGAAATATTCCCTGGAATATTTAATAGCCGACCGCTATTAGGTTTATGTGACGTTCTTATTGTACCATAAACTTATATAGCTTATTATTGCACGCAATAATGTGTCATTTATTTTACGCTTAGCTTTGACTTGAAGCCCTAAATAATGCCTGTACCGACAATTTTCATTTCATATCTTAAATTATAAGTTCGTATTTCAAGTGTAGCTGGTGCTTTGTTTTATATAGAATGTTCATATTAAATTTTAATAAGGCTGTCATAGTCCTCCATAAATCTGCTACATGCTATGTATAATATACATATTATGTCGTTAATATTTTAGAAGTTATTAATAAAATATAATCAATAAGATTGTCTAGAGCTGCGATAATTACACAGGTTTAAAATTTCAGTGTCCCGAATAAAGTGTCTATAAAGAAGTTGTTGCATAAGACGTTTTTAATGTAAAAAAGATCTCGACGCCATGCTTAGATAGGTCACGAAAAATTATTAAGTAAAAGAATTATTGTTTAAGTTTAAGTAAGGGTAAAAGATATTCACAGACTAGAATTATTCAGGATATAGAAATTGAAATTATGATACAGTTATCATTTGGACATATTCGATATTATTTTAATCACAACAATTTATATCCTCATAATATATCATTTAACGTTGGTCTTCTTCATAATATGGATTTGTCAACACTGGTGTTGCAATCTGGCAACTGACAGTTCCATCGTATAGTTGGACATTTTTGAGGTTATACGTACTCAGAACGTTTTGACATACGAGCGATATTTGTGTTGTTTACAGTAACTTAAAAGATTCATCTCGGCCCAAAAATGGAATTAAATCGTGAACATTTTCGTGCGATTATTTTTTACAACTTTCAACGTGGATTAACTCAGCAACAGTGCATCGATCAACTTAATTCAATTTTTTCCGAAAACCATTGATGCTGTGCGCGAACTCGTATTGCAAGCTCATCATGTGACCAATCAAGAAATTGAGACAACCTTAGTCATTAGTGGGACCAGCATACATTCAATATTGCATAAACATTTGACTGTCAGAAAAATTTGTTCGCGTTGGATTCCACACAATTTGTCAGTTGCTCAAAAAAGGCTCGTATAGATTGGTTGAAAGAAATGCTCAAAAAATACGATCGCGGTGCTTCGAAACACGTCTATGACATCGTGACAGGTGATGAATCGTGGATTTACGCGTATGAGCTCGAAAGTAAACAGCAGTCGACTATATGCATGTTTCAAGATGAGCCAAATCCAACAAAAGTTGTTCGCGCACGAAGCACTTCCAAGCAAATGGTCGCTTGTTTTTTCGGGAAAACTGGACATGTCGCAACCGTACCACTATAACAACGCACACCAGTCAATTCTGAGCGGTGCACAACCATTTGTTTGCCAGTTGTCTTCCAAGAAATTAGGAAAACCAACCGCCGAAAACGGATGACTCTTCACCACGACAATGCGAGATCTCACACATCGGCTCAAACAACTGCATTTTTGAGCACCCAAAACATCGATTGACTTGACTTGGCACTGAATGACTTCTTTTTATTCCCGTACGTAAAAAACTAACTGAGAGGTCAACGTTTTTCGACACCTGAAGAAGCAGTTGCTGCATTCAGAATGCATGTTTGGGAGATACCTCAATCAGAGTGGCAAAAGTGCTTCCACAATTGGTTCAAACGCATGCAAAAGTGTATAGATCTTTATGGGGAATATTTTGAAAAACAATAAAGTGATTTTCGATTATTAATATTTGTTTTTGTTCTCTGATCCCGAAATATAAAAGGCAACCCTCGTATTTATATACACTTCAATGATCAAGTATATTTCGCGATATAGATTAGTCGCCATTTCCACATAATATGTCTCTATATTCACCTAAAATTCAAAGCATGTTTTTTACATTCTTGACCAGTATATTGATACGCCATAATGAGTAGTATTAAAAAAAATTGGGAGATATTTTGGATAAAGATTTTAGATTTTGTGAATACATTAAGAAATGTTTTAAAAATGATGATTCTGTTTGATTTATAGTAATAGACATATTTTGAACTTCAAGCTGCATTTCAACTACTGTGATTTTGTCTATAAACTCTGCCTTAATTTAAAATCGTATTCATAGGAGCTAAATTATGGCAGAGTCCATAGGTAATATCACAGATTCACAATTCAGAGAGTGCAGAATTTCTGTTGCCCACTTGTGTATGGTCTGAGAAAGTTTGATCATATATCGTTTACTTTTGTTGAATTTAATTGGTTAAAGTTTTGGGGCGACACAACCGATTTTTTTTATTTAATATATAGAGTAAGAATTTATTATTATTATTATTTTTTTTATAAATAGTGTTGCAAGTTTCGTCTATGATATGCCCAATATATTTTCGTAATGTAGAAAGCAGTAGTCCATTTTCATAATTTATACATCTGATGTATGTATAAATTATGTGCCATTAATTATTTTTAAAATCACTTACAAAAGAATAAAGTAAAAATCTCGGATTTGTAAAAAATTTATTAATTTTTCTCATTTTCTAAGTTAAATTATAAAGAAAATACATTTTGTCATATTTTTCTTATAAAATAAACGAAGAAACATTCACGAAATATTTTAAAATCTAACATTATTGTAAAGGAACATTGCTATTATGATTATTATTACAAAAACTATTAAAAAATACACAATTCCATTGGTTCCTCAGCATAAGCACATTTAATCATTTCAAAGGCCGTATTTTGAGGCGTATCCTTAACCACGAAACATTTCTCTGCTATTCTCTCTGCCTCTTCTGCAGTCAATTTAGCGCTCAATTTGGTTTGAATTATCTTTTTGTCCAATTCGCCTTGCTCGTCTTGAATACCCAATTTCCGTGACATACACAAAAAGTATTCTTTTAGCGTTTGTTGGTCGGAAAAATCACCTCTTCTGGCACGAAGAACGTAGTCTTTCAATACGCCTGTGTCTTGGGAGCAGTCTTTTATATAGATTTTCAGTTTTCTCTTTTGTTCGAAGTTATTCCTGCTTGCCTAAAAAAAGATCATACAATAAAATTTTATGTGAGAACTTCAGAGTAAAGCATGTAATTTGCTTAAGTACATGACTGACGTTGTTTTCATGCAGCGAAATCTAAATATGACAATAGTAAATAATACACTCCATGTAGCATCTTCTCGTTATTGTAATTTTCTATTTCAAATACTGCATTATGTTTGCCTATTAAATTTTTGTACAGCATTTTAATAAAATGACATATAAAATATTAATAACAAATTCGCAAAACATGACTTCTAGGTGCAGTCGCAGGCAATTGAAGAATTTTATAATAAAAAATTTGCGTTAAACATATTTCCGCGGTTACTTTATATAAGAAAAATTATACGACCTCTAATTTCTAATGGTTTCCATTATACTGGATATTCAGAATTTAATTTCTCATTAGTCGGGTTTCTGCATTTTATTTCAGTTCTTCTAGGCACACTAAATTTTGCAAAAAGCAGTGAGCAAAAAAAATTAACAAATGTCACTACTTAGCACATCAAAATTGATATTTTGGTACGTATGTGCTAAGTAACTATTCCCTAAAATGTGGCTAAAGACAAGGATAAATATGGAGATAAATGTTATTTCTGAACTAAATGTATCAATCAAGAATTAACATTGATATCTAAACTCGGTTGGAGACATTGAGCATTGTTCAAAATATTCCATCCTTCGTTTCGTGGTTATTCTTTTTTTAATTTAAACAATATAAATTTAAAATACTTAACTAGAGCGATGAAATTAACAGTCTCTATTACTCAAGTTTATTGCTACACGTAAAACTCCCATTGATAGGCAAACAAATGACAAATACACGCATCAAGTTCTTGTATCAATATTTAAATTGTAATTGCACAATACTCATTCGCTAATTATCTTTATCACCTCCTGTTTAAAAACGACTAGATTTTGAGGTAGAAATTAACTATTTTATATACTATGGAAGTATTATTGCTATTCATTAATGGAAATAGTTTATTGTACACATTCCAGTGCATTCAAAAGCTGTATATATTTCACCAAAGAACTGGTTTACCGCATTAAAATTTGACAATAAAATTAAATATATCTGATTTACTTACCTTAAAAATATTAATATTTGTGGGCGAATTCTCCTGGTAGCATTTAGCAGTATAGTATGCTGTATCCTGAGGTGAATTCTTATCGATGGCACATAAATTTATCAATTTCTCTGCTAGAACGTCGTCGTTGAAAATATCGTTCAATTTTTGCCTCAAAATGCTTCTTTGTAATGCACCGGTCGTATTTTGAAAACCAATTTTCTTTGACATACAATACATATATTCCTTTAATGTCGGGTCGTCGATAAATTTACCTTCACGTGCTTTTTCAATAAGATTTTGTGGTGCGTTGGTCTCGGATATACAATCCTTATTATATGCGTCGAGTTTTTTAATTCTGTCGTGAGACATGAAATGCTTTGGCTATAAAATAATAGAGAAAAATATCTGTTAGAATGAAATTCACTTTTCGAATAAAAGGTTTGCGTTTTATGAAAGCTCAAATAACAATAGAAAATTTCGAGACATAATTTCAACGTGCCGTTATTAAATATACGAGTATTTGATAAATAAAACGTAGCGGTCTCAAAATTACAGCCGGTTTCACCTATATAGAACCACATTTCAGAAGTTATACTCCAACTTTTTGAAGCCAATTGATATGATAGGAAGTTACCAATTATGCGGTTTAAAGTAAACTTGGCTGTTATAAGAAGAAAATATTTTTTTTAAGGGAATATATGAATGGGCCTACATATGTAATTGTAAAATATTTAGTCTTATTTATATTTATATATCTGGTAAGGCTGTTACCTGTGTTTTTTTTATTATACCTAAGTTTATAATATAAGTTATTCATTGGAGCAATAGGATATTGGTTAACTTAGGCAATATGGTAAATTCAAAATTCTTTATTGAAGTTATCATGGGACATAGCGATAAATAAATAAATAAATTTTACCACTCGCTGATTATAGACAGATCTTTTATTAGACCACATCTAATCGATTATTTTTTGAGAAATAATTTTAGAAATCGATGGATAGCCAACAATGGCCCTTTTTTCTTTGGTCCCACACTCCCCAGAGCTTTCTGTACTCGATTTTTTTTTCTGGGGCATAATTAAAGATTGAATGTGTAATACACCAGTAAAAACAATCGAAGATTGCATGCAGCGAGTGTTGAATGAATTTGCAAGTGGTATGTTAAGATTGTCGTAATGACAGTTGTACCATTTGAGTGCTTTTCAATATATTTATAGCCACGTAGATGTTTCAACTAAAATCAGCAGTAAAATCATCAAATATGGGTTTGGCAATATTTCAAAAACTAAAAAATTTTAGAGTATAAAACGTTATGCAAACTTATCGTTATTTTTAATGCTAAATAAGATAAGCTTATATAATTTAGTGACTTATATTAGAAAAAAATTATTCTACAGAGTTTTCTCAATTTCATATTATTTTTGGGATACCCTCTATTAATATTTACAAAAAAAGAAAATAAAAATTCTAAAACAACTAATATTTTTCAAGAAGAAATTGAGCCAAACTTATTTAATTAAGGTTGCCTTATGTCAAAAATTGATTATTTTAGGACCTCCGAACGTTATTTTTGACATAACAATATGTCAAAAACGGTAAGACATGATACACAACTTCTACTTAAAATCTTGCGTAGAATCCAAAACAGTGATAATATATAAGGTGTTCCAATTGAAATAATAAAGTTGATATAGGTATAACCAAAAGTGTCTGTAACTTACAACTATTTAACCAAATATGTCCCATACATAGTTATACCATAGAATAGTATGTGGTAATACTGCCAAAGTTTCAAAACTCCTATGTACAACTGTACATATATAAAAAAATTTTACACCTTGTTAGGCTCAAAGTACTCAAACGCTTATTGAGCGAAAAACAAGCTTTTTATTAGACTAACATATATACAAATTAGAAACTTATGTTGTTTCTTAGACTAATGTATTATTACGGCTCTTTATTAGAGCATTTCGCCATTAAAATTAAAATAAACTATTTAAACTCGAATCACTGAAAATGGTCATTTCGTATTAGTAATAATTGCTACTGCTTCAGTGAAAGAATATCTAAATTTGTCATTATATCTGTCAAGTAGAAGAAAGTATAGTTAATTAAAAAACGTATCGTTTGAAGAAATCCTAACGTTTCGAGAACCATTCTGTTCCCGTAAATTTTTATTCATATACCTATTTATCTTATAACATACATTTCCACATCGCCACATCAAACACATAAAATTTAATTTGTTAAAGTATCTTACCTTAGTTCTAGGTAGTACATCAATGTGTAACGGTGTATTCTCGTAGTAGCATTTAAATGCACTGAAGGCGGTTTCCTCGGGGCTTTCCTTCTTTATAAAACAATTCCTCGAAATAATTTCCACTTTTTCTTTATCTCCTATAGTGTTGTTGAGTTTCTGATTAATAATTGCTTCGTTCACAAGTTCTCCCTCGTCATCCATAAAACCAATTTTCTGTGCTAAGCATAGTAAATACTGTTTAAAAGTTGGAGTATCCTCGAATATACCTTTGTCACGAGCTGTCTTTATTATTTTTCGATCAACTGATGAACGTTTACTGCATTCTTGATGATAAGAGTCCAGATCATTTTGACTCTCAATGTAGTTAATCATGTTCTTAAAACAAAAATGTTAAAACACTATGCGTTCAAATAAATTCACATTTTGTTGGATTTTATTGTTATATCTGGTAGAAGTTCAAAATAAAGTAACAACAAAAATACGGAATTGAGCCATTTTTAGATCAATATATTTTTTTAATCGTTTCCGAAGCTATAAATGAACGCAACTTCATGGTTTCTCTACGACAGTAATCGCAGATAATTTATAACACTTTGTAAACTACTTACTCTAATTTTTTTATATACGAAATAATTAAGAGCGAAAAAATCCCGATGGCGCCCAGTCGGAAAAGTAATATTTGATTTATATATTCGTTATTTACTACACTGGCACAAACTATTAATAAGCAAATAATAGAATATGCTGATAGTCGCCAAATATAACCACTATATCTTAGTTTTTTAACTGAAATACCCATTATACATACATACGTACGGCTTTAGGGTTATTTCACCAGGTGTTCATTTGTCAAAAATAATTACATTTGTCGCTACGAATTATTATTATTATATAATATTTTTTGTTACTTTATATTGTCTTATATTTACTTAAATATACCTGCGATAAAAAGCGTTTCAAATAGACATTGTAGAGATTTAAGTGCTCTATTGTTTGATTTAAACTTTGACACGCCGCCATTTCCAAATTAACTTTCCGATTTCAAGCGCCAACGAACTCAAGCGAGACATTGACCTATCCCATTTTTTTAACCAAATTTGGTTTCGATTGGTCATAAAAGCGGCCTAGAACGTGCTTCCATATTTCGCATATAGATCCCAGAAGTAATGGGAGAAATTTAATTTAAGCCTAAAATATGTAATACATTTTTTTCGTAAGGCCCTTCCTTTCGGAACTAGTCGTGCTTTAAAGTTACACCCTGAAGATAGCTCCGAAACGGTGAAATCAATTTTCATGAATTTTCATATCAAATATGTTGTAAATAAAGGGTTTGTTTTTTCGTTGTGAATGAAGAGTACCTACCTTCTTTGTGATAAATTAGGTGGCGAACTCTTCGAATATGAAGTAACATAAGTAGATATTTTGGGATGCATTGATATGAAAATGATTTAAATATGTCCCGGAATTTCTAATTAACATGTGTATTTTCTTATTTTTCTGATGTGCTCGGCGACTTTATGGTCTGGTCGGACATAATCAAAAAACATTTTCTTTGATTTTAACATAATATATTGTAAGTTTGTAATCTTACCTTAAATAGTTGCGCATGTATGGGCGAATTATTGAAAAAGCATTTAAAGCTATTAAACGCTGAATCTAGTGATGTTCCTTTGTCTTCCACACATTTGTCGTAAAGTTGCTGTGCCAATACAGGATCTGGGACAAGCTTTTTAATCTTTTCTTTTGCTAGTTCTCTATTGAGGATTCCATTTTCATCTCTTAAACCATTTTCTTGTGACAGACACAGAACATAGTTCTTAAATTTTGGATTCTCGGAGAATAAACCATCTGTGACAGCGTGAATTTCCATTTCACCTACTTGCGATTTCTCCATACATGTTTTGTGAATTAATACATGTTTAAATTTGGTTTCGAAAGATACAGGTAGTGACTGGAAAATAAATTTGTATTATAAAAATCTGTTTGTTATGTCAAAACCTATACCTAACTTGTCCTCAAAATATACACATTTGATAGAAAAATCAGTAATGAACTTTCAAAAAAATGATTACCCCGGACGAAAATATCAATTTCAATTCAATTTATTTGCTTATAATTTTTTTTTTACAAATTTACAGCAAAATGTTTGTGTACAATGTAAAATTTACAAGAACAAAAACAAAAATATCTATTATAAATACAATCAACGACAACCATAACCACCAAACACTAACCAATGCATATAAAATAGGTGTTATGCGATTCATATATTATACCATTACATACCGTGCTATTAACCTGAAAATTAATAGTGAATTGTTTTATATAAAATACGAGAAAGAAAATAACAATTAAAAAAAAAAAACAAAAAAAATGCATACTACTAGGCCCTATCCAAGACACTTAATATCATAATAATTAACCACTATTCATTAATAAAGAAGGAGCGTAACTTCAATACATTTTCAATGTGGTAACATATCGTCTTAATTGACTTAGTGTTACTTTTAGACAGTTCAGTCTTGAAGTCGAGATGCGATCTAAGGAAATACTCGGAACTCTCATTGATACATGACAAGGGGACACATTCGAACAAAACATGCTGGATAGATTGGTTGACTTTAAGATTACACACACTACAAATCTCCTCACACTGGATCTGATAAGTTATACCACGGACAGACAAACTGAGGAATACTTTGCTCGCCAAACGGAGTTGTGCTATGATCCTAATAAAATTTATATGCATGTCGAGCTGAAGGTATCTCTGACAGGCGGAGCTGGGAATATTAGGCGCAGTATATAGTGGGTAACTCGAAAGCGTGGCCAAATGGAAATCCTCACCAGAACACCTGTCCCTAAATTCATCCGAATAGAGCTGCTTTTCACTTTTCAGTTGTGCGACTGTCAGACGTTCAAACTGGTCACCACGGTCAATATAGTTAAACATGCATTTCACCTGTGCTGCCCAGTTATATCTGACATCAACATCCGTGTCAAGTAAGCTTATTTGTCGCAAAAAACATTTTTTAGGAAATCTGGAGGAGTCCATCAGCATTAGCTGGAATAGCATAACTGAAAGCTTTACAGTGCCTGTCTCAATTCGAATTAAGTAGTTTGGGGTTGTTTTAGGCAGTAGGAGCAATCGCTTAAAAAACTGAACTTGCACCCGCTCGATTACATCAGGGTATCTAAGACCCCATACTACCGCGCAATTCATTAATATGCTCAAAATCAGCGAGTTATATAATTGCATTCTGGCTTTCCACGATGTTAGTCGAGAATTCGCCATTAGTCCCAAAACCCTGCCCGTAGCTTGAGTTGCCTTTGTGGACATAACCGCAGCTGCCTTCGGAAAAAGGGATGAAGCAGAGAAAGTTATCCCCAAGTAAACAAATTCTCTCACCATTTCAATGGGGTTTGACAAATATTTGAAGTTTCCACTGACAGTCCCAAAACCTCCTCTCTGAAAACACATTATTTTGGTTTTTGCGACATTTACCTCGAGTTTATTAATCTGACAATAGCTCTCAAGGTTCCTTAAGCAGCGGCTTACCCCGATTTCAGAATCAGAGAGAATAACTAGGTCGTCTGCATATAGCAGGATGTTAATGTTTGTATCATGGTCAATGCTAACTCCCGTCGACCCATTTTCTTTAAAAAAACATTCTATATCAGCCAAAAATAGTGAAAACAAAAGGGGGCTCAAAGAATCTCCCTGCAAAACGCCTTGGGTGATACCAAAATTCTTAGTAAATTCATTTTTCACCTTGACTTTAAAAGCAGCACTCTTGTAGAAGTTTATCAGAGTATTAATAATATTAGAGGACAGGCCTATGTCGTTTAATTTCTGCCACATAAGAGGATGATCTAGAAGGTCAAAGGCTCTACGAAAGTCGACAAATATAGCGAACACTTTGCGCTTTTTCAGTCTGAGATGCAGTTGAATTGCGCAACTAAGGGTGAAAATGTTGTCGAGACAACCCCTACCTTTCCTGAACCCATTTTGACCTTCGGGAAGCAGCCCGTAGCGATCAGACCATGTCACTATTCGTTCATTGAGAATATGCGTAAATAGTTTTGTTATGCAATTAATGAGGGCAATACCCCTATAGTTTGAAGGATTGTTTGTCGGACCCTTTTTATGCAGCATTGTTAAAGCAATCTGATTTCAGTCACTCGGCACTCTCTGAGTTTCTAAAATTTTGTTAAAAAATCCACAAAGATAGAGAAGCCAATTTGTGGGAAGGTGCTTCAGAAACTCATACGACACACCGTCAATACCGGGACTCTTGCCATTTCGGCAATAATTAAGCGAGCGTAGAAGCTCCTCATAAGTAACCTCGAAATCGAGCTGGTTACAACGTGCATCCGAAAATAAGCCAGTGTATGAAATCGCAGTGCTACAGGTACCCTCAAAAAAGACTTCCCATTCCTTCACAGATAAAGTCGGCTTGTCGTTACGCGGGCACACAGAATTAATTGCGCTCCAGAAATCCCTAGAAGAGTTAATGTTATTTAGTTTTCTCAATACACCATTCTGATAAAATTTTCGCTTCAATTTCAGCAATTTTTCATACTCGCGTTTGTTATACAAATAGTTTTCTTTTGAAGTTTCTTCGAAATTGTTTAATTTACAAATTTTTAAGGACCCTATAACCTTTTTTTTCGCGGTAATGCAGTCGTTGTCAAACCATGGCTGCCCGTCACGAAAATATCTTTACCTATACATACCCTTAAATTAAATCAAATTCTTCAGTAAAACAGTGGAGTGAATTATGTTTTCTTAGGCTATTTAAAATTAATATAACATATAAAAATTTTGACTTCCTATTTACCAGCAAGTATGTTTAAATTCTCTTAAGTCCGGAAAGAGATGTGTGTGTAGAGGTGTGCCCCAGGGTTCTATACTCTCTCCACTACTATTTACCTTATACCTATACGTCACAATTTCAAAATTATTTACAGTATTGTCGTTCTCATATGTATGCAGATGACACTCAACTGTACCTCAGTTTCCACTCTGATGACGTCAATACGGCCAATATACGATTAAACAACGGTTTGGTTAATATATTGGCAATTTCGGAGAGGCATTTCCTTAAGCTTAATCCTTCTAAATCAATCAATCAATATTGTTTGGAGGAAAATCTAAATGCAAAGAAATATTGAATTCTCTTGATATTCCTTTAAATAGGGAGTTTATAGAGACCGTGGACAATGCTAAAAATCTTGGCTTAATATTGGACCATGAGATATAGGCAACATGTCTCTAAGCTAATCCAAAGGGCAAACATTTCACTTAAAATGATCTATCCCCATAGAGAATACCTATACATATTTACTAAAAAAATGTTATGTGAGTCATTAGTATTGTCACAATTTAATTATTGCTCTCAAGTATATGGACCTAGTTTAGATCAAGTAACGGCTCAAAGAATTCAAAGAGTGCAAAATTCATGTGCACGTTTTATCTACGGAATTAGACGATATCAGCACATCTCATAAAACAAGAGAACTGAAATGGTTCAATATGGATAAGCGGCGCTTTCTGTGGCGGTTGTCTCTCTATCATAAAGTAATTATAGAAAAGTCGCCTGCATATCTATATAATCGAGTAACGTTTCGTACTGATGTGCATCATCTTAATGTTCGCCATGACAAATCACTTACAATACCAGTACATTAAACCGCATTTTACGAGCGAAGTTTTTCTTATGATATTGTGCGAAACTATAATGATATTCCTAATGAACTGAAATCTATGACTTTTCAAAGATTTAAATTAAATTTAAAAAATCTGTTACTGGAACGGCAATAGCCCTTATATTTTTAATAAGTTGTAACTCTGTTACTTTGTGGGAGTACCGCTTTGTCTTATGTTTCGTGAACTTTATTAGTCATATATTAAATATATATAGTTGTATTTGTTAAAATAATCCATTGCAGAGAGGAGTAGTAGAGTATCAAGTATTGTAGGAAAATAAAATCAAGTCTACTCCACAAAAGTTATATATATGATCAAATCATTACCATAATGTCAAACATGTTTCGAAATTCATCTCATAGTCAGTGACAAAAACTCAAAGAAGCTTATTATGAGGACTTCTGTGAGTTTTTGTCACTGACGATGAGATGAATCTCGAAACATGTTTGACATTATGGTAATGATTTGAACATATATATAACTTTTGTGGAGTAGACGTGATTTTATTTTCCTACAATATATAGTGGTTATCAATGTGTTTAGTATATAAGTATATTTTATACAATGGATTAAGTGCCCTTTCTCTATGTCTTTTTTAATTGTAGTTTATGTTATTTTGTAAAAATAGAGAAATAAAGTCATTTATTATCATTATTTATTATCGTTTAATATTATTCCGAGATTATTTCTCGCCTAAAGTGAAAATTTAAAATTTTTTATTACGAGTATTTTCCTACGTTTAGCTTTTTTTTACTAATATATATTATAATACTCGTATCTACATACCCGAAAACTGCTAAATACTGAAATTATAGAGAAATAAAATGGGAAAAATAAATTAAAATCTATATCATATTTACTTACCTTTGAATCAATCACTCTCCAAAAACTTATAAGGAAAACTAGTATGAATTTTTTCATATTTGGACTTCAATAATTATTGTTATGTTCTTGATCAGGGTATAAAATCGTACTAAATTCCTTTTAAAATCGCACTGAATTTATAGTGCCTTTTTCATGACTACGAACAATAAATTTTTTATAGCAAAAAAAAACTCACAAACACTCATACCTATATAGTATATTCACTCCAAAATAATTTAGCAACTCCACTTTCCACTTGTTGAATTTATTATTGAAATGTAGTAAATATTTATTGTTGCTAAGGAGAGTTACCTACTGTCTTTCCTTTTCTAGAAGTAAATGATTAAAGTCCATAGCTTCTATGTTTGTTGCGGTGGAAATTGACTAAAGCTCTTTATTTGGATGTTTAACCACTATTAAAATTCTAGACATTAATTGCTAAAATTCTTCCTTTCGGATTAATAATAAAAGCCACTGCGTGAATGATCTATATTATTTGTCAATGGCTTTTAGTACATTTTTAAAAAAAATCTAACTATTCAGGAGATCGACACAACCGAAATTTTGAAAAATTTTTATGCAGTACTTCATTTTATGACCCCTGGATCCTAAAAATGACCTCAGTTCAAAAGTTTATATATCTATATATATATATATATATATATGGGATATAGAAACTTTGCGTCACGTTCTAGGCCGCATTTTTTGACCAATCGAAACAAAATTTGGTTAAAAAATCGGCTAGGTCATGGAATCGCGTGAGTTCGTTGGCGATTGAAATCGGAGAGCTAGTTTCAGAATGGCGGCCTGTCAAAGTTTTAAAAAAATCATATTTTTTTCGTTGTTAATAGAAAATACCGATGTTATATATCAAATGATAGAGCACTTAAATCTCTACAATATTTATTTGGAGAGTTTTTTCATCGCTGGCATATTTAAGTAAATGTAAGTCAATATAAAGTAACAAAAAATAAAAAAAATATCATCACCCGCTATACCTGTAATTATTTTGACAAATAAACACCTGTGAAATAACAATAAGACCGTACTTACGTATGTATTATAGTATAATGGGTATTTCAGTTAAAATAACTGTCAATATGACACTTTGGTTATATTTGGCGAATGTCAGAATATTTCATTATTTGTTTATTAATAGTGGGTGTCAGTGGTAGACTAAGTATAAATAAAAAATACATAAATCAAAAATCTACTTTTCCGACTGGCTGCCATCGGGATTTTTTTTATTAAAAAAAACTTCATATATATTAAAACTTATTGAGTCTAATGTTTCGAGAACCAAGTTTCCGCTGCTGCTCCCGTCGTCAGAGGCTTAAAAAACAATATTTATTCCGTTATTATGGATTTAAAAAAAGAAAATTAGAGATACAGTTTCGTAATTTATAAAATAGGGGTTTTTAGGTATTTGCTCACATCTTTTAATGGCCATAATATCTTACTTCAGTTAGTACCGTTTCAAATACATACATGAAAATAATCTTAATTATAATTATTGATTGACCCGGAATGTGTGCAATTCGAAAAATGATTTGAGCTACTAGGGAAAACAACTGTTTCGCACTTCGTTTGATATAGAGTCTAGTCACATAAAATAAACATTACAGTATACTATAATTTGATACTGTTTTAATCCTCGTATTTGGTAGAATTTTATACCAAAATTTTTAATTATCTAAATATTTTTTGTTCGCCTAATAATGTTTTTCAAACAATTCGAGATTCATCCTTTTATATTGACATTTCGTGATCGTTTTGGTCAGGGAAGTTGTCGGTCCAGACTGTGATAAGAGTAGGTTCGTCACTGTAATGACACATCCATTGCTAATTAGTGGCATTTATATCACGTGTTTTTAAAACTATTGTCTGTAAGATCTAGGTACATGGCTACAATATTTGTGAATCTAAAAATGTTTCTGTGTTTTTTTGGTGTATACTTAAAAATTAGGTTTTGTAGTTGTTGCAGTCTTGCGCTTGCAAAACCAACTTTTAAGTAGCCAAATAACCAACAAGTAGTATCATATACAAGAAAATATATATGAAAACATACCTATTATCATCTATTTAAAGTATAAGTTTTAATTACGATTTTTTTTTTAATTATTCCTAAAAAAAAATTCCACGAATAATGTATGGGGTATATACCACAGAATTTAGAGAAGTTAGCTGTCAACTACTGACCAATTACCACAGATGAGTCGTGGATCGTGAAACGGCCGTCTGGTGAAAGTATAGTGGTTGACAGACAAACTCTCGAAATTAAGTCTTGTTTTGTTAAACAAGCCCGTATAAACAAATAATAATGTCCATCTGTGCAAATTTTGAAAATAAATTACAATAACCCATGTGAATTTCATACTAATGTTAGTGATTTTTAAGCCACAATATATGTTTTAGTTAAAACATAATAAGATATTGAGATAATTCAAGCTAAGATGGTTAATATTTTAAACTATGATAATATACTCGTATATACTTTCGGGTTTAGTTAAGTGGTGCAGCGTGTCGATCCGTTTCGCAAATGTCTATCTTTTTTTACAACGGTACCATCATATGAAAGAATATTCAGTAATTACTATCAAACACGTCTAAGAGCCTTAACGTTGGGATAGCATCAATTAGTTTACGTAATTTTAAACAATTAATCAAAACTGACATGAAACCTTGAACTTGCTCCGAAAATGAACTTGATTACAAGTATTACCTAAGTTGTCGTTCAAGTTTTGCGACCGTACGTTCACCTTTTATGTGTTTGTGATTGATATCCAAAACTAGTTTAAGATTTTTATGTATAAAGGGTGTCCCACGCGGCAATCGATTTATTCGAAAAAGCCGGGGAAAAATTTCGAAAATTTCAAGTTTTACAACAATTCGGAATATATTTTTCTAAATATAGTGTTGAACTAATAGTTTTTTCATATAATAGGTATATGGTATTGCATATGGTAAGGAGAGCAAAAAGAGATACGACTGAACACAAATAACAACGAAGATGTTTTTATATTATACACCCGGCTTCTAAGATACATATTCTTCATTTTGTTTCAGAAATAACAAGCGCAAGTCCTCATTTGAAATAAGGTAAGAAGTACAGTTTTAATATTAAATTTTAAATTATTCTTCTTTTTTAATTCAACGTATTTTCACATTCACGAATTTTAACTAATACTTAGAATACATAAAATTTGTTTTATACAATATATGTCCAATTTCAACAATATAATTTAATAATAATAGATCGAATCAGTATCCCTAAACAAACTACAATACTAGTGCTTCAAAAACATAAGGATAATATTCCTTTAAGACCAGTTAGACGATGTATAGGAGCTCAAAATTACAAATTTTATTTGAAATTAAAAGGTATTGGTTTTCAGTTTTCAACAAATAATTTCCCTAATAGAATTCAATATCTTTTTACGAATGTACCTCAATCATTGATTTACGATGCTTTTGAAATCCGCTGTAATAAATTACAAACTCGCACCTTACTACTCCTTTTCTATTTATTCTGTTTTCATCACTTCATCTTGTTTCTGTACGAAATCGAATGAGTTAAGGAATTAATTAATTTTACTCCTATTCGTGGGTGTGAATAACTGCCTCCAGATATAAAAAGTTGGTTTAAATTCGTATAGGTATCTGTAAGTGAAATTAAGAATAAAATTAATACAAGAATTACTTCTTAAATTTTTAAGTAAGTTTTCTTTATTTGGGTTGTAGGTCGTAAACAATAAAACTCAGTTTTAAATATCACTAACGTAGATCATCCTCAGAGTGCTGCAAAATACAAATTATATGTATATCAAGAAGGAACGCATACATTTAAAATATCAAAAACAATTAATTGAAAATTACATAAAAGAAAAAAAAACAAAACACATTAAAACAGGAACATAAATTCAAAACGTTAAAATAAAAAAACAACAATCGAATTATAATATCTGAAGACAGGTAATACTTACAATTTTTTGAGTTTCTTTTGTCTTATTAAAAACTCAGCCATCGAAACAATTAACAATTAGGGTTACTCTAAATATCTTTTGATGCAATTAGTAATTCCTATATTATATGAAATAATATATGTATGTATCTAATAATATAATTTAAATATTAGTCGTTATAGGTAACAACAAGAGTGTTAAAATTTTTATGTGTATTTAAAGTTGGAAACGAAATTCTTCCTTTATTGAACTTATCAGTTGTGTTTTTTTCTGTACAAATATAGTAAAAAAAAAATCTTTTTTCATAGATCAACTAAATAAGAGGAACTAGAATATTTTTGAGATTACCGGGAACAGTTTTAAAGTTTACTGTGTATTCTTTTAATAATATTAAAATAACATTGACTTATTCCCTGTGTGTCCTGTTGTTTATTGGCGTTATTTTCATGTATTTTTATTAGAAACATCTCGAGTAGTAGTCTTTTTCTATAGTTTGTCTGTCCACCGATAATTTTAGTGTTTTCGAAATAGAAATTGTGATGGTTGTTGTATGAATGTTCTGTTAGCCCTGTTTTTCCGGCATTGGTAAATAGATTTTGTGGTCTAACGCTACGTTTGTGTTCTTCTAATCTTGTTTTAAGATATCTTTCAGATTGTCCAATGTACACATTATCGCAATCTTTGCAAGGGATTCCATATATTATGTTACTATTAAGGGATTGGGGAGTCTCAGATTTAATTTTGGAAAAAAATTTTTTTTATTGTATTTTCAAGTTATCATACAAGTTGGGCTATTTAAAATTTTTTTAATTTGTTCTGATAATTTGTGAATATAGGGAATTTTAAGGTATTTAACGTTAATTTGTGTTGTATTGATATTAGAGTTCCTATGGTTTTCATTATTATTATATAGTATCTTAACTATTAGTTTTTTTGGATAACTGTTTTTTGCAAAGATGAATCAATTTTCTTTAAGTTATCTTTATGAAATTTTTGATGAGATAGTTTTAAAGCCCTATCCTTTAGGTTTTTTATAATATTGACTTTTTGTGTAAAATGGTGATGGGATTGGTAGTTCAAATATCGTTCCGAGAAGGTTGGCTTATGGTACCAATCTGTAATGAGTTGGTTATCATCTGTTTTCATAATTAAAACATCCAGAAAGGGAATGGTTCTATTTTTTTCAATTTCCAATGTAAATTGTAATATAGAATGATAGCTATTGAATATTTGTAGGGTTAAATCAACTTTATCTTTCGGAACACATGTAAAAATATCGTCAACATATTGTTTGAATATTGGAACTTGAAAAGGTAATTTTGAAATGCAAAACTTTTGTAATTGACTCATAACAATATCTGGACATATTAAACTTACTTAAATATTTAACAGAAGGTCAAAAAAACTTAGCAAAATTTCTTAAATTTGTTGATTTTAATTTTCGTGTAAGTCATTGTGTTTATAATCATTAATTCTTTTAAAAAAATCAGTTGTCAAAATTATATGACGTGTGAAAATATATTATTATTATTTGTAATGGATATTAATGATTATGTTTCGGTTTCCTAAACTAGATCAAAGATTAATTTAATCTTTGACTAGGCGTATAAACATAAATTTCACAATACTTTGATAATGTATGCACTTTGCAGAATCTTTTTTCCTGTTTTTACAAATGCGTCCTTTCCAGTAAACACATTATCTGTGTTCTGCGGAAAGACTTCACAGATATGACGAATACCTATGTTTTAATTCTACTGGTAGGTATATTATTGGTTATTATTCACACTGCCATCTTTTTTCAATGTTTTTTTGGTATCTAGTTTTATTTTTTTTCTTGCTTAATGATATCTAGTAGTTATTTATGCTGTTTAAGATTGTGTGAATAATAAAAAAGAATACAAGAGGTTTACCAACTCACAATCACCATCAGATTTCAATATTCTACTTATCCAAATAAATAAAATTATAGGCTACATTCAGCCAAAATAATTCTTACATTTTGTAATACACAACGCAACCAAGTCACATTGTTACTCCAAATGAGACACTAGAGTTTACCAACTAATTTGGGTCCTCAAAACACAGTCCTTACATGTTTAATCTTTCTGCATTACCTAATTAACATCGTACATGGACTTCTAGCTGTGCTGCTTGAACTTGTTAACTTCAAAGTGAGATTACTAACACGATTTATCCTGTTTAATTTTACTCATCGTGTTAGAGATGTGAGAATTTTAAATATGCGAGGGTACATCAGTTAAACCTTGTGTGTTTGACGACGTGCTGTACAAAATCCACATAATATAATACAGTGTTGGTAGAATATCTAGTCTAGAAATCAGTAGGCAATTATTATAAAAAGTAAGAGGAAGCATTTTATTAATTTTCAATCAAATGATACATAGTTGATATACTGAATGGTTAGTAAATGTGCGAATTATTTTTGGGTTGACTCATATACACACTTTGCAGCATCAAATGCTGTGTCTTCTGGAGTTGCTTTCTGCACCTGTAAGGAAAAAGAAACTTACATAAATTATTCTCCCAAATATATATTTTAAGATTAGAGCTCTCTCTACTGATCTACAATAAAATCCTACAAATATTCATTGTTTATATTCATCGCATACAGTCCGCCCCGAAATATTTTGAGTATAGCAGACATAAGATTTCTTAATGGCTCGAGATTTTCCCGAGATACTACTTAGTATCCAGAACACAGGGGTAAAGTTCAAGGATAATTTTATAAATATATCTTAAAAATAGTTTCCTTAACTTCTTAATTATTACTGCTATCACTCAGAAATTAAAATATTTAATAACGCTGTTAGCTCAGGGTTGCAGTGGACTTGTTATAAATTACTTGTATTGGTTTTGTAAAATTTATTATTAAAAATACACTAATTTGACGAAATATGAATTGACTAACAGACACATGTCACTGTACTTATTAGTTTTTTTTATTGTCATATTAAAAACAATTGAAAATGCCAAAATAACAATAATATGCCAGTGGCCTTTAAACAAATAACAACAGTACCCAACAACTGCAAGCAAATCCACCGATCGATGGTTTACTAAGATGCGTGGCAGATGTTGTGAATACTTGTCTAATTTTGACTTCGACATTTCTTTACCGATCATTGGGTTTTTAGTGAGAGGTGCAAAGTGCCATCCTTTGTCTATATGTTACTGACTTCAATTTTCAATCCATTCTCGTAGTTCAGAGTGTGACTGTAAGGCATACCATTTGCCTTACATATTCTTTATTGATGCATATTTTAGATGGAATCTGTTATTGTGATCAATAACCTATAGAGTAAGGATTGCGCTTTGCACTTCTTGCTGAAAATCCAACATCTGTAAAGAGATTTCGTAGTTATAGTTGTAGTTATATAGTCAAAATTAGGCAATTTGTATGTAAACTTTTTTAAAACTCGATTGGGCTTTGCCGTCCTCTAAAGAGAATTTAAGAGTTTTAATTTTCTACTTTAAGGCTTACATCTTTCGCGACGCGTACGTCGAGGTTTAAAAAACTATTTTTGGTGGTAAAACGTCTTTTAATATTACGCTATGCCAAAATCTCTACTTATTGATTATTTATGTGTGTCTAACCAGAGTTAGATTTAGAACCACATGAATGTACATTTATACTTAATCATATCTGCATCGTTAAAATCTATGCATCTTTTTTTCTCTATAATAATAATATTGTTTTACTGATTGTAGCTTTTGTTTTTGCACTTACGATACACTTAGTCATAAGTTCCTCCACTAAATCATCATCGTTTAATTTTGATGAGAGTTGTCCACGAATAGAGTCCAACTGCAGGTCTCCAATTTCGTTTTGAAAGCCGATTTTCTTTGCCAAACAGTAAAGATGTGACTTGATTTTAGAACTGTCTGTAAATTGTCCTCTCGTGAGACCAAGAGACTCAATTGGTGTAACACCAGTTTCCGCACTACATTCAGTATTGAAACGGATAAGAGCCTGAAGTTCTTGAGGATCCATATCAGCGAAATTCTCAAAAAAAAAAAAAACAAGTAAAATAAGCCAATGATTTCAAGTCATATTAAAATAATTCCTAAAGTATATAGGTTGAAAATAATTTTGTTATTAACTAAACCATCTCTTCACTTATGTGTCATATATTTTGAATAATATCTGGTACAGTTTTAAAAGAAAAGCCGAGACACGTCAGTTTTGATTTTGTGTTTAGGAATTTTGTAGCTTATGTATTTGATCCGAAATCTGTCGCATGGCGGAGCGACCATCTAAGTCATGCTTGTTTCAAATTGCAACCCTTATGTTTAGGGCACTTTTGAGTTGCAGCTGTCGTCCTGCGTACAATGATGTGCCACATGTGGGAGGTAACATAAATAAATTTTTGAGAATATGCAGGTTTTTGCCTCTTCCACTTTCCACTTTTGGATGTGTCGCTTTGTGATGAATGAAATACCTAACGAAATTACTTAATTAATTTGGTTTTGGGAGAACTATCTAAAGCAGTTGTTCAAAGTGGGCACCGTTAACCGTTTGGCAATGGTCTAACCTTTCCACAAACGAGCGTTGCACGTTTTCTATGATCTTGGGAGTGATCAATTGTATCACGTTTTGAATGCGGTGCCTTAATTCATCTAAATTCTGTGGTCTATTTAGGTAAACACGGTTTTTGAAATATCCCCATAGAAAAAACTATAAGTCAAATCGGGCAATCTCGCTATGTGGCTGAACCATAACAAGGGATAGTCCGATTAGGCCAGACGCGCATTTGTTTAGTACAATAACAGCAGTTAAAGCCAGTCACATAGGTTAAAATACTAAAATTGACTTCGTTAGGAAAACCTGGCATTTCCAAAAAAATTGTCTTATATTACTTCCCACATGTGGCACATCATTATACTCAGGACAGTAGCAACTCAAAAGTGTCCTAAAAATAGGGGTTGCAATTGGAAACAAACATGACTTAGATGCGGCAGATTTCGGATCAAATGCGTAGGCTACAAAATTGCTAAACATAAATCATAACTGACGTGTCTTCTCGGTTTTTACAAATTTACCATTTTCAAAAATAATCGCACGTTCCGTTACTTTGCGGACACCTTGTATAAACGTTTGAACATTCTAAACAAGGAACAGGAAAGTTCAAGCTAATGATGTATGTATTTTTCCATCTTTTAAAAATAAATAATACTTAATTTTATTCGAAAGAAGTAGTCCATATCGAAGTGGAGTAGAATAGTTAAATATTCTTGAAATAAAAGTCGACCTCCACACAATAAATTTAATAAATATCCTCAACAAATTACATTTGTCACCATACATGTTTCGCAGCTCCGGGCTGCATCATCAGTGGTTATAAGAGAATTTGACGAAAAGCTATGTTATTTAACTTAGTTAGTACATATTATTTTTGGAAAATTATTTATTAGCTAACTGTGTGAAAAAAACTTCCTTCCTCAAGTCATAAAATAAAAGTTATTGTTAAATTAAGTATCGTTAAACATTTAAAACTAAAAACTAAGGAACTCAAAAACTCATTTCTAATGTAAGTTTCATGATATTTTTCTTTTTATAAATCATCGAAAAACCAAAATTTTTCTCCACGACAACAGTATACGCACTTGATTAATTGCAATTTCACACAACAATCAAATTCTCTTATAACCACTGATGATGCAGCCCGGAGCTGCGAAACATGTATGGTGACAAATGTAATTTGTTGAGGATATTTATTAAATTTATTGTGTGGAGGTCGACTTTTATTTCAAGAATATTTAACTTAATTTTATGATATTATTTTTTGACTAAAAGCCTAAAAAGGAAAAAACAAAAACAATGCAAATTGGTCTTACAAAAAATAATATATTTAAAATAACAGTAGGTTCCCTGCAATGTATTAATTATGCATTTAAGTGCTAATTTCTGAAGAAATTTATATCTGGGAAGAGATTGGACTGACTATTTAAAATTTAAATTAAGTCCATCGCCGATATTGCGCAGACAAATTCTGCTGTTCTGCCTTAAGAAAACTCGAATAATTCATTGTGACTAACTGCGATGTATTGTCAAGTAACAGTTGACTGACGCATAAAATTAAATTCCAGAAGAACTTATGGTTGCAGTAAAGAAGGAGGCTTACGATATATTGCCAAAAAAAAATACAACAAATTCTAGTTCTTTTGGCATATTTTGGTGAATATAATACTATATGATAAACCAATTTTTCATAAAATTAATTAATTATTTAAAAGAAAGGTGTGTCTACCATTTAAATTATTACCTAAATAAAGTGCTGGTTCGAATAAAATAAAAAACACATACATCAATTTATTTTGCAAAGTAGATTTTAACGAATCAGAGCTGGACTAGACACAATGTTTCCAGAGAGTAAAATAATATCTTACTTGGCCATTTGTGCAAGACAGCAGACAAATCACACTTAAAATAAATTTGCTTTCTAAGGACATCATTATACTCTTCAGAAAAAATGCACTATAAAAATGAGTTCTTCACTAACACTAAGAGAAACAGAGCCGAATTTTTATTTTATATAAACTCTATCAACACAAAATTCTCAATGAAATTTCCGACACACATAAAACACCATAATCGAGATTTATTGTTATTTTAATATCATTAATTAAGATGTGATTTTCTCATTAGAATTAAAAATAGTCAAAGTCATTGTAAAGCATAATTACAAAATAATGATATATTAATAACAAAGATTAATCATAGGTTTCGCCTGAAAGTTCTGGTTTCGGAAAGTATTAATTTTTATAAATTATTAGAAAAGCAAAACCTACCAATAAGCGTAGCATTACGTAATGCATTATTTTGGAGACGATGTCACTTTATTAAGTTCTAACTGTGTTGCAAGATTTGTTTTAAATGTACAATCATTCGTTCAATGTAATTCTAAAATTTGAAAATCTATGTATGTAATTACCAAAATATTTTACAATATCGTTGATATCAAAACAAAATAAGTCTAGAATTATTAAGCATTAAGATCATCCGAAGACCGCAGAATTACTCACCTGCAAGTAAATGTGAAATGAACTAACGAAACCAACAACAACCCATTTTCAAACATTCTTCCACTTTCATGAGGAATGCAAGTTGCGCTGATACCATCACTTCACTACATAATCGAATCCAGTCAGAAAGTTTCACACAATCGTCAACAAATGACATGACTACAGTAAAGGACAATCTTAAATATATAGAAGATAATAAGATGTCATTATCGAATTCGGCATCGCGTATATTTCCTAATGAATTATGAATATGTCTTTAGAAACAGAGAAAAAAATCACTTTAAACCTCATCTTGTTTTTTGCAAAAACAAACAGACATAAAATAACGATCAAGGAATTCAGAAAAATTGCGAACAGTATACCGAAATTTAATTAATCCAGTTTTCTGGAAGCAGATGAAAAATTGTTGGCGTAAAACGAAATTTCATTGTCGCAGCAAATAGCGACATCTGGTATGTAATTCCAGTCACGTACATAGCATTCCGTAAACTCGTAGAGAATTTCATTTTCAATACCATCCTTTTCCTAGTAGTGAAATAACATTTTTTTTTGTTAAAGTGTTAAAAATAATGAATATAGACGGCATTATTAAAAAGGAAAGCTTCGTATGTTCACTAGAGAATTTTATTCTGCTTTCCAGCTTTTGCATAAAAGATTTGTCTAATTGACTTTAGTCGTCGATTTCGAGTTACCAAAAAATTTGAGCTTATTTTTCTTTTATCGAATAGACAGTGGTACTTTAAGGTCTTAGATTTATTTATACAGGGTTATGCACGCCATACGACACGGAATAGTGTGGCTAAACTATTTAATTTTCTAAAAGTTTTATTCGTGCGTTCGATAAAAATGATTTATGGCTACATTTTAAAAATATTGTGAATGTCCCAAATATGATAAATGAACCATAGTTGTGTTTTTTTAAATGTATTGCCCTGTATATGAATATACTTGTAGATTCCCCATTCAAAATAAACCTAACTTTCATTAAAGTATATCTCACCTAAACCTGATAGTTTTTTAAATATTTTAATTTTTATAAAAATATTGACATAATTTGAATGAAACAATTCACACCTATTCGTTTGTTCTTTTTAAGCCAGTCTGGGCTGGTAAATATACCCGCTCATCACTCCAAATATAAAAAACCCCCAACACAAAATACAGGGTGTCCAATAATATAAGCTATATGAACGTAATGTTTAATTCTAAATAACTTGTTTATTTCAAATGGAACACCCGGTATATGAGGTTAAAATTAGATGCACAAAGTAATTGTCTATCAAATATTATAATACTTTATTATGGATAACTCTTGACGTTTTCGTGGAAAATGCACATATTTCTAATTTTAGGCGAATTTTTAATTTGATGATGATGAAATTAATTATCTATTAATGACTATAATGTTTTCCTATAGGTATGTATATTTTTAATTTTGCATGGAAAAACCACATAGGTATTGGTAGTAATAGGAAGAATTTTTCAAAATTATAATATTTGTCAAGTCAGCCATGAGAATCTGACAAACCATATATTTAAACAATTACATAAATACTGATAAATTTCGTAATAAATGTTCAAAATGATTGGACTCTAGGCACATTTGAATCCTCTTCTTAAATCCTTCAACAACTTTAACCTGGTGTAACGCTTCTAAACGCTCGTGTATTTGCTCCTTCATTTTGTTCCTGCCCATATACAAAATTCAACACGATTTAAAATCAATATTGAAAAGTTCTTGATGCAGTTAAACTGTGTTTGTGTGGATATAAATATCTATAGGACAACTTTACTTTAACTTTAGTTTTTGCGTCATCAAATACAGGGTGGTCTACTTGGATAAAGTTCAAAAGTCGGATTTGAGGATAAATCCCACTAACTTAACCTAAAACTTAAGGTATTTTGATAGCCATGTGTTTTGGGGAGATTTGAGTTTCATTCAAACACTAATATACGTTAGGCTTAGCATACAAATAACAATAAAAACATCAAAACCAGCTTGTAAAAAGACTAATAACAATTACATGTAAGTATAATATTACCATTAGAGACTATTGTTTTTGTGGATAAATTAAAATATTTCTATAGTTATGTTACTCACTTAGTGAATAATACTTTTCAAGTATAAAATAATAAAAAAACAAGCAGTAACGTGAGTCCAATAATGTTAACTGGGTCCAAACCAGGCCCATCCACAAAGTATTTAGGTATTGTATTTATTGTGTTGTGATTCTAAATTACACAAGAATTTAGCACTACGCCCTGAAAAGAAGATAGATGTACGCATAATTTGTCTACTAATTAAGATTGTCATGAATATAGCAGTACTTATATTGGTAAATTGCATACGAGCTCCAAGTCAGACATTGACCATATCTTCAAAAAATGGTTTGTAGAGTATACAGTATATAATAAATTTTTTAGAGATATCCAACAATATCGAGCGGTTCAGTTTATGAGAACAATAAATTCCTACTTGCTCAAGAATGCAGTTTATTTTGTGGACGAATATCTTGAAGGTAGCTGTCTTTTATGCCCGAGGAGTCTTCTCAATCAATAACAAGATTTTCCATTTTTCTGAAAAGAATTTTATTAATTCGAGTACAGTCAAATTATACCTTCAAAGTAATCCTCATTGGATGCTATACACTTAACACAACACTTCTTCCAATCTCATAAGGCACTTTTGGAACTCAATCTTTAGGACAGCTATACGGTTTTAATTTCTCTCTATGCTTGTAAAATGACGGCCGTTAAATGTTCCCTCGATTTTTGGGTACGGAAGTCATACATGTTTAACTCTTGGAACAAAAAACAACAAAGTGTGACCAGGTGCATTCTACATTAGCTTCTAGCGTTGAATTCGGACTATTCCACGCAATTGGATTAGCCATATTTTAGCAAAACATATTTCACATTATTTGCAACATTGGGTTATTTATATTTTTATTAAAATCAAGTTGATGATCACAAAGCTAAATTTATTAAGTCCACATCTTTCGACAACTCTGAATTATTTGCCTCAGGAATCGTTCGTATTAGTTGAATGTTGAAATTAAACTTTATATTAGACATAACTAGAGGAAATATGACATATTTATATATACTCGTATATACTATATATATAGCATTTTAGAAACTCAAATTATATCTCGATTTATATGACTGATATAAAATTTCCCAACAATACGAAGATCTGTAACTTGGGGCGCCAGTAATTTCTAACGCGGATTTTAGTAACATTTTTATGTTCATAATAAACGGAGCATATTCGTATCTTGCTCAACTTATATTGTCGGACCTTTTAAACAAAAATGTTAAATATTGTGAACATTCCTACTGGGCACTGATTCCTTAGGAAACATCTCACTACAATTAGTATAGAGAGAGAGTTGATTATGTGGGATGGAAGAGGAATCACATCCAAGTTGGGTAGGAAACTTAGGTAGATTTAATTTCAAAGTATTTTTGTTACCAAACTAAGCTGAACGCAGCTGATGAATTGGGCTTAGGATACGAGACTATTCAGCAGCGAATCGGGAAGAGGGGACTTCTAGGGAAGAAAATGCGGCATAACAAAAAGTGTCTAGTACTTTATCTGAGAGTAAATATTAGAAAAGGGAAACACAAAAAATTAGTTCTAGGAAAAACCCGATTTCGTTGAGTACAACAAATAATACCTCTAGGTTTATATCGAATACTTTATTTAATGTATCTACATTAGTATAATTTGAATAGGTTTTACCGCAAAATACATAAATATATTTATACCGCTTTATCTGACTTTAGCGAACTCCATTTAATAATAATAATAAAGGCCTTTATTTTATTTCTTTTATCATACATGTCTTTCGTTTTCACTAAGTACTCAAATCGCATTTCGTCTTACATCAAATTAAAATTCTCTTCATTAAACGACAAAACCTCGTAAGACTTTACAACGACTTCTCTGTTTTGATATACAAAACACATTACAGCGTTCTCCACATTGAATCCTAGGATTTTACCAACTATCATTTCGCCCTGGTATTTGACTCTGCCAATATTTAGAGAATTTCCTGATTCCCAACCACTTCGTACGAAATGTTTGTCAGTAGCAATTAAATGGAAATGAGTGGAATTAACCAAAATCCAGTGAAAATCTTGTATATGCTGACTACATAGAATCTGAAAACGTACTAATGTAATTTTGAATGTAAATTATACTTAATTAATTTATATTCTAGTGGTACTCTCTGTATATACAATTTATCGTTAGCGTGACCATTAGTGGATAACATTTATTTTGTCTTTACAAGATTCAAAAAAGACCAGAAGTAATACCGATTTTCGATGATTTCCTTAAAGTCGAATTAATCTTGTACTCAGAGAAATCTTTAAAGTTACTTATTACAAGTCTAGTCCGGAATCCTGTCAGTGTCAGTTTGAGAAAAATTAAATTGAGAAAACTTAGGCTAAGAACGAAGAATTCCTTGGAACGAAGGAGTTTATTATACAATCGAATTAAACATACAAATGTGTGTGTGTTTTCTTCTTCTTTTTTTTCGTTTAAATAGGTAATTTCATTTCATAGTTGTGGCGCAACTCGCTTAATGCTCATTATAAATGAGAAAAATCTAAACCCGTCTGATTAAACTTAATATATTTCAGTTTAGCTTCTGACGACGAGATCGTAAAAAATTAGTTTTCAAAACCTTAGGAATTAAGCGAAAGATAAGTTTTGTAATTCACGTTTTCTCTCACGTCGATTGACAAATTTATAATTTTTCAACATTAACGCACATCTACAAAAATACTTACATTTCTAAAATACAGATAAATTAATAACAATATTGTTCTATAAGGAAATCAACGAGACGCTTACTAATCGAAAACCACGTCTGTCTTATATTAGATTCAATTACAGTAGATTTTAATATTTTTAAGGCTATATAATCTCAATTCCTGCTATTTTTAAAATGTTTTTTTTTTATTGCAGGAGGCACAATTTTGTGTATTTTATTTTTTCTTGTACATAGCAAAATTACCTGTACAAAGTTTGAAGATGGCTTTGCTCCCACTATTGCCGCATATACAGTTTTCTCATTTGGATAGATATTTGAGGGGATTACGCCGTGATTATTTACGAAAACCTGTCCAATATATGTTATTTGATTATTTATATCATACCCTCCAGGAACAGCATCGAACGGAATTTCGCCTGTGTAATCTCTCCAGTAATAATCTACGGAAGGAATTATATCAGAAGTTATTGCTGAATATAGTGAAAATAGGAGTATTAATGCTGAAATATCAAAATTTTAAATGACTATTTATGGTAAATAAATCCGGTACATAAGAGAAACTTTTATTTATGAATATGAATAATTATAACTTTATTTTGACAAACTAAACTTTGTAACACTTTGTATGGACTTGAGTATGGAGGTTGTAACAATTTTCTGACTGCATCTATTCTTAGAGAGTCATGGGAACAATTCTTAATATCATTAAATTTAAATACTTTACGATTTTGACTGTGATTGAAACCTGGAGTATGCCCCATATTGCTCATTGTTTCACACAGGTCCTTTAAGAACGTCTGAGGACATTCCCAACATTTCCCCAAGAATTCTTAAAAAGTTGAACAGTAAATTAATTTTGTACAAGACGCTCCTAAGTCTTCTTTCTAAGCAACTCGTAATCCTAATGAAATCCTTGGAAGATCCTCGTCCCATCATCCATCTTCGTAACACATTCGGGATGCTCTTAATATTCGATGTAATTTTTTAATAATACTATTTGGAGAAGGATGATAGCTGTCGTATGAACGTGGTGCATGCCCAGAAGCTTACCAGTTCTCTAAAAAGTTTCGATTTGAATTGTCGGCCTTGGTTAGTGATTATTTGTAATGGTACATGAATATTGAGACCTAACGATTAGATAAGGTTCTCGCTACTGTTTTGGGCTATAATGTCTTTAATTGGAAAAACCTCGGGCCAGCTAGTGTTACTGTCAATATACAGGTCAGACAGTACCTTTTGATGGAGGCAATGGTCCAACCAAGCCAATATTAATATATTAAAATCTTGAATCAGCTAATATATAGGAATCGATTGGACTAACAGTGTCTCGTAATTTTTGATTCTGTACAAGGAATACCTTTTACATGGAGTACCTACGGCCATATAAATCATTCTTTAATAAGCTTGATTGTTGTTTTAATGCCAGGATGAGATAAACTATGAATTTGGCAAATCTTAATAATAGTAAATTCGTAAATCTTTCATTGAATTTAGCTTGTATCCATACTACAATATCTATAGTTTAAAAAAACGATATTCATTTGATGCATATAAAATAAATATATACTTCATATTTCCATCAAGGATTAATAATCTTTACTTCGATCATCTAATTTTTTAATCTTGCAAGAAATTTTCCATTTCCAAATTCTTTTAAAATGCTGTCTTCTGCTGTCACTATATAGGAGGATGTTTATTATTTTTTAAGATCGGTTGATTGTACATTCTGCGTAATTTGATTGACTGCAAATATCATTTCAATAGATTTGAACTATAATTCGGGTTCATGATTCCAAAAAAGTGTTAATGTAATAGATGTGCATCAGTTTTGTTGTTCTAATTGATTACTAACACTTGAACCAACATTGTTATTTACTTCTTCTTTTTTCTACTCGTACTTGAGTTACTCTTGACCTTTTAAAGCATAAACTGTAATTGTCTGTTTTTGATATGAATTTAGCAATCAAATCCTCTAACTGTACATTTGCCACTAAATTTTGATTATCATTTCCATTATTTTCTTCTGATTCCAACATTTCCGTCTTGGATATTGGAATTTTTTTGACTTTTTCTGTTTCCAGAATTTATTTTACCTACGTCGTCATTGAAAATTCCATTACTGTTCAGATTCAGGAATTTGAGGATATTTGTTCTTTTTGTCAGTTTCGTATATATTTTGTCATTTCTAGCGTCAGGGTCACCAGTTATCTAGTGAATAATAAGAACATTTTATATTTAAATACTTATAACGCTATTATGACAAACTAAACTCAAATTGATATGTCTCTCCAATAATCAAAGTAATAACATAGGGTATCCCCACAACATCCTCCATATTCCCGCTCATTTTTAATGTACTGGCTTAAAGTGTCTAACAGAAAATAGCCGTTTTTTTTATTTACTGTTCTTGTAATTTTATCAAATGGTAAAAATCATAAATAATTATGGTTATCAAGTTTTCTATAACATAGTTAATTTGTATTTTTTTTTTAATTTGTTGAATTTTTTAATAGATAATAGTTATAGGGCAGTAAATAGTGAAGCACTTCATCAACATTATGCCACGAAACGTCGCCTATCTCTTAAAAAGTTCAAATCACAAGGGCACGAACTTCTTCATCATGAGTATAGATAATATTTTTGGGATTTGAGGTGCTTAATGTTTGAAATTTAATCGAAATAGTATTTTCTATGCTTAACGTTTCGGCAATCTTAGCCTTCTTCACGTACTTGCAATTTCATTATTACAACAATTTCATTATCGCATTTTTTTTTATTTAATTAATCAATTTATATTGAAACGCAAAATGGTCTTGTATTTTTCATACTGTAGATGGTTACTTGTGTATAAGTGCTGACATCAATAATGTCACTGTTCTTACATGAGCTAGTTTGATATTTTTTATGATTAGTTAGAAAATAAATTTAATTGCCCTACGTTATTATTAAGTTCGACAATTCTCTTACCGTGATTTATTGCACAAACATTATTTTTAATAAGAACCAAAAAACATACAATAACAAACACAGCATATGTTTGCTGCACAAACATTTTACTTAAATTATAAACTACCGTTTTTAATCCTTCTGATACCCTAACAACATAACATGACCAAGAATTGCTATATTTTATCTCTTTTGAAAAATTTATATCGATTGATTTTTATGCAAAAATTTTATAAACGGGTATCCGGGTCATTAACGTGATAACTACTCTTTATCGTCTATAAATTGTTTATAAATTTGAATCTGTACTTTGTAAACTTTGCCCCTATTATGTTTGGTAGTTTGTATCAATATACCAATATTATTTATTAAATTCTCAAAATTTTTTCATATTTAAAAATACTCGTACATAATGTGCATAAGTAATAATCCAGCAGCAAAAACAAATATATAGATAAAATAGATATGTTCAAGCGCACATAAAGTATGAAGTGGCTTTTTGAAGACCGAGCTTTTGAGAATCATAAATTTGTATGGGGTAAATAATATTAAAACTCGCACGTACTTTAAAAATGTTTGTGTGTCTGTTTGGAAACCCGACTATTAAGGCGCAGCCAGACTATTATAATGTCACGTGAGGTCACGTGTTACCACATCGGCCAAATATAGCATGCTATCACGCCTTAAAAACAGACTACGTTACACCCCAAGTCATTTTTATTACATATTTTAACTGAGCCAGTGTTACCGCTAGCACGGTTTTAAAGTCTGTGATTACTTGTCCAAAATTATCGATTTTGACTAAGCCCGAGTTTATACAGCATAAATAAGGACAATGGCATAAGCATAATCATAAAAGTTCAATTGATTGTAATCAGAGACACCGTTTATACACGAATCATGCCTAAGTTAAAAAAATTCGTCGTAAATGTAAATTAACAAATTAGAATATCCATTATCATACAAAACACAAAATTTGGGTTAAGAAAATCATTATTTTAATGTAATTTATCAGTTGCCTTTAGTCAAACCTTATGTTAAACACGATTTTAGTGGCAAATAGAATGTAAAACATGTGTTTGGCGACATCTAGTTCCTCTTGGTAATATGCGCGAGAGGTCACTAACCACATAATGCACAGTTACCAACACATTGATGTGCCGATACTGCCCGTAGCGGGATGCCTATATTAGAACTGGGCTTGTTTAACAAAACAAGACTTAATTCCGAGAGTTTGTCTGCCAACCATTATACTTTCACCAGACGGCCGTTTCGTCAATCCACGACTCATTAGTGGTGATCAGTACAGAGATGTAAAAAAATGTGTTTGGCGACATCTAGTTTCTGTACCTTGTGGGGTATATACCACAGAATTTAAAGAGTTTGACTGTCAACTACTGACCGATCACCACTGATGAGTCGTGGATCCGCCGTCTGGTGAAAGTATAGTGGTTGACAGACAAACTCTCGGAATTAAGTCTTGTTTTGTTAAACAAGCCCTGTTCTAAATCTATATAATTTTATTATCAAATTGTCATAGATCATACTTACGTGACGTGTCTTTGCCTTAAGATCCCCCCTTAGATGTTATACACTTATGACAACACTGCTTACAATCCCATAGAGCAGTTTTGGAACTCAATATTTGAGACAGGTATGCGCTTTAAATTTCTCTATATGCTTGTAAAATGACAGCCCTATAATGTTCCCCTGATTTTTTGGTACGAAAAGGACATACAGATCCATTTTTGATAGAAAACAACGAAGTGTGGATCAGGTGCATTATCGTATTATAGAAGCGATTAACGCTTTTTTCCACAAATCCGGATGTTTCGTTCGCACTTCTTCACGCAATTGGCATTATATTTCTGGTACCTATAAAATTTATTGATTGGTTTACCATATGGCAAGAAATCATGGTGCACTGTGCCGATAAAATCAAAGAACATAATGAACATAACCTCAACATTTGAACACACTTGTGTAGATTGAATTTTACAGTAATTTGGTTGATTCCCAAAATTTAAAAGGGGCACTTAAGCTTTGGAAGCTGAGCGAACCTGATGAAGTTTGCTTATGATGCCAGAATGTTCACCAGGGAAGAGGGGTATTCTAGAAGAAGGAAATGGAGCTTAATAAAAAGTGACTTGTAGGGTCTTGGTCTATTTTATCTGAGACTAAATATTAGAAAAAGGAAACAAAAAAAGTAGTTCTAGAAAAAACATACCTCTAGGGTTATATCGAATAGTTTATTTATTTATTTACATGAGTATAATTTGAATTTGTTTTATCGCCAAATACATATATTTATACCTTGATATGTCGGTGGCCGAACTACTTTAGCGAACTCCATTTATGTTATTTCGTTTATCATACATGCATTTCCTTTTCACTAAGTACTCAATTCGCATTTAGTCTTACATCTAAATCAAAATAATGTCCATTAAACGATAAAACCTCGTAAGACTTTACAACGACTTCTCTGTTTTGATATACAAAATACAATACAGCGTTCTCCAGATTGAATCCTAGTGCTTTACCAATTAACATTTCCCCCTGGTATTTGACTCTGCCAATATTTAGAGATTTTCCTGATTCCCAGCCACTTCGTACGAAATGTTTGTCAGTAGCAATTAAATGGAAATGAGTGGAATTAACCAATATCCATTGAAAATCGTGTATATGCTGACTACATAGAATCTGAAAATGTACATTATAATTTATTTACAATCTAATGGTATTTTCTGTATATGAAATTTATTGTTGGAGGGACTATGAGTGGATAACATTTATTTTGTGTTAACAAGATTTAAATAATACTAGAAGTTATATTTAATTATCTATACCCTACCTGAAGTACACTTTCAACGATTTACTTAAACTTGAATTGATCTTGTATTATTAGTAATATTTAAATTTACTTGTTACAAATCTAGTCGGCTTCAGTTTGGAGAGAATTATACATTGAGAACACTTAGGCTAAGAACGAAGAATTCCTTGAAACGAAGGAGGATTATACAATCCAATTAAACAGCCAAATTTATTTTTACAAAAGAGCAGATTTTTTTTCTTTTAAATAGTTTAATTTGAGAGTTCTGGAGCTCATTATGAATGAGAAAAATCTGAATCTGTCTGATTAAACAAGGTATCAATTTAACCTCTGACGACAGACGGTAAGAAAGTTTTTGAAACGTTAGGAATTCATCGAAAGAACTGTAATATGTTGTAAATTGTATTATCCAACTTTATATACCTTAAATGAATTGACAAATTTGTATTTTTTTTTGACATTAACGCAGTGGCATTTATTTAATCCATATAAATAATATAAATGAATAAGAATATTGTTCGATATTGAAATCTATGAGATGCGTAGTAATCGAAGATCATGTATGTCTTATATTAGATTGAATTAGCAAAAGATTTTAAAATTTTTAAGGCCATATTATTTCAAGAACCACAAAACACTATTTTGTGTATTTTATTTTTTATTGTACATAGCAAAATTACCTGAACAAAGTTTGTAGATGGCTTTGCTCCCAATATTGGCGCATATACAATTTTCTCTTTAGGATAGATAGTTGTTGGGAATATGCCCTCATTCTTTACGAAAACTTGTCCAATATATGTGGTTTCATTATTTATATCATACCCTCCGGGAACAGCATCGAACGGAATTTCACCTGTGTAATCTCTCCAATAATAATCTACGGAAGGAATTATATTAGAAGTTATTGCTGACTATAGTGAACATATTACTGCTGAACTATCAAAATTTTAAATGACAATATTTCTGATAGATAATTCCGGTACATTAAGTATTGATTTTATATTTACTCTAGCAACGCTTCCTATCTATAAAAAAATTAGTAGGTATAATTTTCTTGGAATCAAATAGTAGTTCAATATTTAATCTCTTTTTGTTTGAGTTTTATAATAATATATTATGAATCCGATGAAAACGATTACATTTTTCTTCAATTATACTTCGTAATACTCTAAACTAAAAATTTCTAAGTGCAGAAAACTAGAAGAAAATTATAAAAAAAGAATTTTGCCATGGCAGTGTTTTTAAATGTTTTCACCAAAGTATATACTATATTATAGCGAATAATAACTACAATATGAAGAATTATTATAACTATTTTGGCAAACTAAAGTCAAGTTAACAAATGTCTCCAATTTTCAAAGTAATAATATTATTATCCATCTTTCTTCTAAGTTTTAATTTACTGTCTTACAGTGTCTAACAGAAAAATAGCCATTTTTGTAGGTTCTGTTCTTTATCTAACAGGAAAAATTTGTTATTACACATACATTATTTTTAATAATATTAATTAATAATTAAGGATACCCGGTTGCGCGCTAAAGGATAGGCTACAGCTGGCGTTGCCTATACATTGGATATATCGATCTACCTGCGGTGAGATGTGTGCGTTGTGCAAATTGTGCAGTTTTAAATCTTTCTGCTGATATCTGTCTTTTAATATTTTTATAAAATGGTAAAAGTCCTAAATAATTATTTTAATTGTTTTCAAATCGAAATCCTGTTCTATAACATTTATATTTTTTCTTAAACCTTGTTTAACGTAATAGTTTAAATATTTAGATATTCATCGTGAATACCTATAAATATTTATGAGAAAGAGGTGCTTATTGTTTGAAATTTAATTGAAATATTACTTTCTTTCACGGCATATGTTCAAAGTTTCGGCAATGTTTGCCTGCTTCACGTACAATTTCATTATCGCATTTTTTTTATTTGGATAATCAGCGTATATTAAAACTCAAAATGGTCTTGTATCTGATACTGTAGATGCTTGCTGTACATAAGTGCTGAAATCTAAGCCACTACAGATGTAATGTTTTAGATGATTCCGAAACCTGTCTGGCACTTCTGAATGGTTAAAAATATTATATAAAATCGATTTTTGGTGAAGATGATGAAGGTATCTTATTTCCTACTGGAATGTCACTCTTCTTACAGTATGTATTACTTTGACATTTTTTATGATTAGTTGGATATTTTTTATGATAAAATAAATTTAATTTTCCTACTTTATTATTAAGTTAGGAAATACACTTACCGTGATTTATTACACATACATTATTTTTAATAAGTACCAAAAAGCATACTATAACAAACAAAGCATACGTTTGGTGCACAAACATGTTACTTAAATTATAAACTAACGTTTTGAGTCCTTCTTATACCCTAACAACATAAACATGAGCAAGAACTGCGATATTTATGTCGTTTGTATATATTGAGGAATTTTTATCGATTTTTATTATTTAAAAATTTTATAAACGGGATTCCCGGTCATTGGCGTGATAACTACTCTATCTGCTCGTTTGTATATACAGGGTGTCCTACGGTGGCAACCCATTAGATTATTTCAGAAACTACTTCGAATTGAATTTTGAAAATTTCAGTGTCTATATTGTCAAATATGCTCTACTCAAATAATATAATAGCAACGGCGTAGCACTTCCGGTTATACCGGAAGTTGATGGCAACTTTGTTATTTTAAATGGAACACTCTATATATTATTACATTTTTGGATTCTAAATAAGATTTCAGACATATTTCATGTATCATGTCCTATACCTAACGTCAGTCGTTTTTGACTTATATCAAGATTTATGTCAAAATTGACAGTTTAGAGCTCCATAAGAATTACGTTTTTTCCGTGTAAATCAGTATTTAATAATTATTTTGCAGGTATTTTCTTATCAGGTGGGATCTTTTTTTTCGAATTGACAAGACATTTTCTGATTACTTTATACAGGGAGCTCAAAAAATTATATTGAAAACGGTTCAAGAAAAACAGTTGAAAGTCAATTTTTTCAAATGGAATGGGTATATTATTATTATTTTAACTTCCTTAGCATTAAAAAATAATGCAATTTTGTAATAGGTTATCATTTTCTAAAATGCATAGTTTTCGAAATATCGTCATTTTAAATTTTTCTGCAGCGCCTACCGTTGTGTCTCTGGAAGCTAGCTAATTAATTTAGTTAGCCATGAAAATAATGACATTTCTCTGAATTAGCATAAACGTCCAACTAAATATGAAATTAGTTGTTGCTATCCAACTAGTCGTTATTTATCAATATTTGTGACCATTATATTTTACAATAACTATTACAAAATGGAAAATATTTATTCATATACTGATATTGTAAATGTATTATTAATCCATGGAGAATGTAACAAAGTGATTAATAGAACCTGTAGAGTATTTAACGAGAGAAACCCGCATTTGCCAACAATGACTAGAGAAAAATTAAGAAGAATTTTGAGAAATCAAATACGGGGGGGGGGGCAGTGTCATGCAAATCGAGTACTACAAAAACTTGTAACTACAAATGAGGATATTGTGGTAAATGTTTTGGCATATTTTAATGCATATCCTGAATCATCAGTGCGTGCTGCTGAACAAGATCTAGGAATTTCAAAAAATATTAAAAAGTAGTGGTTTACATAAATTTACATTCAAATATCTTTGTGCTCTGGAAGCAGGTGATGCCGAAGGACGTGTACGGTTCTGCGAAACCATTTTAATACGAACGCAAGAAGATCATGGGTTTCTGCAAAAAGTGATTTGGACAGATGAGTCGAAATTTTCGAGAGATGGAATCGTTAATAGACAAAATAGTCATTTTTGGGCTTCTGAGAATCCGCACGCTATTCGTGAACGAAATTTTCAAAATAAAATTAGTGTGAACGTTTTTTGTATGGTGAAAGACACACATGTTGAATATTTTATTTACGAGCATAATTTAAATACGGAAGGTTATCTTTATATTTTGCAAAATGTTGTGGCGCAGACGTTTAGGGCCTTGGGATTGGCCAGTGAGATCTCCAGATCTATCACCGCTGGATTTTTATGTTTGGGGTGCAATTAAACAAAAGGTGTATTCCACCTCAATTAATTCAAAAGAAGAATTAGTAGGACTCATCCGAACTTCATTCGAAGCCTTACCTGGAGTCCAAATTGCACGAGCTGTCACCAGTGAATTTATTGAACGGGTAAATAAGTGTTAAAGACTAAATGGGGGTCATATCGAAGAATTAAATTAGTTTTGTTATCGTTAGTTGATTAACTTTTTTTAGTTGAAAATGTATTTAGTTTAATCTTCTGTTCATTTCTGCTGTATTATTTTAAATTTTAGTCTTAGTTCGTTGTAATACTTGATTTGTATACCTCCCAACCTGCTCTAAATGATTTCTCAAAATTCTTCCAAATAGGGGTTTCTCTCGTTAAATACTCTACAGGTGATATTAATCACTTTCTCCATGAATTAATAATAAATTTATAATATCAATAAGTATTTTTCATTTTTAGTAATTTGACGTTTAGTTTGACGTTAAAATGACAATAATTTCATGGCTAACTAAATTAATTAGCTAGCTTCCAGAGAGACAACGGTAGGCGCTGCAGAAAAATTTAAAATGACGATATTTCGAACACTATGCATTTTAGAAAATGATAACCTATTACAAAATTGCATTATTTTTTAATGCTAAGAAAGATAAAATAATAATAATATACCCATTCCATTTGAAAAAATTGACTTTCAACTGTTTTTCTTGAACCGTTTTCAATATAATTTTTTGACCACCCTGTATAAACTAATCAGAAAATGTCTTCGCAATTCGAAAAAGAAGATCCCACCTGATAAGAAAATACCTGCAAAATAATTATTAAATACTGATTTACAAGGAAAAAATGGAATTCTTATGGAGCTCTAAACTGTCAATTTTGACATAAATCCTGATATAAGTCAAAAACGACTGACGTTAGGTATAGGACATGATACATGAAAAATGTCTGAAATCTTATTTAGAATCCAAAAATGTAAGAATATATAGGGTGTTCCATTTAAAATAACAAAGTTGCTATCAACTTCCGGTATAACCGGAAGTGCTATGCCGTTGCTATTATATTATTTGAGTAGAGCATATTTGACAATATAGACCCTGAAATTTTCTAAATTCAATTCGAAGTAGTTTCTGAAATAATCTAATGGGTTGCCACCGTAGGACACCCTGTATAAATAAATTATTTATAAATATGAACATATAGTTTGGAATGATACAAACCTTACTCCTATTATGTTTCATAGTTTGTACCAATATACTAATATTATTTATTAAATTCTTTTTTTGGTTACTACCTAGGTATTTAAAAATACTCGTAATAATATGCATCAGTAATAATCCAGCAGCAAAAATAAGTAGCCATAAAATAAAAATTTTAAACTGCACATGACGTGTCAAGTGGCTTGTTGAGGACCGAGCTTTTGAGAAACATAAATTTCTATGGAGTAAATTATATTAAAACTCTCACGACCTTTAAAAATATCTGTGTCTGTTTGTAAACACAGCTATTAGAAACTGCTCAACAAATTTTAACCAGATATAAAGTATTTAAATACCTACTGTTGTTATGTATATCAGGAATAAGGGCTACAATATAAACAATATGCTCAACAAAATCATTTTAGGAATAGATCAGGCGCTAAACAACTTGCTTTGGGCGTGGTCAAATATTATGTATCGAGAATATATTGAAAAACAGATTTTTTTGTTAGATAAAAGAAACAAAATAACAGTATAGTGTATCCAAAGTCAATGTATTATATATAAATTTAACGATTCTACCGGGGCTATCCGTTCCCATGCCTCTTTATATTATAAAAGGGCATCGAATGCAGCGTTTTTTGATACATTTCTCCCTCGTATATAAGACCTATAATAAATCATGCCTGCCAAAGGATACCGACAGTAATAAAAATATCTACAGTGACTGCATGATTAATCGAAAAAAAAAAAAAAAAAAAAAAAAAAAAAGGTTTAGAGTTTGCAAATAAATATATGAATGAAACAAATAATTTTTTCATCGTGTTATTTTCTCAGATTAATCTAAATATAATCGGAAGGACATCTTAATATGGTATGACGAAGACTTAATGTGGAATTTAAACAAGAAAGTTTGTGTCGGACAGTAAAACACGTTGGCAGAATATTGTAACTATGATCTGTTTTTCTTAGATTAATAAAATGAAAGAAGATCATCAAATTAGATAATAATTTTGAATAAATCCTCAAGTAGATGAAACTTTTGCAGTCACTGTATCAGACACGGCCGGTATACGACACGAGCGGAACAGGTAGGGAGTGTAAGCATCAAGATTTACATGTGCAAAGCCAGCGTCTTCTTTAAATATTTATCATCAGTTAAGGTCTGAAAATAATGAAGTGACGAATACACATATTATAAAATTTTTACGTTCTATAGAAAATGTCACTGACTAAGTGAGTAAAATTTGTTGTTAGTTTATAATAGCAGAAACATATTATTATAAATGAATCTACTTATATCCATAACAAGTATTAACAATAGTATTAATTATTATAAAGGTATGTTCCTTGCTGTTCGAACACGGACTAGGTACGTGTGCATTTACGTCTAAACTTCTAAAAAAAAAACAGTCCTTTTCAGCGTAGGATTATATGTTGCCGTGTTGGAGCGGCAAGTAAAAATACAGTATACTTTTATACAAATGAACATACAATTGTTAATACATAAAGGATTTTGAAAATATCGTAGGGCATGTATTGTTATGAAAAGTTAAAAGGCTGCGCCTATGGACGGCTGCGGTCGCTATTGACATTACAAAGGGATATAGAGTTGTGTTTTTTTAAACTAACTTTAGAAACACTATACCTACCTATTTCCTAAATATGGAAAATATATTAAAAAGTAATTAGGTTTATTTTATTTTCTTCAAAGCAGTCTGCTGTCCCAACTGTTGTACCAGCATCAGCATCATGGTAATCAAAAATATTCGCTCAGGGGTATCTTCTTCTTTCTAACGAATGTATTTCACAACTTTAGCTCATGTAAAAAAATAATTAATAAATATATAGTGTGCCGTAATCGTGCCTCTGTAGCTCAAGCCGGTGGTGGTCTTTAGGTTTCACAACAACCCTCAGGCCTGGGCGCCAGCTAAAATTAAAATTTAGCAAAGGATGGGGAAAGGAGCTGTACAAGATGTGCCACCTACGTTCAATAAAATTATTATTTATTTAATACTAAGTAGCAAAAAAAATAAATTAAATAACAAGATTAATACAATGATAAACTATTTAAATAAAAAGAAATATAGGTACTTATTATATTTGTCTTAGATTTTATTAGGTTTAATCGCTAATAAGTAGCTGACTATTGTGCCACTGTTAAATTTATTAAACTATAAAAATAAAAAAACTTACAAAATTTAGTACTAGATTGGTTAACAAAGTCTCGTACCGGTCCTCACGTAATGTGATTGGGACTCCTTTTGGTCGATAACAGGAAATACAAGCTTGTACTCGACCGAGTATGAACAGATTTGGCCTGTATTTGCTGGGTGATGCGTTATTGTTCAATATGTCAACACACAGGTAGTCAAAGTTCCAATATTTTAACTATAGCCAAGAAGCCTAAAATTTGCGAAGCCACCGTTATGAAATGAATTTATTAAAAATTACTACCAACTCTTACCTAATCGGTAATTAGGCTTCGCTAATTTAATCAGTAATAGTTTCTCAATTTTCAAAAGTAAATTCTGTATCTGTACGTTTGCTGTTTCGCTTCTCGCTTCTAAATGCCTCTTTTTAAACCGCAAATTTACACACTTTCTACCTATTTTAGTATCGGGCATAGGTACTCCCTTTGAAAAACTCTCAGTGGTGCGAAATGACAAAAAAGGAAAAGGAACCAATGTATGTGGACATATTGAAACTTTACATACTTTAAACAGGTTGAAATATTTACCAAAAGATTACTTAATTTGAAATGCAAAATACGAGGGTCGTTAGTAAAGTAATCATTAATTTTAAATCCAAAAATCTGACCGTTACAATAGGATGATTCAATGATTGTACTTCTTAAAAATATGGACTATTTACTGTCGTCTTATACTTATTTATGGAAATTGTTTTTTTTTTTTCAAAAATGTTTTGATATGGGTGCTTAAATTGTAGAAATTTTCATCTTCATTGCATTTTCTACTTTTGTCTGTCGAAAGATGATTTCTTTACTAATAACTCTTTTATGGGAATTATTCACTCTGCAACATTCCGTAAATCTTTCTTGAAGTAATCCATTATCGTAAATCCCTGACATCATAAGAAAAATCAAACACTAACACTAATAATCTTTTCATTGTCAGAATCTTTATTTTGGTACCACTGGAACGTTAAATGTAACTTATAATTCCAATTTATATAATTTATTTATTAACTTTCATTGTAACATTTTACTCCCAGCAGGTGCACTAGTTTATATGAGAAATTTATTACTAACCTCGAATTTCTATATCTAAAGTTACACGTTTAAGCTCTGGCCACAGGGTTTACATGAGATATGGCTTGAGCAAGCTCCAAGATTGCGAAAGTAGGTCTCAACATAAATAGAATCCCATGATATGTATTGCATTTATATGAAGCTGAATGCAGATGCACCGTTGGCACGTAGATAAACGTAAATGAGAAGGCTTACCTGCCTGGAATGTTATAGCAGTGAGTGAGTTTATTTTTATATACCTAGAGGCTTACATACTTTTATGCAGTGGATTTATTTAAAATAATAAATTAGATTTTAATTCTCGTCTTATATAATATAAAAAATTCTTAGATGATATTTGGACATGAACAAGGTTTCGTTTCTGCCTCCGAAAAAGAATTTAGAAAATAATTGATTCAATGAAAACCCCATAATGAATGAACGAAATGTGTGAACGCTCGCATTATCTTGATGAAGAATGATCTGGCGGCAATTGTTTGGTTTCCTTATTTCACCAAATACTTCCATAAATAAATAATAATAATAAATAAATCGGACAAAAATGTTTACGAGTTTTTACGCTAACACAGAACTTTCAAATAATAGTAAACAAATGAAATACCGCTTAAAATCTTGGTTCTGTTCGAAATACGTATAATCGTCCATCAGAGCAATTAATTCGATTAACTATGGAACGTTTTCGCACCACGTTTACACTAAATGATAATACGCAACCATATAGAGACGTCGTACAGTACGTACAGAAGAAGGGCAGCGTAGAGGAAGATTCGGAATCAGCATCGCCATCGTGCACAGGAATTGGATATTTGTTCATCCACTTTATCGAACATGTTGTATGTCTACGTTGGGGTATTTATTTTTATTATTGTACTTTTGAAGTTCTTTTACTACTGATACTGTATTATCTGGAATTGTAGTGTTTTTTTTAACTGCAAATAAACTGATTATTCTTATTAATAAGTGTTGCCAAGGCTCAAAATTAAATCGTTGCCCTCGTAATTACATTATTCTGAAAGATGGCCCTAAAACAAATTAAGACACATGCTTACGCAAAAAGTCAGTTTTCAGTTCAGTTCAGTTTGATATTTATAAAAAGATTAGGTACATTGGAAAACCCAGCGCTAGACACATACGATGTATAATTTTCTTCATTTTACCACCTGCATCCTGCATGCTGTAGCAAAGATTATACTAATCTTTGATAGTGGTATAGTATAATGAAAGGAAGTGCGATCGGATCAACAATTTGATATGGAGGTTTTGATAGATAGGTTTTTAAGCCCCCTGATAATTAAAATCATCTTTTTGGAAAAGTGTATATGAGTTATGGTGCGTCTATGTAGTGTTTGTTTCTACCAGAGCTGGGTATTTGATATAAAGGAAATTAATTAAAGTAATTAAGTAATTTTAATTGATTTCTTTACAAAGTTGTCTTGAAAATCAGCTTAAATTTTATACGAATTGAATTAACAGTTTTTAAGTTCTTTATGACTCTAGATATAGTTTATTGCATTTTGTGGTATCCAATAATAATCAAAAATACTGCTTGAGCTTTAATGGATTTCCTTTCATCAAACGTTGATAGATATTTTAACTCACCTGACCTTATCATGAGTTCCTTTTACGAAAATTAATTCAACATTCTATCCAAAACAAATTCTAGTGATCCTGTAGAACTGAGGGATGTCGTATATCTGACAAATGTATTTTTAGATGGTACCTACAAAATTAACATAACATTTGCAAAATTATTATTAAATTTACAATCAAAATTTTATCATTCACAAGTGTTCTATATTGTGATTAAGAATTTTTAGAATTAACAGCAATATTTTGCATTTGCGTAAATCACGATATTAATAAACCTAACATTTCGCTTCGGATATAGCATTAAAATTTATTGTATTTGTTCGCAAACGTGTACATATATCAAATAATGCTACCATCCAATGTGCTTACATAAATTACAAAATCAATATCTCGACCATAACTCAAATGTTTAACACATTTATAACAAAATCATGTGTCTTTGAACTGTGTTAATATTTTATTATACAGGTTTATTCAGTTTATGCGGCATTGGAAAACATACCTATTATTATAGCGAATATAACAATGAGCTGTATCTATTGTATATGGCGACATCTAGCATTTGAGCAGGCAACATGCCCGGTGAAACAGTTCATAAACGATGTCCTGACAAGAATAAAGCATATTGCCAACACTAGATACACCCGAATCCCATTTTATTTTATGTTTTCATGTATTTGTTGGAAAATTCAGGTTTCTACAGCATTTTTCCTGCATATTGGTTTTTGTGTATTATCCCGTATAAATTATATTTCATTGCAGAATTTTTTGTGTTAAAGGACTATCATACAACAGTTGTTCAAATAATTCATTTAGAGAATACTAACTACTACTTATCAGGATTTTACACTGAAATTAGAAGCAGGTCATGCATACGCTTTCGTTATATCGACTAACAATGACGAAATCCATATAAAATCACGTACCCACCCTTTGTAAATAATTGTTTCTCGCTTGCGACACAAATAAAATAGAGAGGCAAGCAATTATAGAGTGTAGGGCTTCATTCAAAACCCCTTTAGCGGCTATAATAACGTAAATTCTTGCATAATTGCGACCGAGATAAACCCTTTTAATATTTCGATCATATATATAGCTTTTAGCATGAAAGCATTCCAGAATTAACACATTTATTCATGTCCGGTTTCCCAATTGGCACGTAAATTTTGTTTGAATATTTAAGCCATCTATGAAGGCTAAACGAGAACTAACATACATAGCCGTAGATGCTCGTCTATTTTAGAAGTGACTATTTCTTGAAGATTTCTTTACCTTACAAATACTCTCATAATAGGTCAAAAGGAGCAAGGGACACTCGACTTAGCTACTAAACCACTAACATTAACTTAACTATATTACATTGTGTCAATATGGTAATAAGAGACAAAAGACGTCTCGGTCAAAGACGAAGGTTAGGAAATCACTGTATACATAGTAAAATAACATTATTTAAAACTAATGGTACAAACCAATCTTATTTGCTTGCTGATTATGATAGAAAGATGCAGTAGAAACAGATATATTAAGAATTGCTTGTTACATAAAGCAACAAGACTTTAAGTTATGTTGGAATGGGCCCAAAACACGATTTCATAAGCGAATTTTGTTTAGCAATGAAGCTCACTTTTGTTTGAATGGATACGTCAAAAAACAAAACTACCATATTTGGAGTGATGGTAATCCTCAAGTGTATGTTGAGACACCGTTACATCCAGAAGAACAGACTGTTTGGTGTGCTTTATGGGCGGGTGGAATCATTGGTCCGTACTTCTTTAAAAACGATGCTATTCAGAACGTTACAGTCAATGGTGACCGCTATAGCCATGATTACTAACTTTTTCATTAATCAATTGAACAAGATGGCGCAATATGTCACACAGCTAGTGCCACAATTGATTTGTTGAAGCAAACTTAATTGGCCTCCAAGATCGTGCGATTTAACGCTGCTAGATTATTTTGTGTGGGGATATGTGAAGTCAACGCCGATAAACCCGATACGATTGACCACTTGGAGGACAACATTCGCCGCGTTATTGCCGATATACGGCCCCAAATGTGGGAAAAAGTCATCCAAAATTGGACCTCCAGATTAGACAACGTCCGAGCCAGCCGTAACGTTCATATGTTTGTTCATTTAGATATGACTTTTATTTGTCACTAAAAATTTACTCCACTTAAGAATGGACTATTTTTTCAAATCAATTAATGATCAACCTACCAGCATTTTATACGATTTTTTTTGCTATTTCCTTTATCTCAGAAACGGGTAGAACAATTTCATGTGTTCTTGGCATACGGATAAAACATTTTAAGCTACTTAAAATGATGTCACAAGGCAGGGGATTACATTTGAAGTTATGAAATTGGGGGGCTGAGGTGAAGGGATGGAACACAAAATTCATCCAAAAATGGTTTTGGAATTCCCCCTCAAAAACAAAATCGACGTGTTGTGCCCAAAATCGTCTCTACTTCAGATGACGAGTTATTCTGGGTGGCATGTTTTAAAATGAAAGCACTGTATAGTAACTTTAGCTATACCTTATGAATAAAACTAATGTTTTTATAATAACATAATTCTTTAAGAAAAAGTATTTTATTAGCATGTTTAGCACCTGCAATTACATAATAAATACATAACAATTATTATTTCTTGTACTTTGTACAATTAACCTTGTAAATACAGTAATATATATTTAAACTATAGATATTATAATTTTAATGTGGCATTAGGAATAAAATAAATAAACATAAACTTTCATAAGTCCTTAGATGACTTGCTAAATATACTCCAATGGTATTCTTACAACAGCTTTTCAAAACGTCATATTTTCCTTTTAGGCTTTTTTCTGTTCTGAAGTTGGTTTTTCAGTAATGAGTTCTGGGTGCGTGTATCGGAAGTAGCATTTATGAATTCGATAGACGGTGTCACAAATATCCTCTCCTTTGGCTTGACATTTTTCTACTACTTCGATCACCTGTCCAAAAAATGTTTAATTATTGTATTGAACAACTGAATAGCTATACAAAAATAAAAACAGGTAATCGACTATAACTTTTTATTTTATTTTAATTTCGTTTTCCCACAATGATTGCAATGTGGTCACGAAAATTTACCACCCCATTGTTTATTCTTTCTCTACTGAAAAACGCTCATATCCGTCGATTTATTTTTTTATGGGACCCATTTTTCAACCGGTTAACATCAAATTCTAACTCAGACCAGAGAATTTGATTTTTCCGAATATTGGAGAGTCTGTTTTGACAATTTCACACTGTTCTTGATAAACTTAGGGTTTTTATGGGTGCTTTGTTATGAGAGAAAATGTTTTTGTCTTTCGCGCACAGTAGGGATGCTGATTTTAGATCGATTTTTTGGAAGTCGATTTTTTTCGAACCAAATAATCGGTATTTTAATCGAATATTTTGAAAACGATCTTTTTAGAATCGAGTATTTTTTTACTAGAATCGTTTAAAAGATCGAAAAAAGTGAAAACTTTATTTTACATTTTCATGGTCGTCGATATCTCGTTCTAATAATACCGCACTCTCTGAATTGGAGTTGACGACGTCAATAGGACTGGCCCTACTTAATGCTACAAATGCGGCATTGTCGAAAAGGTTTTCCGAAGTCGAATCAGTTAGTACGCTTGCTGTTTGTCTTCGACCAGAGACATGGTAATGTCTCTGTCTTCGACCCACGATTTAAGAGAATACATTTTCAAACTGCTCGTTTTGAATTCTTTAGAAAATGAAGACTGGAATTTATAATTAATATTTTTTTTATTTTTCAGAATATATTTTTATTTTCGTTACTCTGAGTGTTATTTTTCGTTTTTATTTTTTTACGATTTGTGTTGTTACTTATCCTTGTGAAATTTTTGTCTTGGGTCTGCTTCTGTAAACTCCGGCTGTCAGCCACTAGCCTCCTTGCTGTACTAGAGATATGGTTCAAAATGTTTTCTATTTTATAACTGTGCAGCTACACGCTTTTTTGAATACGTTGTCGCAAATCTGCTTATTAATGAGGCTGTGTTGCACAGCGTTTTGTCGCCATAGCAAAATAGACTAAAATCTTTTGTAGGTACCTATTTCGACTATTCTGGAGTTTTTCCTCATCATTTTTTATTTTAAATATGAAAAACTATTGTCTTACGACACCGATTTTCGAATAAAATCCCTCTCTATGTTGCTGATTGAAGTTAGAAGTTCGAAAATACCAAAAAAGTATGCCACCTATATTTTCAAAAAAAGAAGAAAGTGGGTAGTAATTTTCGGTGTCCGTGTCCACCTTGTATAAACAACACCGCAGATGATAACAGAAATAAAAAATTATGTTATACGAAAGTAACTTGTTTTTCTAAAGTTATAAACTGCATAAAATGTACTTATTTAATCAAACTACCTATATTTATCCAGTCTGCACATAGAACTATTTTTTTATTCGAAATCCTACGTTTTAGAGATATTTCCTTTATATTTTCTACTAGCGCTTTCATTTTATATGATTTTGCACTTGCAGCATTCCATACGTAATCCCTGTAGGTATAGAGTTTTTCTCCCCCAAGCAATTTAAAGCAAAGCTACCACATCGATCAATATAATTTATACCTGGTCTCTAAGGTCTTCGGGAATTTGTGCCCTAATCACGTCCAAGTTGGCTTGGCCCTTGTCGCCTACGAATCCGGCTTTTCCATAGAAACATTTTGTGAAACATTTAAGATTTGCGTCCTCAGCGAAATCTCCCTGGTCGGCTCGCAATATCAACTCCGGATTAACTTTTGTCTCTTGAATACAAGCATCACGATATTTTAAAAGTTGCTGCTTTTGTGCGTCAGTGTATCCCTGCAATAGAAACAACGTAATAATACTAATTTTATAGAAATAATAGATAAAATATAAGTAATATGTTAGATTATTTATACAGTATGTTCTCGTGAAGATGTTTACTATGATTATCGGTGTGTGAATACTAAGCCACGAAATAGTTTGGAAAACAAAAGTTTCTGAAGGACAATTTGCTAAATGAAATAATTAAAAGTCAATATAAATAAAATGACAAAAACCTATTTTAAATGCTTGGAATATGTCACCCTTCTTAATATTTTTTCTATTAAAATATTTTATTTTGCAGTTTAGGAATATCTGCTTCTGGTATGATACCAGCTCTTCAACCTAAATAGAAAACCCATCAAGAAAAAAATTAGTGACGTTGGATCTATAGATTTAGGAATCTATGGTCCGAGGCTCTGCATCAAAGTCGTTTTTGATTTTCATTCCCGGCTTAAATTATTTAATTAAGAGATTGAATATATACATAACATACAAAACAACCTCCTATAATAGTAGTGAAAAATAATCCTCACAATATTACACCTGATGTAAGCAGTGAAATAAATTTACCTATTATCATATTTTTGAAAATTATATTTAAAATGTTGAATAAGATATATGCAATAATAACAATAAATTATGAATATAAAAACCTAAATATATAACGCTTTCAATCAATACTGCATTAGTGATTGGGACGAATTAGTTCTATATTCTACTATTTTACCTCAGTGTTAAAAGCAGTTAGTTCCCTAACTCCTCCGAGTATAACAAAAAGCAAACACAAATTCAATATAATATGCTGGTAGTTTCAATTCCATTGAATTCTCTTTGAAATTCTGTATAAGCTGCTGCTTATGTTACCAAGTAGGTTGAATAACTGCTGCATTAATATTAAGTTTTGAATATCGGATCTCTGAAAATCCTTTTAATTTATTCTAATACACAAGACTGAATTATTATACAGTTGCTTTCCATACATTAACATTGCATACAGAATTTTGGACATTACATATCTGAACTTAATTCATTTATATTTATAAGAATGGATGTTAAAAATATTTTTCAGAAATTATGAATTTTTAGTTGACCAGAAAAATATTTCACAGGTTTAAAAGTGTTGATCTAGGTCTAGTTTGTAAAAAAACGCGTGAATGATTGTTTCTACACAGTATCAAAAAAGTATATTTTCCTCGAGTGTTACATGATTTTAAAATATTCCAATCTTGAAAGACTTGTCTTGAACTTTTTTATTTAAGATTTGGACAAAACAAGTTTATTATTAACATTATTGTGCCGCTTTAAAAGGTTTCATGAATAAATATATACCTCAAACTTATATCGACCAATTTCAAAATATCAGCTAATATACCTACTCCTGTTCACTAAAATCAAATATACCATCTAGATTACACTTGTACCTGTTGTCCACAGATATGTATTAATAATTAACTGAACTATTAAACCATATCAAAATGAATTACCTATACGTTTATTTATGAAATTGACAATATTTTGCCTATGTGGAAAGCAACATGTTTTCTCAATATATAATCTTACTATACAATGTCTTCAATATGAAAGAGGTATATGGGGAAACCGTTGGGGATACAAAGTCAGTTAAATGAGAAAAAAGTTGCGTAATTATCTGCTCAAAAATACTTCAGGTCTATTTTGTGTTAAATCGATACTGTTAAGTAGATAGAGGGTGGAAAGCAAAAATAAGCTTTTTTGAAAATACACAATATTTAAGTTTCTTATTCTTCATGTTGTGGGTTATTTTTAGCTTTAAATGTTTGTGAGCTGATAATTAATGTACAAAATATATCGTACCTACAATAATAAAAACAATATAGTACATTATTGTACCTAATGAAAATTATTGCCACAACTTTGTTCAGACAAGAAATTAATTGAAACTGAAGGACTAGTGACAGCATTTTGGTAACCAAAACCGTTAAATAGAATTTCATACGATTTTAACACCTGTCACACATTGTAATCATACGAAGCTTGTTTAAGAACAGCAGAAAATATGAAATCATCTCAATGAAATATTATTTGGAACATTGAAGTATGTAATAAAGGCTTATAAAATTTGATATACGTGAAATCCTTATTTTCGTTCTCAGTTTCAGAATCTTAATTATATTTAGTTTGAAATGGAGGCACATTATATATATTAAAATTTGTAATGTTATATTTTACCACTACTTAGTGTAATTATTTTATATTATTTCAAATTTTACACAAAGTGAAATAGAAATTAGTTAACACGGATAAGTATTTATTGATTTAATGTGATTCTTAATAATATTTCCAGTACAATATAATTTTTAGTACATAGTGATATGATCCAAATGAATATGAAAGAGTCAAATTATTGAAATCAGTTTGACTGTTTTAACAGAAGCTTAACCGTGGGTGTAATTGGTTTGTTTAAATGAGTTATAGTTATGGTTAAGTTAAGTTAGGAATTTGCGGTTTGGAATCTATAAGTAAAATAAAATGTAGCTAATAATAACATTGCGATCATGTACATTTTCAGCACTATGATTATTATAATTTTAGATAACAAAATATAAGTACTTAGTAATAACTAATATATGTATAAAGTTTATGAATACTTACTTGATTTTATAATAAATATATATTTTGGTTTATATTAAAATAAATTGAAATCCATCAAAGGCGAAAAACAATAAAATTACTATTATAGAATAACGTCAACAAAACAAAAATTCAACAAGCTCGTCTTATAACACTGATCAAATTTCAATAACCTGTAATATAAATTTACTGCATTTATTTTCAAGATAATTGTTTTCGCTGTACGAATACTCCCCAGAAATATTGATTGAATAAGTAAATCTAAAACATATCGTAACTCAGAAATATGTATCCATTGTCATCAGTGTGCCCTCCCTCTGCTTTAGCTCTTATCGAAATAATTATTTTAGGATACCTTAAATTTACGTCTTACTAGAATCTAACAGCTAATTTCTTATTGCTGTTCTAGTACTAAATGTTAATTTAGTTACCTGGGCTTGGGAATAAACTGCCGAAATAGCAAATGAAAGCACACACAGCGCAAAAATAGTTTTCATTTTATTAAATAGCAGTCGTAAGAATTATTTAATAAGAACTCTGTGGCAGTTTTTCTTCTGTGCCTTTATATAAACAATGCAAGGTCACAAACTATTGCTATAGTGGACGAAGAAATTTTCTTTGTACCCATAACATTTGTAATAAATTCTAATAAGTATTAAACAGTTAAAAAGTTTCGAGAAATTTCTGTACTACCTACGACATTATTTTATATTTATACATTATGTAAATAAAGTTGGATATCACCTGCTATTAGACAAATTGCTCAAACATGCATTCAAAAAAGCTAAACAAAGTCAAAGTGGATGCTTTCATTTTATGGAAATGCAAATAAATCCATTGTTTTGTGGGGGCTTTAAAACATTATACAAGGATATTCCGCCGCAAACAATAGAAAATACGTATTGTGTCGGATTACCCGCCTGAAAAAGAAATAGCCTTAAGGGGATAATGTATTTTTGGACATATATTATCATCAAAAAGAATGTATAAACTTATGCAATATAAGTTTCAATTCAGAGAATCGTTAAATAGCTTAACTGCAAGACGTTTATGGAAAACGAGACTAGATTATTTTGAAAATTGCATTCATCTGTCAAATTTGATGTTTCAAAACTAAAATACTGGTATTTCATTGTATAAATTTGTACCAAGCAGAATTGAATTACGCGCTAGTCCAAATTATCCATAATTTGCACTAGTGCTAATTGTTGATAAATTTTTTCAATTCTTCAAACTATTTCCATATAGATTTTTTGATATTCTCGTATTGTTTATTGATATTTTTCTCAATTTCGCACGCAGATACATTCCCAAATTAGCAAAATTTATAAAGCTCAAATTATCCGTGTTGTTTCACGCGAAATACGCAAATACGCTGATTTCCAACATTACACTTTTCTATCTGACGGATATCAGTACAGCAGTGACATTTATTTTACCTTTATACGAGGTGTGACCATATAAATTCAGGAAATTTTCTGATAAAATATAACTCTTGCAGTGAAAATATACCTATAGTTTTCGATAAATCTTCACTCATGCAAGTTAAACTGAAAAAGTTTTTTAACTTAACTGACATTCGTGGATATTTCCCGAAAATTATCGGTAATTTTCATTGCACTTATTATATTATTACTGAAAATATGGCTACTAATATCATATACATAATCAAAGATTAATGTACATTAATCTTTGACATAATAAAGCACTGTCGTCGACGACATGAGGATGCAAAGAGACAGCATCGAAAGGAGAGAGAACGCACTTTGGGTTTTTGGGTTCATAAATTATATTCTATTTACAATAATTAGAAATGACAAATATTGGGAAAGTATAAAATGTATTTAGAATAATTATAGCAACTAGTAGGTATATAATTTATGAACCCAAAAATCCAAAGAAAATAAAACAAATTTTATTTTTTTTTATTATTGTTGTTATAGTATACAATTATTATTATTTAGCTGCTAATGTTTGTGTGAGATTCTATATTTAGTTACATTCCTACTGTAGTATCATTTTGTCTTGTAATTGGATTTTTACATGTCAGGCCAAAAATTTGTTTATTTATTAGAAAGTTAACATTACAATAGTTTCATATGAATTTATATTTAAATATTTTAAAGATTAGGTAAAATGTTTATTATTATTTGTAAGTCATGTAAACTGATGGAAACTTAATAAGCTAAAAGGTTTGGTTACGTATACTTTTCGGATGCAAAATGATATTTTTAGATTAGCATAATAAATAGATTTATCTATAAATATTGCTTGTTACAGAAAATGACAACACAAGCGGAACATAACAAGAAACTGAATTTGGAGAGAGCAACAAATTTCATGCGTCAATACAGAGATCCAAATTCCAGAGAATTGAAAAAATTATCAGCTAATCAATTTATGGAAGTGTGGAGTCACTATGATAGAGATGGTACGTCGGTTTATAATATTACCTTACCTATTCTTTAATTTCATGTTACCCTAGAGAATTAATTTATCACATGTTTCCAGTAGTTTCGTCTAAAAATACTCTGATAGCAAAAGATAAATTTGATATGATTAAGATCCAAATATTTTGACGACCCTCACGCCTTTTTTACGCTTACATAGGTACCGTAAATGGAAAAAACAAAAGCTTTATGAGATCACTTGGTTTTCCAATATAGTTATTTACTAACTTTTAAACAGTTTGAGGTAGGAACTACTAAATTAGTTACTATTCAGGATTTTCTTAACCATGTAAATTTGCCTCTTTCAATTTATGGCTCACAAGCTGGAATTTCGGAATTCCGTAAGAGAACTGAAGAATTTGGTTTGTATTTTTTGAATTCGATTTGATACTGCACCATCACCGTGATTTAAGATTGAAAGACCAATGGAGTCACAGGATATTAATTTTGTATCTAACATGCGTCTAAAACTATATAACAATTTTAAATTACTAATAGCTTTTTAATACACATTTAATCATCATTTGTAAAAATGGAACGATTCTCATGCAGCAGCTAGCAAGACTGACTCTGATAAAAAATCGCGTGTTTTCTCCAACAATACAATACTAATGAGTTCTTAATTGAATTTTATCCATGAATAATTAATTAACTAAAACATATCAACTCCATTTTATTCTTGGATGCAATCCAAAAGTTCATTTAGCAATGAGATGATTCATAATAAATATTATCATATTGTCGTTTCCATAATTTTTCGTTGACTCCTTATACCTACTAAATCTGTATTGTCTATGTATGTGGTTATTTTAAAAAGTACAGGTACGGCTTTTATATCCATTATAATAGGGGCTTTCGATTTGATATTTTTAACAAATACTTACCTATTAAAATAGAAATGCAGTTTATATTTTTATATGTATATTTATTCATATTATAATATTATTAATAATATGACTAGCAAAAAAATTATATCTGTATTTTATTGATATTATAATCATACAGGGTGGTCCAACGAAAAGTTTGCACCTAGCTTTTCTCTTTTTTTTGTAGTCGAATGCGAAAATGCTCGGACACGTCCATTTTGCTTTTGAGGGGGACACATTTTAAACATATTTTTCGATCTGCGCCTTTAACCCCCTAGCGGGGGTGAGTAACAACCCTAAAATTTTAAATGGAAAGAGGGGTCTAATGACATATCATTTGAAAGGACACAAAATTGTCTTTCTAATGATACCCTATTTGTCGAATTTTACTAAAACAGTTAATACGAAAACGACTTTAAAGACATTAAGCCGATAATTTTGGTATTAATGAGAAATACAAATAAGTTTTAATTATTACGACTGAAAACAACTACAATCATTTCTAAATTATTTACTTTGAAGAAAAACGGGATTTCAAAAACACTATCTTATTTATCAGAACTAAATTCCTCACTAATCGTTTGAGTTTTTTGTTGAAATAAAAACTGCAGATACGTGTAGGAAAAGAATTTACACCGTTTATTTTAGTCTTTTCATTGATTCAGTTTGGTTGCTTCTCAAGTTATTTTACTTTTACCGTACAAAATGATTTATTCCATTCTAGAACGAGTTGAAATTGTTAAACTTTATTTTCAAAATAATAGTAGTGCTAGACTTACGGCTCGCTTATTTAATGAGAGACATCCCGATAAAAATGTGAATGATGTGTACGTTGGCAAGTTAGTTAAAAAGTTTGTAGATACCGGATCTGTCTGTAATGTAAAACACCAGCCGCAGAAACCGATCAGAAATGAAGCTGTGGAAGTCGCTGTTTTAGGGCATGTTGAAATGGATCATAGTCAAAGTACCCGTCAACTAGCTGAAGCCTCAGGTGTCTCCCGTTCGTCCATAATACGAATTTTAAAAGCGTACAAATTTCATCCGTACAAAATCAAATTAGTACAGGAACTAAATGAGGATGATCCTGATAGAAGGCTGCAATTTTGTGAAGCAATGAGCCAGCGTTTAATTGAAGATCCGCAATTATTATTTAACATTTGTTTTTCCGACGAATGCACATTTTATTTGAATGGAGCTGTAAATAGGCACAATTGCCGTTACTGGGATGACAGTAACTCACATTTATTCCGTGATGTTCATACCCAGTGTCCTCAAAAAATAAACGTCTGGTGTGGCATATTAGGAAATCATATTATAGGACCACTTTTTATTCCTGGAAATTTAACTGGTGAAGTGTACCTAAACATGCTTGAAGACACAATTGATCCTTTAATAACACAAATAATAGAAGATGACCAAAATCATACTGCTGATCGGCTTTATTTCCAGCAAGATGGAGCACCTCCGCACTATGTGGCTCCTGTAAGACAGTTCTTAGATGACCGGTTCCCTGGACGGTGGATTGGAAGGAGGGGCCCAATTGAATGGCCTGCCAGGTCACCGGATTTATCGCCTTTAGACTTTTTTCTTTGGGGGCACTTAAAAAATAAATGATGATAAATGAGATTTGCCACGAAGCCCGAGTCCATAGAAGATCTTCGCCAACGCATTACAGAAGAGTGCAGAAACATAACACCTGATATGCTACAAAATGTTAGAAATAGATTTGAACAAAATCTGTATTATTGTATGGAATCAAATGGGTCACATTTTCAACATTTGTTAATGTAACGTTTTAATAAATCAATTTAACAGCTTGTTTACTTTTTTTACAAAGCAATGTTAAAACTAACAAACATTGGAATGTACTAACGATTGCAGGTGTTTTCACTCGCAATAATTAAAACTTATTTGTATTTCTCATTAATACCAAAATTATCGGCTTAATGTCTTTAAAGTCGTTTTCGTATTAACTGTTTTAGTAAAATTCGACAAATAGGGTATCATTAGAAAGACAATTTTGTGTCCTTTCAAATGATATGTCATTAGACCCCTCTTTCCATTTAAAATTTTAGGGTTGTTACTCACCCCCGCTAGGGGGTTAAAGGCGCAGATCGAAAAATATGTTTAAAATGTGTCCCCCTCAAAAGCAAAATCGACGTGTCCGAGCATTTTCGCATTCGACTACAAAAAAAAGAGAAAAGCTAGGTGCAAACTTTTCGTTGGACCACCCTGTATAATACCTGCATTAGTTTTATATTCTATTATGACGGCTGGTGTTACCTATACATTGGATTTGTTCGGCCTCTGTATGGTGCGATATGCATTACTATGTGTATGTAGATGGTACGTGTTTACATATATATCTACTAGTGTATATCCGGCTGTGCTTAAATGCAGGCCGATATTGTAGATGAGGAACGACTATGGTACTCTGACGAGCTCATAATAAGAGCGAAACGAATTCGTCAGTATCTTTCGACCCATGCCTCGGTCTGGTTGTACTGAATTAGACTGACGCCCTGCTGAATTAAACAAAATCCCTTGTGTAGGTGAAAGCAGTCATTTTGTGCGCTATGCGCATAATTTCTTGATAACTTTTGGATTTAGGTATCAGACATAGTATATAAAACATACATAGATTTCAGTGAAATAAATTAACTATTTGAAATTATACTTAATACTTGTGGCCGAGGCTTATTTTTGGTCCACCAAGTATAGATGAATGTACCCTAAAAAACTAGCAGGCAAAAATCAAGATAGACGCGTCCAAAAAAAACAAATTCCTGAATTTTAAATGAATTATTTCTTCACGACCTTACTGCAATACATATCAGTACTTAATTTGTTCTTGCTGTTATTTTGGCCCAGATTTTAAGCCGGTTGTCAGCAATACGTATTAGTGTCAAAACTGAATTAAGTATATTGAATTATTTATACAGGGTGGTCCATTAGTGTGTGGGCGGAAGATATCTCATATCTCATATATAAGCGATAGACAAAAAAATCCTTTACTAAACTTTTAGGCACTGAAGTGATGTACAACCCGAAAATGTTTTCAATTATACAGGGTAGTTTACAAACGCGCAGCAGACCAAACTTACTGTTTCTTAATGCGACACCCTGTATATTTTAAATAGAAAAAAAAATAATTAAAATGACAAAAAATTGCAACTTTTATTTTTTTGTTTCAATAATTTTTTATAAAAAAATGGTTAGCCTTAAGCTCATGACATATGATATTAATAAAAAGTAAAAAGGAACTTCTCGAATTTAGGCAGATATACAGGGTGTTCCATTTAAGATTTCCCCATAAAAATACAATTTAGGTAATGTGACCACCCTGAAAAATTACACATTAGAGGTCAATGAAATCCAGTAAAACGAAGAAAAGAAGGGAATTCAAATGGATCGGACATGAAAAATTGGAATGTATTTTGTTTCTGTAGTAACCACAACAACTCAAATGTACGAGTATGTCAAAATTAACCATTATTTATAAATATTTTAAAAGCTACTGGACCTAGGCTTATCAAGCCTATGTCATTGTTCTTGTCTTTTAGAGCGCCATTCATTTTTGTTAAAATATACAGGATGTTGCATTAAGAAAAACCAAGTTTGGTCTGCTGTGCGTTTGTAAACTACCCTGTATAATTGAAAACATTTTAGAGTTGTACATCTCTTCAGCGCCTATAAGTTTTGTAAACGACTTTTTTGTCTATCGCTTATAGATCTTGAGATATCTTCCGCTCACACACTAATGGGCCACCCTGTATAATAAATGTCGTAGAAATTGTTCACAACGTTCATAAAATCTCAACAGACATGGAATAACGTATATTTCAAAGAACCCCCATAATTTTGCTATTCGATATCTACAGGTTTTTATCTTTTTATAACTTCAATATAAAATACATATCTACCTTATAGAACCTTTTTTTTTTCTCTAGTCCATTTTCCTCCTCCAATAACATAAAGATAATAATCTGTTTGTGACTGACGTCTTCCCATAGTTAAGAGGGTATTGGTGTGATTTTCCCATTCAAAAAGTAACTATGATAATCTGTTGAATATATTTTTTTGCAAGTGTAACTAATGGCTAAAGGAGGGATTGCTCGGAGTTCGGAGTTTGATAAGTTAGTTATGTAGTGTGTCCAAATAAATCGTTCCTTATTTAACCACATATTTCTTGAGCAATAGAATTTGTTTATGTGATTTCTCATTTTGCGTCTCAATGAACATAAAGCGTCAGATTCAATATATTAGACAGAGTATACGTTATCCTTAGACGAAAATATCCTTTTATTTATTAACATTTTCAAACAAAGTTTTGTATAGTCATTAACAATGAATATAGTAACATATTTTCAAGAAGGCACAAAATCTTTTAAACTACATTTACTTATAGTATTTACATTTACGTACGCCCCACAAAGTGTTCATGTTTAGTTCAACGTTGACGCAATTTATGACTTTGGTTCAGATAAATAATAATGATAACCCGGTTCATGTATGGTTTGTTTATTTGAGCTAACACGTTGATATCAATTGGTTTTTTAAGGTATTTTGTTGAGTCGATCCTGATTTTAAGTTCCTCAATATACTTTGGCAGTGCTCGATAGACTCTGTATTAAGATAAATTCCGTATTTTCCATTAACTGATAAAAATTATATATATATAATTATAATACGTACTACGTACCCTTAATATAATACAATATATATGTAATCTATTTCGAATGTATAAGGTAGATAGGTATACTCTAACGATATTTGCAGCTCAAGAATAATATAATTTGATTTTCTTTTAGGAAATGGGTATATCGAAGGAACGGAATTGGATGGATTTCTCCGAGAATTCGTTTCCAGTGCAAACACAACTGATATAGGACCTGAGGTAAGGAGCTGTCGTTATTTTGAAAGTGGTACGCGTAAAATTCAATCTTGTATTTAATTTAGTTTTCTGTTAAATCTAAATCAATGGACGTGAGATAACTACTTTATGAATAAAAATAGTTTTCGTTCGTAAATCATTTACATTAGGAATAATTTTGTTGTACTCGTATATCGAGCAAAATAACGAGCTTAACACAAGATTTTTTTTAAAACTAGCAGGACCTCGAAATAAACACCGAAACCATAGCAAAATTTGTAACAAATTCACTATTATATGTTTTCAAAACTAAAAAAATCCTGTCTTGAAAGCATTTTAATTCGAAAACCATAATATGGGTAAAAGCTTATTTTGCGGAGCTCTAGAAACCCCATTTTAATGATGGATAGAATTATTACTTATTAAAAAATGGGTTGGAATTAGGTTTTAATATTATTATTTTACATAAAATGCCGTTTTGAATTAACGCTTTTCATAATCAGTTACGAAATAGAATTGAAATTATGTGAGTCGCTTTTCTTCTTCCTTTCTTTTAATAAGTTCTTAGTAAATACTTTTCAATTTGTCAGCAGAGCATTGTTCTCTGTAAACAAGTTGTTAGTTACAAAACAATGTACACATACAAACCAGTAAAATACATATTACCAACCACAACTGGGTAAAATCTAATTCTCCAACTAACTTTAGGGAGGCCAGCAAATAAAGTAGATTAACTTTAGTTTGGTAGTGTGTGTAACACAACTTTAGCAATAAACTATTAATACGGAAAATACTTTCTGTTTTTTCAACGTTGCCCCTGAAGATGGCAATGTACATTCCCGAAACATGCATTAATTATTAAAAAAGATTATATTGTGGAGTAGACGTCTTTCATTTGATAACATTTTCACTCCTCGTCATTATTGATTATTTAAAAAAAAACAATATTAGTTGGTTTTTGTTACTTACTGTAGTTATTTATAAACAGTTCTAATATAAAGTAAATAAATTACAAGCGTCCTAATAAATGGTTTTGATGTCACTGCTAACAAATCATCTTGTTTATCTTGTTTTTATTTTTGTTATGGATCAATGATAAATCCAAAAATCCCTTTCATATGCGAAAATGTCAACTTTGTTCAAAGATCATGTTCTTCGATAAATACATTGTGACAAAATCTAATCAGATTGCCTCCTTCTCGGGAGCTTATTATACCAGTTCCGTATTTTTTCAAGACAGACTGATTTTCAATAAACTTTCTAAATGACCTTCCCACAAAAATTTTCCCGTTCGCACTTTTTATTCTTGATTGCCACACTTTCCACCTCTTTATATTTCTGTACCGTAATATAACTATTCTCATTTATAAAATCCATATTGACTCCAAAACAACCCTCAAAAACTGACTACACAGTTACGTAATTTTCAAATCATTCACCTCTTTCAGTTTCTTGTAAAAAAATATGATTCTGTATTCTGTAATTTTTGTATAAACATTCTTTTTTTTTTCAAAAACTTCAGATCAAGAAATTAAATGTTGAATAATTAATACATTCAATCAAACTACCTGTAATATCATAATATAAATGAGTAGTAAATATAATGTTAAAGTTTGCATAAAACCTCCAAAGTTACACAAAAGGTTTGTTGCTTATTGTTGGATATATACCCATATTCCACAACAGTTTCCCATAACTTATTAAAACTTTTTTCCTCTATTCATTACCACTCTTTGTCTCCTATTCACTCTTTTGTGTTTCCGTTGAAGATTATATTTTGCCATATAAACAGTATATAATAAAGCTGAACTTTTTGGGATGCTCGAGAATAGGTATTAAGTAGAAAAATGCCTAGGAAATTTACTTTTATTTAAAAGGAGCTAATAAAATGAACAAATGGTTCTCACTGCTAAATGTGTATCAAAACTAAAAACCACAAGAGATAATTTAGAGAATAAAAAATATATTCATGGTATGTACAATGCGGATAAAACTATTGACTACGTAAACCTTAATTTAAATGAGCTTCGTTCTATAATAATAATTGCTTTTTGTTTTATGTTATATTGTTTCCTCGATAAAAAAATAAGTTGAAATTTGGTTTTATATATTTACAGGCTGTTTCAGATGATATGTTGGTAGAACTGAAAGCATGTTTTATGGAAGCATATGACGACAATCAAGATGGAAAGATTGATATTCGTGAGGTATTCTTGTTAATATCATCAACCCAACTCATGCAAACAAACATAAGACTAATCAAATGTAATATCTTTAACTTTTTTGTATTTTAGTTAGCACAACTTTTGCCAATGGAAGAAAACTTTTTGCTGCTCTTCCGGTTTGACAATCCTTTAGAATCTAGTGTAGAATTTATGAAAGTAAGTTGAAATCTAAATTTTATAGTTAAATTATTTATAGTTAAAGATCAATAATGATGTTCCTTACATGACACACAAATTGTTTTAATATACAAATAACAATTACCTACACATAGTACTTTTCCTTCTGGTCGTGTGGATGGTGGTTGGATGGGTGGACGGCGCTCTCGGTCGAGTCGGTAGATTTGCCTGTGTCAAGTAGTTATGGACTACATAGTCGTAGGTGCTGGCATCTGGCAGTCGATGACCGTGGTTCGGATTCCACGCTAAACTGTAGGTCCAAGATTTCTCACAAATATATATAACTAAAGAAATGGCTAAATTACCTAGTTGTAGAGGCCAATAATATAGAAGAGAGAGAGAGAGAGAGGTTCTTCTTCAAGGCTTACATGGAAACACCGCAATATAAACATTATTTATGTACTTAGGCTTATTAGGTCCACTGTTCGTTGGTGAAAACCTCAATGAGGAAAGAAAGAAATACCTAAAATACCAAAACAACTTTCACATGTAAATATTTGATATTTGACCCTATACCCCATAATTCCTCGACTAAAGGAAAAAGAATGTTCTGTATTACAAACTATCGTCCGTTAACTGAAATTTTGTTTTAATATGTTCTGCAATTGGTGATATAGGTATTACATTAATTTTCCCTTTTTATACTTATTTATAAACCTTGAACGTTTGTTTTTTGTTTCTAGCATACCTATATAGTTTTATACTAAAATATCAACAGTTTATCAAAAATTTTTTAAAAGAACTTCTGAAGTTTCGAAGAATATAAAAATTCGTAGCTGATAGATAAATGTAATATGTTACAGATATTAAATTTCCAAGTGAATATAATAGACCATTCCATAAAAATATCATACCTATTTCCTCTTCTGTGCAAAACACGAGAACGCCGGTTTTTCTATTTGATGTTTATTACAGATTTGGCGAGAATACGACACAGATGGCAGCGGTTACATTGAAGCAGACGAACTAAAAGTAAATAAAAACGAAGCTGAACAGGGAAAAGTGTATTCACACTGATCTCACTTTGTCATGTTTCAGAATTTCCTCAGAGATTTGTTGAAAGAAGCCAAAAAAATTAACGATGTCTCAGAGGATAAACTTATCGAATACACGGACACAATGGTGAGTAAATATTATTATACTAAATTAATAGTTATTTACGTAATTAGTGGGATATGGACATTATTAACGCACGCATGTGAAGTTTGCACGACGAGGCCTTAGGCCGAGTCATGTATTCACAAAAGTGCGTTGATAATTCCTATCCCACATGTTACGTATTATTTACTGTACCTCAAAATTTTATAAGAAAAAATATATTTCAATTCAACACAAAGTACCGGTTACCATAGCAAAAAAGATAAACAACATTCTCATTACCGCACTAGTGCGGTAATATATGTCATTATGACATTGAAAATAGTGTTAAATCGTAGCTGTGTAACATGACAGTTGTAGATAAAATGCATTTATTGTTTAGCATATAAATATAAAATATTTGCAAATTTTAAAAGTATTCGAATTGTTAGTTGAACGGCATTGCTAGACATTGTCGGAGCAACTTACAGTTTGAACATGTTATTATCATGCCTTGTACTTTGTTTATATGTACTTACTGCAAAGTTTTTAGATTTTATATGTTATATAATTGAGAGATAAAAAGTTAGCTGTGCATAATTGTATTATTTTGATATTTTTGTATACTTTACCGTGAGTAATCAAGAAAAGCTTTATTAGAGTTTTCTCAGTAGAAGTTCTGAAGTTTTTTATGTTTTCAACTCAATAACATGATGATTTTCATTGCGAACTGACGTTGACTATTATTTCAGCTACAAGTGTTTGATGCTAATAAGGATGGAAGACTTCAACTTTCCGAAATGGCTAAGTAAGTTTGCTCAAGTTATATTCAGGTTTAATTAGAATACCAGTAAAAAACGATAGCCAATTCATGAGGTGATTTTCTGCCACTGTATTTTACAGGTTTTTGGAAAAATCGCAGTAAGTTTAGTATGACAGTCATAGTTACAATTTTTTTATCAGTTTTTCTCCAGTGTGACAGTAAATGTTAAACGTGTTTTATATTAAAAAGTTAATTATTCAAATATGAAAGCAGCAACAAATTCATTCAATTCTATTTGTTCATGTGACACTATATGAATGATGATGATGATGAAGAGATACAAAGATGATAGACGCTAAGTGCAAAGCATTCATCACCTGGCAAAATGACCGCAACTCAACATCAAAAAAGCGTCTCTTTCAAATGGCGAATCCTGAAGTACAACGAAGAAATCGATATCTGAAAAATCAGTGGTGGACGCTAAATCGATCGAAATTCAACAACTAGCCGACAGCAACAATACCAGAGCTTTCTTCTATGCCACTAAGGTCATTTACGGCCCCTTTGCACAGAGTCTTAAGCCACTGCAAACCAGGGATAGCTCTCTTCTAAGGGATTGCAGGTCAATTGGTTCCGGGTGGAAGGAACATTTGCAGGAACTACTAAACAGGGACACGAATGTCGACGATGCAACACTCAATCAGTTGCCACATAGACCAACCCAACAACAGTTGGGAGATGTACCTTCTCTGCAGGAAGTTGATAAAGCCGTTCGACAACTTAAAAACTGCAAAGCAGCTAGCTCTGATAGCATATGTTTCCTGAACTTTTTAAGCAAGGTGGACCTGTGATATTGGAACATTTTCATGTTCTAATAACCAAAATATGAAACCGTGCCTGCTGAAATGCAAGATGCCTCGATTGTCACTATATTTAAGAAAGGGAACAGATCCGTATGCGGAAACTATCGTGGTATCTCTCTCGTCTTAATCGCCGCTAAGGTTCTTGCAAGAATTTTGTCCAATCGTCTTCTCCCACTCTCGGAAGGGTGCCTGCCGTAAACACAATGTGGTTTTAGATCTAACAGGGGTACAGCCGACATGATACGAGGGTTGCCTTTTATATTTCGGGATTAGAGAACAAAAACAAATATTTATAATCGAAAATCACTTTATTGTTTTTCAAAATATTCCCCATGAAGAACCAATTGTCGAGGCACTTTTGCCATTCTGAATGCAGCAACCGCTTCTTCAGGTGTCGAAAAACATTGACCTCTCAGTTTGTTTTTTACGTACGGGAATAAAAAGAAGTCATTCGGTGCCAAGTCAGGACTATACGGCGGATGACTCATCAAATCGATGTTTTGGGTGCTCAAAAATGCAGTTGTTTGAGCCGATGTGTGAGAGCTCGCATTGTCGGCAGTTGGTTTTCCTCATTTTCTCGGAGGACAACTGGCAAACAAATGGTTGTGTACCACTCAGAATTGACTGTTCTGCGTTGTGCTAGTAGTACGGTTGCGACCTGTCCAGTTTTTCCGAAAAAAACAGGCGACCATTTGTTTGGAAGTGCTTCGTGCCCGAACAACTTTTGTTGGATTTGGCTCATCTTGAAACACCCATACAGTCGACTGCTGTTTACTTTCGGGCTTATACGCGTAAATTCACGATTTATCACCTGTCACGATGTCATAGACGTGTTTGTAAGCACCGCGATCGTATTTTTTGAGCATTTCTTTCGACCAATCGACACGAGCCTTTTTTTGAGCGATTGACAAATTGTGTGGGATCCAACGCGAACAAATTTTTTTGACAGTCAAATGTTTATGCAATATTGAATGTATGCTAGTCCCACTAATGCCTAAGGTTGTCTCAATCTCTTGATAGGTCACATGACGATCTTGCAATATCAGTTCGCGCACAGCATCAATGGTTTTCGGAACAACAACTGATTTTGGACGACCTTCACGAAATTCGGCTTGGAGTGTACTACGACCACGATTGAATTCACCATACCATCGATAAACACTGGCCCTTGATGGAGCTTCATCGCGAAAAATTGAATTAAATTTATCCATGCACTGTTGCTGAGTTAATCCACGTCGAAAGTAGTAAAAAGAAGAAGAAGTAAAAAATAATCGCACAACATTGTTCACGATTTAATTCTATTTTTGCGCAGGGATGAATCTTTTAAAGTTACTGTAAACAACACAAATAGCGCTCGTATGTCAAAACGTTCTGAGTACGTATAACCTCAAAAATGTCCAACTTTACGATAGAGCTGTCAGTTGCCAGATTGCAACACCACGGTTGCCAAATCCCGAAATATAAAAGGCAACCCTCGTATTTAGTGCCAGGCAAATACAGGAAGTCATCGGAACAAAATCGTCCTCTATACATAGGTTTTATATACCTTGGCGTTCGACGCCGTTAACCGTGAGTCTCTATGGAGGATATTGAAGATCAACGGCTGTCCCCAGAAATTCATCCGAATACTTCGACTCCTTCACATAATATGAAAGCAGCAGTTATCAACATCAGCGGACCCTTTGAAATAACAACTGGCGTAAAGCAGAGTTGTGTCATTGCACCCACCTTGTTTTCGATGTATGTGGGAACGGTCATTCAACTTGTTAAAGATGAACTGCCGGGGGCATAGAAATCGTCTACAGATTTGATGGCGGTGGACTCTTCAACCTTCGTAGACTGCAAGCTGGGACGAACATCAGCTTCAATACGCGGATGACAATTTTGTCCTAGCTGATACAGAAGAGGATCTTCAATATATACTAAATGCATTTAACAGCGCATACAGAAGTATCGGGCTTGAACTGAATATAAAGAAAACACAGATTCTCTACCAGCCTGCACCAAACACTGAGGCTGACCCACCACATATTCGAGTTAACGGAGACAGACTTCAGAACAGCAAGAGTTTCTCTTACCTCGGCAACATTCTTGCGGCGAACGCCAATATCGATGATGAAATTCAGCATCGTATACCTAGAGAGAATAATTCTTGGAATTAAATGGCAGGACCGACGAACAAACATGAGCGTTTTGGAGGAGGCTGAAACAACTAGCATTGAGCCGATGATTGTCAGACACCAGCCGCGATGGACTGGCCACGTAATCCGCATGCCAACGGAACGCCTTCCAAAGAAAATCCTGACTTGTGGATCGATGAAAATATCGTCTGTGCGAGTACAGTGTTCTACAGAAAAACGCTGCATGCTAAACATGGTGGAATCAAAATTTAAATATGTTCTCAGAAGCTGACGTTGAAATCAATAATTTTATAAGTAATAATAAATGGGTGTTGTATTATTTGGTTATAACCGAGTGTCACCATCTTTAAAATATCATGTCGGTTTTTTTCTTTATAACGAGTTACATATTTCGAAATAACTATTTTTATTAACTTGTTTATTAACTAATGTTTATTCATTCTATAGATTATTGCCGGTAAAAGAAAACTTTTTATGCAGACAAGTGTTCAAGGTAAGTGCCTTGCACTATAAATTTATCACATATATTTAAACAAACAATTTCTATATCTTACTAATTGATTTTTTATATACCATGACAAAGAACACGCAATTATTTATAAATCAAAAAACACACTGTTAGTTTCATAAAATAGTACAATTGCCATTACCAAATGTTTTCTCCTTTTCGAGTGAATGTTCGTTTTTCATAAATGGAACCATAGACGTTTGTAAGGGGTCTGATACAAACTTAATGTCATTCCATTTTTAGTAACCGTGTATTCCGTTTTACATGGTGATTTAACAGGCAAATTTGCAAAAAAAATTTGATTTGACATCAAAAGGCTTCTGCACTTTATCAATTTTCTGCCGACATTTAGATCACAGAATTCAGGTCTGTTGACTGGTGGAAATGGTGTCATAGAATAACCACCAAGAAATTTGTCTATGATTTTTATTAACGGATTAAATTTGTAATTTAAATGGAAGACAGATTTAAAAAATGCCTATATACCTATCACAAATCATTCAATGACCTGCGAAAATTACAGAATATTTAAAACGGTAATTTATTGACATTAATGTTTATAATGTTATAAAGAAAATTCAATCGACTCGTCCAACATGTTCATTGATTCTTAAATTAATTGCACCATCTGCACCTACTGCATATTCAATCAAAACATTCATCTAGAATTACATCAAACAGTCAACTGAAAGGCTCAAAGAGTTTATATTTCCCAACGACAAGCAATCTTCTGGGTGTGTTTTGACCTTCAAGAAAAGATATTCGATAATGTTGCCCATCAAATTTTTGTGGGAACCGTCTCTGGTATCCTTAAACTTGCATAGACATTGACTAAAAGTAGAAGATGCAGAGGGGTAAGAGAATTCATCCAAATTCTGGATGATTAAAGTATAGCTAAGAACTCAACAGAATGTTTGGTATCAACCAGGACCTGCAACAGAGACCTACGACCCATAGGCGTCAAGATCATGTCATTCAAGCATCGAAGGCGAAAGTTAGTGATAACTAATTCAAAAATTCTAGTTACTTCGGTCCAATCTCAAGACAAACTAAGATTACACAATATACTTTGTATTTTGTGTCACATCCAAAATATTAAGTTTTTAAGAATTGCTTGTTACATAAAGCAACAAGACTTTAAGTTATGTTGGAAATTTATTTCACACCACCATGCTTCCACCAGACGGCCGTTTCGTCGATCCACAACTCATCAGTGGTGATCGGCAGGCAGTGTGACCTAAATTTCCAACATTTACAAAGAGCTTATACTAGCACGAGAATTGATTGAGAAAGAGATGTATTTGGCGACACCTAGCGTGAACAGGCAATATGCCGGGTGAAACACAGTTCACTAACGATGGCCGGACAAGAAGTAACAACTCCATTATATCCTATTGCCAACACTAGATGCGCCAGAATCCCCTAGCAGGGAGGCTTTATTTAAGAATTGCTTGTTACATAAAGCAACAAGACTTTAAGTTATGTTGGAAATTTATTTCACACCACCATGCTTCCACCAGACGGCCGTTTCGTCGATCCACGACTCATCAGTGGTGATCGGCAGGCAGTGTGACCTAAATTTCCAACATTTACAAAGAGCTTATACTAGCACGAGAATTGATTGAGAAAGAGATGTATTTGGCGACACCTAGCGTGAACAGGCAATATGCCGGGTGAAACACAGTTCACTAACGATGGCCGGACAAGAAGTAACAACTCCATTATATCCTATTGCCAACACTAGATGCGCCAGAATCCCCTAGCAGGGAGGCTTTATTTAAGAATTGCTTGTTACATAAAGCAACAAGACTTTAAGTTATGTTGGAAATTTATTTCACACCACCATGCTTCCACCAGACGGCCGTTTCGTCGATCCACGACTCATCAGTGGTGATCGGCAGGCAGTGTGACCTAAATTTCCAACATTTACAAAGAGCTTATACTAGCACGAGAATTGATTGAGAAAGAGATGTATTTGGCGACACCTAGCGTGAACAGGCAATATGCCGGGTGAAACACAGTTCACTAACGATGGCCGGACAAGAAGTAACAACTCCATTATATCCTATTGCCAACACTAGATGCGCCAGAATCCCCTAGCAGGGAGGCTTTATTTAAGAATTGCTTGTTACATAAAGCAACAAGACTTTAAGTTATGTTGGAAATTTATTTCACACCACCATGCTTCCACCAGACGGCCGTTTCGTCGATCCACGACTCATCAGTGGTGATCGGCAGGCAGTGTGACCTAAATTTCCAACATTTACAAAGAGCTTATACTAGCACGAGAATTGATTGAGAAAGAGATGTATTTGGCGACACCTAGCGTGAACAGGCAATATGCCGGGTGAAACACAGTTCACTAACGATGGCCGGACAAGAAGTAACAACTCCATTATATCCTATTGCCAACACTAGATGCGCCAGAATCCCCTAGCAGGGAGGCTTTATTTAAGAATTGCTTGTTACATAAAGCAACAAGACTTTAAGTTATGTTGGAAATTTATTTCACACCACCATGCTTCCACCAGACGGCCGTTTCGTCGATCCACGACTCATCAGTGGTGATCGGCAGGCAGTGTGACCTAAATTTCCAACATTTACAAAGAGCTTATACTAGCTACTTAAATAAAGCCTCCCTGCTAGGGGATTCTGGCGCATCTAGTGTTGGCAATAGGATATAATGGAGTTGTTACTTCTTGTCCGGCCATCGTTAGTGAACTGTGTTTCACCCGGCATATTGCCTGTTCACGCTAGGTGTCGCCAAATACATCTCTTTCTCAATTAAGTTTTTATCCCAGCATTATCCTCGCTGTCAAACTTTCAGACTCAGACCAAACGATGTGCACTTGATAAGACTTTTTCCCAGGCTCATATCATTTTAAAAACATACAATAAACAACCACTTGTTATTGTTATCGATCATTATGTATTTACAATGACATCCTAAGACTGTAATGAATAGAATTTCTCGATTGTTTTAAAAAAATCCATAGATCTGATATTGAAATATATCCGAACTTTATAATGGCAATTGTACAAAGAATACTGATAACGAAACAAATTTACTTTACAAAAGTCAAAATTCTTTTTCTTTTCTATACCTAAGCATTTTTCTATTCTCTTTTGCACTTTAGATTACCTATGTAGATAACAAAGCCATATAAAATATTAATACTTATAAATATTTGCAAACTTAAAATTATATAGGCACTTGAAAATTTAAGGCACAATTATTTAAATATTATTCCTAAAATAAATATTTAAAATATATTTACTGATAAATAAGAACGTTGCACGGCTTTGTTTGTTTGTCTATGTGGCTAAACTCTTAGGAAGGAATCGAAGTAAGTAATGTTTACTCATTGTTGTGTTATTATGTCATGTGAACACCTGTCGATATTGTTTATCATTATTTATATTTACCAGCTTTATATTCCATTCACTTCTGCATTTTATATAAACACAATGTTGTTATTGCATTTTCCTGTCCAATCTATGCATCAAATTTTACATAAGTACGTATACCTACCTGCAAAACTAGACGAGATGTGAAGAGTTTTATATTACATTATTGAACATTAATCAGATTTTGCTAGGTATTGCAGCATAGACAAAAGAGTTTTATTATAAAATAAACCGCGAACTCTGTACCTACCTACCACACCCTATAAGAACTTGATTTTCATTCATACCACTCTGCTATTCCTTTCAGATAGTTTTATAATACCCTGTGCATATTTTTGAGCTTGATTATTAACTACTAGATTAAAACTTTCCGAAGCTCTTTACAGATGCCAACCGAAGTATTCTAGATGAATAATTCAAGTAATAAAATAACAGAAAATTACCTGGTTTCTTGTCACTCATTATATGCTGACACTCACCTAGAGCCGTTATTATGGATGATAGAAAAAAAAATAAATACAAAAGTTTTAGAGTTTCTGCTACAGTATCTTTTAGAATAATTATTGGAAACAAAAAATTTATTTTACAAAATTGAAAAAATTAATTAGGCCTTACGTATACCTATTTTAAATGAAACACCCTACATATTATAGGCTAAAGATCTTTTTTTTGAGCGGAATTTTATGTGTTTTAGCGTTAAGTTCATTCGATTGTTGACGTGCCACTGATGATGGGACTGGTCTAGTCCCGAAACATGTATGGCCGATTAATTCTGAATTCTATTAAACTTATTTTGTGGAGATCTGACTTTCATTAATTAAAAAATTACAATTCAACTTAAGAATGGACTACTTTTTCAAATTTTCGATATATGTTCAAATGCAAAAAAAAATCTTATTTTCGCTTGTAGAATGTCCCCTTAAATCATTTTAAGTTAATTTCGGAAAACCCTGTATAATATGTAAAAATGGAAAATTAATTAAACGAATTGCTTAAAACAACATATAATAAATAACGTTCAATGACGAAACCAATCGAATCTTTGAAATTTAATATTAATAAATTGACTATGGTTCTATGTCAATATTGACATTTCAGTAAAAGTAACGGGCAGTACCTACTAATACCACTTAAAGCACATAGGTGTTATTGGCAGTACAAGGGTATTAAAAAACCATTGTCCGAGGCGATAGTAGGCCTTCAGAAAATCACAACCTCAGGGTTATAGGTTAGCGGTCTATTTTAAATTAAAAATCTTTTGTCTATGTATTGCAGATAACAAGCTTCTTCCAATTAAAATAAATATTATCGCTAAAATTGATTAGAGGATTAGTGTAATGTAAAATTCAATAGGGACGTGAACCAATCTAGAAAATCAAAATCCTATTACCCAGCCATTTCACTAAACAAAACTAGAACATAAAATTATACTGTATTATGTACTATTGTAATATTTGAAACAATACCAAATTAGATATATATACATCAACTACAATAAATACATTCCATAATGTATCTATTCCCTCTCTACATGCAATTTCCTATTCTATACAAAAACATAATTTAGGTACGTATCTATCTAGTGCTATTTTCAATTACCTGATGAAATTTGCGACGACGCAAACTATAATATAGAAAACATTTGTAATCAAAATATGTCGTAATTTGTTCCACAGTTTGATTTTATTTTAATTAAACTTCTGAAACTTTATCCGTCTCATCACATCGCACGTTTCGTTGCTCTAAACTCTACTAAATGTTTTATGCTTCTTTTAGTTCCACGAGAATATAACTTTAGACTCTGAACTATTTATTAAATTCAACCAACAACTCTATTATAAGTACTATATATCTAAAAGTTTTAGTGGATTATTTTCAGTTTAGAATTTTGCTTTTGAGAAAGTTTTTTAACGGTTATAGTTTGTAAATACTTGTGACAGCTAAAGCACTTTAATGATATTTTAAGAGGGTTAGCAGAAAAACGTGATTTATCTCGTCGTTAGGGCCATAGCGCCTTTTGGAGACATTTTCAGCTATAAGTGCTTATATTACATAATATGTAATAGGTACATCATATGTTACATGTATACATCTGACATAGGCAGCACAAAATTGCAGCGAAAAAGCACGTATATATCAAGAATGCGATCTCGCCATACAAAGTTTCACTTCACTACATTTCGTTGAACAGCCTATTTTCTACGTTGTATTTTTATCAACATATATCAACGAATCAAACAAATATCAACGGTTTAAAAAATGTCTCCCTTGAATAGCAAAATTGAAATGTTCCGATGTTTTCCAGAAAAAAAAATCTTAAAAAATATACACCTTTATGTGGATACAAAATAGTGGATATGGTTATAGGTACGACATGGACCTCAACTCTTTGCTAGTGAAAATTTGGAATATTATTTTAGATTTATAGATATGTCTCATTTCAACCACAAGAAAACTCAAAATATTTCTTATACGGAAATATCTCTCACCTTTCCGGTAACATATTGTAGTTCTAGTCTATTTTATGCAACTATTAAAATAAAGATGGTAAATGTAAAATGTTTCAACGTTATATTACTCAATTAATCATTGTTGCATGCACGAAACGTGTTCAAAAAGCGTTAAGCATTATAAAAACAAAGTTGGTAAAAAGTTTAGTGTTTCTTAATAGTTATACCATTAAAATCTCACAGGCATTTAATTTGTATCCATTAGTTAAACGAGTAAGTATCTACATCATTTACTGCATTGCATGCCTATATAGTCCTTCATTAATTTTCTTGTAATTAGTTTCTTTCATACTTCAAAAACACACCAGACTCATACAAAAATGTTTATGCTGAGGAGCTCATTCTAATTTATGCTCCATAAAATATCAACAAGCATTTACCTACATAAATAAAAAACTGATATATTTTAATAAACGGTGTGACTTGTTTCTTTTTTAGCTTCATATACATACATATCAGGATTTCACGAATTATACGTCATAATAGTAAATAGGTGTTTTAAATTTATAGGTAATTTTGGAAAATGTTAAAAATTCCATTATTTCTCTTCTAGATTATTGCATTGTGTAGGTAAATAGTGCTTAAAAAATCAAAATAACTTTTTCATTGGCACATTTTCTTTCTACCAGATGACTATAATTTTGAGAGCGACGTTCATTTTGGATCTTTTATTACTTTCACAAAAGAGAGGCGAGTTGTAATCAAACTGAAGTTCATTTCACAACTAAGATATTGAACAGAACTTCAATTTTAAAGAAGTCCTCAATTGGTAATAGTATGTATTTCAAAACAAAAATAATTTGCATCGGCAAACAATTTAAGATATAGCATACCATTATGACCTTTTACTAGTATTTCCCTTATTATTTGATAAAGATATTAGCAACGCAAATTAATTTTCTTTTTGTTACACAGTAGCACGTCGATATTCTTAACTTCCGAAGGCAGTTCGAACTATCAAATTATTTGGATTTCCAAATTTTGTGGTTAAATATGTATTTTTAACAATCCAATAATTAAAAAATGTCTTTAAAACCAAGAAACTCTTGTATTAACTTTGTTCTTCTAAAGTCGGTAGTTTCTGAGAAAAGGTACATAAAATGCCCACATATATCACTTTAGTTAGTTGTACGAAAATAAGCAGTAATCTTCTTGTGCAATGAATCATGAATCAATAATGTCATGTTGATGTTCTTCTGTTATTTGGAACACTTGAAACCCATCGTCTCTCTACCATGACTAAATTTCACACCAATAAAACATAATCACCGAAGAGAATCTGGCTATAACCAATTATAAAGCTTTCATATAATGTAAAACCAATTTATTTGTGAAATATTTCTAAAACTGGAAAAACTTCCTTTATAGGGTGCAACAAAGTTAACCAAAGACGACATCGAACGAGTTTTTGCTTTATACGACAGAGTAAGTTTTACGGAAATCTATCGGAAACACCATTGTTCTATTTTAAAATCAATTTACATAAATAAACCCAAATGTTGTTTTCAGGATAACAATGGAACTATTGAAAACGAAGAATTGAGAGGATTTCTTAAAGATTTGTTGGAACTGGTGAAAAAAGTGAGTTGGAAGTTTTGTCTAACACTACCTACTTTATATTTTTTGGAATTTCATTTGTATGTATGTATGTGTATCCAGAAACGGATCTAAAAGCTTTCATTTTATATCTGAATACAGGCTGTCTAAAAATCACTTACAATATTACAGCTTAATTTCTTTGACATATATTTCACTGAAATGGGCCATTTAGTGACATGTCAATTTACAGCCTGAACGTAATTTTCAAGGAGCATGTTATTACCTAATCCAACCTTATATAATAATAATAATAATAAATGGTCTTTATTTTTAACTCGGCGAATTTCAGCAAGCTGTTTTTAACCGCGCATGCATACAACAATCAAATACAATATCAAATTACATTGTGCATAATAAATCATAAAAAATTCTAAGTATTTGTCACATACCAAAAATTTACCTGTACTAAATTGAATATTGTAATAACACAGTTAACCACGCAGGCGAAAATGAAACAGAAAACAAATAAAATCAAGAAAATGAGGAAAAATCAAAATGAGGAAAAATGAAAACGAAATAAAATCAACAAAATGAAATTCACAACGTACCATCGCTACCCACTTTTATCCAACATATATTTCTTGAGTTTCTTTCTAAAGCTCGCTATCCCCAAAGAACTCAGAGACGTTGGCAACCGATTGTACAACCGAGCTCCAATATATGAAAAAGTTCTCTGAAAAAGGGCTTTACTATGTTTAGATGTACTCAGGAGGTGGCGATATATTGTATCTGTGTCATGAGTCGCGTACACATAAGACAATTTGTTCCTTAAATACGACGGAAAATTCATTGTTAATATCTTGTGTACCATGCAAGCGATATGCAAGTCTCTACGTTCAGTCATTCGTAGCCATCGTAGCTCTCTCAATTTATCGCTGACATGGTCACGCGCCCTAAGACCAAACACAAAACGAACACACGAGTTTTGGACTTTTTGTATTTTATAGCTGCTCTTATTATCTAAACATGGACCATAAATGACATCTCCAAAATTACAATGGCTCAAAACCAAACTTTCGCACAGCTGCTTTTTTAATTTAACATTTAGTAAGTGTCTACTGCGAAACAAGTTCTGTAAAGTCATAAATGATCTCTGAACAATTTTGTTATATTATCGAATATTAAACTTGCGTCATCCAAACCGATGATTATCATACCAGGAATTACGTGATTACTTCCCATAGCTCGTTCAGGTCATACTAAAGTAGCTACAACAAAATTGTGTTCAATTAAAACAGGAACGTCTTAAAATCGAACTTACAGATCGCGCTAAAATGACAAAATTCCTCCTAAAATGTAAATTAAAGCAATGGTGATAGAGGAAATTACATACATTCTACCATACCTACATTAGATAGATCATTTATTGTCGTCTATAAAGCTAAACTATTCTTAGACAATTTTTATCCTTGGGCGTTTCTTGAATTCTTAGATATAATATTTTGTAAAATACGGATTTTAGTTTAGGTATAAAATGTTCTGTAAATTGTAGTTTAGATATCAGTATACATCTGAAGAAGCCACTATGTTGGTGAAAAAATTGTTATGTGTGTGTAATACATTTTGTGCAAATTATTTCAAACATTTCTTTCTTTTTCAAAAAGGTTAAAATAATATTATCTCTGGCTACTTTAAAATATAACCAAAAGAAAAGAATACTAAAATATTTCTTTTAAAGATCCATCTCTCCAAAATAGCAATGATCAAAATTCCAGAGGTGCTTTTGCTATAAAATTGTAACAAATATTATTATTTCTGTAATTTTTCGGGTTGTTCTTGTTATTTAAATGTCCAAATTGCACCAACTATATACATATCCTATACAACTTAACTGAAATTTGCAGGACTATGATGCTCAAGACCTCCAGGACTTTGAAGAAACCATACTAAGAGGCGTGGATTACAACCAAGATGGAAAAATCAACAAAAAGGAACTTACTATGATACTTTTGGCGATTGCGAAACATAATCAGGAGGAAGAGCCATCAGCATAATTAAATTATTTATATTTTTTTATTTGCCTTAAAAGTACTTTTTGTACAATTTTAATATGATATAGAGGTTCGATTATTTTAAAATGCATGTGTATTTGGTTTTTTTGTTTTTCTCAACTATCAAGAATAATCGAAGCAAATATCTGTTTTATCTAATAATGTTTATTGTTACAATTTAAATTCAGCGATGTAACAAATATAGAATAAGTATATTTCGATTGTACTCCTATGGTTATATTATTGTTACATCAAGTATTGTTGCAATAAACAAGTTTTTAAAAAAATTCGACCCCTATATCCGCGTTTAACTCCTACGTTTAGATGCGTTCGGTAATTACATCCATCTGATCCAATTAATTGGAATATTTCTTTTATGCACCGACATATAGGGGAAGTAAATATTTTTCATCTTTTCTGCGTTCTGTTATAACAATTTAGACGTCTCCAATGATTATTCGGGTTATATTTTTGTACTATTACGGATTAGTGGATTGTACGGTGATAAAATCACAACTATCAGTTAAAAGTCAGCAACGTTTTGTGAATAGGTGTATTTTTATTTTTTCAAATATCCGCACCTCTCTCGACGGAGTCATGCATATCCGATTTCGTTCAGTGTGTTCAGAACCTCACTGATAGGGCGGAGTATGTCACTGCCTTATTCTTTGACTTGTCTAGGGCATTTGATACGGTTGACAAAGACTTTGTGTCCTCCAAGCTGTCTTGTATGGGTCTTAGGGGAAACGTGAACAGCTTCTTCTCATACTTAGATCAACGTAGATTTCGCGTCCGAATAAGTTGTTATTTGTCTGAGTATGAGAATGTAAATGTGGGGACTCCCCAGGGTAGTGTTTTGGGCCCTCTTCTGTTCTTGTTGTTTGTTAATGACTTACATCGGCAACTCTCCTTTGCCAAACCCTTCATGTATGCGGATGATACGTCTCTGGTTATATCTGATAGGGACCCTAAGGTTCTGCAAACAAAGATTTCGTCTACGTTGCGGACCTTCGACTTATGGTGTTGTGCCAACCGATTGATGGTGAACCGAAATCAGACTGTGTTGATTCAATTCAACAGATATAAGACTTCTCTGGACTTTGATGTGCACTTTGGGGGTGCCATCTTGTCTTGGTCCTCGTCTGTAAGGCTCTTGGGTGTTGCGGTCGACGAAAAATTGAGCTGGTCACACCATATAGATAATGTATGTAAGAGGCTCAATCAGCAATCCTTTGTAGTGTATTCTTTGAAAGGGAACATGAACTCTGCAGCCTTGATAACAATATACTATGCCCTTGCCTATTCAACGATTGCATATAACATAATCTCCTGGGGTAGATCTTGCGAGATGTATCGTGTTTTTGTTATTCAAAAAAGAATAATACGTTCAATATTTAATCTACCTTATAACTTCTCCTGCAGGGACACCTTCAAAAAGGAAGGCATTTTAACAGCGCCGTGTATCTACTTGTTTAAGCTGTTAGTGTATACATTCAGGAACCGTCACCTTTTATCAACTAATGGCTCGCTCCATGACTACGCCACCAGGGGCCGAAGTCAGCTCTTGCTGCCTAGGCCTCATCATGAGTTTTACAAGAAGTCGCTGCACTACTCTGGCATAAGCTATTTTAATTTGTTGCCCTTCTTAATTCAGTCATCAGCATCTCTAAATATTTTTAAAAATAATCTAAAATTGCTTTTAGTAGATAATGGTTTTTATACGTTGCAGGAGTATGTCGGGTTCTGCTCTGGCACACTGTGACCGGCGCGCCTGCCTCATACGTGACATCAGAATCTTTTCTTTCCTTTTTTTTTTTCATTGTATATTGTATTTTTTACTTATGCGTTCTATGTATTTGTTTTAGTGTATTTTATCATGTGCATCGTCCTACTTTTAGTGACTGACTTATGTTTATTTTTTATTTTTACTTGTGATATACACACAATATGACTTGCCAATGTATATATTTTTTATGCCGTTGAATGGTCAATAAAGTTTATTATTATTATTATCAAAGCTTTCTTTCGTAGAATGCATATTACAATTAGACTTCTAAGAATATACAACATTATATAAAAGAAAGCTTGCGAAAGTGTAAATATAATCACGAAACGTTGTGACTTTATATCACCTACAACCCTAATCCGAAAAAGTATTTATTGAAAGAGTACCTAAGTACCTACGAAAATATTTAACATGTTATATTGATGCACAGTTTGTTATGGATTGGAGAAAGAACTATGTTGTCACTTGGTAAAAAGTCTCGTCTGCTTTAGAATGTAGGTAATACCGAATGTAGCTAATGAATCGGGGATTCAGAGATGCCAATTTCAATTTATCAACGTTTAAAATAATATAGCACAAATTTCCAAATATTGTCTATTTAACAGAAATACTTATATATTAATAAAAATAATGTTACGATATATCTAGCGATTAAGAATAATATAAAAAAACACCAATTTATCTATGTATTTCTATTAATTACCCAATGTATTCAAGATTTACATATTTATTGTACAGTAGGTACATCACGGTTGTGAGCCTACCAACCTCTTCAATGGTATTACATTATGAAACAATTATTGTCAAATTTTGACCGCATCCAAGAAATCCTACTTTCAAAAAAAATATATACAGGGTGTTAGTAAATAAGTGCGACAAACTTCAGGAGGTAATTCTGTATGAAAAAATAATGACAGTTTTCTATATAAACACATGTCCGCAAATGCTTCGTTTTCTGAGATACGGGGTGTTAAAGTTTTTCTTAAAAACTGAAGAAGATTTATTGATTGCTCTGAAACGGGTGGAGATATGCAAATGAAATTTGGTGGGTTTTAAGCGGTATAGTTATTGCACATTTTTGGACTTGCAATTAAGAATTATGTTCATCAGTGGCGCGCATACGGGTACCTAATAATCTCAATTTTTTTAAGAAAAAAATTGTACGCCACTGGAATTTTTCAAATTAAAAATCATTTTGGAATTCCTCGTTCAACTTGTGATCAAAAATCTCTCTTTCTTTTTCATCGTAGGGGGCATTTGCAAAAAAAATAAAACATCTCGCGGCGACGCTAGTAGGCTACTGTCAACATTCTGTTAAACACGAATATACCAACGAAATGTCAAATTAGCGTTTCTTTATTATTAGTGTTATTTTCTCTTATTGTTTTGGTTTAATGTTTATTGTATTAGATAGTTCTTGATAATGTATGAAAGAAATGAAAAATATGGGGTAAGATGTTTTATTTTTTTGCAGAAAAACGATGCCCCCTACGATAAAAAGGCAAGAGAGGTTCTTTATCACAAATTGAACGAGAAATTCCAAAATGATTTTTAATTTGAAAAATTCCGGTGGCGTACCATTTTTTTCTTTAAAAAAATTGAGATCATTACCCGTATGCGCGCCACTGATGAACATAAAATTCTTAATTGCATGCCAAAAAATGCGCAATAACTACCTCTTAAAACCCACTAAATTTCATTTGCTTATTTCCACCGGTTTCAGAGCAATCAATAAATCTGCAGTTTTTAAGAAAACGAAGCATTTGCGGACATGTGTTTATATAGCAAATTGTCATAATTTGTTCATACAGAATTATCTCCTGGAGTTTGTCGCACTTATTTACTAACACCCTGTATATTAAATAAAAACTTTTGACCACTACGTATACCTAGGTAATGATTTAGTCAAATAGAAAATGTAAGTATCAGTTTTTTTTAATTTACTTTAAATATACTGTTTAAAGGTGCATGTTTCGTTTCACAATCTAGGATCTTAGACCAAAGTAATTAATATATTGAAGAATTGTGATTGACTTCCATCGAAACTTGAGATGGTCCTAGTGTTCAAACGAAAAACTATTTTATATGCCAAAGAAGAAAACTTATAATACATAAGTACTACGTAAATGACATAACATCGAACCAACATTATTTGTATATTAACATTTTGTTAAAGTGAAATCAAATAAAGGTACTTCTGGAACACATTGGGTCCTGAACTTATATGTATTATACTTTATAAGTAAAATATGTAAACATAGATATTTGATATTATTTATTGTTCGATACAATCTTTAAATAGTGTGTATATGTATTTACCATAAACGACACAATTAAATCGATATCAATATCATGACTAGTATCTACCAAAGTAATAATAGTTATCTAATAATTTTCTAGTAGATAAAGAGTACTTACCATAGAGCGACGTTGGAGTAGTTAATGAGGTAAGACAGCATACCTCCACTTTTTCTTGAAGGGAATGCATTAGGAGAAAAATCTTGTCTCAGTATCGAGCCTCTTTTATTCCCCTAACAGTAGTACAATTAGCAATAGGAAAAAAAACTTTGCATGTTTACTATTCTTACTTAGTTTTACATGCTTTACAGTCGGTACATTTAAACTAAAAGTCGACTTTTGATTACTATTGACTAAATAAGGAATACTTAAAAGGGGTTATATTGATTGTAGAGCGAGTAGTTTTTTAGGTTGATACCTAACACTTTTTTGGCTGTTGTTGAACATACTACTACTGACTTCGGCATATCAACTTGCCGTGAAAATGATAAATCTCATTCACTTAGTACTAGTGGTAATTTTGAACAGTCTTGGAACAATTCGCTTTCAGGACTCTCGATTATAATAGGAACGAAACTGGGATCTGTTTTATTCCAAAAAGACTATGAGTATGAATGTAAAAGATTATAATATATAAAGTGCTACTAAAATAAAAAATATAAGAGTAAATAATTTATGGTATAAAATATCTTAACTACCCCGTCTAGTCCCACTTTCCTCTAATTACGTATTATTGAAGTTCTGTTATAAAAACATATGAACTGCAATTTTCATTCCATATATGTAGGCATAGATATTTTACACATCTTCTAATTTACTTTATGGTGACTAGTAATCCGAAGGTTTTCCTTATCTAAATGTGTATACTACACATATCTCTTACTCGATATTCAGTATCTACAACAACTTGTGGACAATCATGCAATTTTGCGTACTTAGATCAGCTCTTAGATGTAAATAATAAAGCTTAGTAATGATGCCCTGTGTAGTAGGATATGCACGTAGGTACTAGTAATGATCTATTAAAAATATTTTCTATATATCTCTTAGTTGAACACATATGACATATTGGTCAGACTCATGCACAATAAAGTGAGATGACTGAAAAGCCTCTGATAATTAGCATAAAAAGAAAGCCACCAATATAAGCCGTATTTAGTGAAAACACGGGTAGCAGAATTTGAAACTCATTCTATGAGAAAGGGTCGTAAACATTATGGAACATTCGTAATAGGTACACTTGTAATAGTAGTCAACTGAATTTCGAGCAAGAACGCACATTTTAAACATAATACACAATAAACAGCATTGTATATTAATTATAAGATCGTTTTAAGTAAAAGTGCCAACTATGTATCTTATAAATCTACTAACTGCACAGAGTACCACAATATGCATAATCTTCCACTCACTCAAATATGCCTACTCGTACGTATAGAAATAGGTAGATACCAAAATAGTGAAATATAGCAACTTATAATTATATAACAATCTATAACTTATTGAAATTCGTCCATTTTGCATATCCTCCAGTATTAGAGTACTGTGTACGTTAACTCAAACAATTGCAGGGTGCGAAAAAACTTCCAAAGTAACCTTTTATGAGAAAATCAAAATCCTAATTTACCACATTTTCCATTTACCACAGTATATTTTCTATGAAGCATGCACTGACTTTTTTCGCGAAAGAATTAATTAATGTACCTAATATGGCTGTGAATCACGTGTATAAAAAAGTAAAACAACATTCACATTTTAAACAATTGATATGCTATCCAGCCTCATCACAGAGTTATTTATCATCTTATAAATCAATTGGTAAGTCACTAGTTGGTGCGACTCTAATCCACCTTTTTGTATATTTTGGACCAACAATCTTAACGAGGTGGGCATTTTATTGGAGACCTATAGGTTTTCTCATGAAACTACCGACCTTAAAAAATATAAAATACAAAACTTTCTGGGTTCGCATTTGTTTAATTTTTGTAGTTTTAATAATACAGCGCATCCAAAAAATCCTGCATCGAGTATAAAACCAGAATTTCAAATGAGACACCCTATATATTTTTAAATTTCTTTGAGTATATACAGCTAACGTTCATGAGAACTCCCTAATCGGATTTTGTGTAATTTAGAAAATACATTAGAAGTTTTGAGAAATCTAAATATATGATTGTTTGGAAAATTTAAGTGATTACTCAGGTCAATCCAATCTATCATTTTTTTATTGTGGTATTTGTGTCACTTTCATTTATGATACCAAATTTCTTATTTCAGATGGAACACCCTGAATATAATTATATTTTTGAATTCATTATTATTAGTCTAACCTTACGGGTCAATCTGTCAAGATAATTGATTTTTCCAAGATATTCTTTAACTTTAACTACTAATCAAAATTTCAAGAGTCTGTCTATGCAGGTGACGAAATCGCGAATATTTTCCACAGACCTGTTTTGGGACAGAAAATTTCAAAATAAATTATATAATAAAAAACAGATAGGTATAGGGAATTGTCAAGACAAAATACTCGAAAAGAGATAATGAATCCAAAAACATAATTATTATACAGATTTTGAAGGTGTTTGAAATAAGAAAGTTGGTATCAACTTCCGGTTAACTGAAAGTGGCACAAATATCACAATATTAGAGTGATATACAGACCTGGGCACTAAATATATGTACTTGAAATTGTACTTAAGTACCTACAGCTCAAATACATGTATTTGTGAGTAAATTTTCTTATGTGTACTTAAGTACCGGTACTTGTAATTATATTTAATATACTTGAAATAATGTACTTGAAGAAAATCCGTACAATCAAGAACGGACGTGCTTTGTATCATAATACCCCTCCCGCCATCCTTCTCTACCAGTTTATTAGTGTCAGTAGGCATTAGGCATGGCACAAGGGTTTAGTCTTCTGATAGCATTCCTGGGTGTTGCATGATATATACCCGCTGTATTCTTCTTCTTTTTTTTTCTATAATACAAATATGAGTGATGTAAGTAATTGTGCTAGTGAGCAACATGACACTTTCTTTTCTCGACTGAAAATGATCCAGAATACCCAGGTCTGGTGATATATTGGACTGACCTGAGTAATCATAAATTTTCAAAAAAAAAAACAATCGTATGCTTAGTTTTCCCAAAACTTCTAATGTGCCATCGACCAACAATCACCCTGTACATATATATTATTAGTAGGAAATTAAATCACGTCTACTCCACTAAAAGATATATATGTGTTCAAATCGTTACAACCATGTCAAACATGTTTCGAGAATCATCTCATCATCAGTGACATTGAATTTTGATTATTGTATTTTAGTTTACATAAGTAATGTTTTTTATCTTGAAAATTTTTCACTAACTGATATATAGATGTTTAATCTATGAGTATTATGAGGGCTTCTGTATAAGTTTTTGTCACTGATGATGAGTTGATTCTCGAAACATGTTTGACATGGTTGTAACGATTTGAACACATATATATCTTTTAGTGGAGTAGACGTGATTTTATTTCCTACTATACTTGAAACTCCTCTCTGCAATGGATTACTTTAACTTTTATTATTATTATAAAAAATACATAATTTTATTTTTGTTTTTCTTTTCTAAAGTAACAATCTTAGTTTTGGTCTAAATTCGATTAGGGAGTTCTCACCGTTATTTATTCGAAATAATCTAAAAATGTAAAAATAGATAGTGTTCTATTTGAAATTCTGGTGTTAAAGTCGGTGCAGCACGTTTCGGACGCTATTTATTATTAACACCGAGCATATTAAAATAATTGTTTAAAACCAAGAAACTTTTGTATTAAAATTTTTTTTCTTCTTTCTAAAGGCGGTAGTTTCTGAGAAAAGGTATATTATATTAAAATTTTTAATAGTGATATTATCCATGTGCGTAGAGCAATCAGAACTAATGCCAAAACGTCCGACACACGGAAGGTTTGGAATGCGCTATGACTTATCTTATTTATATGAAATATATATAATATATTATGTATTATACTTACGTTTAAAATAAATGTATTTTATTTTTTGAGTAAAAACTATAGTAAAACAAATATTAAAAGGAAACTCAGTGAAGTTTAATACCCTGGAATTGACAAAATATTATGCTATAATATAATACTCACTTTATCTAACACAAGACAGAAAATATGGTTGTATATTAATTAATAATTATGTAAATTATGTTATATGGATATAATAGATTTATACATGTTTTATGCAATGTTAAGCTTTTATATATTTTTGTATTTTTTTTTTCGAAATACTCAATAATAATTTAATAATCTGCTAGCCAATACAAATTCAATGTTATTTTTGTTATTTATTAAATGTTGCGTATAAAATATCTCATGTTTAGTTTTATTTACTGTTTCATCAATCATATTGATTGAGGTATTGACCTCAACAAAGAAAAAATAAGGGTCAAAACTATTTAATTATGCAGGGTCATTCATATTCAATGGCGAAAATAGCGATCTCTAAAATGTTAAAAGGTAGAGTTAGGTTAATTATCACAATAAGCTGTGTTTTTATATTATACATACAGTTTATGGTGATATTATACAATACAATGACGTGTTTTATACCAATAACTTTTCCAAAGCTCATTAAGTACTTTTTTTAAGAACATCAAAATGGTCGCGCCCTATATTCCACCTTTTTTTACCTCTTAAAAAATACTTCTACACCAATAATTACAAATAGGAAACGAGTACCTAATTAGAAATTATGATTTTAAAAAATTTGAATATCTAAACGAGTTTTGACCTATGCGGATACACACACAAAAACCTATTACCTACATTAACGCCAGTACATATTTCCAAAAACATATTTGATATCAGGGAACATCAAAACCTCCACATCGAATTTTTGGTCAGAGTACATTTCCCTACTACTACTACCAATGGGGTGCGGGAGGTAATAAAAACTATTAATAACTGAAGGGTGTCCTGATGGCGCGGAGAGTGATTGGATGTGAAGACCGAGTCGGTAGACTGCCTATACCATGTAGTTATGGACTACATAGTCGCGGGTGCTGGCGGCTGGCAGTCGATCATCGTGGCTCGGATTCCAGGCTAAACCGTAGTACTTATGCTGGCTGTATGTTAAATATATGACAAAATGTCAATAAAACAGAAAAAAATGTGCTGTGAAGGAGTCGCCTTTCATTTATTAATACAACCCGCTACCCGCTCCTCATCGTTATGGATTACTTCAGAAAGAAATAATAAAAACTCGTAAACGTAAAATTATTACTGCGCTATACAATAAAACAGTGTTATATAGTGCCGAGTTAAACGTTAGCCGGCATTTACTATAAAAAGCCTTAGAGTACAGAATTATGAGCTTATTGAAACACATGCAATTCGTAGAACCATTTTCTTTTTATTTATCATACATATTTACAGATGGTTTCCTAGTTTAGCGACTCTCGTCGATTTTTATTATAATCTTAGAAGCATAGGCCCATGTAACAGTTTATAAAATATAAACAAGAAATCCCTTTGGGATTTCCCAGTCGTTGTGTGGTAGTTTTGTCTATGAAAAAAGTCATTGAGGGTTATAAAAAAAAAGGAAAAAAAAAATCAAGAAAAAAAATTTCAAGGAAAAAAATGTTTCTATTATTAAAAAAAAAATTTCAAAAAAAAAAAATTAAAAAAAAAAATTTAATAAAAAAAAATTAAAAAAAAAAATTTTCAAAAAAAAATTTAAAAAAAAAATAAGAAAAAAAAAATTTTCAAAAAAAATAATTCAAAAATTAATTAAAAAAAAGTATTGCCAGAGCTGAAAATCTGAAAATGTTTCTATCTATTATTGAAAATAAAGAGAAACATTTTTGAGTTACCCCGTAGATAACCTCTAGGAGCATGTAGTTTAACTTTCAAAGAAATCTTGAATTGAAATCTAAAGATATCAAAAAATTATTCAAAATATTACTATTTGACCTTAACAAAATAAAGAAATACATTTTTGATTCACCCTGTATATAAATTTGAGCTTATAGTTTAACTTTCACAGAAAACTTGAATTGAAATCTAAAGAAATCAAAAAATTCTTTAAAATATTACTTTTTTGTCCAAAATAATGAAATACATTTTTGACTCACCCCGTATATAAATTTAAAGCCTATACTAAAAGTTTCTCTTTCAAAGAAAATAAAAAGTCACCTATCGCTGATAAAGTTCTCTAAAAGTCTTAAATAATAAATTACATTCATAAACATTTTTGAGTGACCCCGTAGATAACCTCTAGGAGGCTATAGTTTGGCTTTCAAAAAAATCTTGATTTGAAATCTAAAGAAATATAAAAATTATTCAAAATATTACTTTTTTGTCCTTAACAAAGTGATGAAATACATTTTTGACTCACCCCGTATATAAATTTAAGTGTATGCTAAAAATTTCTAAACATTTAAAATTTATTTGATTACAATCTGGAAAATTTGTAAAATGTTGGCTAATTAATGTTTTTTTTTTTGCATCACCCTGTACATGCGCTTATTAATTAATTTTGTTATAATCTGATACATACCTAATTTAAATAATAAATCCACTTGTCAAATTCAATAACCTTATAAAATTTTATACTAAATACCTACTATAAATATATTTGTTAGGTATTTTAAATCTGCTAGCCTAAAAATGGCTGCCTATAATATGATTATCATCATTTTATAAACCTACCACATCTGTCTATTTGAAAATCGTTGGTGTTAAATTAACGTTAACGTTAATAGCGGCGGACGTTAATTTTAGGACTATTTGTCTATCTATTTTGGCTTCGTTGGTTTGTCATAATTTGGCAGAATTTTTTTCTGACGTTAGTGTCACTTATTTTTGTTTGGTTGACACTTCTAGTTCACGTCATAATTTGGTTTTATTTGTGTACATTGACAGCCTAACAGTTTTCGGCATTATTTTCATGTTTAAGATCAAATTGTTGTTAAATTGTATTGTTATAAAATGGTTATTAAAAGTATTTGTAGTAAATTTTAGTGAGAAATTGTTAATACCTAACCCAAACTGACACTATCAACAAAATAGGCGTTCAAAATGTGGACATACAGCCGTTTGTTTAAAATTTTGTCGACTATAAAGTGATCAACAACGAAGCTCTGCTCAGGCGACATAAACTAAATCATGATTTGGTGTTTAGAAATTATGAAATTTCGTTCGGTTTATTATAATATTTTCAGTGTGTGTAGGTTATACCTATTAATATACCAATGTTTTTAAAATGTGTGTGATAAAGTCGCCCGTAGCCCAAATTTAGTTTATTAATATAGTTAAATTACCTATGCACCTAACACAAAACTCTAAAGTTTATTGTTTGTATTTGTAGTTTAAGGAATTTTAATTATTGTGTATTTTGAAATAAAAACATTCAGCAAGTAAGCGTAGTTATAGGTACGTGATTTTCTAGGTATAAGATAAATAAGTAGCAGTTTTTTATTCCTTACTTCAATTTATAATGGATACCTATTATAGGTATATGGCTACTTGTTTAATTTCGGTACAAAATCACATATCTATATTTAGTTTCATTGAAAGTTTTTAATATACCTACTATTTGGAATTTTTGTAACAAAAACAGTAATGAAAGAACTGAATCGGTACCAAAAGAAGTCATCCTATCCATAGGTTACAACTCAGGCACATATTGTTCGACTCTAACTTCATGCACTTTTTTGTTCTGTAAAAGGAACGTGCGTTTAAAATAGGTGAGTGAAAATTGCTACTCCTCGTTGTTGTGAAATGAGATTTAAAGATTAATACTTGTTCAATGCAATTTACGTTATTCTTTTTATAGGATTGTTATTAAAAATATACGAAATTGCATGTCCCATATGCTTTTCTAAGAATATATTCATGAAAATGGCTTTCAAAATAAATCGACAAATTCCAATATAGTTGACACCTCTAGTTTCACGTCATAATTTGGTTTTGGTCAAAATGTTTTTTCTAACGCTTGTGTCAAATAGGTTATTATTATTTTCTTTGTTTACATTCATAGCTTAAGAGTTTTCGGCATTATTTTTATGTTTAAGATCAATTTCTATCAACATGTTGTATATTGTAGTGTTAGAAAATGCTTATTCCATATAATTGTAGTCAATTTAGAAGTTGTCATTGTGTATTTGAAGTAATATTACTGAAAAAGTGATAATAACCTAAAGTGACAGTGTCATGAGAGCCGTCAGATGGGTGGATGTGATCATATTTTTCAATAACTACTGGATGATATCTCCCTCTGCGTCGCACATTTCAATTAACTGTGTAGATGTAATTAAATGAATTAATTAAAATAGTGTGGCCGCATTAAATCCCCTTGAAAAGTGCCCGTTGGGATGCTGCAAAAAACAAATGTTCCATATAGACATACCTGCGGCTGCACCTTCGGTGCAGCTTTAAGGTAAGTCACATAGATAGCGGTCCTTTTTTGCAGGTTTTCGACGACAAAGACAGCACTATCACAATTTATTATTATTAATATATAAAAGAAACGATATAATTTAACAAAACAAATTTTTTGAAAATACTTCTATCACTAGTACAAGAAATTATTTTTTTTGTGTTTTGATTTTACGTACTAAACCATATTAGGCTAACGTTAAATTACTAGTCACTCGTTTATTTAATAGATAAAAACATACAATAATGATTTAAACATTCATAAAAGCAAACCTTGTACTAAAATAACATAATGAAGGAAGTAGAACATTTGTTCACGGGTAAGATAGAGCAGGATTTGATGTACGACACTATATTTTTAAAAATTTTCGTATTTAGAGCTTTAAAGCACAAAATTATTTTCAGATGTCAACATCAGTCAAATTGTTGAGTATAAAGTAATGATAGAAGATAACATCATTGACCTTTGGTGTAGGGTTTTTTGGTATTAAAAATAAAAAACACTAGTAACAATGTTACTGTATTATTGAACATTATTTAAATGTAAGCCTATTTCAACAACAGGCGTGACCAAGATTTCAGAACGATAGACATAATAGTTCATGAAATTTTCTAATACAACGTTAGAAAACAAGTTTAACCATCGTGAAAATATCATCAAAGAATACATACTTTCCGAAACTGGTAGAGATTTGTTATTCTGAACGTTCTTTAATTGACAATATACACTTCGCGTCAAAATTAACGCACCACTAAAATTTGGCGCAATTGCAAAGTTAATTTTCTCGCAAACAGATGAGTCGATTTGGTCATTTCTTTTAAATGTAGCTGAAATCTTTAGGAATGACTCTGTGAAACAACTTTTCATTGAGATGGAAGTTTTAGACATACACAGAGTGTTTTAAAACACACCAGTTTGAGGCCCAATTTTTGTCGCATCCTGTGGGAGGTTCCATCTGCACCAATATATCTAAATCAAAACAGCCCCATCGTTTATGAGCGTACTGTTTTTTTATTCACGTTTTTATCTCTATTATTAAATTAAATACATAATTCAATGTCAAATGCAAAGGAGCTGTCTTATCTGTTGGTGTTATCATTGCAAAATATGGAACGTCAATCAAGAAATTTAACTCGAGATGAATGTGTGACGGCGACTACATTGATCCAGGAAGGAATGGTCTACCGAGTTGTGGTTAGTGGGGTGTTTCTCATTCGACAATATTGCGCATATTTCGTCGTGAAGAAACCAATGACCAGAACAGGTGCCGTGGACACGGAAGAACTCTATCCATGACCGATGTTTCCAACTGAATGCTTTGAGGCAACGTTTTGTGACCTAAAACAACTACGGGTACAATTAAATACTGCTCACAGTATCTACGTAAATATGCTAACTGTATAGAGACGTCTTGCAGAAAGGAATTGAATGTTCAGAATTCCAGCAAGACGACCTAGGTTAGACCATATCCGAGCAAGACTTCAATTTGCTAGGGAACATGTAAACTGGAGGGCTGAAGATTGGGAGCGAGTTTTGTGTACAGATGAGACAAATATTTGTCTCTACAGCAATGACCGACGAATAAGGGCTATTCGACGACCAAATGAACGTTACTCGCGGTATAATATTCCCCAAACCGAGCTATCCAATGGAGGGGCGGAAACACTTGAACTGCTCGTACAGACATCGTGTATTTGCGTGGATGAGCTTTAAATAGTACAAGGTACATCCCGGAAATGTTTTCACGGCATGTGGTCCCCTTTCGCTGGATATATAACGGATAACTTAGTACTAATGCAAGACCACGTCAGACCACACACTACGAGAATAGTGCGAGGTTATTTAAATCAGGTGGCCTCCACCCAGTCCAGATCTCAATCCTATAGAACATTATTTATGGAATCAAATGGGTAGGCATCTTAGAGATCATCAACTCGTACCTGCGTCTTTGGATGACGTAGAAAACTTTGTTCCCGAGAAATATGGGTTAATATTGATCAAGAACAAATAAGACGTCTGCTTCAAAGTATGAGTCGTCGATGTCAAGCGATAATAGAGAGTAGGAGAGGAAATAGCCGATATTGATTTTTCTTCATTTATTCAATAATGTTGTTTTCGTTTGGTTAACGTTTGAAACTTTTTCTTGAATAATGTCAAATTAATGATTTTAACTTTAAACTCTGTATTTAATCCAATAATAGAGATAAAAGTGTGAAAAAAAAAAACAAAATGCTCAGGAAATATGGGGCTATGTTTTGATTTGCTATTGCGATTGGAGCAGATGACAAGTTCCACAGGATGCGACAAAAATTAGGCGTCAAACTGGTTTCTTTTAAAACTTCGATCGCAATGAAAAGTTATTTCATAGTCATTCGTAAAGATTTCAGCTACAATTTAAAAAAAACCGATTCAGCAGTATGCGAGAAAATTAACATTGAAATTGTGCCAAATTTTAGTGGTGCGTTAAAGTGTATAAAAACATCAAATAGGTTTATAAAAAATAAACAAATTTGAAGTAAAACTGAATCATTCCCCATTTCGTTTTAACACAAACAGTTTATTTCGGTATTTTTAGTAGACTATATTTATCTCTAACCGAGCTAGATTTAAATGTATTTTTCATTTGCACATGTCATCCAAAACGAACCTAATAGCATAATAATTAACCATTAACCAAAATTCATTGTAATTCTCCATATTTCAATAAGTGTCGTTTTTCGTTTGAAGGAATCTCCACTACAACGCGAAACAGTTGTTGCGGAAACCTTCACAATTTCAATGGACATATTATATACGAATTCACAATAATATTATGTGACTTGATTACTGTTCCGCTGCGAACCTGTTATACTATACTTTATGCCACGAATGATTCCTAATTTGATCCAACCTCTCCTTGATAAAATTTAAACTAGTTTCTTGCGTTACATTTATATAAATTGCTAAAATATTGATTGATTAAGCAACTATGTCCATAAGTAGACTGACGCCGAAATGCGAAAACATGAATACTGTTAAAATATATATATAACAGATTATTTTGGCTGTAGCAAAATGGTTATGCTGAAAATATAAATTGTTAATTAAAACTCAGTCGCATTTTTTTATAATATAAGAATATCAAAGAATAGAGCGCGGTTGTACGGTTGACTGAAAATATTATAAAAGTGCTTGCTCTTATTTTTAAAACAAAACCTTATAGCAGCCGTATAGCACACGTACGTATTATATTACTTCTTTTAGAATATTGCACTTTACATTTAATTAGTAAGATCATTGATATTAGATTAGATATACACAACCCTAGAATCCTAGTAATTATTGAAAGAACAGAATAACAAATACCGCATGTAAAATTGTCAAGCCAATGTTAGACCAGTATTAGAAATAAGCATGAGTTAAGTATCAAACACTAAAAATCCAATGATAAAATTATTATTTATATGTGTAAATGTGATTAAACTGCATACTTTTACCTCAAAGGATTGGAGCACCGTATGTAATTAATGTGCTCTAATCTTATTTATAGTTCTGAAATTGCTGAGTAAAGCTTATATCAGTAAAAATATAGTTGTAACTTCAGTTCTGTTTTGAGCGATGAGACAATTCAAATATAAGTCGGAGAATTTTTTAGACTAGACTGACACGCCTGGCATGTTGTGGAATCTTTCGGATTAACTAACGTACATTGTTCACATTCTGCTCCACCAACTTCTATAGGAGTATCTTGGGAAATTGTGCGACTTTTACTGCAGATGTCACAAATCTCACCGCTATGTTCATTGAGAAATGTGCACGATTTGCATTCCCACTTGTTAGTTTTATCATTTTCTCTATCCTGGCGCATTTTTCGTATATCCAATGTTTTGCTATGACTCTGTCGAGCAGCAACACTTTTAAAACTGTCTTTTTCCCGCGGTAGTGTCATAGTTTTATTTGTTTGTGGTGATACAATGTCATACTTTAATGTATTAACGTCTGATGGAGAAACGTTTTCATAAGAACTTCCTTGGGAATGGCGTCGATCCTTTGGTCTTGTATCATTAGCTGTAGATTTATGTTCTATCCCGCGTTCCCTTTCTGACATTTTCTGTGGTCTATCAGTTATAGACAAATTATTCATAGCTTCATCAAGATTGGTTGGTTTAAATTTTCTGGTATCTCGAGTTGAACGACGCTTGCCTTCGCCTTCGTGAGAACTTAAGACATCTCCACGATCTCCGAGATCTTTGCTGTAACTAAAGTTTAATAAACATCATTATTTTAGTGCAACCGATTGATTCATAGCCAATTTGGCCTGCAGGGCAAAACGGAAGATCTTGAAAACTTATCACTTGGACAATCTCGAAAATATTGTTTTTAAATTGTTATTGTAAATTGAGAACAAATTTTAAGCGAAGCATTTAAAATTTAGGCTATTACAATTTGCTACTTAAAAACCAAAACTAAAATATACAATTTGTTAAAAAGCTAAGATCCAGAATTTATGTGCAATATTTATACCAGAAGTTGATAGCAACTTTCTTACTTCAAATGGAACACCCTGTATATAATTACATTTTTTTAATCCTTATATGTTTTGGAGTATTTTGTCTTAACACTTCCTATACATATCTTCGAATAAATAATATATTTCGAATAAATAATATATTTTGAATTTTGTTGGCCCAATATTCACCATTTGGTCAACTGAATAGACGGACTCTGGATATTTAGACGAAGAATATCTTAGAAAAGTCAACTATCTTGACACTGCAGATGTCACAAAGGTTACAGGATGGTCGCAAACTACTGTATTGTTATCTACTAGTAAAAATAGGCATAAGTTAATTTTGTCAAATGGAACACCTTTGTAAGACATTCAAATTCCCTTTCAAATGATATGCCATGTTGCTATCCCTAAATGGAAAAGTTCCCGAAATAAATGCAATTTTCTAGAAAAATTGGATTATTTCTTTATATTTTAATTAGGTAGCCATGAAACGTCATTAAACGTCGTGAAACATTAAAATAGCCTGACATTTAGTCGTGAAAATAATTAAAATGGAAGAAAACAGTTACTGAAATGAAGTTTTAATAAACTTTAATGTATCCTGATATACAACCTATTAACATGAGGAAGTTTCCACTAATACAAAATAATTTCATGAATAAAGGGTCAACGCTAAGAGCAAAAAACACGATATTTAGCGAAGACTATGACCTCAAAAAAAGAAACATAATGTTTTTATCTACTTTAGCGCTGCTTGTTAATTAGTATGTGGTTCATTAACCTTTTGCATGTTTTTTCTATAATTTTGTCCCATTACCCACTAAACAAGTTCATTGAAACTTCATTCGCGTAATTATTTTCAAGACACTTTCGTTAATAAACAACAAACGTTGTAATAGTTAGGCAGCAAATGTCAATTATTATAACTGTATTGTTTCGATGCGCTGACAGCGCTTCAGGTGGTAAGAAAGTTAATTAAATCACGGTGTGGGAGTGTCGTATAGAGTTAGCGGTTTGTTATATATTAAAAACATTTGGACCATTATTAGAATCATAATAATTACCCTTGGCTTTCCAAATTCCTGTATACATAATCCCAATTTTCCACCGGTGGCATGTCTTTCGAAGAATCCTTTGAACCATTTCTAACATCACTAACTCTTGGTCTGAATGAATCGCTATTAGATGGTCCCTCTGCTCTGACTACTCTACGAAGCCTTGACGGCTGACTAACTGCATAGCTGTCAACTGCATCATATTCATTACTATAAGGTTCCACTTCAATAAGCTGTCCTAGAAGATTGCATTAAAAAAAGTTTGTAATTATTTAAAAAATCGTCCCAACGCTATAGAATATATCAAATCAAATAATGTGACACGTTGTGTTAACTAACATTCATCTTATTTGCTACAAAGTCGCCGATTCATATATAAAATCTACTAAGTAATCAACAATGAATTTAATTTATAAGAACTACTTTGTGGCAGGCAGTCAGACGTCTCAAGCGCGTGCCGTGCAATATAGTCGCTCTTTCTAATCGCCAGTATGCAAAACATCATAAGCGTTTATTACATTATGTTGTTTCCTATAAAAATGCATAACTTATTAATACTAACCAGTCGGGACGCTGTATCCATAAGGTACACCAGGACTAGGAGATACCACTCCGTTGGTGTAATAGTATCCATTAGAATTAAACTGCGGTTTTGTTAAAATTTGAGAATAAGGTAAAAAATTATTGTACTGAGGGGAATATACAGGGGTTCCGTTACTGCAACACCCGTTTGGATAAGCATATTGGGGTGGAATTTGTGGAGGAACCATTGGAATATGGTTAGGTACGTTTAAAGGAGTCTGATTCATAGGCAATCCTTCCGTTTGATTATATGGCATAGGTGCATATTTATATGGATCGGATCCTTGAGAGAAACTACGTGCATGGCCCTGGTATTGCTGTTGATGCTTGTATTTCAAGGCTTTTATCGCTTCATCAGGACTGCAAATATTGTTTCTGCGGAACTCTAAAACTTCTAGCCAAGATATGTTGAAATTTGCTGATAGTTCTTCCCATACAGCTTTTAATATCTGAAAATAAATTAATATATACGTTAAATAGATGCTTGCTTTGACTATAATCCATTCAATAAGTCTCTAATATGGAAATATCTGGAATATATTGTGGGCGTACAACACAAATCCACTAAGTGAATTTTTAGAAGGCAACAAAATATCGCGTTTTCAGCATACACTTGGTAAATCAAAGACGTCTGCTCCACAAAATGCATATATATGTTCAAACTGTTGACAACATCTAGCCAGAAATGTTTAGGAATGTGTTTATTCCATCAGCAGTGGCTTTACAATATAAATATTTCAGTTTAATTCAAACATGTGTACAAACCCCACATGGAAATAAAATTAGTTATGGAGAAATAAAAACATAATTCTGTACTTGACAAAACGTAGGTACTTAACACAATAAAATATCATTAAATTAAAAATTATATACTTAAATTAAATTAAAATTTTATTGTAAATATCATTAATATTTTACATATTAGAAAAGCATAATATAAGCATTTCTTTTAATAACAACTGCTGGATTTTCAACTTAAGTATAAAATGAGAGTCGATCTTAAAATTAATATTCACAATAATTCTATAGAATGTTCTAACGTGACATTCTTAACAGTTAGGGAAGTTGGTTGATATTTATACCAGCCGTGAAATTCCTCGGGTTTAGTTGGTGGATTGTTCGTGGAATTTTCTTTTATTTTATTGAAATTGTTAAATTTTTGTACAATTTGACCAAAGTATGTTTTACCAAACTATAGACGCTAATGGCCAAATGTGGTTAAAGGAAGAACAATTAGAACTTAGTTCGTTGATTTTAGCCAACAGCATCGCAAGGACAAACGTATAGAGCCGTTGTCATACTGAAATAAGATCCTTTTTTTGACTACAGCAGGCCGTATTTTTACACATGGTCCTTCAAATACTATAATAGGTAACTAACTCTTCATAGTATTGATGATTTCTGACAATAATGCACATCCCAAATTATTTCCTTTGCCTTCTTTGGTCCAATCATAGAGCGCCAAACCCGCGTTTGAAGCAGTTTCACAGTGGAATTTTTGATTAAACACGCATGCGCGGTTAGTTGATATCACAGTAGTCCCTGTTATCTCAGTTCAATATGCAGAACCCTATCATATTCAATGTATCTTGATTTTTTTCGATCACTTCAGCAGTCGTGATCTAAACAGGCTATCCTGAACGCAGTGCGTCATCGGTTATTAGTATGCGACAGCAAAAAAAAATGTCCTGGAAACTTTTCACGCCATCCTCGGACATGACGAAGTAAGAAGAGAAGATATTACACATACATATTTTAATGCTAATGCTTAGTTTGATTAACAAACAACAAAACGTTTTAGTTGCTTTGATAAATTATGTAGACTTTGTCATAATTAGAATGCTTTTAGTAATCTAGTAATCCTACTTACTTGACACTCCATATAGGCTACCAAACAATCTTTAGACACGTTAGCAACGCGATCAGGGCAAATTGGTCCGTCCATAACAAGAATACCATCTCCTACATGCTTGTAACCCATTGCTTCGAACATTCGTTCAGCTCCAACAAGATTTGCTTTGACTTGATGAACATAAAAACCACAGTATGTCTAAAATAAAATGTTTGATTATACGTATGTTACCGAAAACTAGAGAAGCATGGAGCTGCAAAATTTTAATGGATTTCTGAATAATTTAGTGTCACAATTCGCAAAAACTATCAAAAGGTATTCAATTGTGAAAATATGAACTGGATTCTAATACTATACTATAAACCTAGTATTTGAAGCACAGTGTTATGAGTCTCGAGCCCTGAAAGTTTTCTGTTTTTATAAGTAGAGCAAATCGGGTGTTTGTAAAATTGGCTAAGGGCATTTCAAACATGCAAAATATAGGTACTATTTCATGGATATCAACGAGATAGTCGTAAAATCCTTGTGTCAAGAACAACTGTGGGTATCCGGAAAGCCGTAAAGACTTTAAATGTAGTTGAAAATTAGCAAATTCACTTATTTATATTAGCCACAATATCCAATGACAAGCTTTATAATATGCATTAAATAAAACAAGGCTACTCCACAAAGTTTAGTAATATAACAGTTGTTAGCTATTCAAATATATCAATGACATGACATTATCATTGTATATCGATTTTTATGCTATGACAGCAACCAAATTGTTTAATATGGATTCCAAAAAATTGCAATACTCTCAAGTGAGGTCACCGACTGTATAAATTATAACAACAGAATTAATGATTTTATTAAAACATTATATCGAGTTATAACACTCCTAGGCATATTCCAAACAACACAACACAAATGGCAACTCTAAAAATCCCGTACATAAAAGTCTTTCGAATAAAATAAAAAGGATAGGTAATAGATTTAACATTCGAACGGTTTTCAAAATTACGTTAATTTTTAACAATAACAATCACCTAACGAAAATCTAAAAATCCCATTTGATTGTAAAATATAACACGGAAAAACAGGTAGGTATGTCACTGAAAGTGAAAGAGTAAAAGAACATTAGGAGAACAAGAATTTGAAATGTCACGGGTGCCAAACACTTCATAGGACAACGCAATAACATCTAAAGTACTACGTTATTGAACAACGTCGAAATTCTAGAATACGAATCGAACTCCACAAAAAGGAAATTAACAAAGAGTGGACAACAATGTTATAATTAAAACACCAGCGCCTATATTACACTATTTCTCACAAACGATAAATTGATTAGTTGACACATTTATCAACATGAGAATTATTTGCAATTACAGAATAGAGATTCGGTTTTATCCTCCGATGACGGGAGCACATTGGTTCCCGAAGCGGCATTTTGAAATAGAGAACTTAAACGGTTTAATTTTTTTTTTAATCGGTTTATTAATTAGCATTTTTATTAGTTATAGGTGTGTCATACCTTAACTTGTTTATATTCTTTTCGCCAAGGTTGAAATAGTAAATTTCCAGCATATAATTGAATAGAATTCCAACCAGTAGCTGCTTTATAACCACTAAAATCTGCTTTATTTGCTGCTGATCTTTGCAAAATTTCTGCTGTTTCACCAAAGTAAAACTTATCTTTATGAGACGCTATGCACAGAAACATTCCAATACAATCTAAAATAAAAACAATGGTTTATTAGTTCAAATAAGGTGTTGCTATACTAAAAACATGTGTTAGATGCATCAATTTCCAATAAATAAATAAATTATGTATACACAAGTTGGTTAATATTATTGTTCAATTTGTTGTATTCACAATTTGTTTTTATCCACCAAATATATCCCTCACAAAAGAATTATTAAACACGTCTCAACTTCCTATAGAAAACTCTTATTTATCAAATTTTATAAATACTCACGCGTAAGTAGCGTAATTTTATTATATCGCAACAATTATTGGAAAACCTAATCAAAACATATTACAATCTACCCACGTACCTTCTAATTTATTCCTTTGTTCCATTTTTTGTGGACTTTCCTCCATTTGCAAATAACTTAAATGTAACTGATCTATTCTTTGCCATATCTCACGGTAATAATTTGGAGAATAATAATTTTCCATCATCACCATATTCTTCACTTGCAACTATTCATTCACAGCCTGTATTTCATTAACAGATTAATCAGTGATAATGAGTATAATACAGAATACAGGAGATGTATGTCAGATATTTATAGAATTTGGCACGATGGGATAATATTATGAGTAAAGTTTTTCCCGAGGTTTCCGTTTTATGATGTTGAAAATGATCTACGTTCTTGGTTAAGTAGGTACTAGATTTTTTTAAAGTTTTCATAAATAGGAAGTTAGTATTTTAGATCTAAGGTTTAATAACTTACATAAAATCAAACATATTAACAAATAGGAGATAATATAAGTTTGTATTATTACAATTTTCACAATTAATTATTACTGTAGTAGTTTTTAACAAATGTCATCACCTTTTTTCACAAAACAAAAACATAACCGTATAATAATCGCAATGTCAACATAGTCAGTCTTCTTCTTCACTATAGGCGTTATCCTTGAACGCGACAAGCAATGATGTTCCTTTTATACAAATGCTAGTAAGAAGAGCGTTAGGTGATTATGTCATATCAGCACAGTTGAGTGTAGAAGGATACTCAGAAAAATAAATTTTATTTTTATTTATTTTTCTGAGGAAGGATACTCAGTCTACAAAACTACAAAGCTTGTATCGTCAAACGTCAGACCACAATTCTATAAAATCTCTATGTGTATTCCTTTGATTTTTTCATTTTCATATTAATCTAAAGCAAATAATTATATAGCCCTTTAAACTTTAAAGGGTGACACATTGGTATACCGTATCAAAACTTCAGAAAATATATATTTTTTTTCAATGGGGTCGTATGTGGTATACAGGGTGACCCAAAAAATAGATACATAAACGTTTAGTTTTTTTAATTGAATGCTCCGTCTTTAAGGAATTATTTTGGTAGAACATCAAAAATAAATGCGATTTGATATAAAATTTCAAATACCTATCTCATACGGGTGTCCCGAAAATCATCAATTTGTGAAAATCGGTAACAAAATAAATATTTCAAACAATCGTCTTTCATGTATGTTCACAATTAGTAGGTAACCAAAATTTATCTCAATTTAAATGTGTGTAACTTATAAGATGTTTTTTATTCGAGAAATAATTAGAAATGTGTATGTTGTGAAAAAGCGAATGTTCGTGTTTGCTTGCCTTCTTAATGCTTTTGAGGTGAAAAAGCATGGTCGCAGGTTAGGTCATCGATTTGAAACACTTAATAAGCGACAAAACTAAAAAAACATCAAAAATCTTCTATTTATCAATATTTGATCCACAACTAGCAAAACAACATTTACACAATCAAATTCAGTACACCTCATTGGGTTCGGTTAGTATTAGGCAGCACCTAGATTCGATAGTTTGGATAAGTATTCAAAAGATTAGCGAGAATTCAACGAAAAACGGGTTCGTTTAGTCGAGGATAACAGATGGCATTTGATATTGTAATGTATTTATTTGAATTAGCTCTTAGAGATCATGATTAAACCGTTAAGTCCGAAATTTCATCGATTTTTTTGTGGTTAATAACTTTTACGGCCGAACTGGGTAAAACACTTGCCGATAATTTATAAAAATCTACAGTTGGAAAGAGACGTCCTTCCTTTTTATTTGTAAGATTTGCTAACCTTATAGGCTGAATCCAAATGAATTCGCCATAGAAGGTTTAGAGAACATATTTGTGGATGGACGACGCGACGGCTCAAACATCACAAGAGGAGCGGAGCGCGAAATACATTACAGAACTTTGACAAAAATAAAGTCGACATTTCACAAAGTATTTATGTTTTAAACATATAATATTCTTATTAGTTATAAATAATTTAAAGACATTTTTGGGAACAATTTTATACCAATATTATATGGTCTGACCTTCCCCGAACAGTTTTTGAAAAAGTCAATACCTAAAAGACATTTAGTTACTTATTATGTCAATTCACTAATTAGGACTTACAGAGTGGTAGACTACATCAAATATGTCCAATCAGGTGTAACGGGTATAATTCAATGACGTTTTCAAGCTAGTTTTTGTCTCTCCTAGCTGTGACTTTCATGCATTGACTTCTTCAAAATATACAATCTTGATCATGGATGATTTCTAAGCCATGTTTAAAATGTCATTTCCTTTATATAGATGCTTTGGAACAAAGCTGGCTATGAGTAAAATATTTGAGGAGGAAAATCTGGCAGAAATCTTTGTCATTTAAATTAAAATGATAAAACTACCAGCCAAAAAATAAACAGAAATAACATAAATAGATAAATTCTTGTTTATGCCATTTCAAACAAAGGAGTCATTTTGATGGTTCCACTGTCTACTTTAAATTATATCACTGAGAAACAGAGGATTTCCTTACACTGGATTATGTGGTTCTTTCTAGAGTTAAATATAAATACAGTTTTTGTGTTCCTCCCACGACCAAATCCTGTGTACGCCAATGCTGTATCTATAAAATTATACGGTACTGAATTATCTTATTTTCAAATCACAAATATTCCATTACTTATTACGTTAATAAGTTAAGAGCTTCATCAAAAAAATATAATACAGTTATTTATACCTACCCACTTAAAAATTATAATTATAAACAACCAGTTTGGACGTTTGTGTGATGGGCAACATTTGCGCAATTTTTCTCGTTAAGAATTTTTCTCATTAAAACAATATCAAGATGAGAAAAGTATTTTTCTGATTAAAATTTACTGAAAAGTAGTTAAAATTGGTGTCGTAGAATATAGAGAGTTATATTGAACATTGGAAAAACGCACGCGATTCGAATCACATTCAGAACATGGGCGCCGTCGAAAATACATGACTGTGTCCTAAATTCAGTTTTTTATTATAAGACTAATTCAATGCCATAGTTGATCACTTCTTACCATATCATGATTTTATTACCGGGAATATGGGTTTGTGTCATTTTAGGCGAAAAAAAGTATTTTGTTTTATAAAAATGTCTGTACACCTACCTATATCAGTAATCAGTACATACTAGAAAACGGATCAATGCATTCAAATTTAGTACGAAACTAATTCTTTGGTCATACCGAAAAAGTGGTTAGATTTTGGGACACATAAATTCTAAATATAAGTATGGGTAAAATTACTGTCAAAAAAGATAACATAATTTGGCGTATAGAATGTGGCTTAAGGCATCATTTCGAACCTCTACCCGATGATCTGCAGAAGGAGCAAGATGCCCTTGCAGGTCAAGCTCCAAATGGTTAAGGCAGTCTTGCAACCTGCCTTGACCTATGCCGTTCAGCATGGGGATACGCGGCACCATCGTACCTGAAACGATTAGAGGTCACGGAGGACAAGGCAAGAAGGATGGCAGTGGGTGCACCCTGGTTTGTGTCAAACGCACAGATGCGAAGGGACCTCAAACTCGACGCCCTAAGGGACGTCATGAGGTTGAGAGCTCAGAAGGTCTTTCCAATGGCAGAGACCCATGCAAACCCACTGATTCGCGATGCAGTCAACTACAACGTAGAAGACGCTGCCAGGCGGTCCCGGAGACCGAGGAGTCAACTCTCACGAAGGAATCCACAGGACCATCCACCAATTAATATTGTTTGTTTCAGGTCAGGTATACTCATCTAAATGTATGTTTCAGAGTGTTTTCTAGGCACCACCAACAGAGGACAACAGCAACAGACGACAATCAACATCAGAAGACAACAGCAACAGAGGACAATCAAGCGAGGACATGGAAAAGGGACGGTTCCCGAGCCATACTACAAAGATAAGGCAGAGTTTTAGTTTGGGTTAGAGTCCCACACTACCTAGGGAAGTGGTAAGGAACTCCCTAGGTGTCATAATGATTTCTCTGCCTTGGCGTAATCAAAAAAAAAAAGTAGCTTGAGACATCGGATACACCATTGATATATAAATATAGGATGTCAATACAGGGATTAAAAAGAGGCAAACTATGATAAACTTGATGAAATGAAAAAATTCAATATTAAAGTAGTTATACCCAACTTCCCGCAGTTTATTTCAACTTTAATTAAGAAAAAAATATCGAAAAAAATTAAATCAATTATTTTTTGTAACATTTAATTCCCTAAAAAATTTGCGCTACGCCCATGGCGATTAAACACTAAAGGGACCTTGTGAAACTTCATTTAAATGAAAAATATAAAATATTTAGATACAAATAAAATTGCCCCGACCGTGAGCGAACCCGGGGCGTTATATTTGCCACCGTTTTATGGTTAAAACAAATTATGTTGATGTTCCTACTAAATTGTCCCATAAAAAACATAAAACATAAGTAACTCCAATAATGAATAATGGCCAAACACTCGATAATGCTGCAGAGTCAAGAAGAATTTAGGTATGCGTAGCTATACATTCACAAATCGCCGATTGCCAGAAAACCTTTTATTAGGATTGATCGTAGTTTAAGAGACTGGTAAAAAGTCTAGCAAGATAAAAAAAACTGAAAAAGTATTAATTTCCTAACACATTTTAGAAAGCTTTTTGCCGTTTCGCGATGGAGAAGGACCTTCAAGAAGAACTTTCACTTAGAGGAGGATATTTTGTATGAGATCTCTGAAAATGCCTCCAATAGGAATTTCTGCACACTTATTACCTACAAAGAGTCCATGCTATGTCTCGCACGCAGATTATCCTGCAAGAGTCAATTATGCACAATCGTTTTTAACAAATTTTGTTGGGAATGTTATGTTTTCGGACGAAGCCAGATTCAGTCGAGATTGGGTAGTAAATTGCCGTAATATGCACATATGGCATAATGAACATCCTCACACTATATTAGAAACAAAACATCCACAAAGATTCATGGTAAACGTATTAGCGGGGTTAATTTAAAATCATTTTATATAGGCCCGTTCGGAGAAATATTAAATGGTGCAATGTATTTGCAATTCTTGGAAAAAAATTAGTTCACCAGCACTTGAGAAATACTTTTGAAAATCGCTGGATTGGTCGAGATGTCCCTTTTCACGGCCACCGAGGTCGCCTGCGACAATAATTCATTGGGTTTAATTTTGAAGGGATATTTAAAAAGACCTGTATATTAGACGCTAGTTCCTAGCAGGAAGATCTGATTGAAAGAATTGGACAGCATTGTAATGAAATTCGAAACCACCCTGGAATGTTGATCAAGGACAGCATGAAAACATCCGTCGTATAAGGAAATGCATCAGGGTGCGCATTTCGAAAGTCTGCTGAAGTAAATGAAAAAATAAAATATCTCACATGTTTACCGCATTTGTGCATTTAAGTAATTGAGATTTAGTTTATCAGACCAACCATCACTGATGAGTCCTGGATCGACGACGGCCGTCTGGGGTATGTCTAGTGTTACACAGAAATACCTAGATTTACATATATATTTAAATAATATTTAAATGCTGCCTCTACCCTGTTGCTTATTATTTAGCAAATAACAAAACAAAAAGTTAAACTTCTGAATGGAGAGCTATTACTGCCATACGGGCACCAGTTTTTTTTCTGGGATGTATTTTAGAATGATCGGTTAAAAATACTTAAATGAATAACAACTTGAAATTGGAGTACCAAATCTGTAAGAATAAATTTAGATTTGCACATAATTATTATTTGTTGTTCCACCTATGTGCGACTACCAATTTTCATCTTTATATTTCTACTAAGTCCAAATGAGAAAGCTTTTAATAATTGTTCATAATCCTTCACGTTTCTAAGTTTCCCCAGCAGAGTACAATGATGAATGGAAATACTCTTATTACTTACCTATATAATATTTCGAGTGTTCTGTTGTTGTATACAGGTATTGTTTAATTGCTCGTCTATTGGAAAAACACTACTCATTTTATAACATATTTTGTTATTCATTCAAAAGCTTTGTTTGTTCTTAGATATAATAATACAAATAGAAAAAGCCTTTATTGGTGATATACAAACAATACAAAAGAAAATCAGCTTAATATATCTTACAGTATGTTATGTTTTGTATTCAAAATATTTTATAAACTTTTTATTAAATACTATTACAATGTCAAAACTAAACTAACTAATTTTAATGAAATAGTCCATACTGCTGTGGACGTCTAACCACAGTATAATAAATAATACAGTATTCTGACTTTCCGCTTGCGAGCCGTCCTGCGCATTTCGTCGCGCATGCCGCCATTATGGGTTACAACGTCACAATAATCACATAGACGTAGATAAATACCGTTCACTCCTGTGTTCAATATATAGTTCATTGTCGGCGTGTACGAGATAAATAAATATTGTGTTTAAATCTAATTCTGTGTTTTTGGTATAGTGTTCGTGAGAATTAAAAGGATTTTATTTTTATTAACGTGTCTTGGGATTCATACAATGAACAATCATGGAGGACATGTGTGTGTTGCAAAATGTTGTCCCAATAAGCGGTACACTTGCTCTAAACAATTTTTTCGCTTCCCCAAAGATCCTGTTTAGGTGAGTAATAATTAAAAATTAAGATGAATACTAGATAATTTTACGTTTATAACAACTATTTTTATAACCGTAAAATTTATATTACGAAATGACAGTATCTAATATGCTTTTAAACTAAATACAAGTGAAACAAACACAAGTTGACTCGTGGTGAGATAGCATGATAACGCAATCAGCTAGGGGTTATATTATTGACAATATATATATGGCACTTGTTTGCCTAAAATTGCTGAGAACAGGATTCAGTTGATGCAGAATTCAGGCACACGGCTTGTATTGGAATTCGTAGGGGTGAAAGAGGCTAGCAATAAGATTAAGGAAATCGGCTGGTTAAGAATGAAACAACGTCGGATTTTCATTCACTAATTTTGATTAATAAAAATCATCAGATAGAAATAGGAGGAAAACTTATATGAAAGATTGAAGTTCTGGGGATCGGTGTATGATGTGAATATTCCTCATAAAACTCTCATTACGCCACCGCTAGACTCAACATCAATCTTTGAGCGGTCATTTTCCTATACGGTTTCAAAATATTACAACGCTCTACCGGAGAATATAAAAAGTTTACAGGGGTTTTCGTTTAAGAGCGCTGTCTGACACGTAATAGAACAAATTAATTTGTAAACATAAGCTACATACTTAATTTGGCCAGCGATGTAAAACTATTTTCAGATAGGTTTAACTAAAATATAAGTTACGTTTAGGTTAAGTTAGGAAGCACTGCTTCAACTTTTATAAAAATGTATTTTTTACTAATAAAGTCTGTATTATTGTTGTGTTTATTATTATTAAAAATCACCCAATCATGTCAACATTTAAGTGATACCACCACTCAAGGCTGTTTTCAATCACTATGACACACCACAAATATTTCTGAAATTGACAACGATATTATTATGTACTTAAATATTTTTAAAAAATGAAAATACAGTACTGTGGTTAGAAACTGAAAACTATAATTATTCTTAGTCAGGACCTGACATGTAACCCAAAATGGCGGCGTCATACGTCACAATTTATTTCAAAGTGCCAACGTGGAGTCGGAATGCTGTACTTATTAATGCTGTGGTCTAACTAACTAACTAATGTCAAAAAACATGCTGGTATATCAACATAACAATAATAATATACAGGACTACCACATCTCCCCTTTTTCTCGTATATCCCAATCTTCGCTTCATGAAATTGTTGGAACTGGACGAATAAATCTTCTGTTTCGGACAAATACTCTGCCACTTGAAGATTTTATAATATATTTTCTGTAGGGACCCACTAAAGGGGAGATGTGGTAGTCATGTATATTATTATTATTATGTTGATATACCAGCATGATTTTTCTGATTTCTGCATCATACAGAGATTCGATAATATGATCAGTAATTGCTCGGTCGAAACAATTTGAGCAGGGGTCACTCAAATGAAATAATTTAAGTTTTTCTCTATAAAAAATAGAGAAAGATTCACCTTGTTCTTGTTTACGATTCATAAATTGACTGCGTCTGATTCGAGTATTTTCTCTTTTCTTAAAATAGCCTTCCAGTTCTTCTAGAACATGACTGGCATTAATTTGATTAAAAATTTCAATTTTCAATACAAATCGCACAACATCCAGAATATCTTGATTAAAAAATGTGGATAATAAAGCTGTTACCTGGCCACTTTTATTCAGATGTATTCCTTGATACAAGTAATTTTCAAAATTGATTTTCCAGTCTTTGAACTGCGCTAGGTTTAGAGAATCGTTTAGTTTTTCTGGTAAAGGTATATTGCTTGCTAAACGTATATATTCCATGTTAGTAACGTCTGCACACTCCTTCTTTGAGTTCTGGAATTCTTTCTTTATTACCACTATCTTTCTGAATTGCTAACAATTGCCTCATACTGTTTTGTATTTCTGATGGCTGTTGTTTGAAATCCGTCTTCAATTTTTTAACGATTCTTCGGTTTTCTTTTCTAAAGTTCGTAAAGCTTGGTTGGTTATTTCAATACATGCGTCTGGAATTTCTGTAGATGTCTGGACCGATTTCTTACTCTTATTCTTACGAGTTGACATTTTTAGCATTCTACAACAGCTGCTCTTGGTTCTTAATTGGACTGCGCCATGTTATGTTTCGTATTCAAAACATTTTATAAAGTTTTATTAAATAATATTACAATGTCAAAACTAAACTAACAATAATAATATACAGTAGGTACTACCACATAGTAGATACAGCTACATTAATTATTGAAGACTTCCTCAACCCCACTGTGCTGATATATCCCCAAGGGGCGAGATTCAGTGCAAACTACCCAGTATAGGTGCCTGTTCAGCTAACACAATATAGAATTTTATACTTTTCGATAGTTTTTTCTATATTATGAAGAAACGTGACGTTGATATCCAAATCGTACCGAAAGCTATGACAATGATAGTAATACACTAGTTTGTTCGCCTTGATATTTTAAATCAATGAATACACTACACACTACAGATTTTAATCACGCATTAAGGAAACAAAACATAATAGATTTGCCATTCACCGAGTGGCTATATGTGGTGCAGAATTTTGTATAATATTTTTTCTATCCGGAAGACATTTTTTTTCATTTTATCCTACACAACCCTGGATATGTTTTAGTTCCATTGAATTCTGTTTGTATGGATGTAGGAGAAGTGTCATAGCCACGTAATATTTATACAAGGTGTCAGGGAAAATGAGGGAAACTGCAATCAGACAGGAACTGAAAAAATGAGTCCCTTATTTATACCCTTCTTCTTGTGGAAATAAGATTAATAAGAGGAAATAAATTAATTATATTATATTTAATAATTTAAAGAATTTATTATTATTATGTTATTTAAGTGTAGTGAGATATTGTTGTTGTTAAACGGCAACCCGTACAATCACTTCATAATTAATTAAATTTAACTTTTAATCCAAAACCTGGACAAATGATTTACAAAAAGAAAAGTAAAACACCATTAGGTACATTTAATTATGATTTAAATTAGTTTTTTGTTTTTTAAAACACTTTTCGTTCACGAAGTGACATTAATACACTTCTCTTTACGTAATTGCAGGTTAATGCTAGCGTTTTCTAAAAGACCCATAACTGAACCACGAAACATCCCTAGAGGGATTTATTAAATGTATTTCATGCAGACATTGTCTTTATAAACAAGGCAATGGTAGAGATTAGACTTTTATGTCCCACATATTTAATATATTATTAAAGATAATTAACAAGAGTTAATAACTTTCGCTTCTTTCATTTGATAAGCCAGCATTTCAATTTTTTAATGGTAGATAACCATGTTATTTCCGTTATGATCAACCAAACTAAGAAATAGTTTGGTCAAATTATTCATAGTAAAAATTGTGAAAAACCTACATTCCAAATTGACAATATTTCGAAAATTTTGTAAAAATAAAACCTATTACAAAGTCACCTTTATTTTGAATGCTAAATATGATAAATTTATAATAATAATAACAATCTTTATTTCAAAATTCTGTCACACAAAATGAAATGACGTCAACTTAAAATCATAGCGGTTCCATTTGAAGAAGAAAAATGCTTTTTATCGCGTAATTTTTCCTCCCTTATGAAAAAATTAGTGTTACTCCTAGGTTTGAAAACGTCAATAAAATAAATCAAAATCCGTTGATCTTATAGCTATATAGAAAATTATTCACAAATTACATCTACAAATTTTTGTATCAATATCGCACAGAAAATTTAATTTAGAGAAGGCCCCGTACTTTAGAATAAAATTACAAAACAGATTTTACCACTTCAATAAAAAAACGTATTTAAATCTCGACGCGTGTTTCGCTAACACAAAACCCATTTAGCAATTCTTTTCTTTTTTAATATCCACACAGCATCATGATATTGATATTCTCACAACGTTCAAATAGGCTTTCGTTATTGAGAGTATTCTACTATGATATTACAGAGTTACAGAACGACCTTCAACAGCAAACGATGTTCTTCTATAGATAAATTTGACTCTGTACGAATTTCGATCGACGGATCGGCTGTATTGTTTTTAAAATAGTTGTGAGTCTCCTTCTAAAAGATCTGGAGATTTAAAATAAGGAAGTTGCCAGAAATACCTTAATTTTGAGTGGAACACCCCGCATTTTGTAGTAAAACTTTTTACCACCTGTACCATATAGGAGTACTAGTGAAGTATAGTATGTGTTATAATATTTTTAGTATAGAAAGGGCATTATACTATTTGATGACCTGCAACTGTTTATTTTAACACACTTCCCATAATAGTTTTTGTGTTATTAGTTATATTTCAATCATTGTATCATATGACACAAGATTTCTAAACAGTGAGGGCATTGCACTTTCTTTAGTTGTTTATGTTAACACTCTCTAAACATGTCAACGACTGAGAGTTAAAAAAATGCTGAATGTACAAGTTTCAATTTGGATGCCGAAAGTGGAAGTGATCTTTTAGTTAGATGATTAGATTAGAGAATAGTCGAAGATAGAAAAAAGCTGTTGTACTGAACGAATTAAATTCAAATATTGTCATTATTATCGGGTGATATTTGAATTTACTGTTATTATCTTTACATATGTGTGTCTAAATTAGCGTAAAGCTTTGATCTGATTTTTAAAAAGGTGAAGTGTCTTATCATTATTTAGGTGCCCAGAGGCTTACCGAAAATTTTGTAGGGATTAAAAGGTTGGAAAATATATTCCTCAAACCGTTTTTTTTTTTTAATTAGGAAGTTTCTTGATATTTGAGTTTTTGATTCATAAAATGTTCAAAAACTGTAAAAGAAATATAACACAAGCACAGGTCCAATCCTATAAAAACGGTTTTATATGTCTGAGAAAGGCATAATTTCACCGGTTTAGGCTGCTGAGACATTTGAAGTTATGACCCAACACTGTTTGTTATACACTCGTTATAGTGATTAATAAATAAATTGTTATGAAGCAACTCAAACACCAACTTATTGTAAATAATACAAATTATAAACGAATAATGTAAAAATCGCATAAATCTTGCAGCATCAACAACAATTTTCTTAATGTATCTAGAAATAACAACACCTAAAATAAACAAAAGTCTCACGAACAGGAACAGTAATTGATATATCCATAGACATTAACCATATTTTGAAGAGGGTGCCGACATATGATATTGGATATTATTTTCCCATCTGATTCGAAATTACTAAATACACACGTATAACGTAGTGGAAACTCCGATGAAGATGGGGGTCTTTGGCAGGGCCATTTTTTATTTCTTAATAATAGAGATGCGTAGGGTAATATGTATGTCACATATTACATTTGTGTACATAATTACAAAACTATTGCACCACAGGAGCATTGGGAATTAGGGAAAACACATGACGATTATTTTTAATTATTTCAATAATATTGTAAAATATAGTTCGCACAACAAAGCCTGGCAATCAATATAGATATAATCCTAACATACACAAATTGAAGGCAAAGTAGTATAAATAATTTTAATATTAGCAACTATTTTTGCATTATTAACGACGGCATCAACAGTTTCATTATGTTTAATTAATATGTTTGCCGTTTGCCTATACTCACATTGGTAATTACTTCTCGTCTACTATGGCAATGGATTAATACCAAATTTCCATTAGTAAAAATGTTATTGTTGTTGCATGACAATTATATTTGAAATAGACTATTTTATAATTACATTTCCTATAGGATATATTGAAATTAGGTACTATTGTAATATTTTATCACAGAAATTTTAACTTAAACCACATAAATACCAGTAGAACTCATTTTTAGCAAAATCATATAAGGTGATAAGGCGTAGGGCGTTCATTAATCGCTTGCAGATGCAGTAGCAACATAAAATTTAGTATCCTGTCATAATCGATTTTCTTATTTTAAATGGAAACCTACATTTTGTTTACATGATCTTATTGGCTTTTTAATTCTGTGTTATGTTAAACTTTATATTACCGTTTTTGACATCATTTTTATGCAAATAATTACTGCCGTAGTAGTTTGCAGAAAATGTGTTTCTTGCAAACCTTTCAAAATTAGGAAAACAAATTTGTGGAGCAGCCCAGGCTAACTCCTAATTTCTCATCCATGATCTCATTTTGTCCATGGGCAAATGTCGCATTCAAATATTGTTGAAAACTATTTTTCTATCATTTATTATCATCATTCGAAAGAAAATTACGTTTTAAAGTGTCAGCATTCCTTATACCTCTATCAAATAATTATTTGTTAAAAATCAAGAAATGCCTTATATTACCGATATTCTTCTCAAAAGACAACTCGTACGTTTCTAAAATAAAATTCATAAAAAAATGAAAAATACTCCAAATGAAGATATAATAATAATAATAATAATAATAATCTATTTATTCGCAATCCGTACAATACAAAATGACAATGTAAAAATAATAATTACATATGTAAAGATTACGAAAAGGGTTAGAAGGCAGCAGAGCTGATATCTAATTCTAACCCCGATGACTAAAATTAAAAAAAATTCTAATCTAAATCATAGTGAAATTATCCTATACCTGAAGTACATGAAATGAAAAAAAAAAAATAAATAAACAGTCCACTCCTCTTCCTCCCATTGGTCATCTTAATATATTTTCTACATATATATATATTTTAAATTTGATAACAATAATAAACTTATTTTACAAAGAAAACTAAAAATAAATAAAAAAAATCAAGATGAAACATAATGAGATACGCACATACAAATTGTTCTTTTTTTATGTCAATCACATTCGCTCTAGAAGAAAAGCTCTATAGGAGTTCCTGAAACAGGCATAACTAAGTAATTTTAGGCGTGAGGGTAGATTATTATACACTGCGTAGATGTTGAAAGAAAATGATCTAAGAAACAGTGCGCTCCGGTGAGGTGGCGGAGACAAAAGACCCCTAAACATTATTGAAGTTACCCAAAGCCGCATTCAACTCATCAAAATCAAAAGAAAATTTGATTTGACGGTCATCAGCATATTCGTAATTTTGAGAATATCTCAAACACTTATAAATATTATACGTATATATTCAAAAAATTAAGGGAGACAACACGGATCCTTGCGGAACACCTGACAGAACCTCACCCAACTCGGAAATACCGTTATCAGTTTCTACGTATTGAAACCTACTACTGATAAAATTTTTCATTAAAATAAGTGCTGTGTCGGAGAAAGTCAGAGTAGGTACTTTAGTATTGAAAAGAGGAGTTCGTGATTCATCTTATCAAAAGCTATAGAGTAGTCTAATAGTAATAGTGCGGTTGTTTTTCCAGAATCTATGTCTCTAATTATATCATCAACAAGATCGATCAGTGCAGTTGTACAGCTGTAACCTTTGCGGAATCCAGATTGCTTGTAAGGTATATTATGTTAAACTTGTTTGGAGTACATGGAAAATATATTCTCTCTCCCTCTGACGCTAGGAAAGATATGACACCAGTGGGGATGAAAATAATCAGATTACCATTCTCGGATATTTTCGAGCATAACCTCAAGTCTCAATACGAATATGTTTATAATCCCGGCCCTTAGTGAGTTAGAGCACGTTTCATTATTTTTCTCTTTTATGCAATATTATGCTTGAAAGTGAAGTATCAACGAAAACAAAGTTGATAAAAAAAACTAACTAATATTGAATATTCATTTTATAACATTATTGCAGGCAAAAAGTACGGTGCTCTGTATGTTTCTTATGTTTTTATTATATGTAAGAAAAACAAGAAATTTTCAATAACAACTTTATATTTTCCAATAAACAATAATCATTTAATAAAATCAGAATATAATATCAATTATGGCATCCGTTCTATATGCCGGCCCAAGAGTAAGTGTTCCTTTCTTTTTACCAAGAGTCCTTTCTTTCCTACTCTATCATCTATAAATCTACTATAATATCAACACACAAAAGTAGAACATGTAATTCACTTAATATTATGGAAAAGATAACAAATAATTATTCCCAGCCTATAAACTAAAAATATTTGTTAGACACGTCTGGTAATAAATTGTCTTTAAGAGTCACATGAACCGTTGACACGTTAAGGTATTCTTACACGGCCAACCTGACTATAATTCGCTCTCGAATTATTCTGGAAACTTTCTGAACTTCTTTAACGTTAATCTGCAACAATGAAAAAAACACAAACCAAAAATTTGCCAGAACATGGTATGTTGATATTATTATTATTATTACTAATCCTTCCACTTGATTAGTGAAAGTTCATAAATTTTTCTAAATGGCGCGACTACTATTTAAGCATCCTGGCTTATAAACATTTCGACTTTTAACAGGCTTGTCAATTACTTTATTGTAGTAAAATAATAATTATCCATGTTTTGCAAAGCGTTCCGGCTGTCAACAAACTATCGTAAACAATTAATCGAAGAACATTACATGTTTGCAAAGCGTTCCGGCTGTCAAAAAACTTAATCGGAGATCATGACATGTTTGCAAAGCGTTCCGGCTTTCAACAAACTATCTTAAACAGTTAATCGGAGAACATTACATGCTTGCAAAGCGTTCCATAAAGTTAGTAACTGTTTACTACATGATATTATAAACTAAATAATCTTGATTGTCGATCCTTAAGTCAAGATGTTATTGAACTTATCCCTTGGATTTAAATATATTATTATGCACTTCTTTTGATCCAATGTAAAAATGAAGTAGGAGTTCCACAACAAATATGATACAAATAAAATCTTAACGGCTCGTTTTATAGGGATTCCATAAAAGAATTTACTAATACTTAGTTAATAACGATTCAAAATCTTGTTATAATAATAAACTTTATTCAGAATGCACACCACTACGATTATAATAGTATACAACCAGAAAAGGTAGAAGTGCAGCTTAAGCCATACGAGATGTCTTTACACTAAACTCAACCTTAAAAAAAAAAAAGAAAGAAATATATATGCATACAAACATAAGAAAAACTTAAATTAATAAAGGCTAATTTTAATACAACTATACTATACTATGTGTGTACTTCATTAGAATAATTATTCAATAGTCTATTTCGTAATAGATCTTTAAACTTTCTATAGTTACAACTCGAAAGGGTGGAGGCAAATCAGTATAAATCTTTGCGAACATCTGAACGAAAAGTAATTTTATGATGCAGGTATACAGGTTATAATCCACTTATGATAAAAGCAACATCGATAGAGGTATTGTCTGCTTTTCATATCCAACCATCCAGCATCTCTTAGTTGGGAGAACTCCCCTAATACCATATGAAAAACGAAGACAGTACTTCTGTATTCTTTTAATGGAGTTGGAAACAACTGACGTTAAACAACAGTTAAAAATCTGGAGTTCAGAATATGCCTTGAGCTATATAAAACTTTCAGACATCCCACTGCTTTCTTAATACATTCCGAAACATGTTTTTCGAATCTCAATTTATGGCTTCGGATTTAACTTGAAAAGGAGTATTATTGATGGGAATATTGACAAGCTCTTGGTATTTTTTAATATGTACAGGTCTCTTAAAAAATATCGCCGCACATTTATCCGGATTGAGCTTTAATGAGTGGTGCTCTGACATTACCCTTAATCTTTCCAAATCTAAATTTATTCTGGTGCATGCATACTGGATGTGCTCTGGCTTTTTGCAATACTTGTGATGGCTTTGACATTCAGTCGTATATAAAATAAAAAGCAGAGGTCCCAAAATTGATCTCTGGCTAACACCTCTGCGGATTTCCAACATTTCGGAAAACTGTTTATACGAAATAACACGCTGTTTTCAATTATTCAAATAATCTTTGAAGAAGTTCACACAAGACTGGCTCAAACACAAATGACGCAAAACTTGAAGCACTGTATCGAAAGCCTTAGAATAATCCAGCATCACAAGAGGAGTATAGTAGTACTAGTAGTTTAATGAAGATGAAGAACAGTTATGCCCGACCTAAACCCAAATTGGGTTTCTGGTTTCCTACATGCTTAATTAACTAGACCTTTAAAACCTTTTCCAAAATCTTAGACAACACAGGCAATAAACTAATGGGACGCAACTCACTATACGACTTGGGATTGCGGGTTTTTGGTGGCGGAACGACATTTGGCACTTTCCATTGTGACGGAAATACAGATTTTCGAATGCAAAAATTTACAATATGACACATACACCTTAAGAGAAATGGACAACAAAATACAATAAAATCAATGTGTAACCCATGGGATCATACATCCCTTGACTTTATTTGGGAAATCGTTACACCTACATCATATTCATCAACCTCACAGAATTCTAGGGTAGGTGCAACAGTCTCCCTCACATCGGGATAATATCTTTGCGAATCAACTGCTTGAGAAATCTGAAACACGATTTGTAAAGCACTTGATTTCGTCAACATTTCTCAGGTTCGGAGGCACATCACCACTGTTCTTCTTCCTAACAATGTGCAAACGTCGAAGAGACTTCCATAATTCCTTACTACTTTTTCTGGAAAATTGCTCCAAATATACTTTCTTTTCCTTTTGTATAGCTATTGTAATTATTTATTACTTATTAATTGTATTGTATAGTATTTGTAAAATTCCGCAATCATCGATAATACTGAAATGTCTCAGGTGTCTTGTTATGCCTTGTTAAAATATAAAATCTAGTACAAACTTAGAAACAAAACACTGCGACGGCAAATTTTTGTTAGCATTGTACAAGAACATGGAACACTACTACTACTACTACTACCTACTGGCTCTCAGACCTATTGGCATTAGAAGGTCCATAGGAAAAATAGATCAATTCCATTGATATATTTTGTCCGTAATGACCACCGAATTTGATGCTTGAATGTGCATAGCTGAAATCCCATCGACTATTGCCTATCGGCGAATATTATAAAGAAATTTAAAACTACCTCTCAATTGCAAAAGATCCATAATTTCTCACAATTTAACCGAAAATTTTATAACATGCTTGGGCCCTAAAATCAGTTCGTTGTTGGAATCCTTAATTTGACCAAAGGTAACGTTAGATCTTCTTGGTCGATGACACAAGGAAAAAATGTCTACCGACCGTGATTATATATAAAGAGGACTTGTTTGGAATATATTTAAATAAATCCAATTCGTATGTGTGCATACACTGTACACAGTGTTATAAGCGGTTCTTTATTATTATTTCAAAAAGATACAGTTAATTGCCTAGTTCCAAATTTATAATACCGGTAAGAGTCACAGATTTGAATATTTTATTGCTTATTGTAAAAGCATACAACAAAATGTATTTAACAAGATAAAATTTGCAAATTAAGAAAAAGAGATTGAAAATAATTATCTATGTAATATATATGGAAGATATTTACCGTTATCGGTTTCAAAGGGGATGACTGGTAATAAATATTGGTAAAAGTAAGAGAGTGAAGTTTTAGGTATTAGTGATGTCTACGAGACTAGAGTCCTAAAATATTTTTCAGATAGTATTGCCACTTACAACGGACGTGTCAACTTACTTGTTTTAATTTTGAATAACCTAATATTATAATTATTTGATGATTAACAAACATTACAACTGGTTAAAGAAAATCTCAAATATAACAAATTTAAAGTACCTATACCTACTCTTCAAATGTTTTCTAATACTTGGCGGACAGAACGTACTATAATAATAAATTCTTATCTTTACATACCCTTCCGAATTCTACTTTTTCCAAAGTTTATCCCAATCTTTCTCGAAGGCACACCCTGTAGACGATTTGCTAGAAAATTACGAACTAATATGAACATACATTTTATGTAATTTTTTAATTAGTTTTACACAAATTTTATGTAATTAGCTCTCCAATAGTTCGGAGGAATAGTAGTATTAATAAGTCAATAAAACTCCTATAATATTGTTTACTAACTCGTATTATACAACGTGAACCATAATAATTGTCGAACAATACTTCTATAGTTGACAGATTATAAATAAATATAAATAAAAAATAATATTTATCGTATTTGCAATCGCATATTGAGAGTGCATCAACTCCTAAAAAGGACTTAATTGAATTGGGTTTCCACGAATATCTCTTTTTTGACATATCAACTTTTTTAGGAAAACACTATTTAGTATAATATTTTCTTCTTGATTGATGTGTTTCTAAGCGGACTGCGATTATTTTCTGGCTAGTGATACGCCAAAGATATAATTATATAATTTTCAGCTTAAAATATTCGAATGTTTTTCATTTTTAGACAATACATTGAGAGTATATTTTTTCAATAAGATATTATTGAATAATGTCCAGATTTAAACAAGATTTTAAGAAGTATCTGCTATCGATGAACTAAGTTTCAGGCTTGTAGTAGGCGATTTATAAGTTATAGATGGTATCAATTTTCACATTTTATAATGCTTTCATTATTTGTAATTACCTATATCTTATTGTTTTTTATGCCATTTTTGTGGTTATTTTTTGTTGTACTACAAGTATTATTATTATTGTGTGTATGTTATTTTAGGATTGGAACTGTGATCTTTTCTAAATTGTTTTTCCAAATCCTTTTGCAGTGTTTTGTACTGCAATAAATTATTATTATATTATCTATTCTATATTCAATTTTATTTTTATAATAATCATCTTTATTGGCCATTAATCAATATAAAATATATACATTGACAAGTCATAAATATACGAATAATTTGTATAGAAAACATATCACATTATAATAACTAAAATCTTAAACGCTAGCATTATCACAACGACAAAAAAAACAAAAAACAGAAAAAGAAATTAAACGCATGAGGGATCCAGCAGCGCAATTCACATCATACTAGAGCAAAACTGAACAAACTCTTGCAAAGTGTAAAAACAATTTTCAACTAGAAATAATTTCAGTCTGCTCTTGAAAACATTTTCAGTTGCTGAGTTTTTGATATAAGAGGGCAACATGTTAAAATAGCTTATGCCAGAATAATGCGGCGACTTCCTGTAAAACTCATGATAATGTGTAGATAATAGTAGTTGGTTTCGACCCCTAGTAGCGTAACTATGTTGCGAGCCATTCAATGGAAACAAAGCTCGATTCTTAAATATATAAGGAAGTAATTTAAAGATTATTATTCCTGGATTGTGAGATTAATACAAAAATCAAATTGCTGTTAGTATAAGCTTTTCGTAAATGTTGGAAATTTTAATCACACTGTCTGACGATCACCACTGATGAGTTGGGGATCAAGGAAACGGCCCTTCTGGTGAAAGCATGGTGGTGGTGTGAGGCAAATTTCGAACATAACTTAAAGTCTTCAAGTCATAAAAATCAAATTGTTTGACAAATAAAAATATTTCATTTCTCCTCTTACAATTCCGCAACTTTTTATTTTAATCGATGAGGATGTCTTGGATTATGTACGACTAATTAATTTCCCTTTTTTAATTTAGAATTATTACCATTATTATACCGAAAGATATTTAACTGAGATTGTTTGATTCGGATCTATATAATTTGCCATTACCAACGGGACTATGATCCTGAATCGTGTCTATTGCAATCCAATTGGATTCAGTAATTTAATATATCTTGTGTGAAAACGGGTTTTAATTCCCATACAGAATATCGGCTTTTACTGAACATTTCCATAGGATATATAGGGTGGAACTTCTACATTAACAAATTTAGTTGGATTTATATAGCATTAAGTAGTGGATGGTTTCGGTCAGATGGATAGTTATGTATACGGACTTTGCCAAAGCATTCCATAAATTTGATAATAATATATTATTAAGAAACTGGGTTCCTTTGGTGTATCTAATGCGTTGGTCACGTTGTTTATATCGTATCTCCGAGACAGGCGACAATATGTTGTGGTGTATAAGGGAAGTAAATCAAATTCCTTTAAGACGCTTTCCGGAGTGCCCTCCTTTATTCATTTTGTATCTTAACAACGGTCTACAGGATGTAGTGCTGCCCTCAGAGCGTGCACTTTTTGCTGATGATTTTAAAATATTTAAAGACAGAAAAACTGAGCGATTGTTACATGCTTCAAAGTGATCTTGACAGAATATATACTTGGTCGAGACAGAAGACTTATTGTTTATTACATCTAAATGCTTGTCAGTTTCATTTTCATGAAAGAAACAAGTAATAAACTTTTATAATAGCGATTTTCTCGGCCAAAAAACAATTAAGAACGTGGGAGTGTTACTTTGAATCAAGTTAAATTTTGATTTACATATAATAGATATAAAGCGTATACAGTTTTAGGTTTTATTATTCGACACACTCGTTATTTTATAAATAATATGAAAACAACAATTCGGCTGTACAACTTATACAGGGTGAGTCACGAGGAACTGTACATATTTCTACCATAAGTAGAGGCAGGTTAGAGATTATCAAATGACCATTAAAAAATGTCTCCTTGTTTTGATTATTAATATAAAGGGTGAATTATGGATCTTCACCAAAAAAATGTTTCGTCATATCTTTTCAATGATTAAGTGGATTTATCTCATTTTTTTTATAAAAGTGTGTATTGGTGTCTGGCAACTAACAGACATATTCAGAATTGAAAAAATCCAGGTCGGTCTTAGAGAAAATTTGGGGGACTGCTTCATATTCAAAAATCTGATATAATTTTTTCAGAAGGCATAAATAGACAGTTAGACCTGGGTATTTGAATTTTTTGTTACACTCACCTCACATTTTCAATTAAAGATTCATTTTAGAATCAAATTGAAAATTGGCAATAATGAAATATTTTACTATATAATAATGTTTAGTTATTAAAAAGAAATCTTCAAAATAAACAGAAACGACACACACTGTGCTCCAGTATGGTAAATACCATAATTTGAATTGATTTACAGGGCCGGATGTAATTCCAATAATTCACCCTGTATGTAACTTTTTCCACCTGTAATAGACAGAAAAGAGATAAAAAATGTTTGTAATAACTTAGTTTTCTTATTTGTTTGAGGAAAACTCATATGTGTCTAATTATTTTAATCGGAATGAAATGAACAAGCCAGGGAAATGTTGATTCATAAAATAAATAACAACAACCAAACAATAAAACAGTTTTAACAATGTGGAACAATATGGAACAAAGTAAAAAACAATTTAATGAACATTTCGATTATAAAAGATGTTCAAAATCCATCTGCCTCAATACACTTTTCTTGACGGATGTTCAAATGTTTAATGGACTTTCTGATTGTCAGTGGGTCATTTCTGATAATATTGCAACAGGGAATAATTCTGTTAATGAGCTGTTGCCGCGTATTTAAATTTTCTTCGTAGACCAACTCTTTTAATCGCCCCCAAATGTAATAATCAACAGGGTTATAGTCTGGGGATCTTGGTGCCCATGAAATAGGACCCCCGCGTCCTATCCATCGGTTTCCATAAATGGTATCTAAATACTGGCGTACAGCAACGGCAAAATGAGATGCCAAATAAGAAAACTAGGTTATTACAAACATTTTTCATCTGTTTTCTGTCGATTACGGGTGGATACTCGAGCACAGTGTTGTCGTTTCTGTTTGTTTTGAAGATTTCTTTTTAATAACTAAACATTACTATACAGTAAGATATTTCATTATTGCCAATTTTCAATTTGACTCTAAAATGAATCTTTAATTGGAGTGTAACAAAAAATTCAAATCCCCAGATCTAACTGTCTATGTATGCCCTTTGAAAAAATTGTATCAGATTTTTGAAAAATCATATATAGCGTGAAGTGTTGAATATGAAGCAGTCCCACAAATTTTCTCGAAGACGGACCTGAATTTTTTCAATTCTGAATATGTCAGTCAGTTGTCAGACACCAATACACGCTTTTATAAAAAAATGAGATAAATCGACTTAATCATTGAAAAGATATGACGAAACATTGTTTTGGTGAAGATCCATAATTCACCCTGTTTATTAATAATCTAAACAAGGAGACAGTTTTTAATGGTCATTTGATAATCCCCTAACGTGCCTCTACTTATGGTAGAAGTATGTACAGTTCCGCGTGACTCACCCTGTATGTTAGAAGTATACTGGAATTTCCTTATCTGGCCTTCCTTGCATGCAGTATATAAGGCACACATATAGAGGGGGCAAAAAAAGTTTCCCTGTTTTCTCTATTATAAAGAATTGGAAATTTACGAATGCAATGTACCATACGTGGTACTTTTAATACATTTCAAAATCTAGAATATCGCTCTTCTCCTCTCTGCATATAAGAATAAAACTGAGAGCCCCTACGTATACCAAGTAACATGTATTTTTGGCCACGCATCACTACAATAACAGTTGTGTCCGAATTCTCCTATTTACAGAATAACTCATATTTAGAATTGTTTGGATGATTTTGATATTTTTTATAACACACTGCCTCAACTTATATGTCTGTCGCACAGGCTCATGATTCGCTGTTCTAAATGGTGTCTCCTGCTTGGCGTTACTTTAGCGCTAGTTTCGATTGAATTGGTGTTGAGACTTTGTAAGATTTATTGATGATGATTTTACTTTTGCTTTTCTTGTGCCTCTTTGGTGAATGAATTATTGAATGGATTTTGCACGCGATTGTTGCTGTAGTTTTTAATATGATATACATGTAATTTGTTGGTGGAATATATTTTTTCTGTTGATTACAATAAAAAAATAAATATCTAGGAAACTTTGTACTATAGGTACACACTACTACACCCACTTTCACAAAACACATTTTAAACCTTCTGTAAGATGTAACACCCCATTAAATTCATTCACAAGCTCGTTTACATACTGTTTGAGAATATTAAGGCAACGTGAGCGTAATGTCTTTAGGCTAATTAGTATTATGAATATGTGAATATATTAAATTCAAAATTATTCAAATAATGTTGGCTTTTGTTAAAACTAAATGCCGGGCTGGAATTTCGAGAATAATTCTAATAATAAAAATAAATGGAGCTTCATTTTATCATATTGAGAATAAGTAGGAATCATATGCGCCTCTTAACTCTAGCTTCGTAAACACAGTTTAGCTGTATAAGAGAAATTATTCTATTAAGGGCGTGGAGTCTTTTCTTTTTTACATTCTTCTTGTCCTCCACTCGGACACCTTGGTAATTATGCTCGCACCTTTGCCTTCGCAAAATAATTATTATGGTATTGCAGGACCATACTGCACTGTCTATCACGCTACTATTCTTTCATGCATCACAATTTATCCGACAACTTAGACAATCACAATCACAACTTAGACAATCTTACGCTTCTGATCAGTCGGTGGCAACTGAATAGCACACTAGGTAAATTGGAGTTGTATTATATTTTATAGATCTTCATAGTTGTAACCGTTTCAATTTTTATTTGTAGGCTTCAAGAAGGGAAGAATAAAAGTCCCGGAAGCTCGGCGTAGCTAAAAATAAGAGTTTTTATTAACTAGCCCAATGAGACCGATTTCCCAATAAATTAGGTTGTAATTGTTATATATACAGGGTGCCCCAGCCTCAGAATATGTGGGCGATCTCGCGGATTGTGGTAAGTTCTGTCGAATCGGCCTTCGGCGCACAGGTATGAGCCCTTAAAGACTAGGCCTGAAATTCAATTTTTTAATGATAAATTTTGAACCGCTTCGTATAAATTAATGCAATTTTAGTATAATTTACGTTAGATAGGGACTCGTCGAGTAATCTTATTTAAAACAATGACATTTCATTACCACCGCAGGGGCGGACTGACGTAGGGATTGTTAACCCCCTTTTTTAATGCGTAGCGCTACTGAGAGTTTGAGTTTTTAAATAGCTTAAATATTATGCTATAAAAATGGTACTCTTGTTTGACATCCATAAAATAAGCTGGGTTCGAGATAAAGTACTTTTTATTTAAAATGTACGAAATGGTATTTTATAAATTAATTTTGTATATCGGTTCAACATGGGCCTCTTCTAACCTTATGCATTCCTTAACTTTGTGAATTGAACAGTGTTGGACACTCCACAGTGCTGCAACATTGTTCCTTATTTAACGACAATGAAAATTAATCCTTTCTAATAAATTTTCCCTAGTGTCAACCGGTGTGGAATAGATTATTGATTTCAAATGTCCCCACAAGAAAAAAGTCTGTTGATTGAGGAGGCCAAGCAACTTGTGCTCCTCTTCCTTTCTAACGATTTTGAAAAGCCCCATTTAAATATTCGTGCACTGCTAGGGTAACATAGGGGGAAGGGGACTCCATCATGCATAAACCAAAGGTTTCGCCGCATTTCCAAAGGTAGTTGGTTAGTGAGTGTAAGCTTCTTGTCAAAACAGATGGTCCAATGAAATGCTCTCCAATGATCCCGATCCACACGTTAATGGGACCAAATTGCTGCTGTTAATGCGTCACAATAGTAGCATAAAGATTTTTTTCTGTCCATACGTGGAAATTATAAGAGTTTATGATGCCATTTTTCGAAAATTCGGCTTCGTCCGTAAAGAGAACTGAACCAATAAAATTTGGATCGTTCTTTGCTGTTCTAAAACAAAATTTGAAAATACCATCCTCCGAGGACGATCTTCAAGAAGAAGTGCATGGACTTTCTGCAGGTGATAAGGATGTAACAACTGTTGCTCTTCAAGGATTCTAAATACAGTCGATTTTGTACAATCAATCTCGGCAGCTAATTTCCGAACACTCGTAGTAGAATATGCGGTTATGACATTTAAGATGTTTTCATCAACATGCTTGCCGCGAACGTTTTATTTTCCAAAGTTGTGACTGGCTTTTTCAAATTTTTCTAAAACACGTTTTGTTAGAGTACGCTCGCACAAGTGACAAATGCAACGTCGTAATTTAAGCGACGATCCACTCTTTCAAAGGTTTTTCTGTCAAACTCTCAGTAGCGATACGCATTAAACAAAAAAAAAAGGGGGTTAACAATCCCTACGTCAGTACGCCCATGCGGCCTTAATGCAATACCATTGTTTTAAATAGGGTTGGTTACTCGACCAGTCCCTATCTAACGTAAATTATACTACCCCAATCCGAGACATTGCCTGCATATTCTGGGACACCCTGTATATATTATGAGATATAATAAATTTGGAAGCACGTTCTAGGCGGCATTTTTAACCAATCGATACAAAATTTGGTTAAAATATCCGTTAGGTCAATGTCTCGCTTAAGATCGTTGGCGATTGAAATCGGAAAGTTAATTTTAAAATGGCGGCCTGTCAAATTTTTAAAATAATAATATTTTTTTCATTGTTAATAGAAAATACCGATGTTACATATCAAATGATAGCGCACTTAAATCTCTATAATGTTTATTTGGAAAGTTTTTTTCACCGCTGGTATATTTAAGTAGATATAAGTCAATATAAAGTAACTAAAAATAAAAAACATATCATCACCCGCTACACCTATAATTATTTTTGACAAATGAACACCTGATGAAATAACAATAAGACTGTACTTACGTATGTATTATAGTATAATCACAGTTTATATACAGTTACTTCAACTCGTGTCGGCACCTTTGTTACCTCTGTCTTAAAAGCAATTCGCCGAATTCGCCGCCGCTTATAGTTATAGCAAAGATTAATCTAAGATTAATCTTTGGTTATAGTATAGTATCTTATAGTATATATAGATATAGTATATATCGTAGCGGGCCAGAAATGTGGCTGGGATTGCGACGAGTCGATGCCGTTTTTAGCGTCTACTGACCCTTCTTATCTATAGTTATTATTCTATGGTATAATAGCTGCTTTCTTTCGATAGTGTTCTTGATCCAGATTTATTAATCAGGATTTGTTGTATCTCTGAATCGTGATTCTTTTAATTGCTATAGATAAGAAACGAAAGAACGCTCAATAAGTTTAACCGCTTTAGACTCGAACTTATAGGTATAATATAACGTGTTTGTTTATAAATATGAAATATGACATTTTAGAAAGGTTCACAGGTTAGAATTCTATGTTCGAATCATATTTTTTAAATGTTCCGGAGAGGCAAGCGGAAAATGCGTTTTTAGCGAAAGAACATGATCAGTGAATCCAAACGCGTTTGGATCCTGAAATCAGTAGCGAAAGAAAGCAGCTATTGGGGATTTCAGTTAAAATAATTGTCAAGATGACATTTTGGTTATATTTGGAGACTGTCGGAATATTCTATTATTTTGTATTTATTAATAGTTGTTGTCAGTGGTAGACGAAGTAGGTATAAATAAAAAATATATAAATCGAAAATCTACTTTTCCGACTGGTCTCATAGATGATTTTCCAATATTGTTATCCCGTGCTATTTCTTGAGTCCGTTTATGAGGGTTTTTTTTTCAATAGAGAAAACGACGTTTAATTGCCTATTCTGGTAATTGGAGATCGACCAGCTCTCGTGACACGTACGATCTAAATTTATTTTCACTTCTATTTCCCTTAGATTGAGATATTCTAGTGTCAAGACATTTATTATTAAACATTTCGCAAACCTTCCTTTTTAGTTCTAGTTCAATCACAATCGATGTTCAATAATTTTATTATCACTTTTGAAAATGACGTGACATTGTGTTATTTGCACCAATTCAAAGAAAGTGAAAACCAAGGCATCTTTAAGATTGTTTTACTAGTGCGTTTTGTGCTATTCAATCGAAAATATCTCGATAACCATAATATAAAATACAAAATAGGCAACTGAAATTTTACATCAAACAAATACCATAGTGGCACGCACTGTGTGCATTGTAACAGTCAACAAAGAGCTTATTACTTAAAACATCCAATTTCAACCAGGATTCAGTCACTGCGATAAGTTCATAGTCAGACTCCAAAAATGAAGTATAAAAATTAATTCGATTACTGTTAAGACCACGGACGTTCTAAAAGCAGCACAAAAATTGTTAAAACCATTGCTGCAGTTGGTTATATTCAGTTTTTTCAGGTTATTGTTAAAACACCATTCACAAACTCATAAGAATATTGGTTTCACCCCGTCCTTGCGCCTCCTGAGTTCTTTTCTCCGCATTATAAATATGTCCCTCCTTCACCGTCATATCGTATTGACATAAACTCGCTTAGACTGGGAAATCTTTGTCCATGCCTTATCATACATTTAACATCCTAGAGCAGATCAAGAGTTACCTTTGGAATTTTCGCACATATTTCGTTCAATAAACCCGAAACCTGCTGTTGAGGTAAGGTACCATCATTATTTAACGGAAAAGTTACATATTGTGCATTCGTTTTTGCAGCCTTTGCGAGTAGAACATGAACCATTGGGGCATTGCGACATCCCTGATTACTACGTTCCCTGGACAAAGATAAAAAGGCGATCTTACGCATTAGTTCGTCCAAATTAGTCTCAAGAACATCAATCTTATTCCTCAATAATAAAGCTATGGAATTTAGGTCATCGTCACATGTCGAATACAAATATTTTAGGCTTCTTCTAGATTCATGTCCTTAAAAAATACGCAATAATAGAGACTCTCAAAATTTTATATCTTAATATATTTGAAACCTCAAGGCAAGAAAAATCTTAAGTGTTAGTTAATAGATACACTACCAGAAATATATTTCTTTGTAATGCATAAAGAAAAAACTTCCTGTAGCTTTCTAATTAGGTTAATTTCAAATGATAAATATAAAAACTCGTGTTTACAAAGATGCACAAAGGAATTGGATTATAGCAATCATTTAGATGTTAATCAAATATTTTTTATATCGGTGTATGATGTGTTATATCAAGTTTACTAGAAGAGTAAGTTGGTTACATTATTTTATTTTTTTTCAATTACAGATTTGTTTAAAATGCTGAAACTGTTTGGTATCATTTCGTTGTTGGTATGTGTCATTACAGCGGCAGGTAAACACCATTAATTAAACTCAATAAGTAGTATATAGGTACCAAATAGTGCATGCCGATTCCGGGTTGAAATCACACTGAAACATATTTTGATAAGTATATACTCATAAAACATTTACATCGGTGTGCAATTACGATCATTAATTAGTAAAATAAACAACATAAACAAATAAGAGGTTAAAACACATTAAAATGAATAAATGAACACACAGAGGGTTAATCAAATTAAGTGTCCACTATTGGTAACTTTATTATTAAAGATAAAAAATCTTTGATTCAGCAGAAATTTTAGATAGAAGAAAAAAAAGTCCCATCGCGTTTTCGAGTTTGGGTGAAAAATGATTTTATTTTAAATTCAAAACCCTGTATATTTTATTTATTATAACTGAAATTTTGAATAATCTCTTAAACCAACCTAATCAAACAAGTAGACACACTTACTTACTTTTCAGAATTTCAATACTATTTTTAATACTGGATGGATATAAACAAATGGCCCTATTCAGTGACCTCTCTGATCACCAGACCTAACCCTGCTTGATTTAATTTTCTGTGGATTATTTAAAGAACCATACCACCTTATAAATAGGTGCGGAAATGTTGACGCCTTAAAGGTTGCAGTTAGGGAGGCGATAAACCAGATAGTTGTTCAACAACATACACAAAAGTGTATTGAAGACCGGAGTCGCTCTTATTATTTGTTTGTTTTATTTGACTTTGCCGAAATATCATCGTCTTATTTAAATACCAATACAATAAATAAAATACAACAGGGGTTTCCATTAAAAAAAACATCAAAACTAGTAACGCCATTCGCAATTGCTTATTATCTTTGTATTCTTTTGTGCTTAATATGGATAACTCTGTGTGCATTTTACTGTCTTTTGACTTCTATTAGATGTAATATATTCATTTGATTGCATTTAAAGTCAGCACCGATGAGCAATGTATAAAAATATATAGAAAACACCAGGTAATTCAAATAAATTGTTATTACTCGCAATAAAATTAAAAACAATCACGTTAAAGTTACACTAAATATTTGAAGATTGCATAACTTAGGTTAGGTACGTAAAACTTTACTGAAATTTAAACTTTATTACACTTCAAAACCTCAATATTTGAACTTTTCAGCATTTTGCAATATTTACAGCGCGATAAATGTTTGGAAGTTACGCCAAATTTATTCGTTTCGGTTTTTTGCGTGCCGCTTTTGAAGAAGAAATTCAGTACAGAAATTAATATCAGTTTTTAAAGGTAAATACTCTCTAAGTCACTTTTTTGTACTGTTTTAGATGCCGATACATCAAGGGTTGTGTGCTATTTTAGTAATTGGGCTATATACCGACCAGGGGTTGGACGCTATGGCATTGAGGATATTCCAGTACATTTATGCACGCATATCGTATATTCCTTTATTGGCGTGAATGAAAAGAATTGGGAGGTATTAGTGATTGACCCTGAGGTATGTTAAATATTGATTTGTTTCTTAAACATGTTAATTTCTGTACAGACTTATAGTGTACGAACATAAGTAAACAGAAATTCATTACTTGATCACATTCCGTAAATCATTAATCCGGTTCGTGTTTAAACCCATTTTAGGCTCTCTGATTTGATTTTGAAATTTGTATAATTTAATGGCATCAAAAAGCGGAAATCCGAATAAGTAATGCTGCGCTGGAACAACAGAAAAGTGTGAAATTAAAAATGGCCTTCGCCAGGGGTTCATTCTTTCCCAAAAGACTGTTCAATCAGACAGTTAATTGGGAATTAACTTAAACAGAATCCCCATTAACAATATCCGGTATGCACAAGATACCGTGATATGAGCGGATAGTGCACGTGACCGCCACAGTCTACTATATCGACTCAATGAAGAAAGCCAAAGACTAGGTTTAAAAGTTAACATCAGAAAAACTAAATTATGTGATTGTCAGCAGCAGTAATATTTCATACACTCGTATACATATTAATGGAGATATCATCGAACAGGTCACACAATTTAAATATTTGGAATGAATGATCAATAAAGACTGATATCTGGATCAGAAGATAAAATGCAGCACGGTAAAGTGGTATATCTGCTCCGTTCTCCGGTACGAGGTCGAGAAATGGACGTTGTAAAGTACCAACTATCAACAAAATTTAAGCCTTTGAAATGTGGTTCCTACGACCAATGTTGATAGTATCCCGGGTCGACCACCTCAGAAATGTGGAAGTTCTCCAAAGACTGGCAGATCGGGAACTTTTCAAATACATCAAGAAAAGAAACATAGGTGGTATCACATACTGCTTGGAGCACGCTACCGCTTTCAATGCCTCATCTTTTAAGGGAATATTGAAGAAGGGAGAAGAGGAAGAGGCAGAAAAATACTATCATGGCTAAGAAATATCCGACACTACATGAGGTTGTAATAAATAGGACTATTTGATTACAGATGAACGCCTACGCAAGAACCTGAACGGCATATATAGAAGATGAAAAAACGTTTTACAAATTGATCATTTTACCAATATATCAATTTCTTAAATGCCAATGTCAACAAAAATATTTGTGTCCTTATATTACAGCGCTTACCCTACATTGAGAGCAAATGTGCCGAGATTTTCTACACATCCTTTTTGGGCAAACTAGAAAACCATCAACCAGCTTTATTTGAGTCCAGAAATTATATGTGGTCTATGATGTGAGGTTGTTGGTTTGTTCAGTTTCGTCATTGTCTGTTATTTGTTGTCTAAAATTAGTAATATTACGTGGATAATTATTGTAGCTTTCAAGGTTGCTGACAGTATTGTTACGACTATTATAATAAGATTTTGTAGATTCTGAAATCTCATTTGTTCCCATTTTTAGTAGGAACTTTTAAGGTAGAGCAATATCTTTTATTATATCTTTATGTCAGAATTTTGTAAACAAATAGTAAATGATTAGTCGCAATTTTTTCATTAATTGTTCTCAGAATATTACTTGCGCTATTATTAAATTAATTACAGGGTGTTATTTGTAAATTTCTGACGATGGGTTTTTAGTAATATTTCCGAATCGCCCCTCGATATCAAAATGAAATTTGGCACACTTACGTATCTTGGTAGGTTTATTAAAAACTATGATATCCCATGGTTCGGAAAATGTCAGGGGTGGGTTAGGCTGGGGGGGTCAGAACAAATTTTGTCCCAACTTTTTTTTTCTGCGCTTTTTTTACTTTTTCTAAAAAGAATAATAAATTTGAGACTTTTGTACATAAAAAATGTTCACTTGTTTCATAACGCTAGAAGTAGCCGTTTTCAAGATACATGACATTGAAAATTTCTATGCAACCTCTCCAATATTATTCTACGGCTACGATAATACAAGAAACAGGGTGGAAATGCGTATTAAGCGTTGACAGAATAACTTCTCCCTATCCTACAACGAAACATAAGTGTGCCAAATGTCATTTTGATATCGAGACGCGTTTCGGAAATATTACTAAATTCATCAGGAATTTACAAATAACACCCTGTATCTGAAAAACTAAGCATTTTTCGATATATGTTCATTCTACAAGCGAAAATAAGTTTTTTACATATGAACGTACATCGAAAAATGCTTCGTTTTTCAGATATAGGATGATATTTGTAAATTCCTGATGATAGGTCTTTAGTAATATTTCCGAAACGCGTCTCGATATCAAAATGACATTTGGCACACTTATGTTTCGTTGTAGGATAGGGAGAAGTTATTCTGTCAACGCTTAATACGCATTTCCACCCTGTTTCTTGTATTATCGTAGCCGTATAATAATATTGGAGAGGTTGCATAGAAATTTTCAGTCATTTATCTTGAAAACGGCTTCTTCAAAAGTAACAAATTTATTATTATTTTTAGAAAAAGTAAAAAAAAGCGCACAAAAAAAAAGTTGAAACAAAATTTGTTCTGACAAAAATAGTGTAAGCATAAAACGCTAGCAGAGACCATTTATCCTTCTACTAGCATAACCCAAAATATTTCGGTATCAGCGTTCGGTCTTTATAATGCCAAGTAATGAAACATTAAAAGAATTTCGTGTACGTAAATACAATAAATGAAAAATAATTTTATGGAATAGCGGACAAAATTACTGGTTTTACCTACACAAGGGATTTTGTTTAATTTAGCAGTGCCTGAGTCTAATTCAGTAGAACCAGACCGAGACATGGGTCGACAGATTTCACTTACAACTTATCAATATTTTGTCCCTATTCTAGAAAACTTAATTCTACCCTACTTAGGTATGTTATATAAATTACGCTCTTGGTTGCTGCATTAGGTACATCTAACTTTATAATTTCCCCTTATTAATGTTCTGTTAGAATATTTATATTCATCTCAATTCTTGTAACATCTTCGTAATAGCACCAAAATATTTCATTCCATTTTCATTTATTCATTTATTTCAGATTTGGGTTTATTACATGATTATAAATCCTAAAATAATTTTCAAATAGTATATTGTGCAACGAACATGAAATGACATATTTCCTATGAGTATAATCGTCATACGACTGTTTTAATACTTTTGAATAATTTTTAAGAAAATATTTGTTTTTCGACACTGACATATGCTCGCCCTGTTGGCGTAAGCCTATATACGATGAGATAAAAGTATTAAATTGACTAGGTGGTGTTAAACTATATTCACTATCACTGTTTTTCATTATAGAAATAGCTTTGAAACCTTCGAAATTAGCGAAAGAATTTAAACTGTCAATTTGGTTGTATTGACGGCGTTGATATGGTGATTTTTCATAACCGATGCTACTTTTGTGATTACCAGGAAATTTATCCGTGCATTTTTAAATATGTTCCTCCAAATTTTAAATATTTAACTGTGTTAAAATTTAAAACCAGCATAAAAAGAAACTCCTTAACATCTAGGATAAATGCTTATTTAAAAATGCGATCTATAGAAGTATTTTCAATGTTGTTGTGAATTTAATATGTTAAGGTATTGAATATCAACACACTCTTCTGTGTGGATATGGATGTGTATTTTCGTTTAGTTTATAACTTACTGCGACCAGATTAGAACTTTCTTGGATTGCCTCTGGTTCCTTTTTGCGTGTTTCAGTGAATTCTATTTTACACATCTGTAATTATTTAGCTAACTCCACAAATAAATATATATCATTACCTCTCTGTGTTGGCTAAGTCGTGCTTAAGTCTACCTATTAATTCGCCTTGTTTATGTATCTCATTCTGGTACCACACTCAATGGCTGATCAACTGTAATCGACTCTACTAAGCTCACACGGTCTGGTTTAGAGTCTTTGGAGCACCCGCTTAAGTGACCTTTTAATACTGTTTTTAATTGATAATATATTCAATTTCAGTTAGATATTGATCAAATGGGCTTCAAAAACTTTACCAACTTACGTACAACACATCCAAACGTAAAATTGCAGATTGCTGTTGGTGGCTGGGCGGAAGGTGGCGCCAAATATTCAGCTATGGTGGCCCAAAAATCAAGTAGAGATGCCTTTATCAGAAGTGTTATAGGTAAGGATATTTCTTGAAATTAGTAAACTAAAAACGAGCAACATGATTCTACTGACATAACGTTTAGTTCTTTACATTAACAGTTGTTATTAAATACATAATTTCATTTTCAATGAATATTTTATGGAGGGGACGCTGGTTCTTAGCTTTGGGCAACATATTGAACTCCACTGTGAGTATGAACTATTTCTTTAAATTTATATATTTTATATAAGCATAAGAATATAATATCTTAGATTAGGTCAATTTTAATAATGTAATTTTTGGGAGCAGTAATTTTGTGTATGGTCACTTCAAATAAGATAATAGAGGCCTGCGTCCCATTTCCAGTCATACGGTAAGCTAATGCCAACCTCGCTATTTTAACTTATAACAGTTCTCCACATATACAAAATAATATAAAAGAACGACTTAAAGCATTAGTCCAGAAATATTGGCTAATGTTATTGAAAACACCAATAACAGGACCAGAATGTATTAGAGTCCGGGGTCCAACATTTTGAACATTTCTTGCAAACCTTTAATTTTGTTAGATAATTATTATTTGTTTCCTATGTAGCTATTGGAAGTTTCACATATTGTTTAATTGTTGATATAGTATTTAAGTTGTCACTGACATATCAGTCCATCTTTGTTAGGTGAAAAAAAATTTGTATTTAGAATGTCTTTAATTAGGCAATTGCGCAATCAACCACATAGTCCTTGGATATATTTGTTGGGGAATGATTTATTTTTATGTTAGCTACTTAGGAACAATTATTTTCGGCACAACTAGTACTCCTGTATTTCTTTGTTAGTTGGGATTAGTTCAGAGGATAATTTTTTACCCTTTATATATAATTTAATTTTTGGTTCTTCATAAGATTCCAACAATATTTGATATTGAAGAAATAATCCATATATAACTGTGGAGTGCAAGATTAGTTGCAATAAAAATACCAACGTCACCTCCACCTCCAATTGTTGGTGAAATAATTTATTATTTCACCAACAATTCAACATTTAACGTATTATGTGATAGGTGTTTTTTGTTTTGTAACATGTTTCCAAATGAAATATTGTTTTTATTTGTATGTTACATTGTGACTGTTTTATATTACTATTTTTCTTTTTAACATCGACCTATAGTTAGTTTTGACATCTGTTTTGCTTTGTGGTGGCTGATGATGGGATCTGATATATCCCGAAACATGTTCCACTTTTAAATAATAAACAGTTTGTGGAGTTGACGTTGGTATTTTTATTGCAACTAATATTTGATATATTACAAAATTCCCGTCAACGGTAATCCAGATATTTACGTCATCGTTATCAATTGTGGCATACGCACATTATTGTTACATTTTGTATGTTCGTTTTATTGTTTATAATTGTTCCTTGCGAGGCAACATGGTACGGAAACTGTGAGATAATAAAATACTTATTTACCAAACAAGTGCGGAAAGTACTATTTTTCTGCACGCGATGATAGCGACCGAACGACGTGCAGTGGAGTTCGGTCATCCGTCATTTAGAATGTCTTTAATTATGCTATTGTGCAATCAACAACATAGTCCTTCGATATATTTGTTGGAAAATGATTTATTTTTATAAGTAGATGGAATCCTGGGTTGTAGGGCAATGTTTTAATAATTAATACTGTTAATGCTAACTGTTTGTAGTTAAGAACTGCATCATACTACTCCATGGAAATAATAACAAATTTGATTATGTATTCACTCTAAATAGAGGAAGCTTGAAAAAGCGGAAATAAATCCGCCAAATTTCGCAGAATCTAAATTTGATTGTTTGATTCTAAAACATTGCCCTACAACCCACGATTCCATCTACTTATAGAAAATACAGGGCATGAAATTAAGGCATGAATTTATTGTTATTTTAGCTACTTAGAAACAATTATTTTCGGCACAACTAGTACTCCTGTATTTCCTTGTCAGTTGGGAGTAATTAAGAGGATAATTTTTGCAATTAAAATATTACCAACTTTCTATATTGTATATTGTTTTTCAGTATTGCGCGAAATGTATCTTATAATTTCACCGATTTCACCAAACCTCTGATTCTATTCAGGTCATAAGATTCGTAGAATCTCACATAGTGGTCTTCTGAAAATTTGGCTGATTTATTAGATGATGAAGTCAGATTCACTTTTAAAAATATTATATTATGTTACGATATGCTTACTATTACTAAGATTTATGCTAATAAAATACAATTTTATTTCAGGTTTTATGCATCAGTACACGTTTGACGGATTTGATTTGGATTGGGAATATCCCGGTGCGGCAGACCGCGGTGGAAGTTTTTCTGACAAGGATAAATTCTTTTACTTCGTAGAAGAGTTGAGAAGGGCCTTCGACAAAGAGGGTAAAGGTTGGGAAATCACCATGGCCGTACCTGTAGCTAAATTCCGATTAAATGAAGGTTATCATGTACCGGAATTATGCGAGTGAGTATAAATATGTCAACGCTAAATTTTTTTGATGTAGGTAAATAGAAGAATGTACAATTTAAATGAAAATTGTAAAAACACGAAAATGTGAAGATGAAAGGCTATGTAATACAAATTTTACGTTTTTTAAAAAATTATTTTGCGAGATGTATATTCTTTTACAATATATAATTAATTTATGTTTATCATATTTTGACATTTTATTAGAACTTAGAAGTTACGTAGGTAGTATTATTATACCACGGTAAAGACAAACATCAAAGCTTTTCTGCATACTCCAACCACATCCTATACAAGCTGCAACGAAAAAAATCTGTGGTATTTTGTTATGTTTATCTTATTTCTACAATATTTGATAATATACAGGGTGTTCTACTTGCGAAAATTGCTATACGCCTATTTTCATTAGTAGATTACACTACAGTTGTTTGCGACTACACTGTAATCTTGTGGGCAATCTATCAAGGTAATTAATTTTCTAAGATATTCTCCAACTACCTATTCAGTTGACGCAATCGCGAATATTTTCCAGAGATGTGTTTTGTAGCTACTAAGGAAATTCAAAATAAATTATTTATTCAAAAACAGATAAGAAATGCAAAAATATAATTAAAGTATAACGGGAAGCGGCAGAAATGTCACAATATTATAGAGTCATAGATTGGATTGACCTGAGTAGTCACTTAAATTTTCAAAACAATCGTATTCTTAGTTTTCTCAAAACGTCTAATGTACCATCGACCAACAATCACCCTGTATATTTCGATATTCGACTCCCACTTGAAGCGAATGTATTTTCCAATTTACAAAACGTTGGTTTTCTTGATTGGATTTTCTGTATAATATATATAAGTTATATTCAACTATACATTAGTTAGGTAATTTCTTTCTGTGTACAGTAAGGACCAAAAGCCCCGCAATTCGATAAAATTTAAAGGAAAAATTTTGGAAAGAAACGCTCGCACATGTCACTTTCGGTTCTAAATTGCCCGTTTTCAAAAAATTATACAAAATTGATCAAGTAGTAGATAAACGTAATGGCTTTTTTTTCTTTCTTGAAACACTTTATATATAATATAATTTTTTGATTCTTCATAAGATTCTAAAAATATTTGTTCGTGAAAAATTCACCTCAACTTAACGGTAATCCAGATATTTACGTCATCGTTATCAAATGTGGCATACGCACATTGTTGTTACATTTTGAATGTTCTTTTTATTGTTTATAATTTTGATTGTTCTTTGCGAGGCAACAAGGAACGGAAGCTGTGAGATAATAAAATACTTATTTGCCAAACAAGTGCGGAAAGTACTATTTTTCCGCACGCGACGATAGAGACCGAACGACAGTGGAGTTTGGTCATCTGTCATGTGCGAAAAAGACACTTTCCGCATGTGTTAGGTTTAAATTTTTCCACTTCAAATTTCCCAAAACCCAAGAGTACAGGCAAAACTGTAGAAATAACTCGCAATAATTTAAAATACGTTGTTATTACCAGATAAAAAGACCCATAATTTTCAGAAACTAGCTTAATTTATAGTTTATTCCATTTTACGAATCGTGCGGAAAAGTACAAATCTAGCACTATCTGAATTTATATTAGTTATAGCAGATTAATGACAGTGCGGAAAAGTAAATTTACAGCATTGGGTGCGGAAAAGTGCAACTTTTCGCAATAGAAGAATGCGGAAAAGTGTAATGGCGACTCGCCAGTTGAAAAAGAGGTGTAATGCAGGGAACAAAAAACGGCTAAATTGCCTCTTTAGTTTTTATCATTAGTAAAAACACAAGAGCTTTTGTTTTATCGGGTACATTTATCTTTTTAACCATATAACTTTGCCTTCTGTATCCCGATTCTGATATGTCAGTTTTTCGAGTAAGAATACTGATGTAAAAATTTGTAGTTTAAAGGATATTTATCCTTAAAAAACTCATGTTTCTTTTGACAGAATAATCCAGAAACGAAAACCATACAAATAACTATAACAATAATAAAAAAAGTACGTAAACTACTTATCCTTAATATAAATCCGTGTAGGAGATCCACGCACACATGCAATGCACTCCACGTGATAAAAAGCTGCCACGAGTCCTGTGGGACATACATTATAAACCATACAATAAAATAACTTCGAACTGCAAAGTTTTACAAATATCAAAATCAAAATTTTCAATATTTTACACGACCTTATTAGCCACTTTCAGCATATTCAAATGAATGGCTGTAAATTTAGCCTTCCAATATTAAGTAAAATTTTTATGAGCACTCATAAGATTCACACAACTACATATCATCCACAGAGCAATAGCATGATAGAACAAATTATTAATTCATTAAAAGCATCTCTGATGGTCAAATACAACACTAATCATTAGGTAGATGAATTACCTATAGGTAGTCTGTCTACGCAGTGCAGTTAGAAGGCTTAGGTTGTTCTCCTGCTGAACTCTTATATGGCCAAAACATAAAACTACTGGGTGAATTTTTTAATACATCATTAAATATAAAGTTTCTAGGAATAATTTAAATACTTAAATATATTAACAACAAGAACATGACGTCTGCATTCTGCATCAACATTTTAATTAAAAGCCTTTTTGAACTTTAGAAAATATAATGTATATTTTCGGATATTTCGATTAGAAATGTGTGTTGTCAGTAGTCCAAAGGTATAAGGAATAATATGCTTTCGTGATCCATTTCATTTATTAATGTTTCCATTTCATTTGATCTGGCACGTTGCTTTACAGTATTTCGTTGAAAAAGACCGTAGTAGATAGATATTATTATTGCATGATTAGTTTGTAATTGAATGGTGTTCGTTTGAAAAAGTAGCCCATACTTTTATCGGATTTCATATTATGTTCTCCTTCTAATTAATTAAAAAATGTTGCCTTTTAATAATTATTAAAGTTCTGAAATTTGTAGTTACAAAAGAAGTTCATGAATAATACAGTACCTATTTCAAAAATTAGCATGTTATTATATTATCCATATACGAAATATCTACAAATGGTAGTGTTAATAATAAATTTGATGATCATATTGTATATTATGTAAACAGGTAAATCAAAGCTTATGAGAGTTTTACTGTGTGAAAATGGTATCATTATGATCGCCGTCGTGGTAGGTATTTACAGACTTTTGTGATTGTAAGCTTAATGTACTCGTATTTAGAGGCGATATCAATATTGACTTATCCTGAAATACCAGATGTAAAGGTTTATCAAAATTGTTACCTCAATTTGGATGTTGTATACTAAAGATTAATAACTACTACCAAGTTGAGTCGTTCGTGTATTTGTATTTTATACAGTATGCCGGATCTAGTAATGGTATTATATTGAGGTACTGTTTAACAACTCACTATCTAATTTGAAACGTGACCTGTGTTTAATATATTTTTCTTTTTTTATTATAAATTAAGGAATAAGATATTTTTTTATTGTGGTCCTGATAAACAGCGATTTATATTCAGGGTTTTTGTCTTTGATTAAAAATCAGAGACTAGCTTAATTATTATCAAACAAATAAGAAAACTAACTACATAAAATATAAAATACAAGCGAAGTGAGGGCTTTATAATACTAATATTACTTTAGTTTTATATTTAGTAAAGTTTTAAGATCCAAGGATAAAATAAAAGTTTCATCTTTAGTTTTTATTTCTTTAAGTTTAAAACTAATTCTTGTTCTTATTATAATGGAGATGACTACACCAAAGATTATTGTGTACATTAATCTTTGACTACACTAATATTGATTACGGCTTCTCTTACTATTACCAACTTTGCTTTTACAGATTATTAGACGCTATCCATGTTATGTCGTATGATCTTAGAGGAAACTGGGCTGGATTTGCAGATTCCCATAGTCCTTTATATAAACGTCCTCATGACCAATGGGCATATGAAAAACTAAATGTGGTAAGGAACTATTGGTAAAAAAAAATGCAACTCACTCACTTACTAAATGCGAGTTATCATGTGTCTAATAAAATAAAATATATTATATGACCACAAAACCTTTATAGAAAAAGCGATCCAGACACAAAAAACCTAAAGAAAAAACTACGCGAGTTTAATAACAACTCCACGTAAACCACCAGCTCCATGATAGCTCTTAGTCTAATTCATGCAAACACAACGATAATGAATTGCTACTCCCCAAAATCTATAACAATTTCGTTTCAATATTTAGAAGGGAGAAGTGGTTCCCTATATTCCCGAACACGTAGCATCTAACGTATTATACAGTGTGTCCTAGCACACGACGATCAAATTTAATGAGGGAAAGGGGAGATCATTTAGAACCTAAATATCCATATATGTAGTTATCCAATTGATGATGGTTAAAATATTATTTGAGTTATTGCAATTTTTATAAAAATCGAATATTACATACACTAAAAAAAAAAATCGCGTGCAGCACAGTACACGAGATAGAAGTGAATACTTCTTTCACGACAATTTCAAACTACAACAGTATCTCGTATAATACACAATATTTGCCTTGTAAAATAACACTCTAATTGCAGCTGTGCCTATGCATGCACTCGTTTTCTCTCGCTGCTATATACATAATAGTGTATGGTATAGGATATAGTGTTTAGCATATACCACAAATATATCTGTCTCTCTCTCCCTCATATTTGTTATATGCTTCATCTCTTTTGCGGGACGAAAATATTAAATCGTGTCGTGACGTGACGCGTAACGCGACCTTGAAAAATCACTCTCATGCGGCCAAAGAAGTATTCACTTCAAAAATTTAAACAAATTAAATGCTGTATTCTACGCTAAAAAAAGTTCTCCAACATACTATCTGTTTTCAATGATTTTAGTTAATTTTGTAACCAATATGCTGATACAATGAACGTTACCTTTAAAAATCTGACCAGTCTCAGAAAAACTTGTGAATTTAATGCAGATTCAAAAAATAGTAAAGATATTAGAACAGATTCATTTTAACCAATTTATTTGCAACACACATTATTTATTACATGTCCATTTTTTTTTTCAAAAATACAAAACAGTGTGAATAAATATTTTTATGTTTTAATATGTCATTAACTACATTAAGTGTTGAGTTAGTTATTTAAAGGTAAATCTCATTTTGTTAGCAGTTATTCGAAAAATTAACTTAATTTTTTAAGAGAGTTTTTTTTTTATTTTGATTCAAAATGACCTGTTCTTTCCCCCCATTAAATTTGTTCTTCCACTTCTGGGATCATTAAAGGGAAGTAACTGATAAGTCCGTCAAAGCATGAAATTTGAACGAAATTAATGGTAGCTACGCTCATACCGTAATTAATAATGGCTATTAAATGGGAGATGCATAGACAATATTTCTCTACGTTTTTCACATAATATATCTTTTACTTTTTTACAACACTATTGACTATCTACCTATTTTATTTGAATTTCAGAAATATCAAATTAAATATTTCTGGTTTTTGACAAATCGGTAGACATGAGACAATTTAGCCTAAATCCTATTATATTGGCTTTATAATTTTGTATCATAGTAAAATGATTGTCTGAATTTAATTAATCTACCAATAGTAAATAAAATAGGCCAATTATAATATATAATTACGTAGAAAAGTGTATTTTTGGGTCATGCCCCGCTCCATCGAAAAACATACCTAATCTAAACTCAAAATGCTTTAGTGTCAACACATAGGCGTAACAATGGAGGGTTTAAGAAAAAAAAATTATGGGAATAGACATGAAATAAAGTTTTTTTTATCAGTTTTAACTAAAATATACGTGTTTTGCAAGTAGTATTGCCTAAATTTACCCTATAGAATAGAACAAATTTTATAGGAATCGTTCTAATCTGCTTACCATATATACAATTATTATTATTATTATTATTTTTTAGAACGATGGCCTGCAATTATGGGTAGATTACGGTTGCAGTCCCAAGAAACTTATTGTCGGCATTCCCTTTTATGGCAGAACGTTTACGTTGAGCAATAGCAACAACAATTATAGTCCTGGAACTTACATCAATAAAGAAGCTGGTGGGGGTGAACCAGGTCCATACACAAATGCCACGGGATTCTTGGCATACTACGAAGTAAGTATTGTTAGCTAAGTGCCACAAAACATGATATGTTTTGTGCTAAGTGCGTAGATTTCTTCACACACAAGAGCTGCGTTGTTTTAAGCTTCAGTTAAAATCTCTCCAGAAAAGTTGATTTAGGGAATTAACCACCAGAATACAGTAACTAAATCCCAATTTGTTCATAGTCTGTTGATCAAATTACTACAAAAAATTTCAGTCCCAATCTCATTTTATTAAAGTAACTATAATAACATGTTTGGCTCTAATATGAGCATCCTTCGATCATAAAAAAGCATTACAGAGAAGAATAAAAATTGCTCACAATGTAAGATATACTCAAAAAATATTCTTTTGAATGCGACTATTTTAAAGTTGAGTTAGGCTTAAATACAACTCTTTTGTCACAAATATGGTCTAAAGAATCCTGTTATTTTTATAGATGTAGGTATGGCCAAAATACGTCGATGATCGAAATATTTTATCCGTAGTGCCAATAATTATATCTAGATTTGTATATTTCTTGGCTTTGTATTTATACATTTTATTATTATTTATTTATTTTAATTTCACATTGAACAGTATGTTTACGATTAACTTGGCAAAATCACAGAACTTATTTTCCAAAATAATATGACCGCGCATCATTCCAATATCTGTGTATTTTTGTTGTTAGTTTTTTAATCAACTAATGTCTAAAATTTTATATGATTAATGAAATCAAAGTCATAATTCCACAAATATTTCTCTATATTATTTTGTTGCTTTTTAGCGCCAGACATGTTTCGAGCAAATTCGCTCATCTTTAGTGGCTGTTAGCTATAAGGTTCGATTTAAATCTTTTTTATGTTTTAACAGAGTACAATTCTTATTTTATTGGTTTATTCTTAACATGAATAATTTTTTATTTTTTTTATGCAAACAGTCATTTATGGAAAAAGATTTTTACATTTTTTTATTTGTGATGAAATTTTCTTTTTATAATATCTTAATTAAACTTTTGATGTACGATTAAGCTTTAACGATAATTAACTGTAAATTAGGTTTTATTTTTATTTCGTTGAAGTAGAGCACAATTTAATATAGAGAAATATATGTGGAATTTTGACTTTGATTTCCTAGATAATACTTTATCAATCCTCTTCCAAAATGGACTACTTTTTCAAAAATAAAATTTTATAGTTAACCTTTAATCGTTTCAATTTTAGTGCATATACAGGATCAGTAAATTTTCTGCACACCTCTTTGTTAAATTTACGAATCATTCGAGTATACTAACAATTTTTTCATAATGAAATACAGATACAAATTTTAAGGTATATTGAAGAAGCGTCCTTCATGAAATGACATTGATTTTTTGGAGGCAGGAAATCATAGTCAAATAAATAAATTTAATGGCCAATTCTATTGTTGCAATTCTTGAACAATTTAATATATTTTTAATGTTTTATATATAGGATTTGAGGGATGTATAGATTCATAAAATTAAATCATTATTTTCTCAAATTATTATTATTTTTAATAGCGACGTTTTTACTCAACTTTTTTATTCAAATTGACAATAATTATTTTTTGAAACACTTACCTTTTCCATCAGCAGTTGTTATTAATTACGACATAACTTATTTGTATGCCAACGTAACATGTTTGATATATAAGTTAAAACTGAATTTCATTGAAGTCACCACTATTATGTTTCTTCCATTTCAATAAAAGTTTATTTGTGAATAACGAGGTGAATAATAATCAAATTAAAGGTTTTGTAATCAATTAAAATTAATATATTACAATAATGTATTACATGTTTGTTTGCCAAACATCAGGTTTAAATACAATATTATTTGAATTTATATTTTAATAGTAAAAAAATGTGTTAACTACTTAAGGGCATATCAGTTTCATTCATATTCGAATATACAGGAGTTTTTTGAGACATGGTTTAAATGAAAAAATATATAAATAAAGTCGTTTTTCTATTGAATATTTCTTGTTTCAATAACTTTTCAGAAGTAACGTTCTATGATTATTAATTACAAACTACAATTAGGGTAAGTAAGTGGACATTATCTGAATTAAGTCGATATTGTAGAAGGTATATTTAAAAATAATTGAAAACGTAATCTAGAGCCGTAAAATTGAATAACATTCTATTGTATGTTATAATATTGCATACGTTCTCATTTAGGTATAGTGTATTTTAACCTCACAAAACCACTATAAATGGCTTTATTATTTATTTATTATTCAAGTTTTGTTGAAATTTGCAATAGAACATTGAATTATAAAAGTTATTTTAACTCCAACAATTGTTCTCCCAATTTCCAATTTCAGTAGCTTAACTTCTGACCCATAAATTTATTCGGTTTTCAGATTTGTACGGAACTTATCGCAGAAGATACACAGTGGACCAAAAAGTGGGACGAACATGGAAAAGTGCCTTACGCTTATAAAGGTAAATTTATGTCTAAGGCAATATTGAGTTTAATTTATTATTCTACGTATTCATATGTATTAGCATCCAACATATACTACAACTATTGTTATATCTACGGTGGTATTAGTAAGTGGAGAACTTGCAGCGGCAGTAAGATTTTGGGACTTTAGAGGGCTGATATATTTTCCACGTATAAAGAATATTTTACGTGAATTTGGCTAAAAAATAGTAACTGTTGATACTAAACTTGCTAGATTGGTACAGTTGACCACGGAAAAAAAACATTTTGTGTAATTATGCAATTTTTGAGTCGAATAAATAAATTTTCGCAAATTTGCTTCCCAAATGCCCTCGAAAAGTTTGGCAGGATCGAAATTGGCCTGTAATTCAATACAGTCCTATTGTCGCCCGATTTATGTACTGGCCCAATATATGTAGATTCCATATTTGAGGAAACGTGAACGAATTAAAGACTTGCGCAAGCATAAGAACAATCTTTATTTATAAATGCAGCTATGCCGTCTGTGTCAGCAGTCATTTTCGGCTTAAGCAAAAAGGCAGTAGAAATTAAGGTCTGATTGGTACAACTGTTAAACTGAAATTTAGGAGATTGGACATAACCATACTCCGAAAGTAGGCGGCAAAGGCGTTCGCAATTTCCAGTGGGTCTGTAATGTTTGAATTGTCGATGTCTGTCATGTTCCCGGGAATACGTGTTTTTCGCCTTTTGTACTGTATAAAACTCCAGCAGAATTGTTTTGTTCATTTATCATGACTTTCTGGACGTTAGAAATAAATTTTGGATACGAGGAATCGATCTTACTTTTAACCGTAGATTTCACGACTTCCAGGCCTCAAACTAAATAGTACCTATATCCATATCGCTTCCAAATGGTAAAAGTTTTCGATTTATTTTTAATACAATTTATAATTTGCTGGTCAAACCAAGGCGGATATGAGACTAATGTTATTTTGACAGAAATCTGCAGTGTGATATGTGACAACTATAGTTTAACAAAATTAAATAATCTAGAGTATCCCCACAGTAATTTTTTTTATATCGTTATACTGCGATAGGTTCATTCATATAAACCGGCCAGACGTGGGCTGTCATCGGAGTCAATCTGATACTGTAAATTAAAATCTTCAACATCTAATATGTGTTTGTCATTAAAACACGTTAGCATTTCAACGTATTCACAGAGAGATGTATACACATCCATATTAGAATTTGGTTGAACATATATACAGAATATATACACTAAGCAGTTATGAATAGAATTCATGAGTTTTCGTGTCTAGGTAAATCACATTCAGAAAAAATCTTTTTTGTTAGGCAAAAAATTCAGATTAAATTACTAGAAACGCTTGTAGGAATTCCCTCAGTGTATGTATTTTATTATAATGTTGCTTCTCTTGCGGATATACGCGTATTGAATTACTGCCGTAAAGTTTTGTACCTATTATTGCTGTTGAAGCGATGTTTTGTCTGATGAGATTAAAATATGTCGAAATAAAGTTGAAATCATTTTAAATTTACTACATGGTAGACTTAAAAACTATAGGGTGTACACAATATTGTTTGAATGTATAAACAAACAAAATTACTTTTAGTTGCCACTCTTTTTTTGAATCGTGTATATTTAAACATATTTTTAAATTGTAGGTTAAAATGATACATGATGTACGTGCAACAAAAATTTAAAAATCTTTGCCACTTCGCTCTAAAATTCCGTGGCAACCCTCTATTAAATGTAGGTAAATTTTTATTTATTTTAACGGAAATGATATATTTTTCCGAATTTTCATTTGCCTAAAATAAATAAAGTAACAAACAACATATTTCCGCCACAATTGATAACAAAATTGCCTGTCAATGTATTTTGTAAGGATTTTGATAGTTTGTGTAGTAGTTGTGATATTTTTTCGTGTTCATTAGGTGAGATTGATCGATCTGTGTATGATTCTTTGACCAATAACTAATTGAAATTGAATATATTGTTATTTTTTTGATTATTCTTTTTTCTTGTTTTGGTATTGATTTAGATATCTATAGAATATACCTAAGTCTATATGACTTAATGTAATTGTGTCCTGTAATTGGTGATTATGCTGTTGCTATTATTATTATAGAGTGACTATGCTCTTTTTAGTTATTTTTTTAGGTTTGTATATTTTAAGTAAATGTTATTGAATTTCCACAGAACTGTGGTCAGTATAGTCTTCGAGTTCACATTCAATATCAATATTTTTAATTTTATACGCTAATAACTTTGCATTTGCTCTACCAAGATTTTGAGAATTAAAAAGTTGAAATTTACTTCACAGATTTTTTACAAGGGGTATCAGTGATCAGTGTTTAGATTTACTTTTTTCTAAAAATGTTTCTAATTATTTATCTGTCTCCTCTCCAAAATAATAGCACACAAATAAAAGTTATTAAATTTTTTTCACAAAGCGAATATTATATTACTGAATAAGATTTAAATTAATGTGATAGTGTTTTTTGGCACTAATCAGATCTTGAAACATTATATAATTTTTTTACTAGTTGATTTTCTTGGGAATGAGGTTCAGATGAAATTAGTTTTTTGAAATAATATTTATTTCATGTCATGTCTTTTTGTACATCGTTTCGACAACATTACGTTGTCTTCTTTTTTTTTATAGTAAGATATTATAAAAAAAAGAAGTCTCTGTTGCCTGAAGAAGACAACGTAATGTTGTCGAAACATTGTACAAAAAGACAAGACATGAAATAAATATTATTTCAAAAAACTAGTTTCATCTGAACCTCATTCCCAAGAAAATCGACTAGTAAAAAAATTAAATAATAAGGTTCAAGAAAACTTTCAAGAATAATATAATTTTTGATTTGTGGATTCAACGTATTTAAACTGATACAATGTCAAACTCCTCTTGAAAATTGATTATTTTATTTTTATTGGCCATTACCTGTTTTTTTCAAAGTAGCATTACTCACTGTGTATATTGTATGTCTAAAAATGAACAGAATCTCCAAAAATCTGCGAAATTAACAAGCTTACTAACGTAAATTTAATATTAAAACAAAACGGATGATGATTTGTTGCATTTAAGAAAAAGAAGTTTATCTCAGCCCTTCCCTGATGTTCACCATTTGTTTTAGACTTAATTAATTTTTACAGGGCTATTCATTATAGCTTATTTATGATTTGGTTGCGGTGTAGAATAGATAACATTGTGATTTTTATTCTTTATTTTAATAGGCTCGCAAGAGTTTTCTAAAAAAAGAAAACATAGGAAATTTTATAACAATGATTTGCCCATCTATATGTATAGCATTTTGTTGCTAGATTAGTAGCTACAACTTTGTCGTAAATCTTTGGTCAAATAATAATAACATCTAATAAGACATCTTCATTTGGAAATCAGGTACTCAGTGGGTTGGATATGAAGATCCAGAAAGTGTTCAAATTAAAATGGATTATATAAAATCGAAAGGGTATGGAGGAGCTATGGTTTGGGCGATAGATATGGATGATTTCCATGGATTATGTGGCCCAAAAAATGTTTTAATCCATATTCTACATGCCAATATGAAAAGTTATATGGTACCTGAACCAACTGTAACTACAACGCCACGTGTAAGTAAATATTGTGATACAAAATTGTTATGCAGATATAGAATCGAAAAAGCTCCATAAAAACTTGGTTTTTATCTTTTCAAAATCTGAAGAAAATCAACAGAAGGCTAAATTTTTTTTAAGATGTAACTGTTAGATACTAAAAGACATTTTTCGCATATCTTGTCAATTAAAAAATGGACTTTGGTCTACCTCTATCACTATTGCTAATAAAACATGAATCTAAGGGGAACAACACTTTTGTTCCCACAAACCGTGTAATTTATTTTTTCTTGTCTGATTCAATTGCCTGAATTCCTCATCCAAAGGCAGACTGATTTGGACATCAAGCGCCTCATACCTTCCGGTATTCTCAAGCTATCATTATTTTGTCACCATTGATATTTCCACTACCCTATATATGCAATTTTCATGTCAGGATCCTCAGCCTCTGAAATTTAGATCCATTTTCTGTAGGGTAGGATGCTCTAAGAGTGCGCGGTCAATAAGAGTGCGCAGTCGTCGATTCTCGGAACGGTTCACAAACAACAACAAAATTTTAGTTCGTACTGATTAAGTGGAGTGCATGTATGTGTCTAGTGCATTTTAAGCAAATAAACACGGTTAATAACGTTATTAGGTAAGTTTAAATGGTTTAGTCTGTTTTGTTAATATTTTTTGACATTTTGGATATTGCATACAACTGTAGTTTTCAAAAATTTCGTATCCATATTTTACCATACCTTCAATAAACTACAAGTGATCGTATAAAACATACCGTTGTGTACAATTTCTAACCAAGATAGCGGCAGCACTGACGCATTTTAGAACAAGCTCGTTTTGTAAGAGTGCGCAGTCAGTTATTTTGTAAGAGTACGCGCGCACTCTTACAAACCATACACACCAAAAAGAAAGTATTTTTTTTGTTTCAGAATGTCTGGCAGAAAACGAACTTCTCAGCGTGCTTTATGCTCACCGGCGGTTATGGAGGAAGCAAGAAAAAGGCTTGAAAATGGAGAAAGTAAGAGAAGCGTGGCAAATTCTCTAGGAATGGCAGAAAGCACATTAAGAAAGAGGCTAAAAAGAACTACTGTAGCTACAAAGCTGGGAAGATTCGATACAACTTTAAGATCAGAAATGGAAGAAGAGTTGTGCATATATATAAAAACAGTTGACAACATGTTTTACGGATTAACTTCTAGAGCTCTAAGAAGTCTAGCGTTTGAATTCGCCGAAAAAAATAAATTAGAACATCGTTTTGATAAAACTTCAAAAATGGCGGGCAAAGGCTGGCTGCGTGGATTTTTGAAAAGGCACAAAGATGTTACTTTGAGGCAACCCACCGCTACTAGTCTCGCCAGGGCTGTTGGGTTTAATGAACCACAGTGTAAGCGGTTTTACGATAATCTCTGGGAGTTAATGCAGAAATATAAATTCCCGCCGCACGCAATTTATAATATGGACGAATCGGGATTTTCCACTGTCCCAAACAAGCCCCCTAAAGTTTTCTCAACAAAAGGAAAAAGGTGTGTCAATAAAATATCCAGTGCTGAACGGGGAACCAATGTAAGTGTTGTATGCGCAATGAGTGCCAGTGGACGATATATTCCTCCAGTATTTATATATCCACGTAAAAGAATGAAAGCGGAACTTTTGGATGGAGCTCCGCCATCTTCAATTGGAATGGTATCCGATAGTAGTTTCATCAATAGGGAACTATTTGTTGATTATGCCACACATTTTAGAGATCATGCTAAGCCAACAAAGGAACAACCAGTCCTGCTGATAATGGATAACCACACTTCCCATTGTTCTATTGCAGCAATTGATTTTTTTCGCCAAAATAACATTATAGCATTAACACTTCCTCCTCATAGTAGCCACCGTATGCAGCCACTTGACAGGTGTTTTTTCGGCCCGTTAAAAAAGTTTTATTCCAACGAATGTGAAAAATGGTTGACAAACCACGCAGGCCGGGTAATTACGGTTTACCAAATTGCTTCAATATTTGCACCTGCATATTTTAAAGCTGCTACTATAACAAATGCGATTGAAGGTTTTAAAGTGACAGGGATTTGTCCCTTTAATAATGAAATATTTACTGAAGCTGACTTTATGGCCACTTATGTCACAGAACGAGAAAATCCAGCTACAGATACAATTACTACGGGAGTAGAAGCGCCTGTCATTCAATTTGAATTTGCTGATATCTCTACGTCTGAAACTGATACTCAAGCACATCAAAACTCTGATCTCTCCTCTGGAAATGCTCCTAACGTTCCTGACATCCCAATCGTTGTTCTCGAAAAATTTACTACTGAGAAAAATATTTATGCCAATGAAAGAGATGCCATAATCAGCGAAACACCTACATCTGATCCGACGACCATGATATTACAGATTGAAAGCAGTGTACGTCAGCCTACAGATGTGGTTTCCAACACATCTGCCATAATTTCAACATTGCAAGAAATAGCTGTTGTAGCGCCAGAAACCACCACATTTGATTTATCAAACACTCCTGGAACATCTGCAATCACTTCAACTTTGCAAGAAAAAGTTGCTGTAACGCCAGAAACCGCCACATTATTTGATTTATCGAACACTCCTGGAACATCATCAACATATATAAAATTAACAACAATTTCTCCGTTACCCAAATCAATTGCGGTAAGATCAACAAGTCGTAGAAGCAAAAAATCGGAAATTATCACCAGCTCCCCATATAAGGACCAAATGATTGAAGAAGAAGAGAAGAAAAATCCAAAACGGCTTGTCAAATTAAACGTGGGCGATAATATACCATCGCCACAAGCGCTTCTGGGAAAGAATTTAAAAAGGAAATCTGGTGTGAATCTCACTCAAGCAAATAAGATTGCCAAAAGTGGAAAAGCAGTTCCAAAGAAGCCAAAACCTCCGCTTCATATGAAAAAGTGGAACTGTCCAGGGTGCAACGAAACATTTAAAGAACCTGTTACAGAGGACTGGATTGAGTGCATATCGTGTGCTGAATGGTGGCATGAAAAGTGCAGTGCATACACGGGTATTGGATCTTATATATGTGACTTATGTGCATAAAATTACATGCGTACTCTTACAGTCCTAAATGCGTACTCTTAAAAAGCAGGTTTATAAGAGTGCGCAAAATCAATTTTTTAAGTTTTTTTTTTTTTTGTTGTTAAAGTATTGCCGTTTGATTTGAAAACTGTACTTGATTTATTGTTAAAGTATTAACAAGTTTAAATAAAAATTAATATATTTTTAGCGCAATTTGTTTAGATTTTACACCTGATTAAACCTTAAGTGCGCACTCTTAGAGCATCCTACCCTACATAATCTACTTGACAAAAATTATTATAATTTACCAACAGAATTTGCTAATTCAAATAATTTTATTGATTATATAATTCATATTTAATTTTTTAGTTGTATTTGAATTGATTTCTGTATACTTTGGATTAAACTCGTGGAAATTTGTTCTGTTTTGTCTAGTACCTAGTAGTGGAGAGTTATGAAAATGCTAATTATATTTTAATATTTGTGAGTTTTACCTTAAATCAAGTTTACTAGGCTTTTCGAAAAATATCGTCTTTATAATGAATGCCAGAAAATGTGTAAGTAAAGCAGTTACCGTAAATAATGTTTGTCACATGATACATAATAGGCTGAATGGGCACGACCTCCTAGTACTCCCTCTGATGATGGAATTAAACCAATCCTAACCACTCCAAAGCCTGGCCAATGGGTACCAGATTCTTCAACAGAGACTCCTGAAGTTGCACCAGAATTAGAAGTATCACCTGATGGAAATGAAGTGGAACCTCCAACACCAGAAAAGTGTGTTCAGGACTTTATGCCTCATCAGGATTGTGGAAAGGTAAAAACATAAATATGTAGGTATAATAAAAGATAATATTATATTATATAATAATAGTAATGTCACTTTGGATATATCTTTGTGAAATTTGGTACGCATCTTCTATACATCAATAAGCATTTTGTGATGTAAAACTTTTTTTACTTGTAACAGTGGCGTCTGTACGGATTGTGGATTGAAATTTTTGCAGATAAAATTATACGCCATGGTTTTCCCTTAAAAGAAAAATTAGTTTTAGAATCATTTGTCTCGAAAGTCAAATCGCTGATATCTCTTGTGGCAATAATTGAGCCATTAGAATTGGATATAACTTTTAATATGTAATTTCACGCAGACAATTGTGTTTTACTTTTTTAGCGAGAGCGAAAATTTAGAGAACCAGTTTGTTTAGAATTGCCTCGGAATTCCAAAACAAGTTATTATTTTAAAGGAAAACAGTGGCGTACATAGCAACATCCGACACAGACGCCACTGGTGCAAGTAAAAAAAAAAGTTCAACATCTCAAAATACTTCTTGATGCATAGAAGATGCGTACCAAATTTCACAGAGATATCTGAAGAGGTATTAAAATAATTATAAAAAAATGGAAAACTTTTACACAGGGGTACCTCAAAACGTTTATTTCTGTGAAACAGTTCACATCGAATATTTGACAGCATAATACAAGCTTCTACTAGTATAATAGTGAAGATTGAAGATGAAAAGGCAAATAAATATTCATGAATTCTGTGTTCAGGTATAAATAATGCAACAAAATATAGGTACACATTTTCTTGTGTGGTTTAAAATAGTTTTATAATGTAGCTGTTTGAATTTATCCTAAAAATATTTCCTATTCCTTCAACTGTCCCGTTCATCACGATTCATCCTGGATAAATTGTTATACAAATAAAGAGCTTACTTCTTCAGTCAAAACGTGCACAATACTTGTCCAATATGTCTTTATGTTTACTTAGTTCATTAAAAAATATGTCTGTAACATCTTTATCTATATACTCCAAACAGGTTTGTGAATATACATTTGGAAATGCACAAATTGGCACATTTGAACCCGTACACATATCCGCAGTGGTTGCCGTTCCATTTGTTCTATATAACCAAAAATAAATTCGGTCCAAACAGGGGCACTTCCATGGATTATTTTCAATTGACACAGTTTTGACTGAGATTTTTTTTAGTACTTCATTCGGCAAATAATTTAGGTAATTAGCATTAATTAAAAGGGTTTTGATAGTTAAGTCGTTTGGAAATATATTTTCATGTAGTTCTTTAAGCCTGTTGTAACGCAAACCCAAATATTCCAGAATATGTATACCCCTAAATGCATCTTCGTGTATTACGGAGATTTCGTTGTAATCGAAAAAGACTTGTTTCAATTTTGTAAGATTCATGAAAGCTCTACGAGGCAAAGTTCGAATTTTGTTAAAGGAAAAATCCATGAGCTCCAATGCAGTAGAGTTCGTAAACCACCATCGATTCCAACTTTCCAAGTTATTACTTGAGGCATACACACTTTTTAGTTGTTGTAAATTGGAGAATGCTTTATCTTCTATCACGTCAATTTCATTATTGTGTATTCGCAACACTTGTAATGACGGTATAACATCAAATACGCCTCTAGGCACCTCCTTTAAATTACAATACGCAATTTGTAGCTGTTTTAACCGCGGCACATTTCTGAATGCTCCGACTTCCACAGTATTCATCAAGCAACCCCAGAAAGATAAAACTTCCATGGCAACCATGTGACGCACTGAATCCTGCCCGAGTATGTGAATAGTTTGTCCTCGCACAAAGCTCTGCTTAACGACAATCTTTTCACTAAAAGCAATACGTTCTATGCAACCTTTTTTCAGCGTTATATTTGAGTCCATGCCGGACTGATCGCGAACTTGCACAACGATGTTATAAAGTGAATTGCATTTTTTTGAAAATATGACGCTTACCGATGCGAAACAAACGGTAGAAATAATGATTGCACGAGTTCCGAATAATTTAATAAACATGTTTGCATTTGTACTGTACTCAACAATACTAAATACGGTTAGTCTTAATCTGATTACCCAATTAATTATAATAGTTGGAATTTCCAACATGTATTAGTGTTATCATAAAGTTCTATGATATCCATTTATAAATTGTTATACAAGAAAATGTGTGGCATATTTTTTAATACAAAAATAGGTACTTATGCAATTAAAAACATGTTATTTATTTCCCATATATTTGTTTATAAGATATTTATTATACAGGATGTCTAAATAAGTGACTTTCTGTTGTTATATATAGAGTTGCCTGTAAAGTGATTCGGGATGACTCCGTATATGTATTACACCGTGTTATGTAGAAAGTGTACCATTCTCATCCGTGACAAGGGATAATTAATATTTTTCTAGCGAAATCGATAGTTTGTAAAAATATTTGATTCTGCCCGCAAGACTGTTCTCTCTAGAAGTAAGTAGTATTTTATCTAAATACCGAAGCAAACCCATTGCTAATTAAGAATGGAAAAATTAAAGGTGATTGATATTATTATTTCATGAATCAATGATAGCAAAACTGTACTAGTTTAAGGAATAACAAAATCAAAGTTGGTTATTGTATATAAATCGTGTGCTTAGTTTTCCCAAAACTTCTGATGGACTATCGACCAACCTTCACCCATATCGGGAGAATCTTGGGCGCAAAGTAATATCGAATGACACGAGCATCGAGATTTAATTATTTTTTTTTTGGGTAAGAGGTAAAGCGTGTCTTTCAATATTATCAATATAGGGCCAAATTGAAACAAGTATATTTTTAGGTTCATTTTATCCGCAATGAACTTTCGTTAACAAGGTCGCTCTCAGATATTCTTACACAACATGTTGATGTACTTAATTTTCTAATACTAAGTAAAATAATAAACTGTTTAATAATAAGTAAATTAGTTGTAACTAGGAATAACAGTTTTTTTATCTTATATTCTAAAATACGTTTCTCGAATAATTAATTATGATATTTCAAATAGCACATACTCCGTTAGCGTTAGTTATTAAATTATTTTTACTAACAAATCATATTACTGCACAAAAAAATCGATTTAAACTTATGTTCAGTGACGTCAGTCTTTTTTATGAGGCACATTGCACTAGTTGACATAATGATGGATGAATTAGATGGTTTAGACTGTGCACATTAACTTCAGTGAGTGCTAATAATTCTTCAATTTATTTATTTGTAAATTTTTAGTATTATCGATGTGTCCATGGGAAGCCCCTCGTATTTAGCTGCAAGCCGGGAACTGTTTATCACACATTTAGCAGGATTTGTGATTGGCCCTCGAATGCAGACAGACAATATTGTCGTACAAAGAGTAAATAATACAATTTATTTGATCTCATTCTCTTCAACAGATCAATCAAAATAAGATAATAAAAATAGGATTAAGTATGTAGTAGTGAGAATAAGGTTATTTTTATTATAGATTGTAATTATATTTATTTATTTACTTATATTTAAGATAAATAAACTGAAATACAAAATATTTTTAGTTGTTTCACTAGAAATCGATATAATAATAAAAAAATAACTGTTGTTTTAATCCAATGTATTATTCTAATAAAAAAATACAGGTTCCTCTTAAGAATATCCTCGAATTAAAGCTGCAATCAAAATTATAAAATAACAGTGGCTTATTTGTTTAATAAAGAAAATAAAACAAAAATTACTTGACTTGAATATTCTAAGACTTAAATCTCCCAGAGAGAAAAACAGCAACAACGTCGTTAGATTTTAGAATAATCAACAGTTGGCGTATTACCAAAAATTTATAGTTCAGCCACACAATTAATACATTGTCTTAAAATTAAATTGGGACGGAAACTGCAAATCCTCTCCACGCATTTTATGATAAAATAAATAAATATTATATAAAATTTCCCAAGATGCTGCAAAACTGTTGACGAATTGTAGAATTAGCGTTCTGTCAAACGATTTATGCAAGAACTACCACTACAAAAACCACAAGCGGTGACTGTCAGAATTCAGAATACATAGCAACCAACATCGTTCTGTTTATTAGTGTAACCTTCATGATGAAAATAAGCTTCAAATAGACGATTTTACGAACATTTTCAAACTGATTTGAATTCTATACAGGGAAACGAGAAATATATAGAGTAATAAATAAAAGAGAGAAATACAAGTAGGGTTCAGTTGTCCATTAGGTATAACTTGGCTTTTTACGCACACTTAAGCAACGGCAGCCACGTTTTGGTGTTGATAATCGTTAGTTTATTTGTAACCTACAGAAAAATGTCAGTTTGATTGTTTATACTTTAGTCCAAGGTTGGTAACGATAACAATTAATTACGAAACAGAAACAAACGATTCATACTTATATCGTATGAAGAAGAAATATTGAATTGTTTCATTCCTTTATATTTTTTCTGGATTAGACAACAACATGATAAAAAAAAGAATCATATTTAGGCATTTTTAATTATTTTAATAAGTAATTAATGAACACAAAAAACAATTTTTCACAAAATCAATGCCAACCATTTGCTCATATCTCTTTCGATAGTTCAGTTTTCGATGTTATATGGAATAAATGTTAAATTCTAATAATAGGGTTCTTCTGAAAGAGTTTAGATTTGACCACTGACTAAGAATTGAAATCTTTATAAGGAGTAAACCTCGAACCTTATATTTAAATTTTATAGCTTGACAATTACGTTTTGGAGTAGAATAATAATTATTTCTTAGAAGTCCGTAACAGTAGGTCCACAGAAACCTAATTGTTCTTTGGTTTCTCATTAAACTATTGTAAACCAGAATTTTAATTAAACATTAAATAACCACAGTGTGTCGTCAATTCAATTATAATGTATGTTTTCGTCTAAAAACACTAATTTGAACTACCACCGTGCCGGAAATAGATGTAATCTTGCTTATTTTAAGCAGAATGTATGTCGTTTCTTCAGGAGAACATATAAATCATATACAACAAATGAGAAACTTTTCTCCAAACATATGAACTTTTGGAATTTCAGGGCTTAAAAATAAGGAATACATCTCTGTAAAATATTTTTTATGATCTTTTTATTGCAGTTTCACACAACTGCAATCTAGTGTTTTCGTGGTGAAAGAATTTTTAAGAATTTCGATGATTTATAAAAAGAAAAATGTTACAAAGCTTACATTAGTAATAATGTGAACTTTTTAAGTTCACTAGTTTTAGTTTTAATATTTAACAACAATTAATTCACAATAAAATTTTTATTTTTCGCACAGTGAGTTGATAAATAGAATTCCCAAAATAATATGTACTAATTTAGTTAAATAACATAGCTTTTCGTCAATTTTCTATTATAACCACTGATGATGCAGCCCGGAGCTGTGAAACATGTATGGTGACATTTATTGAGGATTTTTATTAAATTTATTGTGTGGAGGTCGACTTTTATTTCAAGAATATTAAAATAAGATTTACTTATGTTGAAAGTTTTTAGAGAATTTTTGTTTCTTGACAAAAAATATTTTCTGACATCCCATTGCCGATTAATACCATATTTCCTAACAAATCACAAAAGATATGGTGATTATTATCTATTTTTTTTCTTGGGAAGATTATTATCAAAAAATCAAGTTAGTGTTTAATTAAGAGTTGTTTTGCTTTTCCTCTAACGTCACGATAAAATTAAAGATTAACAACTTACGGAAATGGGAAATGTAACTTCGAAAAAACTGTGTATGTTCCTTTTGCAAATTACGTAAGCACACTACCAGTAGGTTAACATTCATTTGGTGCAAAGAGATAGGAGTTGTAGTGTAAGTAAAAGGGACTATGTTAAGTATCTAGGCATTATAATTGATCAACAATTGAAATGGGATATTCAGATACAAACGTTGGTTAAAAAAATACGCTCTGTTCTATACATTTTTAAAAACACAACGAAAATTTTATCAACAACAGAAAATGTATGTCTTTATTATGGTTTGGTACGTACAATTGCTGTTTTCTTATGGAATTGTGGGTTGGGGTGGAGCATACGCAGAAGCAATCTTGAACCTCTACTTATCATACAAAAAAGAATCTTAAAAATTATTTTTCATTTGGATATTCGTTATCCAACAGAAGAGCTGTTTAAGGTTGCTAATGTGTTAACTATTCGACAGATGTTTTATAAGAGTGCTGTAGTCCATCTTAATAAATCAAATCAACTGTTAGGAAATCTTGATCATAATTATTTAACACGTGATAAAAAAAGAGATATTACCTATTAGGGAACCTGTATGTAAAAAAGCCATCGGCCAGAGATCTCATGCATATATTGGCCAAAAGGTGTATAATCAAATGCCATTGGAATTAAAGGATAAAATTAATTTCAAGAATTTTAGATTCAAACTAACAACTTGGTTGAAGTCTGAATATATAGAAACTTTACAATGCTGTTTCTGCTGGGTGTCTGTTTTTAAGGCTTTTTATATTGATACGTGAGATTTTTATCTGTGTATAACCTTCGATTCACGGACGGATGAAGGGGGAGAACGGGAGAAAAACATGTTCATCTCTAATTTTTTGTGTTCATTTCTAATTTTTTAAGAATAATTAAATGTTCATGTAAATTAGAAAACATTATTGGCTAGAATAAGATATATTGTTTGAGGGTCTGATAGTGCGTGAGCAACCGCTTGTTGTCTCGTGGTGCTTGGAGGAAGCGCACAAACTTTACCAAGTTTTTGCATCCTCTAGGCACCGCTTAGTAAAATCAGGGCGGTGCACATATAAGATTATCTTTGTTTCTTTATTATTATTTATTTTATTTATTTCGGCTTAGAGCAAAATAACATGAATATATGTTAAGTGGATATTTGAAATAAATAAATTTGTATTTGAATAAACTGGATTTCTATATTGTTAGGTATTTGTTAAAAATATCAAAAACCTCTATTATAATGGAGACAAAAGCTATACCTATACATTTTTAGTCAACCTGGTACCTACACAAGGATTATCAGATTGCAAAGTTTTACGACTAGGGTGTAATTTAAATTTTATTCAATCAACCAATTATTGTAGAAGCTGCTATACTAAAATAATATTGTATACAGTAGGATTATAACGGGTAGGCAAATCTGAGGTTAGGAAGTAAATTGGCTGTCAAATGATGAAATGTAAAGAATCGAGCTGTCATCCTTTGACATTTATTTATTGAAAAGTTGGGAAATTTTAACCATGGAACGCTACACTCTTGAACAAAGAATTTTGATTGTGAAAATTTACTATCAAAATGGTAAAAATTTTACTGTGTCACTTCGTAAAATTCGAGCAGCTTTTCTCGTAATCAGAGTCGTTCTGAGAACGCTGTGCGTAATTTAATCACTAAATTCGAGAGTCACAGTAAGTACTGTTGCTGACAATAGACCAAAACAATACGTTCGTAGTGGAGGTAGTGATGCAAACATAGCCGCTGTACAACAAAGTGTTGAGAATGATCCTGGAACATCAACTCGTCGACGTTCGCAACAATTGGGCGTCACCAGATGCACTTTGCGCAACATTTTACATAAAGATCTTCATCTTCCGTCTTATAAAGTTCAACTCGTTCAGGAATTAAAGCCTGCCGGGCATTTTTCGCGCCAAACGTTTGTGAATTGGCTGTCTGAAAAACTAAATGAAAATAACGCATTTTCCAACAAAATCATCTTTAGTGATGAGGTCCATTTTCAATTAGGCGGTTATGGAAACAAATAAAATTATCGCATATGGGGCTCAAAAAATCTACAAATAGTCCTCGAAAAACCATTACATCCAAAGAAAGTGACCGTATGGTGCGGATTGTGGTTAGGCGGCCCGTATTTTTTCAAAAATGAGTAAGGAAACGCCGTCACCGTGAATTCTCTGCGCTACCAAACCATGATAACCGATTTTTTGTGGCCACAATTGGTTTCAGCAAGACGGCAAACCACACAGCCGGCCAAACAATTCAGTTATTGCATGAGAAATTATCCGATCGCGTAATTTCTCGATTTGGCGATGTCAATTGGCCGCCTCGTTCTTGTGATTTATCGCCACTGGATTATTTTCTCTGGGGCCATTTGGAAGACCGGGTTTACGTGAACACACCACAACGAAGCTTTGTTGCGAAATGTGGCTCAAAATTTTGTGAAAAGAGCGGACGTCTGCCGACGTGCTAGCGGTGAACGTTTGCCCGGCATCATATTCCTTTATTAATTCCCATACTTCTACTTTATATTGGTGTCAATAAAACCGAATTAGTCAAGAAAAAAGTGTGTTTTTAGCCAATTTACTTCCTAACCCGTTAGTAACAGTATTTTCACGTATTTGGTTATGATGAGTTAATTCCTGCCACAAAGCTACCTGAGGCGGTCTACACCACAGTTAATATAGTCTATAGTTAATATTCTTTGGTTTACACTGTACACATGGGTCTGGACAATAAATTATATACCCTAATATTAATTGAGTGGGGCGGACTGTAGTAATTGATAATATGATGTTGGGTATGTCGGTTCTCTTGTCAGTATATTATATAAGTGTTCATTGATGTAGGTATATTGCTTTGTAAATCACTATTTTGTCGATCCGTTTCTTTGTCGTGATATGAGATATTGGTAAAATCAAATTTATGACTAGTTGTGATGTGTTCACATAATCCAGAATTCATTGAAATATTATTTATTGTACATTGCTAAAACTTGTGATGATATTGTGCCGTTTCACTGCTGTTTACATTAGTAAGATTACAGCAATTACAAACAACAACAATGCATGGAGTGTATTTTTATGTCGAAATAGTAGAATCATTTGTGATCATCAACGCTCTAAACTAATCTGATCTTTCATCGATGCGGATGCTTCAAATTTATCTGTCAGAATTGTGTATTCTCAAGGATGGTCTTCGACACTATAAATTGAACAAACTACAAGGAACGTTTGCGGAAGAGAACATAGAATTGAATAATAGGTTTTTACCATTTTCATTCGTTGTTGTGTAGCGTTTCTTACTGAAATGTAAACACCACTTGAATACCGACTTATTTTAATTATTTAACATATATATTTAATTTACAAGCCATTTAACATATTATAACTTAATAATTTTTCTGCTTAAAGTTGTATAGTATATGGATTAATTACGATATCAGCACCCGGCGACAGTTTTATTGGCTGCGGAAAATCACAGAAAAATAAACACAGATATTTATGTAAATATTTATATTCTACCCGTTGATTGCACTGGTTAAATTAGATTAAAATTATGTGGCCAATGTAATTTATATTGGTATTAAAAGGTATGTTTGACACTAAATTATCCAATAGTGCAATAACAGAGAATTTTCTTTCTATCAAGAAATATAATGAATAGGATTATAAATGCAAAGTTTCTTTATTATATGATACGAGTATATATAAAATACTACTTATCGCAAATATTTGTGGAGAAGACAATAGTTTAGTTAAAAACAATTCATTCAAGAAAAACAATGGTTCATTTAACACGAAATAATTACCCTAACTACACTACAGCTTTATATAATATCATATTTATGTGCATGTTGCGCTCCCACTACTTACAAATTAAAATATATAACATCAGTTGACAGTTGATGAACTTCTTCCTCTCTATATCCAGCTACATCCAGCCCAGCTCCAACCATAGCCAATACACCAACCCTAATATTAACTCTAACCACCTTCTCGCAGGACAATGCATATACATAAATCTGTGTTTCATAAAACCTCTTGCATTTTGATATTGTCCTAACCTTAATAGATTAATTGCCCTAAGATATATAACCGCTTCAAAGCATATAATATTAATCAATGAAAACTCACTCAATTTTGATTATATTAAGCTCATAATATAAATATTGTAGCCTTCTTAGTGTCGTAAATCCTTGTGTTCTATTGAAATCATAGGCAATCCAGATAATGTTTTGTGTGGATCTCAAATAATTTTTATTATTTTTAATTTATAGAAAAAAAATTTTGGTCACTTCCACCTATTCACAAAAGATCTTCTGCAGGTCGAAGTGAGGGGAGGCCAAACCACAGATCTAGGAAGGGAAGTTTCTAGATCTGTGGGCCAAACCGCCTAAACGACTCTAATAAAACAATCTACCTATTACTGGGAAAGCTAAAACAACTCCAGAAACTGATTTCTAGACCAAAAGTATTTACTATACTGTTTTACAAATCATATTTATGTGATTTATATATTCAAAAATTATGTTTTTCCCTCATATTATGTTAATAATATTATTTGTTCATATCTGCCGTATAAAATTGTCTCTGCCTTAGGCACTGTAATTTGTTTAAGATTTTTACCTCAGTAAAATCTATACGGTTATGAAGGACATGGATATTTAGAAATTGAAACTCAAAATCATATAATTTAAATACGTTTATTATAAATTTTTAGTACATAAATTAAGTATAAAATATAACAATTTTAATAAAATATTTTGTATTTAGTTTCATTTCAGTTCCGTAACAATGTGTATCGATAGATATACTAAACTTTATTATAACCATTTTCGAAACGGCAAAATACAAAAATATAACTACAGTATTTGACATAGAAAATATAAACATATTTGGGCACTGACTGAAGTGAAGTTTACGTAAGATCTCAGTCGTCATAAAAATTAAGGTGTTACAGTTTTCGTTTAAGAGTAAGAACCGTTTCGGAAGTCAAAACATCTTTTCTCATAGGTACATACTAAGTAGGTATTTAATTGACACTTATTAAATATTAATGAACATATGGAAAGTAATTCACAACATCTTTTCAAATTTTCTGGAAAGCAAGTTTCTTTATAATTAACGGACTATCTGTCTTTTACCCTGTTACGAATATAAATATTTCTCTCTGTCCTGGCCAAAGAGGTTAAAGACTACTTATAGAAGTTAGTGTCCTGATCGCATGTCCTAAGCTTTTTGCTTGACACTGATATCCGAGGCAGAGATGAGCTATTTGCAATAAAAATGCACTGCAAGTAAAATATTCACTACTTTATTACTTTAGGAACTTTATTTCCAGTACTTTCAAATTGTAAGAAGATACTGAATAATTTTAATTATTTGAAATAAAAAGTACTTGAATTAATTGAAATACGTTAAAGTTGTAGGTACGGCAATGTGAGGTATTCATAACCATGAAATCAAATTACAGGTCTTATCACAGATTCTTTATATTTTTAACCGGTTTCGGGCTACTACTACTATCATTTTCAGGTTCCCTACTTATAAACTGACCCAATGATTTAACGACAAATTTAGGCAACTAAAGCAGTATTGATCGCGTTAAAAGTTTCAAACATTTTTACAAACATTCTGTGACGACCATCATTCTTGTGCCACACTATATAGTAATTTAGTCTGTAAGTCCTGTGGCGATCATTTTTGTTGTACCACACTGTATACTATATATTTTAAGTTTAGTTATAGTATGTGTAAATAATATAAATATTCTCTATAAATTACCAAAAGCCAACAGCAACATCTAGATTTGTATATTTGGGTAAAACAGAATTCCCAAGTCTCTACCTAGAAAGACATTTTTGGATAAACCAAACCATAAAGGCTTTGGTATTGGTAGTCACGTACTGGCCAGATGCCGTACCTACTTTACCAACAAAAATGCCTTTCTATAATTTCGAACAGAGTCAGTCAATACTATCTCTCCAGCCAATAATGAAGAAACACTGAGTTCCTTAAAAATAAATATTCAATTGTGTAGATACCGAAAACAGTGTTTAATTACTACCATACTACCCAAATTACCAAAATTCTATTAAAGAATGTATAAATACTAATAAAAGGACTTGTTCACCCCCATGTCTGGGATGAAGAGCGCATACAATATTTTAAATTGTTTGAGATCTGTCTCCAGCAAAATGCTTTCTCTTTTGGTGGCCCATTCTGTCAGGTTTAGTATGGATATATGCATAGGTAATAATATTATTATAGAACACTATATACACCAACCATAACCACAGTTTAATATACAGTTACTTCACTTCGTGTCGGAATGTTTTATCTCTCTGTCTTCAAAGCAATTCGCCGCTACTATACTTATAGTATAGTATCTTATAGTATATATAGTAGCGAGCCAGAAATGTGGCTGGGATTGCGATGAGTCGATGCCGTTTTTAGCGTCTACTGACCCTTCTTATCTATAGTTATTATTCTATGCCATAACCATATTCCGAATTTTTTGGTCTGCTGATATGGGACCGATAATTTTGACAAAAAACTAAAGGTTATTAAACAGATAGCTTTTAGTTATAATTATAATATACATATTTTAGAGCGTTTGGTTAATATAATGCAGCAGAATGTGACTTTCAACGCGCAGATTATTTATTAATAATAGTCAAAATGTAACGGCGAAATTTATAGCTCTACCTATTAAAAATATAATTTCCAACGACATAGCCTAGGTTTTTAAGAATAAAGGATTTAAAGTTGCTTTTACAGTTTATAATGACCTATAGGAACAGTTTTAATGAATTACACGAATAAAGTTGATGAATTCTTGCCAAAAGTTTCATATTGGTAGATTTTTTTTAAATCAATCTCTTTAACAAATCTATGATTTTAAGATTGTTATGTCACACTGTTACAATGTAAAAAAAAAATATATTTTAATCTTCTTATTTAAGCTATGTCTGAAGATGGGCTCAAGCTAGTGCCCCAAATCCGAGCACACAAATAAAAAATAAAGAATCTGTGAATAAAGATAAGACCTATTATTAATTTGTTTTCATGGTATTTTAAGTAATTTGATATACTTCCAGTAATTTCAATAGTAATTAAAATTATGTTTTAACTATATTTATATATATATATATATATATATACAGGGTGGTCCAACGAAAAGTTTGCACCTAGCTTTTCTCTTTTTTTTTGTAGTCGAATGCGAAAATGCTCGGACACGTCGATTTTGCTTTTGAGGGGGACACATTTTAAACATATTTTTCGATCTGCGCCTTTAACCCCCTAGCGGGGGTGAGTAACAACCCTAAAATTTTAAATGGAAAGAGGGGTCTAATGACATATCATTTGAAAGGACACAAAATTGTCTTTCTAATGATACCCTATTTGTCGAATTTTACTAAAACAGTTAATACGAAAACGACTTTAAAGACATTAAGCCGATAATTTTGGTATTAATGAGAAATACAAATAAGTTTTAATTATTACGACTGAAAACAACTACAATCATTTCTAAATTATTTACTTTGAAGAAAAACGGGATTTCAAAAACACTATCTTATTTATCAGAACTAAATTCCTCACTAATCGTTTGCGTTTTTTGTTGAAATAAAAACTGCAGATACGTGTAGGAAAAGAATTTACACCGTTTATTTTAGTCTTTTCATTGATTCAGTTTGGTTGCTTCTCAAGTTATTTTACTTTTACCGTACAAAATGATTTATTCCATTCTAGAACGAGTTGAAATTGTTAAACTTTATTTTCAAAATAATAGTAGTGCTAGACTTACGGCTCGCTTATTTAATGAGAGACATCCCGATAAAAATGTGAATGATGTGTACGTTGGCAAGTTAGTTAAAAAGTTTGTAGATACCGGATCTGTCTGTAATGTAAAACACCAGCCGCAGAAACCGATCAGAAATGAAGCTGTGGAAGTCGCTGTTTTAGGGCATGTTGAAATGGATCATAGTCAAAGTACCCGTCAACTAGCTGAAGCCTCAGGTGTCTCCCGTTCGTCCATAATACGAATTTTAAAAGCGTACAAATTTCATCCGTACAAAATCAAATTAGTACAGGAACTAAATGAGGATGATCCTGATAGAAGGCTGCAATTTTGTGAAGCAATGAGCCAGCGTTTAATTGAAGATCCGCAATTATTATTTAACATTTGTTTTTCCGACGAATGCACATTTTATTTGAATGGAGCTGTAAATAGGCACAATTGCCGTTACTGGGATGACAGTAACCCACATTTATTCCGTGAGGTTCATACCCAGTATCCTCAAAAAATAAACGTCTGGTGTGGCATATTAGGAAATCATATTATAGGACCACTTTTTATTCCTGGAAATTTAACTGGTGAAGTGTACCTAAACATGCTTGAAGACACAATTGATCCTTTAATAACACAAATAATAGAAGATGACCAAAATCATACTGCTGATCGGCTTTATTTCCAGCAAGATGGAGCACCTCCGCACTATGTGGCTCCTGTAAGACAGTTCTTAGATGACCGGTTCCCTGGACGGTGGATTGGAAGGAGGGGCCCAATTGAATGGCCTGCCAGGTCACCGGATTTATCGCCTTTAGACTTTTTTCTTTGGGGGCACTTAAAAAATAAATGTTTTGCCACGAAGCCCGAGTCCATAGAAGATCTTCGCCAACGCATTACAGAAGAGTGCAGAAACATAACACCTGATATGCTACAAAATGTTAGAAATAGATTTGAACAAAATCTGTATTATTGTATGGAATCAAATGGGTCACATTTTCAACATTTGTTAATGTAACGTTTTAATAAATCAATTTAACAGCTTGTTTACTTTTTTTACAAAGCAATGTTAAAACTAACAAACATTGGAATGTACTAACGATTGCAGGTGTTTTCACTCGCAATAATTAAAACTTATTTGTATTTCTCATTAATACCAAAATTATCGGCTTAATGTCTTTAAAGTCGTTTTCGTATTAACTGTTTTAGTAAAATTCGACAAATAGGGTATCATTAGAAAGACAATTTTGTGTCCTTTCAAATGATATGTCATTAGACCCCTCTTTCCATTTAAAATTTTAGGGTTGTTACTCACCCCCGCTAGGGGGTTAAAGGCGCAGATCGAAAAATATGTTTAAAATGTGTCCCCCTCAAAAGCAAAATCGACGTGTCCGAGCATTTTCGCATTCGACTACAAAAAAAAGAGAAAAGCTAGGTGCAAACTTTTCGTTGGACCACCCTGTATAAATGTACTTATTCACTTATAAATTGATAATTTATACTTTATCATCAAGTCACTTGTGTCTGGTGCTAGTCTTTTAAATAGACGAAAATAATCCATGGTTGCTTCAAGTAGAGTTACTTATGTTTTTAAGCACTCTTTACAAATCCTTGTTAATTATTACTTTAAATATAATTTGCTGAGCTACTTGTTCTCGTTATTGAAAGTACTTGTTACAGCTCTGATTAGATGATCATTTTACATATCTAACCTATTTGGCCCTGACTAATACACATATACTTAATATATTATATATATACATATAGAAAAAAATCAGTGGCAACTCTGTGCGGAATGCTGCTAAATTTTTGCTCTTTATATTTATTTACAAAAACAATAACTTTTTTTGGTCAAACTTTGTAACTTTAAACCAATGGCCTACGTTTTTTTTTCGCAAACTAGATTTATCGATCTCACTGTAGGCAAAGATTAATGTTGTGTACATTAATATTTGCTGTAGGGAGACGGTCAGTCGGCCAGCATGCATTCAATAATATAGTATAAGACAGTTCCAAAGTCTGTTAAGGTATAGCTATGGTATGCTGACTAGTTTATAACACTTACTGAACCCATATCAGCTAGGCTAAGTAAAATGTAGCGGTAATTTGTCCAAAATCTATCTAACTTTCTTTACTTATCTCTCACCACTATTGCGACGACGGTGAATTTCTGTACTGTATATGAGGGGTAGATATAGATGCAGAATCCGCCAAGCGACATTTATGACAATTTACAGGAGACGTTAAAAACTAATGCAGACGACTACTGCCGTATTTTTACCTATCTGTTTGATTTAGTTAAAATCTAATACAGTGTTTTATTAGAAGAGCGCAATATTTTTGAGACGAGGTTTTTACAAAAAACCCGTTTCTATATATGGATTCGACATGCAAATTTTACTACAAAGTCCAGAGCAATATAGGTTTTGTGTGTTTTACATTGATTAAGGACTATAATAATTTTACAGTGGTATTATCTTACACTGTATATTTCATTTTTTATACTTTGCATATTTTGTAAATATTATTAGATTATTTTTCTCGTACAATTTTTAGCCAATCAGAACGTCGCATTTGAAAAGTTAGCTTGTATATTATTTTTGATAATACACACCTGCAGCTGCTGTGCAATAAAAAAAATCTGTTGTGTCGCCCCAAAACTTTTCCGACATGATATACCTGATATAATCAAAAATATATGACCAGCGTAACGAAACAGAATTTTAATATTTATTATTATTATAATGTATGATTTTAATTAATTCCAATAAACTAACGTAACAAATTAACTACTCAAAAATAAAAAAAATATTCGATTCGAACCCATAACCTTCCGCATACGAAGCAAATTCAAATTTTTCAACAAAGTTTTATTCATAGTCACATACACTTAACTATATTATATACATATATAAACAATATGGTACAATGATAATATATATAAGCATGCGAAGCGAACGCTCTATCGATGTGTTATAAAGAAAATGATTTAAAATGATGTATCACTCACATACTACTGATATATGAAAATTTAGTGGTTGTGTCCATCCCTATCACAGGGCTTAAGCGATTTCAACCAAAATCCAATGGCTTCATCCTAGGACTTTCTCAAACTCATATACCAAAATTTAGCTCAATTGGTTAAAGCATTTGGGCGCTATCGTGGAAGAATACATACAGACAGACATACTTCCATCGGGAAATGGTCTTAATCGTCTCAAGTAACTTCAAAATGGTTATATCCGCCTTTATCTCAATTTTTTTTTGCGCGTTCACAATACTTTCCCTGTGCGGGAAAGTAATAGAGTCAAGATCATTTCCATAGCAACTAGTTTCATATTTCGTTATTAAATTTGACATCTGTTAATTATTTATTGTTTCATTAATAGTTATTTAAAGAACAAGTGTATTAATAAGGGCGATTAACAATCGATATAATTTAACGCGCTCGCTGCGTTCGCGCGTTAATGTTCGAGATTGTTAATCGACATTTTCATTCACGAGTTGGTTACAAAACTTTTCCGTCGACCGTACTTCGTCAATGTCCATCTTTTAATTTTAAATTATACATAGAATTTTAAGATATTATAACAATAAAATAAATAATGACAATAAAATAAATAATGACATACAATGACAGATAGTACTAACAGCTACTTCATTTCAAATGGTTTACTGGATAAGTGTGTATGTTTGGTTGCAGTATAACAAAATCGTTAATTAATAGAAAATCGTTGATTAATAGGGGTTATTAATGAACGATTTTGAGTGCGTTAAAATACATAATTAATGGACGGTCGACGGATATTTTTTTTTTGTCTAAAGTGTTTATAGTTGTACATATCTATTGTTTTAATTTACTCACAAAGTAATCTAGTCAACCATTATTTGTACATTCAAATTATACGGGTTATACATCTCAAACTTCCTGCATAAAACAAATCATGTCAATTTGAGAGAATATTTAAGCTGCCAAACTGATACTCTTTGTAATTATGCAACACGTTATAGATATATAACCGATTATTTTACAGTAGGTACTTATAGTATTACTACTGATAATATTATTGAATATACTAATAAGGTTGTTGTGGCATCTTCTACTCGTACACATATTATTTAAGCTTAAATTTTAAGATCATGTAGTCAGTATTAATAGTATTTATCAAGAAGTCTAATCTGTGCGCCGGAAACGGCTTTTCACTTGTAATGTAGTAGTTTGTATTGAAATTAATATTCAATCAAGTTTAACACCGGTGGTTTTAATACAAAAGGTATACTAGATGATAATCATTATGAAGTACTGATCCGGATCGCTCGATTGCGATGAGCCCTCACATTTCGTATGGAAATCCACTTTATTATTGATTGTCTGACAATTACTAATCACTTACCGTGTGCTAGAATCACAAAAATCCAAGAACTTTAACACAGCGATTAACAATCCAAATGTTAAACCAAAAACTCCGGGTAAAACTTCCAAACACTTATATTTTTAAGCATACACTTACAATAATATCGCACTACGTTTCTTGCCTCTACAATTGCAAGTTGCGACGTGTTTGTCAGCAACTTACATACCTAAGTCGCAGTGCGAATCTACTTATTCCGTTTCTTTGTAAGCAAATTAGGATTTTTATACGAAATAAGCAAAAACTTTTTCCTCTACCTTCTCCTCTACTTTTAATTTTACGTTTGAAGGAACTACTTTGTTTGTATATATACAGTCTATTGAAAGAAAAGTTAAATTCAGAATACATTTTGAGCACTTAGATTTGAACAACCATAACTCGAAGACCTCAAATTTAGCAGCAGGTAATAAGTTATTCACTCTGATGATTACATCAAAAGTCCGTTGGGAATAAAGAAAATGAAAATTATAATAAGCTGATATTTTATTATTACATGAACTGTCAAAATCATAATAAATCAACAATTGTGGAAAAAAACAAAATTATAAAGGATGTACGCGGTAGCCATTAGTTTCAATGCACAATGATTGTCGAATCCTTCTAAAAAGTACGAATCTAGAAGCAATAGGGGCTGCTGTTTTGAATTCGTTGCGAATCCTCCTAAAAATGCCCCTATTGCTTCTAGATTCATTAAAGCTGTCTTTAATTCGTTGCCAAAAATGATCTCGTGTACGGTTTGGATAAGAGACACAAAAATTGCACGGACTTAGATCTAAGGACCTTAGTGGCCAAGCTTCTGGACCTTTTGTCGAATATCTAATGGAACGTCTTCAAGCAAATCAGATAAAGTATTTTACAGATAATTGAGTAGTCTATTCCATTTAGGCTGCAAAATCGCCTAATGGCACAGGTCCTAGAAAATAGTTTTAAAGAACACATATCTAAATATTGATGCTAAATTTATCCTGATCTCTAGTCTCTTTTATGACATGGGGATTATCACCAACATAACTGTGATGGCCGTTATACGTATAAAACTCCGTCTATCAAAAACAGTTTCGTCGCAGAACAAAATGTTAGAAAAAATATACTTTTGATTCTTTTGGTAGGCATCCAAACAAAAAAGTATTGAACACGACTCCGTTGACGTGTCTGTGTATTGGGTACAAAATTTATGGTTTAACATTACATTTTGAATGAGATTCTAAAATATATACAGGGTGTCCTACGGTGGCAACCCATTAGATTATTTCAGAAACTACTTCGAATTGAATTTTGAAAATTTCAGTGTCTATATTGTCAAATATGCTCTACTCAAATAATATAATAGCAACGGCCTAGCACTTCCGGTTATACCGGAAGTTGATGGCAACTTTGTTATTGTAAATGGAACACCCTATATATTATTACATTTTTGGATTCTAAATAAGATTTCAGACATATTTCATGTATCATGTCCTATACCTAACGTCAGTCGTTTTTGACTTATATCAAGATTTATGTCAAAATTGACAGTTTAGGGCTCCATAAGAATTCCGTTTTTTCTTTGTAAATCAGTATTTAATAATTATTTTGCAGGTATTTTCTTATCAGGTGGGATCTTCTTTTTCGAAGTGACAAGACATTTTCTGATTCGTTTATATAGGGTGGTCAAAAAATTATATTGAAAACGGTTCAAGAAAAACAGTTGAAAGTCAATTTTTTCAAATGGAATGGGTATATTATTATTATTTTATCTTCCTTAGCATTAAAAAATAATGCAATTTTGTAATAGGTTATCTTTTGCTAAAATGCATAGTTTTCGAAATATCGTCATTTTAAAATGGGGGTCATATCGAACAATGAAATTAGTTTTATTTAAAAATTTCTTAACTTCTTGGTGTTTTAGGTTCTCAAAAAACAAAACATTCTAATTACGCATCCCTGGACAACAGGTGGATCAAAAATTTAAGATCATTTCCAACTGCAACAGAAAAATTTTAAATTAGTTTTGGTATCGTTAGTTGATTAATTTTTGTTAGTTGAAAATGTATTTAGTTTAATCTTGTGTTCATTTCTACTGTATTATTTCAAATTTTAGTCTTAGTTCGTTGTAATACTTGATTTGTATACCTCCCAACCTGCTCTAAATGATTTCTCAAAATTCTTCCTAATTTCTCTAGTCATCGTTAGCAAATGGGGGTTTCTCTCGTTAAATACTCTATTTTATTCTCCATGAATTAATAATAAATTTATAATATCAATAAGTATTTTTCATTTTTATTAATTTGACGTTTAGTTTGTTTGGGTAACTAAATTAATTAACTAGCTTCCAGAAAGACAACGGTAGGCGCTGCAGGAAAATTTAAAATGACGATATTTCGAAAACTATGCATTTTAGAAAATGATAACCTATAACAAAATTGCATTATTTTTTAATGCTAAGGAAGATAAAATAATATACCCATTCCATTTGAAAAAATTGACTTTCAACTGTTTTTCTTAAACTGTTTTCAATAAAAATTTTTGACCACCCTGTATAAACGAATCAGAAAATGTCTTGTCAGTTCGAAAAGGAAGATCCCACTTGATAAGAAAATATCTGCAAAATAATTATTAAATACTGATTTACAAGGAAAAAACGGAATTCTTATGGAGCCCCAAACTGTCAATTTTGACATAAATCTTGATATAAGTCAAAAACGACTGACGTTAGGTATAGGACATGATACATGAAATATGTCTGAAATCTCATTTAGAATCCAAAAATGTAATAATATATAGGGTGTTCTATTTAAAATAACAAAGTTGCCATCAACTTCCGGTATAACCGGAAGTGCTATGCCGTTGCTATTATATTATTTGAGTAGAGCATATTTGACAATATAGACACTGAAGTTTTCAAAATTCAATTCGAAATAGTTTCTGAAATAATCTAATGGGTTGCCACCGTAGGACACCCTGTATAAATGAAATTATGAGAAATATTGTATATTTCATTATGGCCCTTTTTACTACTTTCACAAACGCTCTATTTTCTATCTATTCCATTCATCATTTTTCAAATGACGTTATTTAGTTAGGTAGCAACTCTCACGGTCGCAATATTGATCTTGCATAGGTCCGTGCAAAGTACTAAGTATGAGTTAAATGCACAGGTAACTTTAGTCAGTTTTAACTGTATTCAATAAGAACTCAAATCTTGGCAATAAATGGGGTCATATCCATAGGTTTTCGTGTTCAATGTAGGAAATATAAACCTTAGAGGAAAACAATTACTGCTTGCAGCTTCGATGACGAGTTGGGGTACAAGAAGTTTCCTGAGACATCACAAAATATTCTGTAGAAGTTTCGAGAATGTAAGTCAAATAGATCCAACAAATTCACAGGAGAGAGATAGTTTTAAAAACCCCATATTTATTATCGCTAAATAAAAATTAATTATCTAATTGAATATTAAAATTAGTGCAATATGTAGATATCTATTTTAGTTACCTTTTTTGTAGCGTTAAAAAGAACGTCGTATGACAAAATATACAGAAATATAGTCTAAATTATCGCTTCAATATTGGCAATCAATTAATTAGCTCTTTATACTATTGTCACATAGAATATCCAATTTCAACAATTCACATATACATGGTCTTTAAAATATTTCCTTGATTTGAATTAACTAATTAATTAACTGATTTACTGGATTCATCAGACTAGGCATAAATAGGCAAAACTAACTAATGAACACTATCTCTTCTCATAGATTTTTTGAAATCCATATTTAATATAGTTTCATTTTCTAATCGAACAGTACATGGTTTCAATCAACTCTATTACATAATCTTTACACTTATGTATCATTTATGCTTATACCATTTATCTATAGTCTATACAATACAGTCAATTATAACATGAATCCATTAATAGGGAATTTCCTTTTTCAACTTAATTTAGCCCAATTTCCAGACAGGATTCCATTAGGTATTTTTATTTTCATCCTCTTGAGAGCTTAAATTTGTCAATTAATTGTCAATTATTTCTGTAAAAACTGCTGATACTCGACATTAAAGGAAATTCCTTAACGTTTACTTTTTAAGCTTGAACATCAATTTAATCATGGATACATTCAAGATACAACCAAAGATTAATGTACAATAATTAATCTTTGATACAATTATTAATGTTCCCTCAATAGTGTGGTATTTCAGGATATGTTCAAACAACCAACGTACCAGACAGACCGTTTCGTTGATACACAACTCATCAGTGGTGATCGGCAGGCAGTCTGAGCCAAATTTCCAACATTTACGAAGAGCTTATACTAGCACGAGCGATGACTGACAGCAAGATGTTTTTGGCGACATCTAGTGTGAGCAGGCAATCTGTCCGGCCATCGTTTGTGAACTGTGTTTCATCGGGCATATCTTGTTGTCTTACCTATATATTTTATAAATGGAATTGTTTCTTGGGATGAGGTTCCAATTAAAACAGATTGTAGTTGAAAGAACTTTTGCTATTTCATGTCAGGTCTTTCTCTTTTTCTTGATTTTTATATTATGCATACTACGATTCGGCAGCATAATATAAAAAAAAATAATAACAACAGAAAGAACTGACATGAAATAACAAAATTATTTCAACTAGAATCTGTTTTAATTGTAACCTGATCCCTAGAAACAATTCCATTTATAAAATAATAAGGAAGAGTTCAAGAAAAATATATACATATCTAGGGCGGGAGATGCCCACACGTGCAAGCGCGATGCGATCATGGTATTAAAGTACCTGGTCGTGTGGATAGTGGTTGGATGGGTGGACGGTGTTCCCGGCCGAGTCGGTAGACTTGCCAATGCCATGTAGTTATGGACTACATAGTCGTAGGTGCTGGCATCTGGCAGTCGATAACCGTGGTTCGGATTCCACGCTAAACTGTAGGTCCAAGAATTCTCATAAATATATATCACTAAAGAAATGGCTAAATTATCTAGTTGTAGAGGCCAATAATATAGAGAGAAATATATACATATCTATATAGATATAAACAGGGTGAATTAAAGAACCATAGGAAAATACATAGGTATATTATACCTACATATTAGGGAGATAAAGCAACGCGAATGACGTATACGTAAACGTATCTTTTTGACATAAACGCATGCGCTCTTTAAATTTCCGATACGTTTAACGATAAGTAGGCCGTAAACATATGTTTCTCTACGCGTATCGTATACTTAAACATATTGAACCGATTGTCGGAATTACACGAACTTGTACGAATATCTAGAATAGAATAATAGAAACTGTCAATCAAAATTAAAAATTAAACTAAGCAGTTTATTAATAATTAAATAAACAATCATATTAACAAAATAGTAAATGGAATTGGTTAAAGATGACGAATTTATTTAGGTATTCGTTTTTGACTGTTCTATCTAGAGTTGTTTTAAATCGTTCCCCTCCTTACCTTTTCAATAAATTGATATTTCGCCAAAATGTCCACGCCCTAAACATCCGAAATCCACTGAAATTGACAATGCCACTTTATAGGACGGCCATCTTTAAGCGAGACTTCACCTGCAATGCCGTAACTCTTTTTAATGACCTAACCAGTGCAATGAAACTTCAATTGTTAAACGAAAGGCATTTCAAATCGCGCCTCAAGCAGCACCTACTCTCGCAGCAAGAAAACCATACGATTTTATGAATTTGTTTTTCCATGAATGATTTATTTTGATTGTTGTCTTTATTGAAATCATACCTCATGTATGTAAGTATATTAAATATTTTTGTTTCTATTTTTCTATATTGTTATACGTACTTATGTACTAAATTTAAATTTAATTTAATTTTAATTTTAAGTATTATTATTTTTGTTATTCTTACTTATTTATTATTTTTGTTAAAAAAGGGTTAAGTGTGAATGGCCATTTGGCTAGACTTCGCCTAATAAAGACGTTATTATTATTATTATATTATTATTATTAAGTAGAAAAATCTAAGTATTTTTCACAAATAAAGTGTCATCTCTACCCTCCGCATATACGATACGTATTGGATGGTACCTTAACTCTATTTTGAATGAGTGCTTATGTAGCGTAAACATAACCAAAACCCACGTTTAAGCATGGAGATACGTATACGTCCTTGGTATTGCCTTAACTCCCTATTAATGGTATATCCCAATAAGTTGATTTGACGTTACGAGTTTGCTGATTACAAAAATAAAACAGAATTTTTGTTTTACTCAAGTTTGTTTATACAAAGTGGCGGGATAGTTTCTTACGGCCAAATAGTAAACACATTTTAATATACAAGGTGTTTTTAAAATAGGTGGTCAAAATTTGTGAGCGAATTTGGGACATCTAATCATGAAAAAAACCTGAATTGTAATTTTTCGAGAAGTCCTTATTTACAAAGATACCGGGTGTTCAAGATGACTGCCTGACGACGATTTTTTTGAAATGTTTTGGAAACGCGTAAAGATGAATTAATCAAATGTAGTATTTACCTAGTTAAATGTCGTAAGCTGACATGAAATTGAATAAAAAAGGATGACCATAGGCGGGTAAACGGGGGGATCCTTGCCTTAATTATAATCTAAATTTTTTTTCTTGTGACCTTTATTCCATTTGTGTCAAAAATGTGATAAAATAAAGTTTTCTACTTAAAAATGCGTACTTGTTTTTTCTCGAAAAACTTAAAGGTTTTCGAGAAATTCGAGTTTGAAAATTGTAGGACAAAACTGGTCCTTAGTACACAGCATTAATAAAATTGATATTGAAATACAGTTTGCTAACGAAAAGTTTTCCTAAATTTTATTAATGCTGAGTACTATGGACCAGTTTAGTCCTAAAATTTTCAAACTCGAATTTCTCGAAAATCTGTAAGTTTTTCGAGAAAAAACAAGTATGCCTTTTTTATGTAGAAAACTTTATTTTATCACATTTGTGACACAAATGGAATAAAAGTCACAAGAAAAAATAGTTAGGTTATAAATAAGGCAAGGGTCCCTCGTTTACCCGCCTATGGTCATCCTTTTTTATTCAATTTCATGTCAGTTTACGACATTTAACTAGGTGAATAAATATGCTACATTTGATTAATTCACCTTTACGCGTTTCGAAAATATTTCAAAGAAATCGTCTGCTACCATTAATATGTAGCTTATACTTATGTATTTTCCTATGGTTCTTTAATTCACCCTGTTTTTATGTATATATATATATTTTTCTTTTTTCCTGAACTCTTCCCAATTTGCTCACGAATTTTGACCACCTATTTTAGAAACACCTTGTATATCTCCTTAAAATACAAGATTTTGAAAAAAGAAAATAATTCGCATCAAACGAAACCAATTTTGCAATTTTTTGCCAGTGGCAACCGCTGGAAATTAACAAAAAAAAATCAAGCCGGAAAAACGTCTTTTTGAAACTATACACTTAAACTCAGTAGACAAAAAAGTTGTATGTTTAGTTGCTTAATTGGAAAAAAAATTAAAAATTGAAAAAAGTCAGTGGCGCACAATTGGTTTGTCAAAAATATTGGTTAGGGTGTTTTCCGGAACGCCACTTGTCTCGACTTAATCATTTTGATCTAATTACGGCTAAGTTATCCCCTTACTACCCTTAATACCACTGCTAAATTTTAACAAAATCAAATCAAATGTTATTAAGATATTTATTTTATTTGTTTATTCAAAGTAAATCTGAATTTACTACCACGAAACTAAAAGTACAAATTCGTATTTAAAATAAAAAATTTGAATGGCACTCAAATCAACAAATAAACTTATCATGTTTCATGCAATTTAAAAATAATATTATAAAACGAACAAAACCATAAACAGATATCAGGCTATACCTAACAATCATTCAACAGCATATTGAGGAAACAGTACACGAGAGTTGAATTAGCTTGTAACATTTACCTTTTTGATTTACAATGTTGTGGTTCGTACTCCAGCAACACCAACAAGCCTGAAATTACTAGTTTTAGTAATTGTGATGTAATGCAATACCTAATTATTTATTACTCCATATTTTTAAGAACGGGTGACGATGAGTGGTAAGGTCACAGTTTAAAATAATATACAGGGTGTCTCTAAAAGGTCTGTACAAAATCATACCACAGATTTGTGGGTTCAAAATAAGCCGAATAAACGTAACTTACCTTTGTCCAAAATTGCTGCGTTTCGGAAATACAGGGTGATAAAGTTGAAAAAGAAAAACTGAAAATATTTCGTATTATGGGCATTTTTCAACGAATTATCTAAAAAATTGGTACACATGGGTTTTTTTAAGTGCGAAACCAGAATATGGACACCATTTGACTGTGGCCGTTAGAAGGCGCTCCATACTGCAATTGTGATCCAATAAAATAACCGTAACTTTTTCCTCACTGTAATTTTTTACGTTTTTTGTTCACGAAATAATGCAATGTACATTTTCAAACAATAAAGCTGCTTCTATTGAATTCACTAAAGTAAGTCGATTTCGAGATATTCCGGTATTTAGTGTCTGGTGTCGCACTGGAATATTTTATTTATTTTGAAAAATAATAATTTATTATTGCATTAACGATGAAATATGATTATTAGTATCAAATACCAAAGGTTAGACTACTGTGGATTCATTACAGCGCAACGACAACATAATATGAATTTTTCTAAGAACATTTTATTTATTGATGAAGCATGTTTTACGAGAAGTGGTGTAACAAACTTGCACAATCAACACGTCTATGCTGATCGAAATCCAAATGCTACCAAAGTAACTCATCAACATGAGTTTAGGATTCACGTATGGGCAGGAATAATTGACAATTTTATTGTCGGCCCTGTTGTTTTGCCGCCAAGACTAAATAGCGTTGATTATTTGGAACATTTATAAAATACGTTGCCAGGTTTGTTAGAAGATTTATCGTTACAACTCCGGCAGGATATGTGGTTTATGTGTTCCATCACATTTTATTTTAAATGTTCGAAATTATTTACTTGAGCTGTAACCAGACAGATGGATTGGTAGAGGCAATGACGCTCCTGTAAACTAGGCGCCACGCTCACCTGATATGACTCGGTAGATATGTCAACAAAGGCCATTTTTAACAATAATTATTACAAAGTTATAATTAAAATACAAATTTGCTAATATAAAAATAAATTCTTCCTCACTGAATAATTTTTTTTTTATCATTTTTGATGACAAATTGATAAATTCCGATTGAAAGTGTTTGACAAAAAAATATGCTTGACAGGCCCAGCCAATGGTCGCACAAAGGAGACCGTACCTTAACGGCAATAAAAATATTTGACAATAAGAGCAACTGTCCATATTTCATCCTTAATGCAATATCAAATTATTATTTTTCAAAATAATTAAAATATTCCAGTTCGACACCAGACACTAAAAATCGAGATATCTCGAAATTGACTTGCTCTAGCGAATTTAAACAAGAGTACTTTTATTACTTGGAAATGTACACTGCATTATTTCGTAAACAAAAAAAGTAAAAAATTACACTGAGAAAAAAGTTACGGTTATTTTATTAGATCACAATTGCTGTGTGGCGCGCCCTCTGACGGCCACAGTGAAATGGTGTCCATATTCGGTTTTCGCACTCTAAAAAATCCACGTGTACCAGATTTTACGATAATTCGTTGGAAAATGTCCCATAATATTAAATATTTTCAATTTTTATTTTTCAACTTTATCACCCTGTATTTCCGAAACACAGCAATTTTGGAAAAAGGTAAGTTACGTCTATTCGGCTTATTTTGAACCCACAAATCTGTGGTATGATTTTGTACAGACCTTTTAGAGACACCCTGTATATTCGATGGTAAGGTGTCACATGTTCTAACCAGAAAATATGAACGCAATGATAAAGCTTCATACCAAGGACAAAAAACATTGCATAAAATAACCGATAAATGTTTCAACCTGCGCAGATGTTCTTTTCTTACAATTTTAGGTGAGTAAACAGTAGTAGTAAAATATTTTTCAAAAAAATGTCAAAAATGATGTTTGCAATTTTTCTGATCCCCTGAACAAAATTTACTTTAGGGGATTTATTTTTTTATTAAAAACAATTCGTTACTTAACAGATTATAGATTACAAAATGTTTAGTAAAAATAATGATGTTGAGGATTATTGCGTTTGAAACATCTTTTTCTAAATGGAATGTTAAATGTTTTACTAAACAGACGAAAAACTGTTATATTCTCAAAAATAATAAATTAGTTCGTCTGAAACGTGATGAATTATAATAAATTCAAATAAAACACGTTATGTTTAGTTTTACCGGCGTTGTTTATGCAGGTTTAATGAATTTCCAGTTTAGGTACTTTAAACATGATTAAAAGTAATATCTCAAACAACAGTCCATTATGAAAGAGCAGTGTGCCAGAGAGGAGATAAAATGTGTCTAATATATTTATAATTCCTTAATCCATCTGAATCATGTCAGCCAGGAATGTTTGTGGATTCAAGAGCAAAACTTAATTTGAATATTTTTCGTTGGATTACAAAAACTAAACATTCCAAAATGAATATTAATTAGTCGTGCTTAATCCAAGTTATTGATCAATATCATTTTTGGATTAAACATAACATATTTTTTTTGTTTGTAGAAACGAAGTTAAAATTGATCATATTTTAAACTTAACATTCAAGTAGAATATTATTTTAAATTACTAATTTGATTACTTCTAATTAAAAAGCGGTTTGTTGAAAAAATGGCCAATGATCTAATTATTGAATATTAATTTCTTTCTATACCACCACACCAACCCTTAAAGTTTTAATCCTACACCATTAAAAATTCATACATTATCATTTTTCTTTTTTTCAAACAACTCAAAAACCCTTAGGATTGTCGGGTATTAAATAAGTTATTTATCAATTTTCCAACGTTGATTGGATTTAAATGCAAGTCTTGGAAGATCGCCAAATCCAGACGAGGTACTCACCAAACTGACAACTCACATAGTATGCAAACGTTAAATTAATTTAATTATATAATAATCATCAATACCAGCTCCATATTCTTTCGATGGTGTGCTGATAACATTGGATGTCTCAGCGTAGCGATTTATATTTTATGCTAACCAAATTCGATTTTATTTTATCCCGGGTGGCCCATTTATCTTGATACAGCCTTATATCTTGAAAACGGCACATTTTTCGGAAAAAAAGTTCAAATAAAAGTTGTTTGCTATTGTGGGGCAAATGCAGTGGTGGTATCCATTTGCGAATTTGACACCCCTTCAAGGTTATCTCAAGGTCAACTTTGGTTTTTTAAATAGAAACATAGATTTTTTATTACAAAATCGTATTCTACAGAAAAAAAAATAACTTGTTAACAACATTGTTTTATTGCGATTGCAATAATAACATTTTTCCAACATTTATTTGCTATTACACGAAAGAAAAAGGTCTCGACAAAACCTTGAAATTTATTCTAATAAATGCTCACAATGATGACCTTCAGCTTCAATGCACTTATCAATTCGTTTTATGAAGGATTCCTGACTCTGAATAATATTCTCTCTGGTCACATTTCTGCAAGCATTTCTAATGCGTTCCATCATATTTTCCGGTGTAGTTCGGGCGTTCTGATAGACTACTTTTTTAATACTTCCCCATAAAAAGAAATCGAGGGGCGTTAAATCAGGTGACCTAGCAGGCCACACAACGGGGCCACCTCTTCCAATCCATCGATCAGGGTATTCATGATAGATCACTTCACGGGAAATTCTGGCATAATGTGCAGGACAGCCATCATGTTGAAACCATATATTTGCCGGTTCTTGGAGTGGTATATCTTCAAGTAGAAGGGGTAAATGCTGCTCTAGAAACTGCTGATATTTTTCTCCATTCAATGTTCCTTCAATAAAATATGGACCATTCAATCTCCAAGAGCGCTGTTGTTCTGACTCGATTCTTAAAATCATCACTATGAAGTTCTTGATGCAAAGCAATGTGATACGGGTGAAATTTATGCCGCTTTAATATCCTAAGAATTCTTGATTTAGAGATTCCAGAGTCTCGAGAAATTCTTCGACAAGAAACATGCGGAGTTACATCAATAGGCGCCAATACTACGATTTCATTATTTTCACCACTGAGAAAAGCTCGTCGAGTTCGTTTTTTCGGCTGTACATTTCCGGTTTCTCTAAAATCCTTCACAACACTGTAAAATGTAGCGCGGGATATAGGATTTCTTTCTGGAAAATGTTGCATATACAGTGCTACGGCATTATCGACATTTCTGTGACATTCCCCATAAAGCAATATCATCTCAACCTTTTGTGCTACAGAAAGATGTTTCATATTTTCTCAAAACTAACTTATTATTTATTGTGACTCACAAGTGTGAAGATATTATGAATGATTTCTTTGCTATAAATGTGCAACAATGTTTACCAGATGAAAAATTTACTACTTTTTTCTTTAAGTATAAAAAAAAATAAACTTAAATATTTGGTATGTGGAATCATTAACTTTTACATATTTATTTTGTATTATTCTTGAACCGCTATTCTAATTTTTTTCAGTTTTACTTTTTTCTTGGGGTGTTCGGTTCTTATAAAAATTCCTCTTTATTCTACATAAAAATATTCACATTTATTTTCGTCACACACTTTCAATACAACATATCAGGCAATATTTTTCCTATCTTTTTAAATAAATATGTATTTTATTATATTTGAATGTTTTAAATGTGTTTGTAAATATAATGAAAATTGTTTGTTTTTTTATTGATATTGACGTATTGGAATTTGTGTTAGAAAGAAAAGGAAAAAAAATGTTTCAACCTGAGGAAGTTACTAATTAGTAACGAAACGTCGTTTGTTTTGATTTCTGTGTGACGAAAATAGATATGAATATTTTTATGTAGAATAAAGAGGAATTTTTATAAGAACCGAACACCCCAAGAAAAAAGTAAAATTGAAAAAAATTAACTTTTACTTCCGAATGACGATCAGTAGGTATGTTCGTTAGTCTGTTATCAATTTTGCTATTTTTATCACAATATGGAATATCTTTCTATCTTAGAAAAAGTTTTGTTGATATTACCTGTGGTTTTGCAGATAAAAATGCTATACCCCATGCATTTTATTATTTTGTTGCGAGGAAGTTTACGAGAACGTATTTTAATAAATTCCTGATGAAGACAGGTGATCTTGTCGAAACGTTGAAACAAAGAAAAAATAAATAATGGCATTTAAATAATTATCTAAAATCAAATAATCAGTCGATGATTTTTAAATTGTTGAATCTCAATTCCAAGAACAAAAAACAGAGAAATTAACCGAAATTATTATCGGAATCAAAAGCATGTATTAACAAAAGTTTTTTTTTTATGGAGAATCCGATTCGGTAATGAAAAATATATGTTTCCATTAAGAAAAAACGAGTTGACCTTGAGATAACCTTGAAACGGTTGACAAACTCTTCAATGGGTGCCACCATTGTTTTTCCCCCACAATAGCAAACAACTTTTATTTGAATTTTTTTTCCGAAAACTGTGCCGTTTTTAAGATATAAGGCTGTCTCAAGATAAATGGACCACCCGGTATATATGTAGAGATATTTCTTTTCCTAACAGTTTTAGAAAAATGCGATCTAAGATGGGTTCACTAGTCTGCATGCAAATCATGCACTTTCATATATTATTTATCCCATGAAACAAAATTATACAAGAATTTAAAAATCGATTAAACGGCTTTAACAAAAGAGTTTTTATTCAGCCACCTGCTTTCACCAGGAAAATCTTATCCCAACTAGATAGGCCTTATTATCGGCTGATTGCTGTATCTTTGCGAAAGTAGTCAATAGATGTAAAAAATATGTTTCTTATTATGAGCTCTATAAAATATCATAGCCATACCCAAAACAGAAATATCGTTCTGCCTGATGCATTATTTAAACATCCACAAGAAGAGATATGTAATTTCCTCGCATAACTGTAAGCGATAAAACGGCAGAAGACAACAATTTTATCCTGCTAGCATCAGGTCTTCGATAGATATAAATATAACAAAAGGAAAATAATTTGCCTCCATAAATAATTTTTATAAAACTATTATTTCATTTATACGTACGTGCTTTGAGCATCCGAGGATGCTGGTAGCAATCTTCCCAATATCCTGCGCATAAACATTTTCCCGAAAGTTATCCTAAACATTCGGTTCATACAGCAGTAGAGTACGAAATTGATCGATCCATTAAGCAATGCGACTATATCCATGACTTCCCCATATTTTTGGTAACAGCCGTTAAAAAGATCTTTGCCCTTTAAGCCAATTAGAAATGCAAATATACCTTGTGGGAACTCGGTAATGACGAAGAGAATAAGTATGACAATAAGCATTTTTGTTGTTCTATCAGCTCGACGTTCTGATTTTGATACTGATCGACTTTCTCCTTCTATGGTTGTGTTTAACATGGAACTAGTATGTGCTTTTAAAACGACGTTTCGTTGTTTTGCTTTCAATAAAGTATGTATAAGCCAACAAGTAATTACTCCAAGTATAAGACATGGACATACTTTTATAAATACCGCAAACAGCCAAAAGTTTACGGTCAATAATGTTTGGTCTGTCTGCAGGTAATCTGTGAGCGCTAGGTGATATAGTGTAAAATACTGACCGTCTTCAAGTATAACAGTATAGGTAATTTTTAAAGTAAAATACCCAGTTGAGCAAAGAATTAGTGGCAGGATGTAACATAAAGTAATTGCAATTGTGCATCTATGATTTGAACACCATATATGGTTTCTGTCGATATACCTGAAAACAAAAGAAAAATCGCGATAAAACAGTTGGAAAAACGATATTATCAGAAACATTGATTGATTGATTTATCCGCACAAATATGTTCATTTGCCCGAATATTAACGTAAAATCTTGTATCCCATATCAATCAACCTTAGATTATGGTACAACACCAAGAAAGTGGAGAGTCGAAAGCCTTATTATTAATTATAGCTAATCTATAGAATATTGTTAAAGGTCCTGCATTTTCAATATTAATATTTTTTATATATAATATATGGATTATTTCTTCAATATTTTTTCTGCAATGTATTTTAAAGAAGAAAACTGATAGATAAAGTCACAGTTTTTCCATATTCTGCTTGTCAATATACCGAAAAAACATATAGGTACATTGAAAATAATGTTTATTGTTTTGTCACTTCCATACTATTATACCTCAAGCACAGATTTATAAATCTGGACCTCAAGCGTAAAGAACGCGGGCAAAAAAAATAGCTCACTTTTGTATGGGCTATGTTGAATAAAACATGTATAATAAATGATATATTCGAATTGGAGATCAGTTTCAAATGAAATAAAACAATCAAATCTTGAAAGTCAACACGTGTTTAATAAAATATCCAGTAATAGGGAACTATTTTCGCTTCAAACATTTTCTGGAGTTGTCTTTCAACTTGTATTTGTTTTATTTTAAACATCTATAAGAAATAAGTAAAAATAGAGCTTTGAAATTTCTAGAGATTTGAAATAAGGCAAAAAGTGGGAAAGAAACCAGCGCATGGCTAGTCTTTTGGATGTACACATGCTTGTCGTACGTTCTACTTGTACAGTTTTAAGTCGTCATGCAAGACGGAAGAGGGATGGACTCCACAGACATTCAATTTTTTATTCAGTTAATTCATCAGTTTTCCAAAATTAATATGGCCGATCAAAGCAAATTATTATTATTAGCGGCTACAGCGGCTGTAAGTATAATAAAACAGAAAAATAGAACGAAGTGGGCAAAAAATGGCTTCTAAAAAGAAAAGTTTCCTCATGTAAACTTGCTAAACGAATTAAGGTTAGAACCTGAAGATGGGTTTAATTATTTACGCATGGATGGGGAAACATACAATGAACTAATACACATGGTGACTCCATATCTCATAAGAATGGATACGCGAATGACAACAGCCATCACACCTCATAAACGTATATCTGGTACTTTGCGTTTTCTAGCAACAGGTAGAAGTTATGAAGACCTCAAATACACTTGTGCTATTTCTGCCCAAGCAACACTCATTATCTCTATACAAATATATAAATTCTGCAGAAAGCAAAATATGTTCTTCTCTTCTTCTCTAGGTGCCTTGCCCTACACGGACGTTGGCTATCATCAAAGCTATTTGCACCTTGTTAACTGCAATATGTTGTGTTAAAAAATCTAGAGAATTCAAATAGAAACTAGCTAAAAAATAAATATTGTTGTTGTAATTTGTGAATTAAACTACCCGTTTAACTCAATATAACGATTTTACATAATAAACCACGAAATTAAAATAAATGCAATTTATTGATAAAGCAAAATAACAAACTAAATACAAAATTCGAACGATATATAATATAGAAATTGATAACTAATCAAAATAAAATCGCAATTTTTTGACAGCTTTTTTCCATGAGCAATTGATATTTAAATTAATATACATACAGTGAGTTTCTGACAAATATATTTAAAAATATTCCAGCTGCTTTACCTCCCGCTCATCCAATGGAATATTGTCTATAATACTTTCTAATAATCAATCTTATGAAGAACAGACAACGATAGAAAAAGATAGTTTTCAAGGTATCGGACTACCTTCTAGAAAAATGGTCTTCAAAAAACACTTTGAGTAGTATTTTTATTTATTTATCACTGTATTTTTATTTTATTTTCTATTATCGTTAGTTCGATGTCGAGGGTTTTAGGAAGAATTTCATTAGGTTTTATAAATAAAAATATTAATATACTAGCATTACAGATATAATTAAATAATACTCTCATTATACATTACATCCTTATCATTTTTGCCAAGACAGCTGAAACCAAATAGCAATAACATGATATTATGTCATGAAAGGTAAGAATTATTTTTAGACTTTAGTTGTAAAATATACAGCGTATGTTTTTGAGGAAAAGAAGTTTAAAAATGATCAAATTCACGAAAGTATAAGTAATGTCTTGTATAATAATATAGAATTCTCCGAAATGCTGGTAACGAGATGATCTGGGTTTAAGAAGTCTGAAATATTGAGTATATACTTTTTAAAATTGTTGTTTATTTTAAAGTGAGCGGATGGGTTATTTCCAGAGACATTTACATAAAGGAGAGATAAAACTCTATTTGCTTAAATCATACATCCTTTCAAAGTTTTAGATCTGTGAGGGAGAGAGATAGATGGCAATGTTGTCGCGTGCTCAAGTCCTCGCTGTTTCCTCTACCACTGCCGTGCAGTTTTTTCATGAATAATCTATTCATATAAAAAAGATAATAGAGGACATACTTTCTATAAGTTTGTAAATTGCTCTTATGTTAAAATCGTTGTATAACATGTAATACTAAATATAAACAAAAACGTAAGTTGAAAAACTTATTTCATGAAGTCCGAACGTTTCGGGGACCAATCTGATCCCGTCGTCAGAGGATGATAATCAATATACAGGGTTATTCACGCTATACGACACGGAATAGTGTGGCTAAACTATTTAATTATCTAAAACTTTTATTCATGGGTTCGATAAAAATGATTTATGGCTACATTTTAAAAATATTGTGAATCTATACAGGGTGTCCCAAATATAAGAAATGCACCATAGTTGTGTTTTTTTAAATGGAATGCCCTATATATGAATATATCTTTATATTCCCCGTTCAAAATAAACCTTCATTAAAGTACATCTCACCTAAACCTGACAGTTTTTTAAATATTTTAATTTTAAAAAAAATATAGACATAATTTGAATAAAAAAATTCACACCTATTCGTTTGTTCTTTTTAAGCCAGTCTGGGCTCATAAATATTTCCAGTCATCACTTGTTACACCAAATATCAAAAACCCCCAATACTAAATACAGGGTGTCCAATAATATAAGTTATATGAACGTAAAGTTTAATTCTAAATAACTTGTTTATTTCAAATGGAACTCTGTCAAATATTATAATACTATCCTTTGGATAACTATTGACGTTTTCGTGGGAAATGCACATATGCATAATATTTTTAATTGAATCGTGAATAACTCTGTATATTCTGTAATTACATCTACTAATTCTTATATATATTATGGAAAAACATACTAATAAAAATAATTATGAATGCAACCTTTTTCTAATGTTTTTCTGAGTTTTTGTATCTCCGATTTCTGATAAACAGAAGAAGGCGACTGTGACTCCCGCATGCTGTAAAGAAAAAATAAAAATATGTAGTTATGCTTTAAGACCGACAACATACCAAATAAAACAAATTCATAGACCCCTTAATGTGGAAAATGACAAGGATATCATTTCATATTCCTTGGATTTAAGTCCTGTAAAATTTTTGTAGGTAATAATAGTTGTAGGTAGGGTAGTTATGTATAAAATTTTACACTCTCACAAATTTGACGGGCCAGTCATGTTTTGTTCTACAGGCACCTCAGACAAATCAGGAAAGTTCACATTTTTATACATGCAAATTTTAAGAATAGACTGTGTATTCTAAATTCAAAAATACCAAAAACATTTTGGTTTAACACATTTATCTAAAAACAAAAACAAAACACATCAAAATGCATAATATAAATGAATAATAAAGATTGTATTTACAGACACAGGCGGTAGATATAGGGCCGCAACATAAATTTGTCATTGCGGATTTCTATTGAAAACGGTGTATGATTTAGACAAAAGTGAAACAGTTGTGTTTCCTTTATTTAAATGTCTCTGAGTATTCCATTTAAAACAATATGGTGTCGGTATATTTAGCCTGCGAACATAAAAAACTATCTAATCTAATGATGTATAAATATAACTGACTTACCCGATAGCTAAATATCTCCATATAGCCAGGGTAAGAGTAAGACAGATTGATGTAGTGTGAAGTATTTGACTAATATGCACATGCATTAGCATGAAAACAGCTCCAATGTATGGAAAATCACGTTTACCAAGCAGATCCAAGTGATAATAGTATGCAAAAGGCATATATTCTATCATCAATGTCATATCAGTTATAGCAAGAGCTGTTAGTATTCTATTTATTGGTGCCTGGATCAGATCCTTTCTTGTCAGCACAATAACGTTCAATATGTTAGTGATTGATCCAATGAGGCAAACAATCATCGAACAAATGAAATGGTAATTACTGGCATAGGTGGTGGCTAAAGATTCTAATGATCCCCCACAGTACAGTTGATCATCCATATCCCTGTCATTGAAACTCTCGTGAGTGACGTGGTATTGCAGTTCTTTAATTTTCTGAATATCCTCATCGGTAATATTGTATGCAGTGCCGTTTGGATAATTATTCATTATATGAATTCTCAGAGAAGTAAGGTTGTAATACATAGCGGCTACATTTTTTTGAAGCTTGACTCTTGTACAATATTAGATGCTTGGGAATGCCTTTCTTCAAAGTTTTCTAAAACATATAAAAAAAAAATCAATTGTAAACTCAATATACCGGGTGATTCTAGCTATTACTCTTTTCGTGACATTTAGAACAGGAGTGCTTTCTAATAGTACAGAATTTTATGTTTCATAACATCCTATTTGTTGCCTACTTCTTGGATTCTTGATGCAAAATAGACTTTAGGAACCTCAACCCTAACAATTTTGTTTTAATGATTCAGGATTCACGTCAGCTACAATGCCTGGGTTTCAATCTTAGTTTATTTAAGATTAATTTCTAAGAAGCGAATCAAATTTTAAATTATTTTTATTACGTACCTAATATAAGAAGTTGTTAAAATATGACCCTAAATCTAGATTCGATTGGCGTTTGTTGTTTTGACTCTTAATAACTTCCGTGCATGTCTTAATTATATCAAAACTTAAGTGTTGAGGTTACTAAACTCGTTTTCATATTAACTGTTCAATTAAAATCCAACAAATATGATATTATTTTAAAGAAATACTCCATTCTGAAGTGAGAGAGATTTGACTTACATTTCACATAAATATATCATTAGAAAGATAATTATGTGTCATTTGACACTATGCACGAAGATCTTTTTACCACACATTCCATTAGAAATTTTGGGAATGTGTTGTCCCGCGAGGAGGTTTAAAATGTGCTTAAAATGTGTTCCCTTCTAAAGTAAAATCGATATGTGCGAGAATTTCTTTTTAAATTTAGCGATCTATATATAGTTGTCGTATAATTATGATAGATTATTAAAATAGAATAAATGATTAGGCTCGTTAACAAGATGTTATAATTTTTGTAGACGAAGACTATTAAAAAAAAGCTTTAAAATATTAAAGGTTATAAAGGTTTTAAACATCGGTTTTAAATACGTATCAAAATAGAAAATATAATTGAAAGAGCATAAAAATAAGACGCAATAATACCTAATGATCTATTAAAATATGCATAATTCAAATAAATTATTAACCTCGATGCACAGCTCTCCATAAAAAAATAAATTATTTGAATAAAACGACGTCTGCTCCACAAAACGATCTATATATGTATATACGTTAAAATCTTGCTTTTAACTGCCAGACATGTTTCGGACTACACGTCCATCATCAGTGGCTTAAGGAACCTTATACAATGTTGCTAGATGTGAGGGTCGTACTTCATACAAATATTAATTATATATTACAGATTAAATTACAGATTAAATTACAGATTATATTACAGATTAAACAACCCTCATCTACTCACCTCACTTGACTTACTCACCTCACCTCACCTCAAACACCGAATGTGTAGCTTTGGCTGTCTTCATCCTCGCCACTCGACATTTTGTTTTGTCTTATTTGTGATTCTTAAAACAGCCGTACTGTTGTGGGCTCTTACCAAATTGTTTAAACTTAACTTGATTTCCTTTAAAATGAGAAAACGAAGAACACAAACAAGAATAATTAACAAGTTTTCAACAATTTAACTATATTTTTATTTTATTAATTTGACACTCAATTTTTCCAACAAAATGGTAAGATTCCTACACGTATAATAACATTACATTATATCCTAAATAAGTGATTATTTTACAGATATGTATAAACGTTTAAATTAAAATCAATGTAAAAAATCTCTCTGTTAATATTTGTATGAAGCACGACCCTCGCATCTAGCAACATTGTATAAGGTTCCTTAAGCCACTGATGATGGACGTGTATTCCGAAACATGTCTGGCAGTTAAAAGCAAGATTTTAACGTATATATATATATATAGATCGTTTTGTGGAGTAGACGTCGTTTTATTCAAATAATACTATTCACTCCTCGTTAGATGGATTACTTCAGAAAAAAAAATAAATGTTTGTTTTGTCTCCGTTTTTACTTTCTTTTTGCAATACTTAATTGAGTTCGTTACGGAGGATTTTTTTTTTGTATAAATGGTTTATATATGTTTCAATTTCATAGATTTAAATTGCCTTTTTTAATAAAAATATTGAAATTTTAAATCAAGTTACGTCTTCGATCATATAATAACTTAACTGCATTAAACTCATCATTTTTTTTTCGCTTATACAAGATAAAGAGGTTAATTAAGACTACTATTTCAGCCAATCTAGCTTGACTCCAAATGAAATCAATTAATTAGAAATTGAATACTGCTCAACAGCTCAACCTAATTTAAAATTTCAATATCTCTTCGCCGTCCCACATTAAAAAGTTAATTTAAATCTGCGAAATAATAATAATAAGTTTATTGATAAATGTAGATATAAAATTTGTTAAGATATGGGAAAATATTAAAGCAAATATGTATTATATAAATATTATCAAGATATGTAGATATCCGATACCGCAAAATACAAGACTTAGCAGCAGCCATCGCATAACCTTGAAGAAAAGTTATACGAATAATTTCTACTGTAATTAAGATTAAAAAACTACAATTATTGTTTATCTGAGTCTTTGGTAAGAACTAAGAGAAATATATTGGTGTACATTAAACGATTTTTAGTGATGGAAAGCAAAGCATTTTCCTATAATAATTTGTCTATATCTAATTTCTGATTGCGTGAAAAAAGTAGATCTAAAGGGTACCACACATTGTCCCACCTGAAAATTATTTTCGAAATCATGTGCTGAATAACATTTAAAAGTTTTAGTGTTGTTGAATATGCGCTGCCCCAAGCAATAATTCCATACGACATGATAGACTTTATAACAATGCAAAATAAACAGTCATCTCACATATAATCATGGTACAGTACAGTCCAATGTTATCACCAAATATTTTGCATAACTATAATTTTTAAAATGTAAGGCTATGGACACAACGGGGACCATCGACCCTGGACCATAGTATCCTCGAGGCTCGGAGTCTGAAGACGATATTATTCTGAATTCAGGTGCTTAAACGTGGTACCAATATAAAGAGTGTGAGAATACGAAGGTGCATTCGTTAAACCAAAAACGTGTGTTAAATGGAGAATTTCATCATATATATATATATATATATATATATAAAGACTTAAGAGAAAACCCAGATCGTTTTTTTTTTGACTATACTAAAACACGTTTTACCACTTCACCAAAACACTTTGGTGGTGGTAAAACGTGTTTTAGTTTAGTGTTCTACGCCAAAGGTTGTAGCCATCGATTATATGCTAATGAAAATAGGATCATTTTATTAAATTTTCAACGATTCAATGCGACGTACGTAGGTCGAGGGTCCAAAAAATACTAAGCTCGGTTTTACCCTTGCCAAGAACAAGGGCTTCGATCGAACCTTTTCAGATCGATAATCGGCGCTCCGACGTAGCCACACGAATCTAATATTGTGTGTTTATTTTTTTGGTGCGATCTTAGACAAGGAAAGAGTTCCTTGTCTAAGGTTGCGATGCTATGGTAGAAGCGATGGTCGGCGCTCCGTTGTGTCGGTACACTAAGGCTCACTTCTGCATTCAAACTGTTATCTCTTAAGTCCTATTAAGAGATAATCGGTCATATGCTGGGTTTATACGAGATTAATGGGTACAAAATTTATGGACACCATATAATGATTCTGTCGCGTAGATTATTTTTTTCTAAAATTCTAATCTAATATTTTAGCTCCTATAACATTCATATCATATGTTATGTGTAGAAAGAATCATTCATGATATGAATGCCATATTTTCAATCAGTTTTGGATGAAGATAAGCAGTTATCAATATATTTCTGTATACATATATAAAATGAGGGCTAGAATATGAAATCTAAATGCATTTATAAATTCATTTTACCAAGGAAACCAGATATTATGTGCATAGAGTTCAAACGTTCGACTTCTTAGGTCGTAATTAAAAAGAGAACATGAGTTAACTTATTCTAGTGCTCTTAATAAAAGCCATACAAATTGCACGGCAATGGCTATGTAATCTATTTTGAACTTTGCATTAAATTTGTATGAACTTATTTAGCATAAGTTGATGACTAGTTACCTAATTGAATAATATTATTCATGAGTAGACAATTAAAGTGATGCACAGAGCGGTGTTTTGATGAATTGCTGGTCAAATACAAATTTCCATTCAGCCCGATTAAAGGATGGAACTTCCCACGCTATCTAATTACCACACGAAATTCCTATCTCAATATAAACTGGGAAGGTTGGATTTAAATATTATTTATGTATTAACGTGCCTGTTATTACAAAAAAAAAAAAAAATAGAGAACAGATTATCGTGTTTATCTCCAACATCAACTTGTGTTAACAAGAAATTAGTTATTAACAATATCGATTATATAATCAATTTGTGTAAAAGTGTTAATCGACTGAGTTATAGGTTGACAGACACTAACGAATTCGTTTCGTAATTATTATGAGCTCGTTAGCAGGAGACCATTTCATCCTTCTGTCAGCATTACCCACATATTGGGGTATGAACAAACGCTTCAGATGGTGGTCTTCAAGCGTTTTTATGTCGCTCTTCAATGCTGATATCCTGATGGCGGTTTGTGTTATGTTTGCATGATTTTATATTACTTCTATCTTTACTACTGGCGTTCCCTATACATTGAATTTGTCGATCTATTGGCAGTAGAGTGTATGTGCTGTGGAGACTTTATGGTTTTACAACTCTTTGCTGGTATATATCTCGCTTTACTTAAAAGCAGGACGATATGGTTGATGTTGTTTGCTATTACTACATAAAAAAAAAATTTTCACGAAATGGTAGGTAGCTGCATTGTATAACTGCTCAACTCTAATTTTTCTTTTGTATGTATACATGTTTGAATCTATATTATAACTTAGACACTAGATAGGATTTCTTTGTAAAATTTATTAATGCCACTGAAGATGGAATAGTAAAGTTCCGAAACACGTTTGGCTGATTCGAACATCTGTATAAAAGTATTTTGTGGAGTAGACGCCTTTGATTTATATATAAATAAATAGTTACAGCTTGTGTTCTTTACAGCTATATTGCAGGAAAATGAGATTCAAATATTTTTTGGTTTTGATTTCTTGAACCTTATTTACCAGTTGTTTTTATGATTTTTCTTGGGATGAGCTTTGATTTAAACATCAAAATGAATTTGAAACTATTTTTAATATTAGTTCCATGTCATTTTTAACCAACATTTCGACTTTTCCTGATTGGAAAAATACTACTGACACTATGTATAGATGAAATACGCTCACATTCAAGTAAAACATAGAAGAGAGAAAAAAAACATCACAAATATGTCGTTTTTTTTAATTTTGTTTACTAATTTCTATATTTTACTTGAATGTGAACAGATTTTATATACAATTTCTAGTTATAAACTTATGTATTACCGCAAAATCCGAACATACTACAGTTGCAACACATTTTTAATTCCATTCCTATCTATAAATATTCACAGCTGATATTATTTTTTTAAAAAACAAAACAAATCTATACCTGGCTAAAAATTGTCAACTATGATAGCCGAGCAATATGATGTTATTATAAATTTGAATCAGTAATAATTGAATGTGAGTTCTATCATTCACAGTATGCCCACTCTTTTTTATCCGATTCATATATCTAGCATTTCTATTTTTTGCTGTTACATTGTTTTTCCAGAATTAATGTAGCATCGAAATCAAAATGACTCGATGTGTTTTTTCAATGCTGTTTTTCCAGAATTTGCATTCCGGTGCTTGTGATCTACAAGGCCTATTGCTTTGTTTGGCCTATGTACTAATAATAATTATTTTTGCATAGCTAGTATGTATTTGGTAAACGACATGCGTGTTCTTCATTTTTGGAGTCTTAGTGTGAAGTTTACTATAGATTTTTTATTTTAAAGTGTTATTGTTTTTGTAACAGACAGGGTTGTATTTTCTCAGTTTATTTATTAGAATTTGTGAATTAATTATTTAAAAATTTTATCTGTCAAATGTTTGAGATGACGGTTTTTTTTATTATTCAGGGCCTGTGGGTTGGATTGCTTTATCTGCTAGTCCAATAATATTAATTTTTTTATGAGACAACGTGTGGCAAGAATTATAATTTATGTACCTTTAAGACGAGTTCAGCTTTCTATACATACCATTTTGTCTTTTTGTTGCTTGTTCGTATTAGAGTCGTGTTGAGAAAATTAATTTGGTTCTTGTTCTCAATTTGCATCGTAAATTGCAACTTTGGGTTGTATGAGTTACATGCATCTTTGATATACCATTAATTTAATGTTTGGAGATTAATACGATGCAATCGAAAATGTTAAACAAAGCACATAAGAAAAAACCTTGGATATCAATAACTATAAATTTGTGTGGAGAACCGTTAATGAATTTACAAACCGCAATAACAAAAGCTGTAAGAACCTTATCAGCAAAATAGTGGATGATTATTGTAGGGTGATTGCGGATAAAAAACTATTTGTGGAAGATTTTTATAAGCATAATAAGGGAAACAAATGGCAAACAATATATTAAATTCTGGCATTGATTTAGAACAATCTGTTGATAACCTCAATAGAAACCCAAGTTCCATATTTCTTAAACCAGGCATTAAATATGAAATCGAAAGATGTATATGACCTCAAATTATATTAGTAAACCTCCATCATATATTATTAATTTAATATTTACAAGAGGCGAATGTCCCAAAGCATTTAAAGAGGCTATATTACAACCCATTTTCAAAAACGGCGATAATGAAAAAATAATTAACTATAGGCCTATTAGCTTGGCGTCTCACATAAGAAAAATCTTTAAAAACCACTCAAAGTTCGCCTAACAGATTTTACGAGAAAGCATAATATCCTCTCTGATTTTCAATTCGGTTTCCGTGAAAACGTATCCACTAGCGATGCTATTGGTACTTTAACTAACCACATTTATCAGAGCATGGATAAGTCTTTGCTCTGCGGAAGCGTTTTCGTCGATCGGGCAAAAGCTTTTGACACAGTCTCCCATGTAAAACTACTGGATAAAGTTGAAAATTATGGTGTAAGGGGCAAAACGCAGGATCAAATAAGGACACAGGTTGTTAATATTGATGGATACAGTAGCTTTCCGACTGGGGTAAGTTTTGCTTTTTGATCTATATATCAACGAATTGCTGAATCTGGACTTGGGAGGTACGGTTATATCATAAGCGGATGATACCGTCTTATCACAGGGAACTTCTTGAGAGGAGGTCGATGGCAACCTTGGAAAGGATCTCGGAAGGATGGTTAACTGGTTAGACGTGAATCTTCTTACGGTAAACCTGGAAAAAACTAAGTATGTCCCATTTTCTTGCTACAGAACGTGATTACCGGTTAACAGTTTTCTAAGGTAAAACTACATCACAGAAGTACAATATGGACATTACAAATGACAGTCTTTGCTGTCTACACTTGTATCTCTTCAAATATTTCAAAAACGGATCCTAAAGATCATATATGGTTTAGACGTACAATTTCCAACTAATTTATTATTTCAGTCCTGTAATATCTTAAACATAAGGTATCTTTTCTACATGTCATGCCTGACACACCTATCACAGGGTAAATGTTCCCTGAATTTCTGTGGTCATTGCCATAATACACCGAGTAATACACGTAGTAACCTGGATGATATATGGTGCCTAAAATAAATAATTAGTCAATTGGGCAAAGATGTTTTGATTTTATAGTGCCATAGTTATACAACTATTTCAGTCTTGAACTAAGATAGAAAATAAAGTGATCTTATTTAAAAAAACTGAAATGGAAGACCCTCTATGAGATGTTTTTAATTTTTTTTTAATTATGTCGGTTTTCGGAGAAGTTCTGCCTCTTGGCAATACAATACTATAATATATATTTGTTGTTAATTTAAAATTATGTATATTTTATGTTCAATAAAAAATAACAACCTTGTTATTGTCATATTTTAGAAGTGTTAAATTTGAAAATAAAATGACTGTTGATTTGGCGGCAAAATTTAATTTTGTTGAAACCGCACAATTGCGATTCCCAAAAAAATATTTTTACGAGAATATTCTCACCCTACGTATGCCAGTACGGATTATCTATGGTGGTAGATTAGAAGTTAGAAGTTTTTACGGTGATACATTGGAATAGATCGTTATTCAGACTAAACTTACAAATAATAGTTCAATAGATTTAAACTTCGAAAAATAACTACCGCTTTATCTTTCTCTTTATTTTGTCAGTTAAATGTTTCACAGCCTCGTAAATTCTATTACCCGCACATCAATTTGAAACTTACATACATCGAATGGGAAAAATAGAACCAAAACTTTATTTATCTTTAAAAACAGCGAACTGTTTATTTAAATTAAAACTTTATTATTTTCATAAATTAGCAGAATAGTTTTATTTTTTTGCCAATTAAACCTGAAATTTGTTAGTACATCTTCATAAATTTTGGGTTATTTAGAGATTTATTATTAAAAAAAGTATATAATTCATAGTTATTACGTACTGTTTGTTTATATTGAAACACTCAATGTTTAATTTTGTTTTAAAGAAATGAAATATCCTTACCATATTACATAAATCTGCGTGGATAATACGAATAGTAGTAGAAATGGTTCAATTATTTCGATTTTATTTTGCATTTAGGTATTTGGCTACTGTTAATGACCTTTGAAAATTTGAAAATTATTTATGCTTGAAAATTCAGGTTGGCGTTTTATTATTTTTGGTTATACACCGTGTTCAAAATGTCCGGGTTTGACAAAATAACTTAAAATCCAAGGCTCTGACGAGAAAATGTGTCAGACAAAAATTGTAGAACTCTTTTCGAGCTATTACTGTGAGATCTCGATTATGTCCTCGACCATGACCTTCAAGCTCTTTTTAAGGTAAGGTCTATTTTTCAAATAATGAAACCTCAGAAGAGAGCGGAAAAATCTACATTCCGATATTGTCTTAATTGTCTCAATCTCAAGACGGTTAGGTCAGGTCAAGGGTAAAGTTACGACTAGGTCAAGAAATATTTAATAGAAGAGTTGTAGAATTGTTTATGACCTGTGATTTTGATCGCTATGTCAAATTATTTTGTTTCTATAATCATGCATTATTTTCACGCATGTGAAACAGAATATTTTAGTTCATTTCCATTAAGCAATAATTCAAATTTGTTTTTATTTATATTATCCGAATTCCCTCTGCGTTATTTACACAGAAGTAAATAATTGCAATACATATCGATAAGGATTTTTTTGAAACGAAAAATATGTTTTCTTTCAGTTATTTTTGTTTACAACATTATTCTTGATATGGGACAATTTTGAAAGTTGGTTTTCTTTATTTAAATTAAATTTTTAATTTGCTTCTTCATTACAATTTGGTCTCTAAGATAGGAACATTGATCTTACTTAAGACATTGTGTTTTTTTTTTCTGACGAAGCGACATTCGATTTAAAGAGTATCAAGTCAAGAGATATAATATAAGATATTGGAGTCCTGAATATTTTAATTGCATGATCGATAGCCTATTAACTCAATAACCTGAAAAGTCAAAGTCTGGGCCGCTATTCTTAATAATATTATTTACCTGTTTTTATTCAAGGAAATCTCGCTGCTGAAAAGTATGAGACAATGCTGAGAGACGATATCATCCCAGCCATATTTACGGACACAAATTCATTTTATAATTTTGCATTATTTGGCATCGCAGATCGAACGCTTGGAGACCACCGTCCGAAGCGTTGCTGATGCCCAAATATTTTGGCTGATGCTAGCAGAAGGATAAATGGTCTCCTGTTAGAGTTTTGTGTTTACACTATTTTCAATTCATTTCTATTTTTACGGCTAGTGTTACATATACATTGGATTTGATAGGTCTCTTTATGGTGGGATATCCATTACTATGTGTATGTAGATAGTGCTAGTTTACATATATCTACTGTTGTATATCTCATTGTGATTAAATGCAGGCCGATATTGTAGATGGGCAGTGACTATGGTACTCTGACGAGCTCATAATAAGAGCGAAACGAATTCGTCAATATCTGTCGTCCATGCCTTGGCCTGGTTGTACTGAATTAGACTGAGGCCCTGCTAAATTAAACAAAATCCCTTGTGTAGGCAAAACCAGTCATTTTGTCCGCTATGCCATGAAATTATTTTTCATTTATATTTACGGACACAAATTAATTTTATAATATTTACTTATATAGAGTTATGCAGTATTATCATTAATTATTTCCATTAAACATATCATAACTCCTCGTAATGCATTACTTTCGAAATATATTTGAATTTGTAAACCTACTTCGATAATTGTGGAAATGTTTTTGTAACCATGTCACTGATGATGAAACTTATTAGCGTCGAAACATGTATGACAAATTTTCCATGATTTGAATACATATATGAATATTTTGTGGAGCTGACGTTTCATTTACGATATTAAAATATTTGATATGTTATCAAATTCACCTACTGTCAAGGATAATCGAGATATTTACGGTTCAATAGCAGGTTTCAAAAGAAAAAAATATTCATACGTTTATCTACTACACGATCGACCCAGTATACTTTTCTGTTTCGTCAAAAAACGGGCAATTTGAAACTAAAAGTGACATTGTGCGAGCATTTCTTCTAAAGAATTGCTCCTCCAAATTCTATTGAATTTATGACTGAGTTTTGATTCCCAGTCTATATTTAAATGTTTACTTTTGTACGTTTATTTTTCTGTTATTTCAGATTGGCGCCTCTTTCCTCATATTTCTGATTAACCAGGAATGCGATTCGACTGGTATACAGTCTAAGCAATTGCCTGTAACCTAAGAAAAACTTTCTCCTCCTTTTAACGCCGAATGTTTAAGTTTATACAATTGGATCAATTCAAGTGTAAGTTTATCATTATAATTTCTTTAGTGCGTTCTTTATATTAAAAAAATAATAAATTTAATTAGAAGACTAAATTCCAAGTAGAGACAAGTTGCTCTCCATTATAAGCGGTTATGATAAAGCAGATTTTTCAATCTAATTGATGTACAACTTTAAAGAGGGATTTTAAAACTTCATAAGTACATTTTCAATCAAAAACTTTTAATTGTAATACTAATAGCAGAATTTATATTCCATAATATACCTACTCGAAATGTAAAATTATTGCATACTTCATCATAATTTATATACTAAATGAACATTTATTATCCAATTTGCCAAATGGAATTAGTCTAGTAGATGTACCCACCAATATTAATTACAGAGACACAATGATAAATACACATGTTCAACATTGGATATATGAAATAAAGATAGATATAGTGTCTAAGGTGTCTGGTTAATTGTTATGCAACATTTGTGTTTCAAGTTCATATAGGTAGATGCTGTCATTATTGCGAAAAATCAAACAAACGCGGCGGAGTCATTTGACATCAATTCGAATGTATAATATGTACCTAATATTAAACGAAATAGTAAACATTCTTCAAGAAATCACAAAGAAGGTCTGTTTTATCGTTTTTATACTGACATCAAGTTTAAATTTAAAACCAACCAAGATTATTTAAATCTTTTTGAAGAATATTACTCGATATTGAAGTGCTGAAAGTTAGTAATTTGATATTTCGTCGGCTAAATGTGTTAACCTGCTAACTCACATGATGTGAGTTTTTCAGGACGAAAGAAAAACTGCTTTGAGCAGTAAAAACATGTTTAAATAGCCACGAATTGTAACAAAATAGTTGTCAGTATTTTGGTAACGTATTTTTAAAGCTAAATCTCGAAAGTGATAATGAATAGTTATTAAGTTGCAAATCAAGAGTTTGTTTGTTATTTAAAAATATTTCTAAAATAAATGTCTCATAAAATAATGGTTTTATAATTTTTTTTCCTTCTATTTTAAAACAAAATTGTTTAAACCCAGCACTAAAAATTGTATCAAAAACCACGAAAAAACGCTCTAAAGTAGGCTACTAGGTTTTCAAACTAACATTGTTTGATTTTATTCTTAACAAGCGATATTACTGTGCTTTTTCCAATTTATTCTACTAAATGCTATATAAAATCCAACGATAAAACGAAGTTTATTAAGCCTTACTTCAAATTTTAAAAATACGTGTTTTTTTCGTGTATGTTTAATATTCTACACTTCGTGCCAAATTTCAAACCGTTTCTGTCATTAGTTTTGAAAGGCCATTAAATTGTAGAGAATCGAATTTACGCGATTTCAATTTCCAGCAGTTACTGTGTTTTGGCATGGGACAACCGATTTAGCGGGGGATAGCAGTAATTAAAAATATACAGTTAGCTGGTATACGTGCGTCGTAAATTAAACCATTTTTAGCCTAAATAACGAGTTAAACGTACTGGTGGATGTAAGCCACTATCTAGTTCCTAAATATCCAAACATCCCAAAATAGTAAAAAATGGAGTTAGCGGGTTAACGCATTTAGCCGACGATTTGTCAATGCCATTTATTTATTTATTATTTCAAATTAATAATTGTCAAAACAAAACCAATGTGTACTTCAAAATTTACTTTTAAAAGTAATGCTACATAAACAGTTATTTTATGCAAACTCCTTAATATCTCAAAAACAAAGCACGATAGGTGAAAAGATATGTTATAATAATTGCGGTAAATGATTAGGGTGAATTTGATTATTTAATAAAAAATAGGTGATTCCATTTAAACGAAATTAACTCACGCCATGTTGAAGTTTGTCATTTTTAAAAACTAATTTTGAATGATGATATAGACCGACGGGTAAACTGGCAATGAATCGAAAGATCAATCTCTACATAATACGAGTAGCTTTACAAAAATTAAGCTAAAATATTTATCAATTAATGAATAATAAATTTTTAAAGGGTGCCAAAAAACCATTAATTGTTATGGCACGGTGCTTCCTATGAACAATAACACTGGGAATCAGAAAATAATTTAAAAAAAAATAAAGTGCCGTTGAAAATAAGCAAATTGGGGTCGGTTTCCAATATATCCGGAAGTACTGTACCTTGAAAATGGGAGTAGGGCACATTGAATTAGGTCTACGCTATTTTTTTTTTTAATATTCCAGTCCAGTCTCGTAAATGGATAGACGCAGTTGCCGGTGGGACACGCTGTACATGCAATAACTAATTTTGAATTAAACTTAATTACCATATTAAAAGCTGGCCTACCGACCAAGAATCAACCAGAGTATTTGATGGAAAATTCAAAGGAAAGTTAATTGCAAAAAATACGGGACGTTTTATTTAAAAAATGTATAATATGTAGGTATTAGAATTTAAAAGGCTTTTTTATGAGAAGCCGTGTGAAAATATCACATACCTTTTAAAATAAAGCAATTTGTAGAACCTAAATCTATAAAATATTTAAAAATAATACATACATATTATATGCTTGCATTTACAATATAATAAATAAACTAGAGACATGAATCTCATGATAATAAACGTCTTTATTTATTGTTTTAACATTTACAAGAAGACAGTGATAGAAGGTATAACAAATAGGCGAAGTTTGGCTACAGTTATTCTTACACTAGACTAAAATATATATAAATTAAAATGTAAATCCCAAATATAACAAATAGAGGAGAAATAAATAAATAAATACAAAGTTATTATATATCAGGGAGTTAGTAAATAAGAGCGAAATATTTTAATAGACGATTGCTAAGGTCATATTTTTTCAAAAAGTCATCTTGGTCAATTGCAATTGTCTAGACAACTCAATCAAATAAACAACACTATGAGGTAGATAATTTTAGTTATTTATTATTAAACGGTCCAATAAGAAAAAATGATAATAAAAATGGAAAGTTTTACAAATGCAATGGAAATTGGATACAAATTTACATTTCGTCCGTTTTCGAATCACTGGCGATTCCCACTGTAACTTTCTTGCGGATGAGCTAATTACCATTCGTGAAGCAATTCCTCGGCAACTCAGATCTCACATGTGGTACATGCATGATGATGCGCCAGCCCAATACAATGTTAATTCCCGTCGTCAGTTAGTTGCAGTATATTCCAATCGTTGTGTAAGTCGGGGCCTGCCACATTTTAATTTGAAACATGTGTTGATTCAAGAAATCGAATTTTGGTAGACTCTGATATAATTGGGAATACACCAGAACCATTTCAACGAATACGCCACCTAATGCAGCGAACAATAGACTCTTATATCAGTGCTGATGTTCTAGGATCATACCAGGATTATTTTAACGAATACGCTAATGCGGAGATGAGTAGACTCTTGTAGCACTACACATTTTCAACATAATATGTAGTAATGTAAGTTGCTTTTAAAGTACTTGTTAGCGTTACGTTATTGTTTAATGTTATTTTGCTGTACCTTTTCAACAAATTACAGCAGTTAATTCGAGAATATAAACCAGTTTTGTGGTGAGTACACTCGTAGTCGCACGGTCTGGTCAAAGCGAAAATATTTTGTAAACTCCAGAATATGGGTATTTATCATGTTCTAGGTTATCACAAAATATTTACAAAAATAACACTATCTGTCTTGTAAACTAAGCATTTTCGAATATTGGTTTATATTTTATGAACTTTTTAGATAAAAAAAATCTCATTTACCAACACCAAGGTATCCCAAAACAAATTTGTTTTTATCTCTCGTCGAAACTGGTTAACTGGAAGCATTTTAATCGCTACATCATGATTATGTAATTATCTTGCCATACGAGATTAATTTCCTCGTTGTTTGACGGTTTTTTAATATTATCTTCAAAGAGACAAACGAAACCAATATTTCATTTTCCAAAGAAAAGTCATGCTGTAATAAAAATTTGTTTGTTGAAATAGTGCGTTTGTCAATGAAAAAAATTTACAATTTTATCAAAGTTTTTTATGGAACAAAGAAAAACTTACATAACTATTAAAAATTTAATTGAACAAAATACGATAAACAGAAACCAAAGCATAACAATAATTATATAAATGCCGCTTCACCATGAAGGAGGCATTTTTCAAGTTGAGTTAGATAGTAACTTCTTCTAGGTATATAGGTAAAGCTTATTATCTAATTCTTTGTTTTAGACGTCCCTGCAAATCCATATCTACCACCGTAAGATCGGGACTCCCTGGGATCTATAAAACTGAACGATTTCGCCCGATCTATTTTTGTCCACACTTCAAAACAAGCCTTTCCTTTGCTTCTCTCGCAAGATGCGTGACAGACCGAATCTTATGGCAGTTGCTCCTAACGATGAGGCAAAAAACCATTTAATATATTTAAATAAGAATGTCTATTACAAATTCTCAACTAAATACGGTGCTATTATACCTACTACAGTATCATTCCCAAGTTCTAATGGACGCTGAAAACGGCATCGACTCGTCGCATTCCCAGCTCGTTTCTGGTCCCGCTACTATATATACTATATCTATATACTATGAGATACTATACTATAAACGCGGCGAATTCCTTTGTACCCATGTACATCAGACGTACCGCCACGAAGAGAACTAACTGTTCCTTTTTAAACTGTGTTAGAGACGTACCTTATTTTGCTTTACAACGTCCTGAATAGTTCTTTTTTGGACCACCTGGAGTTGAATTTGAACCAATTTTCTTAAATAGTATTTTGATAAATACTTTAGAATAAGAGTAAGTAAGTAAATAAGTACTTTACACTTTACTCATGTAAAAAAAATATTTTTAACTTTTTGAACACGTGGACCATCGTATTTTTGCAGCGAGAAATTTTTTTATAAAAATTAGTTCCTCGAAAAATGCAATTTTTGGTCCGTTTGCCTTCTTGTCTACCACTTCGCCGGACTTACTGTATATATTTAGATTGTGGTTCATTTTTCAATTCCATTACGGACGTCCTTTAATATAACAGATTTTTTATTTAATCTTACAGTAAATTATTTAATTTTTCTCTATGGGCTATTTTTTTTGTATAACTTGAAAATATTAGTTCTCTGTTAGGAAATGTGCGAGCAAACGTGCAGGTCGACGAATCCCTTCTTTTTATGCAGAATATTGCTTCAGACCATCAGCTTTTGCAGTCTTCTACAGTAGCGGAAGGCTAAATTGAGGAAAGTGAAAATTCCAAGAGTGTGTTCGGCAAAAAAAAATTAAAAGAAAATTCCAGTGAAGAACCTCCCACATCAATTACCCCTGAATATTTTTAGTTAGAATGTATTTTTCACTGTATAAACTATTTAATTATAATTTCAATATCAGGAAATAAAGCTAGTTTATTTTATTATTAAAATAAAATACTTTTTCAGCAATCGAAAATCGAACAAAGGATAATAATATAATATTCAACAAGCACGATGGATATTATTTGCTAATAGCCATTATATGCGAGTTGAATACTATATTTTGCCCACGAATATTTGAATAATTTTGTACAAATATAAGTACGTACATATTTTTGTTTACTGACATTTAATATAGTTTTTTGACAAAACAGATCATTTGTTTCTGATGGAAATTTCCTCTGTATTGTTGTAATATTCATCTATTAAATAATTATTAAAAACAGCGGAAATTAATAAATATTATACGCAGCGCAGTAGAAAATATCAAGATATTCTGATGAAATTAGTATTTTATGCAACGATCATGTAATGATAGTTATTAATACACGAACATAAACCGGGATACGAAACGAGCCGAAGGTGAGTTTCGTATGGTTAATGCTAGTGTATTAATAACAATTACATGAGAGTTATACACGCTATTTTTTCTACACCCGATAAATAATGAAGAACTATAAATATATTTTTCTACGACTGTCTTTAAATGCCTTTATTATATGTTCAATCATGATTTGACAATGTAGTACATTGTAATGCTGTTTATCATTTGCCTAGCAACTTGTGGGAAATATTATTACGCACGGATAAAATTTCATTGTGTAATCAATTGTAATGACAAAAGTAGCGGCGGGCATGAAAAATCACCATAGCAACGCCGAAAATACAAACACCAAATTGACAGTTTTGGTATTTATAATTAATAATAATTATAATTAAGTATTTCGCTAATTTCAAAACACATAAACAGTGATAGTGAATATAGTTTAACACCACCTAGTCAATTTAATACTTCTAATTTATCGTTTTAGGCTTATATGCTAACAAGGGTAAGTTTCGAAAAACAAATATTTTCCTAAAAATTATGTTAAATTTATTCAAAAGTATTAAAACAGTCGTAGAAAAAGTATAGTGTGAAACTCACATGAAATGACCATTTCCTACTCGTATGATTTGCAGCACTCGCCTGCGGCTCATGCTGCAAACGATCATACTCGTAGGAAATATATGTCATTTCATGTTCGTTGCACAATATACTATTATATTTGTATTGACAAACATCAAATGCACAGTAGGCTTGACTGAAAAATTATGGGTTTCTATTCGTTAAAAATCTGTATCGTTATGAACAATCTGTATCATAATGGATCTCATTATGAAACGGATTTTTGGCATATAAGTGTATTATTATAGTACGGGTGTCGAAAATTAGTACATTATAGTATACCTACTTAGGTAGAGAAGCAAGCCGTTATTGACCGAGCACGTTTATATCCTGAGGTCAATAATGGCTTTGTCAAACGAGGTATATATACAATTTTTTTTACTACTAACCCTGATAAATTACAAATTTATCATAAACTATAATTGAAGCGCTTGGCGGAAAAAGGTAACAAGCCACACTTGTCATAAAAATGAGAAAACTATCTTTGACTGTTGTTCTTAATGAAATAAAGTGATCTGTGTTTAATCTTTCGTAATTAGATAATAGGTGTTTTGTAGTAGTTTGTAAATTTCCTTTTACGATTAAAATATTATATTGCATATTTTGCACAAAAGGCAATAAGCAACATCAGTATTTAAAATTACGACATGTGGCTTGTTACCTTTTGCCGCCAAGCTCTTCAATTAGGCTTGATTATATGTTGAAGTTTGTCATTTTGAAATATTTCAAAATATCAAATGGAATGGAAGTTTGGTTGTCAAACTGACAGAATATTCAAAATCGAATTTTAGGCATCGTTTTGCAAAAATAAACGATATTAATTATTTATCACATAATGTTTAATAATTTTTAAGTACGAGTGTTACGTAGTACGACTGTTTAATTTACTATACACCTTATTCTTTTTATAATTAATATTAACTTTAACAATAAATTTTTTATCACTTTGACATTTAGTGGTAATTAATATTTTTAGTGACATTGTCAAAATCAACATTGTTTTTATTTCTTAAAGTAATCCATTTCAAAGAGGAGGGGGCTGTATTTGGAAATGAATCGACGTCTACTCCACACAATTCGTTATTTAAATAAATATTCAGACCAAAAGAAGAACATAAGACATGTTTCAAATTCAAATTCTTTATTTTGTCATAAAGTGTACCTACATTTCTGTACATAGACATGTCAATATTCTATTCCATCTTCAGTAGCATATCACATAGAATTTACATACACTCAGATCTTTTTAGTGGTTATACATGGAACAATCAAACATTTATAATAGGAAACATTTTTCTTAACATAGATTATTTAAAGAGCCTATTATATTTTCCATGTATAACCACTAAAAAGATCTGAGTGTATATAAATTATATGTGATATGCCACTGAAGATGGAATAGAATATTCCGAAACATGTCTGGCTATGTTCTTTATTTACATAGGTATTTTTTAATTATTTTTATATTTACATGGGGAGAGAAATGCCAATTTTTAAACGTTTTTCTACATTAAAAACAAAAATTTAAAACTATATAGACATGATGCCAAAGTTTTTATAATAGTATATTAAGTGTAGTTTACTGATCGACGACAAATTGGAGGCGATCGGTAAACTACTTACTGTTTGAGATGCTTATACTATTTTTTGTACGATCGAAATAGCTAAAATTGCAATTTTATTATTTTTAATAATTATGATTTTCAATTGAATACAAATTCAGGGTAGCTGAATACCCTCTACAATGTTGCAGTTGAACGTTGCCATGGAACTAATTGTTATTGTTATGATTGCTATCGTATTTGCAATTTTTATGTCATGTATTGGTCAGAACTTATTTAAATAAGTATTATTATTGAAAATGAGTGACTCTGAATGTGAATCTATTGATGAAGCATGGAATGTTGGAATCGCCGCTATAATTCCAGATAAATCCAGAGAACGGTATGAAAGTACTTATAGAATATTTAAGAAGTGGTTACATAGCAAACACAGAACGATTATCAGTGAAAAAGTATTTTCATACAATTCTCTGGATTTAACTGGAATTAAAGCGGCTATTCCAACATTCCATGCGTAATCAAGAGATTCACATTCCAATAAATCAACTCATTTTCAATAATAATACTGATTTAAATAAATTCTGACAAATACACGACATAAAAAATAGCAAATACAATAATTCAAAATAATTGAACGGTAAATGAATTACTTACCGTCGTGCTTGGGTTGTCAGCCAGTAAATGTCACTTGCTGTCATAAAGACAGACACGGTAAACAATCAAAAAAGGTCGGTCGTACAAAAATATGTTTTACTTTCATTCAAAAATATATATAATATGAGTAAATGACATGTTGACAATTTTCTCGTTCATCTATCATTATCATACAACAAATAATTACCGAGAGTTCTTTATTTCAATTCAGAATATTTTGTCAATGAGACCTATCATAGATTCCCGATGTCATTAGATTTATCATGTTTTCGTATACGTGAAAGGGAAGAATTTCTTGGGTAATTTTTTGAATATATAATTTTTGTAAATTTGAATTGCTCGTTTTACAACACATTTGTAATTTAATTAAAAAAATGTACAAATTTCCTGTAATTTATTTTAATCCTGTTGCTGAATGATTATTAAGCGCTATACTAAAAAATATTTTCACTCATATCAAGTTTTAATTTCGTCAAAACTACTTTTTAGTTATTTAGAATTTACCATTGTATTTGACTCACCTGATATGTCAGCAATACTAAACTTTAAAAATAGACTACACTTTTATTTACGAGTGCGTCTTCGTTTATTCAATTCAACAAGTTGTTAGAATAGCGGAAAGTTGACGACCCTCAGCGCGTCGGTGAAAATACTATTTGTTGGTTTCCGATGGCTGAAAATGCTGAAACAACAGTTTGTTGGAAAATTCGCGTCTCATTCGGCGCATGTCTCACCTTCGACATGAACAGATTAAATAAATCTGAGAGTAATCTCTCCACTAGACAGACTTTTGAAACTTAAAAAGGGGGAGGAAACGATGGACGGTTAAAAACCTAAATGCCTTTGTGTTTCTAGTGTGATTATATATGCGAGCTTTTTGTTAATTTGGAGAATAGCTTTAAAATTTCATTTTCAACGAATTTCTCATTTCAAAACTCTGATACTTTACGTTTTAAAAATTATTTTATACTAGAATCTCTAGATGTCAGTTACACAAATGTAAAACAAAACACGACATTATTGATGTATGAGCATCGAAATTGCATCACAAAAATAATATATTCGTTAAACAAAATAACCTATTTGAGAATTAATTCATAACTCATAGTTATGCTATGTTGTATACAACACACAGTTGCTTAGTTAAAATAATAATAGCTAAAATGAAATAATGTGCATTGTTGTTTTGAATTGCTAATTTTAATAAATATATTATTGTGAATTAACTAGGTACCGTGTCTTTCAAAAGGCTGGTGGAGAAATAAAATACAAGTTTGCAACTTTTCAGATAAAACAAGTAACCTTTATTATTAGTTGCCCACCACTGGATTCAAAAATTTTGATCTAGTTAGAGCTCCCTATTTCTAACAACAACTCTACAACGCCAAAATGGGATTTTTATGTAAATATATGAAAGTTGAGTCTTGGTTTAGCTGCCATTTAGAGTCAAACTTAGAGACATGTATTTTGCGTTTCTCCTCAGCAAGACATCTGTGAATAACCCTACCGCCTCTTCAATATAACGTGGGGTACATTTAAAAAATCATATCACCGAAAAGTGTCCTTTAGCTCCCTTTATTTTATAAAATCCTAATCCTGTTAGTCATGGATATTTACACTCACAAGCATATCTGAGCAGGAGGCCTGGGAATGGCGCTAGCGCCCCTTAAATATAAAACATACCCCGTATAGAAAAAAAATCATATCTCCGAAAAGTGTGTTTTTAGCTTCCTAGATTTTATAGACAGTTCTTCTGACAAAATCAAAAATTCTGGATCCTTATCAGACAATAAAATAGTAGTGTCATCTGCATACATAATATATATTAAACCGAATGTAATATTTTGCGGTAAGTCGTTGACATAGAGAAGAAACAATAGCGGACCGAGTATGTTACCCTGCGGTGTTCCTAAATCGACCTTATTAAAATCCGACAAAAATGAATTAACTTTGACAGCTATCCTTCTGTCAGTAAAATAAGACTTTATTGATTGGACTTCGTATTCCAAGATTATCCAGTTTTCCACACAAGAAACTTTTATCAACAAGATCAAATGCCATGGAAAGATCAAACAATAAAGAATACGACCACATAAAGTTATGCACATGTTGTGTGAACTCGCAGGTGCATTTCTCAGTTGGTAATCCCCTTCTAAATCCATATATAAGATGGTACAAGAATCCAAGAATTTAAATAAGTGCTCTATCATTTCCTTTTTTATATGTTGGGACTATGAGCGCTGTTCTTAGTTGCTGTGGGAAGATACCACATTGTACCGACATAGTAGTCAATTCAGCTATTACTGGACAAAAGACATCAGCAGCTTTTTTTATTATTTTCATTGGTATGTTGGCAATACCTGTCGACTTTTTACATGGTAAAAGCTTTATTATTTTTGCAACCTCCGCAGTCGAAACAGGACTGAAAAACATACTTTTACAATTATATATTTCTTGTTATTTCATGTCAGTCTACGGCTTTTCGGCAACGCATAATTGCCTTCTTCAGGTACATTCTAAAAGACATCAATTTACAGAAGATATAGATAAACACTACACTCATGTAAAATATGACAAAAATTGCACATAAAAATATTTGTATAAAACAGGCATATATGTATTATATTTCCATAGTGTTTCCTATCATTCTTTACAAAAGACAACAGGTTATGAAATTTTCCCTTACCTAGATCGTCTCCTATTCACCACAGGCGTTTAATTATTCATACATTAAAATTTGTCATCGCGTCGTTCGGAATTTATTTTTATTTCTACCTCTAAGGTACACGTTGGTTGGTCTCAAATTAGTTTTTCAGTTTAAACATATTTTTTATATTGTCAGCTCCACTACTTTTTCTGTTACGACGCCGACGGTTTCTATTTAAATTATTAAGTAGGCATAATTAATTGTGGAGTATGGAATACTACACGATATTATTATAAATATGACTAAGATATTGTATGATTAATATATTAGGATCTTTTTTGATACAAATAAATGAAAGGAATCTATTCAACATAAGTAGTTGACACTGTATAATACTCGTATAAATATAGAAAAATGAAATAAACTAATATTGTATACGAACTGAAAAAAAAAATCCGTGTCACAAGTTAGAGTCGAACCAACATCTCCCAATATCCGGTCAGGTGTTCTAACCAATTGAACTACCGTGGCACATAGTAGAAATCTCTCTCAGTCCGTATACATTAACGCGTTCTCTGCGTGCAGTGCTACGTTGAGATCTTTAATTTAAAGACGACACAAACTACACACTGCCATAATGAATTGTTAGTTCTCACTGCAAGCTGCAAACACCGGATAAATGAAAGGAATCTATTCAACATAAGTAGTTGACACTGTATAATATAAATATAGAAAAATGAAATAAACTAATATTGTATACGAACTGAAAATAAAATCCGTGTCACAAGTTGGAGTCCAACCAACATCTCCCAATCTCCGGTCAGGTGTTCTACCGTGGCACATAGTAGAAATCTCTCTCAGTCCATATACATTAACGCGTTCTCTGCGTGCAGTGCTACGTTGAAATCTTTAATTTAAAGACGACACGTTAATGTATACGGACTCAGAGAGATTTCTACTATGTGCCACGCGAATGCTGATGAGTGATGAGCTAATGACATCACAGAATGTCACTAGCAGCTATTAAGATAAATAGTGGTTTAATTTAAGGCTATCACCATGTTGTCATGTATAGTAGTTATAAGATAGACCCTCACACACCTCACAGCTAGAGGGTAAGGTAAAAAAATATTGTACGCTATAGTTTAGTGGTTTTGTTTAGGTTGAATAATTGTTTGTAATATATAATATAACTCATTTTTATATCCACTTAGCCCGTAAACTAAAAAATTGTTTCTTTTTCTCCATTGTAGCCCTGAAGAAGGGAATAAAAATATTCCGAAAGCTTGGCTAGTGAATAAGAGATTTTCTTAGTCATACCAAGACCTATCACCCCAAGATTTTTCAACATTGTTTTACAACTAGAAGGTCAAGATTACGAAAACTTATTTATATATATATAATACTTTTTTCTTTTTTGTTGTGTGTGTACCTATGTCTTTGTTTTGATTATTTATTTTATACAACACACAAAGATGGTATGCAAATTTTTTACATATAATATCAAACATTTGTTATTTTAACGTGTTATATATAGTTATGAAATGTGTTTTATGCTATATCCAGATTGTACAGACATTTTGAAAAAGACAAAAACAATTGTCGAAACGTCAACTTGTGGATAATATATAAATGATTATTACAAAGTAAAATAGAATTGGTTATTGACCTATAATCAAGAAAAAAAACCCTAAATTTATATATAAATATGAATTTAAGCTATTCTTTCGAGAATAAAATGTAACTTACAATTTAAAGTTCAATTCAATTCAAATTTATTTATTTCAAATTTTCACTTAAAATGTATACATGTTATTTTGCTTTAAGCCGAAATAAATAAAATACATAATAAAGAAACAAAGATAATCTCATATGTGCACCGCCTTGAATCTACTAAGCAGTGCCTAGAGGATGCAAAAACTTGATAAAGTTTGTCCGCTTCCTCCAAACACCACCAGACACCAAACGGTTGCTCACGCACTATCAGACCCTCAAATAATAGATCTTATTCTACCCAATAATGTTTTATAATTTACACGAACATTTAATTCTTCTTAAAAAATTAGAAATGAACCCAAAAAATTAGAGATGAACACAAAAATCGCATGTTTTTCTCCCGTTCTCCCCCCTTCATCCATCCTTAGGAGTGAATCAAATTTTATACACATAAATAAAAATCCTACGTATCAATCTAAAAAGCCTTAAAAATAGACACCTAGCAGTAACATCATTGTAAAGGTTCTATATACTCAGACTTCAACCAAGTTGTTAGTTTGAATTTAAAATTCTTGAAATTAATTTTATTTATTTTAAAGTTGCCATCTTATACTTCATCCCCACTAAATTTACTAGCTTCAATGCCGCCTGTGGGAAATCCGTTTGGAGTGGAATTTTCATTCTGTATTTCCACACTACTGGTTTTATGATAATTCACGCCAGCGGACTCGTGGTCGTTACCCTCATGAGAGTTGTATGTCAATAATAGTCTTTCTATCTGCTCAGTAAGGGATGACACCTATAACACACGAAGCAAAATTGGTAGTAAACTAGAATCAAAGAATAAATAAAATTACAAGAGAATGCGTTTGACTTTTCTATTCCTGAAACCTTAAGTTTTACAAATAAATTAAAATAAACATAATAATAATAATAATAATAATAATAATAATAATAATAATAATAATAATAATAATCTGCCTTAACCCATTCCTTTGGCATAATCAGATGGTCTGATACAGATCTTGATGCACTAAATAGACGAATCAGAACACTTCTAACGCACAAAAGAATGCATCACCCAAATGCATGCACTGAGAGAGTCACATTGCCTAGATGCCTGGGAGGTAGAGGTTTAAAAGATGTTAAAGCAATGTACTATGAACAGCTGGATAATATTAGAAAATATTTTTACAAAAACTCGGATAAACCGATGTACCGTGCAGTGATCGAGGCAGATAAAAATTTGACCACACTTAATTTAAAATCCCGAGAATATAATCCAAAAACACACATTACTACCAACGAGGATAAAATTAGGATGTGGTCAGGAAAGCAACTCCATGGAAGATTTTACAACTCCGTTCAAAACAATTACGTTGACAAATCCCTCTCTTTTATGTGGGCTACAAAAGGTTACCTCCATCCTGAAACTGAAGGATTCTTAATGGCCACGCAGGACCAAGTTATAAAAACACGAAATTACGCCAAATACATACTGGGAGAAGACCTGAGTTCTGATAAATGCCGCAAGTGCGGAGCTGTTTCCGAAACTATAGATCATATTTTGGGATCCTGTAACACACTAGCAAATACGAAGTACTTGACTCGACACAATCAAGTAGCACATATAATCCATCAGAAAATACTGATAGACAGAAAAATTAAAACCGAAATTGTCCCCTACTACAAATATGTGCCAAACGAAGTTGAGGAAAACGATCAATTTAAAATATATTGGGACAAAACAATTTACACCGATCATACAATAGAACACAACCGTCCTGATATTACATTAATAGACAAGAAAAAACACACAACATATCTAATTGATGTTTCTATACCAGGAACACACAATCTGCAACAAAAACATACGGAAAAATTAAACAAATATCAAGCGCTTCAACATGAAATAAAGCGCATCTGGAATATGAGGGAAGTGTACATAATACCTATAATACTATCGTCGATAGGAGTAATACCGAAAAATTTGGAAAAGAACCTAAAAATGATTCAAATCCCTATTACCGTAATTGAGGAGATGCAGAAAGCTGCGATACTGCAATCTCTCAACATTGTGAGATCTTTCTTGGCTGTTGGCAATGCTCATGAATCTTGAAACCTTGTTTTCCGATTCTAAAGCAAAATATACCCTTATGGTGAAAAAAAAAAAAAAAAAAAAAAAAAAAAAAAAAAAAAAAAAAAAAAAAAAAAAATAATAATAATAATAATAATGCGCAGAGGAGATATGTTGGGTGACAGCAGCAATATCTACGGGTGTGACGATCCCGCGCACCTCAGTTGTCGCAGGAGCTCGGCGCAACAGCTCCAACCGAATTTTTCGGTTTTTCTGTCCCATCCGGGTTGGGATCCACAGTACATAAAAATAAACCTGAGGTTGACAATACTTACCAGTGACAGGGGTACGTAAAAGTCAGCTTAGTCCGTGTGGGGTCCGGACCAAATAAGAATAGCCCCATGTGGTTGTCCGATACCCTTTACTACCCACATTCCATTACCTACTTACCTTACCCCACTACCACCATACTTACCTCACCTCTCTTCTATATTCAAACTTACCTTCAGTATATGGAGCATCCCTGTACATACTTCCTACCGTCCTACCAATTTTATATCCGTCTAAACCCGGATAAGAATAGGTTTAGGGTTCCCTTTAACCTGCAGTAGAAGCCTGCATTTAAGGAGAAAACAAATAATGATGAGCTCAAATAAAAATGGCCCTGAGTCCCCGGCAGACCTTCAATGGTCACAGGGTGCGAAGAATCCCCGGGAGGAAACAATAAATACTAGAAATACAAACCAAACGCAAGAAACCATAATCTCCAAAGAACAATTGGAATCCCAGGAATGGAATCTGTCTCAAAACAATAAGAGAATGACCCGACAAAATGTTGAAGTCCCTCACGAGGCTGATCGCGGCGCTAGAAGAACATGGTCCAGAAATGATAATCTGGACGTTTTCAGAGCGTACTTTCTGGGGACCCAATTTGAAACACAAAAACGAGGATTTAGAAAAAATATGCTATTAGAATGGAGAAAAATAAGACCGGATTTAATTTTAAACGAAAACCAACTAGCAAATCAACTATATGCAATAAAAACTCATAATTTGCTTACTGCTGTTGATATAGAGGAATTGAAACAGAATATGTCTGAGACGGATCAAGGTATAGAAACTGATAACACAATAATTTATGAACAAACAAATGAGAGCAATACGCAAACAATAAACATACAAAATAACCTTGCACTGAATGTGGATCTGGATGCGGGTGAGAATGTAAATGATGTTGTAGTGAGATTCCAGGAGAACATCGCGGTTTTTAAGAACTCTGATCCAGAAAAACGGCTTAGCTTACCAAAAATAAAACCAACAAAAAAAACAAAACAGCTAATATCAATAGTAAACCAGGAAATCCTTAAATATATGCCAACTAGCAATCTGGAGGAAACACAGACACTTGTCTACACCGCTGCAAAAACAGTTATTGAATCTATGGGAGTTAAATTGGGAAAAAAGCAAAAGGCCAAGAAGGAACCCAAATGGAGAGAACGTATAGAACAAAAAATAAAAACGTTAAGAAGTTGGCTAACAAAGATACGAGATTGGGAGAGAGGTAACATGAGCACCAAATTATCTAACGATATACATTACTATTTTAGGAAAAACAATATTCAGCACTCAAATTACCAAGAGAAGGAAACATTTAAAGAAAAAATAAAACAACAAATAGCAGCAATGGGAAACCGGCTGAGACGATACAATAAAAGTTACAAACGAAAAAATGACAACAAACTGTTTAAGAATAACGAGAAAGAGTTCTACAAAAAACTTAATAATGAACCACCAATTGAACAGGGACCAGACAAGGAACAACTACAAACATTTTGGAAAAACGTATGGGCATCCAAACAACAATACAATCAAAAGGCATCATGGCTTAAAACGGAAAAAAAGAAATACGACACATTAATAGACATGGAGATTAGTCCAATAACTGAGACTGAAGTTAAGAACGCTTTAAATAGATCACACAACTGGAAAGCACCGGGGGTGGATCATGTTCATAACTATTGGTGGAAAAATATAAATATCACAAAGTTGCTTACAAAACAAATTAATGAACTACTAACAAACAACACATATCATCCTAAATTTTTAACGAAAGGAATTACCTCAATGATACCTAAAAAAGGAGATACAACTAACCCAAAAAACTATCGACCCATAACGTGTCTACCCACTTTGTATAAAATAATCACCTCAATTCTAAGTCAAAAAATAATCAAGCACATTGAAGACTCTGGAATCTTAACTGAAGAGCAAAAGGGTTGTCGGCATGGTACATTAGGAAGCAAGGAACAATTGGTGATCGACTCTATAGTTACACAAGATGCTAAAAAGAGAAACAAAAATATGGCAGTGGCATGGATCGATTATCAGAAAGCCTTTGATAGTGTTCCACATTCTTGGTTAATAGATGTACTAAAACTTTACAAAATCAGCCCAAATATAATAAATTTTTTAGCCACAGCAATGAAAACCTGGAGAACGAAACTCGTAGTTAAAACGGAAAAAACAAATATAGTAACGGATGAAATACCGATCCAGAGTGGCATATTTCAGGGAGATTCCCTAAGCCCTTTTTGGTTTGTGTTGTGCCTGAACCCACTCTCAAATATGTTAAAAGACACTAGAATAGGATATACACTGAGGTATGAGGATAGTGATTATACAATAAATCATTTATTTTATGTAGATGACCTCAAACTCTATGCATCAACAGAGAAACAATTAGACAGACTTATTGAGACGACACAAAAGTTCACTCTTGACATCAAAATGAAGTTGGGTTTTGATAAATGTGCAAAATTAGTAGCTCAAAAGGGAAAGTTACAAACTTACGAAAATTTAGAAAATAGCGAAACATTCAGATACCTAAACAATGATTACTACAAATACCTCGGCTATAACCAAAAATTGGTTTTAGATCAAAAAAATATAATAGAAAACACGGAACAAAAAATGGTTGATAGAATAAGAAAAATCCTAAGATCAGAACTAACTGGTAAAAACAAAATCAAAGCCATAAATACGTATGCATTGCCAGTGTTATCTTATTCCTTTGGAATAATCAGGTGGTCTAAGACAAGCATTGAAGCAATGAATAGAAAAATTAGAGTTTTGCTAACAGAATATAGGTGCCACCATCCCCATGCATGTACTGAACGTTTATACTTACCAAGAAATGTGGGCGGAAGAGGACTACTAGACCTACACCGACTATGCGATAGACAAATTAATCTACTAAAAACCTACTTTAACAGAAAATCTCTCCTATCGCCATTACACCGTCAAGTCAAGCGACTGGATTATTATTCACCTCTACAGCTCAGCAATAACACCATGCGCGAAACACTTACTAATGACCACATAAGAGAACAATGGCTAGAAAAATCGTTGCATGGAAAATATCCGTATGCCCTATCTCAGGCAGATGCAGAGTTGTCAACCATGTGGCTAAAACATGGACTATTGTTCGCGGAAACCGAGGGTTTTCTGGTATCAATACAGGACGGAGTAACGCCCACCAGAAACTACCAAAAATACATACAGAAAATTCCAATTGAAAATGATAAGTGTAGAATGTGTTTCGCCAAATCAGAAACAACGGAACATATCCTCTCAGCGTGCAGCAGCTTAGCGCCCACAGAATATACAAAAAGGCATAATTTAACAGCAGGAATAATTCATCAGGAAATAGCCGTACAATGCAAACTTATAGAGAAAAAAGAAAAATATTTTCTATACAACCCATTCCCGTTTTTACAAAACGATAATTATAAACTTTATTGGGATTTCCCAATAATCACAGATAGACCTATCGCAAGTAATCGTCCTGACATAACCCTGGTAGACCGGAAAAATAAGACTGCTTACTTCGTCGATATTTCTCACCCGGCTGACCACAACCTCCTAAATAAAGAGAAAGAAAAAATAAATAAGTATCAAGACCTTTGTACGGAATTTAAGAATATTTATAAACTGGACAAGGTACTTACTGTTCCTATTATAATATCAGTGACGGGACTGATTGGGAAAAACCTGCCACGCTTTCTGAAACAAATAGACATTGATCAGCGAAACATAACAACATTGATGCAAAGATCGGTGATCCTTGAGTCATGTAGAATCATGAGAAAAACCCTAAACCTGCCTGAATAGAGTATAAAGGCAGCGGATAAAAAGTTGGACATCTGAAAAAAAAAAAAAAAAAAAAAAAAAAAAAAAAAAAAAAAAAAAAAGTAAATGAATGATAAATAAATATAAGTTTTAAATACGTACCTTGATTCCCTCCCCTATTTAAAGAAAAAGTATATACTTATTAATAATATCTGAAGCATACTTAATGAAATCCTAGAAGTACTTACCGTGTTAAAACAAATCTGTAGTGATTGGTTATCAAACCCCACTGCAGAATTTCTCCTATCTGGAAGAAAGTAGAAGGATGTAAAAAAAAAAAAAAAAAAAAATAATAATAATAATAAAATATGTCTGGCCGGAAAAGGTACTGCAGCCAACAGTATACTTACCGCTACAGTAACGACGTAGACTGTACAGCCAGGGACGCAATGTCTGACCGGTTGGGGCATACCCACCGCTACCGTAATGCGTAAACGGTACAGTCAGTACGTCCAGCTGTCCAGCTGTCCCAATACCCACCTAGTATCCTACTCCTAGTGTCCTTTGCACTACCAAACACCTTTCCCTAACCCCAATTGGCTGGCGGTAGCCATAAAACGCACACCATTTTCTATGAAAGATGAGTCAAAGGAGAAATGAAAGAATGCGGCAGCCTGGAATGCCCCAGGGCACGTCTGGAGCCAACGCTGGACGTGGCAGTATGCGATCCGTTGGTGGTAGGTTGCTGAATAGGCGGGCACCTATCGCTCAAGAAACTACAGCCAACAGCAATAATGTGGAAATACCACCAGCTGACCCACAACCAGCAGCCAATGTTAGGGAGGATAATCCTCCCCCCATAGCTCCTGGACGCAGTAGACGCATGAGATGGAGTACTAACTTGAATAAGGATGTCATGCGCTACTACTTCATAGCCACAAGCCTCGAAACGGATTTTACTGATTATAGGGATAGACTAAAGAATATGTTTGCTGCTGAACATCCAGAACACAATGATATTACAGCACAACGCCTATCCGATCAGCGTAGAGCAATACAGAGAAACAATCTATTAACCCAAATTGAAATTCAGTATATTTTAGACAGAGTGAGGGAGGAACTAAATATACCTCATACGCCCAATCAGTCTTTTGAGGATGACAATGTTTATGGTACCCATACACCCTCAGATTCGCCACGTGGTTCACCATTCAATAACATAGATATAGAGATTCCTCAAGAGCCCCACCAAGAGGACGAAATACTTAATACTTACCATGCTAACTTACTGAAATACCTTGGAATGGACCCTAACGTTAGACCTCCCATACAAAAACTTAGATTTAACAAGAACACAGGAACACTTATAAATAGAGCCAATTCCATCCTAGAACAAACGCTAAACGATGGTATGAATCTTGAAGAGGTACATTCCACGATATATTGCGCGGCAATTACCGTAGTGAGCCTTAATCAAAAATATACATCACCTAACAAAAAAAATACAGATGGGTATTTACCATCATGGCAACGCCGCCTCACCAATAAAATTAATGGCCTACGAAGGAGTATCGGTAAAACTCAACAGTACCACGACGGAAATAGAAACAACAGATTGCTTAGAACACTGCCGACAGACTTAAAAGACATTATACAAACAATCAATGCCGAAACGGAAAATAAAGTGCGTACATACCTTGATACACTTAAACAAAAGTTAGCAGCATACTCAGCTCGATTAAAGAGATACAGAGAAAGTTACTCAAGACGCAGAGACAACAGCCTATTTTCGAACAATGAAAAGGCGTTTTACTCATCACTATCAAAAAAATATGATAACCTTAACCCCCCAGATCTTGAAAGTCAGACCAACTACTGGACGAGTATATGGTCACAGAGCAATAACCATACAAAAAATACTTGGATAAACCAAGAAATGAAAGCACAGAACTCTCTACAACCAATGAATGAAATTGTAATAACCCAAGCAGATCTAACAGCTGCTTTAAAGAAAATTGCAAATTGGAAAGCGCCCGGACGCGATGGCTTGCATAGCTTTTGGTATAAACGATTCACAGCTTGTCATGAACTCTTAGTTAACAATTTCAACGATGTCATTAGATTTCCTAACAACTTTCCAACATTTTTAACTGAAGGACTTACTTATTTAATTCCAAAGACTGATAACCCGGATCACCCTTCGTTGTTTCGTCCCATTACATGCTTGCCGACCCTTTATAAGATCCTTACGTCGATATTATGTGCTAAACTTGAAGACCACCTGGAACTGGCTCAAGTGATGACAGATGAGCAGAAAGGTGCTAGACGCAACGTTATGGGATGCAAGGAGCAGCTGGTTGTCGATTCCGTAGTTATGCAGCAGTTGAGGGTGGGGCAGAGAAATGCACACATTGCATACATCGACTATAAAAAAGCATTTGACTCTGTCCCTCACTCTTGGCTCAAATTTGTATTGACACTGTATAAAGTACATCCTACGCTTATACTTTTTCTTGAGACAACTATGAGGGCCTGGCGAACCACACTGTCTCAAAAAATAAATAACGAACTAGTATTTAGCGGGAGCATACCTCTGCGCAGAGGTATCTTTCAGGGGGATTCGCTCAGTGCCCTATGGTTTTGTCTGTCTCTAAACCCAATTTCAAACACTCTTAAGAAAACAGAGTATGGAGTAAAATTAAAAAATAATGTACAGGATCTCTTAGTAAGTCACCTTTTCTATGTTGATGACCTAAAAGTGTATGCAGCAAATGACAGACAGCTGAGAGCCATGCTAAAGCTGGTGCATGATATGAGTTTGGACATAGGTATGACTTTTGGACTGGAGAAGTGCCGCACGATCAAAATGGTCAAAGGGGTACTTAAAGAGTCACAACCTATAGAAATTAATAACGAGGTCGTCATACAAGGTATTGAAGAACCCTATAAATACCTGGGTATAGATCAGACCCATAAAATAGAACATACAACGATGAAATCGAAACTGTCTACTGAATTTGAAAAGCGAGTTAAGCTAATTATCAAAACAAAACTAAACTCAAAAAATATCGTTAAGGCTATAAACACATATGCAATATCTGCCTTAACCCATTCCTTTGGCATAATCAGATGGTCTGATACAGATCTTGATGCACTAAATAGACGAATCAGAACACTTCTAACGCACAAAAGAATGCATCACCCAAATGCATGCACTGAGAGAGTCACATTGCCTAGATGCCTGGGAGGTAGAGGTTTAAAAGATGTTAAAGCAATGTACTATGAACAGCTGGATAATATTAGAAAATATTTTTACAAAAACTCGGATAAACCGATGTACCGTGCAGTGATCGAGGCAGATAAAAATTTGACCACACTTAATTTAAAATCCCGAGAATATAACCCAAAAACACACATTACTACCAACGAGGATAAAATTAGGATGTGGTCAGGAAAGCAACTCCATGGAAGATTTTACAACTCCGTTCAAAACAATTACGTTGACAAATCCCTCTCTTTTATGTGGGCTACAAAAGGTTACCTCCATCCTGAAACTGAAGGATTCTTAATGGCCACGCAGGACCAAGTTATAAAAACACGAAATTACGCCAAATACATACTGGGAGAAGACCTGAGTTCTGATAAATGCCGCAAGTGCGGAGCTGTTTCCGAAACTATAGATCATATTTTGGGATCCTGTAACACACTAGCAAATACGAAGTACTTGACTCGACACAATCAAGTAGCACATATAATCCATCAGAAAATACTGATAGACAGAAAAATGAAAACCGAAATTGTCCCCTACTACAAATATGTGCCAAACGAAGTTGAGGAAAACGATCAATTTAAAATATATTGGGACAAAACAATTTACACCGATCATACAATAGAACACAACCGTCCTGATATTACATTAATAGACAAGAAAAAACACACAACATATCTAATTGATGTTTCTATACCAGGAACACACAATCTGCAACAAAAACATACGGAAAAATTAAACAAATATCAAGCGCTTCAACATGAAATAAAGCGCATCTGGAATATGAGGGAAGTGTACATAATACCTATAATACTATCGTCGATAGGAGTAATACCGAAAAATTTGGAAAAGAACCTAAAAATGATTGAAATCCCTATTACCGTAATTGAGGAGATGCAGAAAGCTGCGATACTGCAATCTCTCAACATTGTGAGATCTTTCTTGGCTGTTGGCAATGCTCATGAATCTTGAAACCTTGTTTTCCGATTCTAAAGCAAAATATACCCTTATGGTGAAAAAAAAAAAAAAAAAATAATAATAATAAAATAATAACAATACGCAACAAACAACGCGTAGCAGGGGTAGGCGCTGGACAAGAACGAAACAACTTGATCTACTACGCACCTACTTTAAAGCAACAGAGATTGAGACGAACTTTATAGGTTTCCGCCAAAAAGTGTTTGAAGACTGGAAAATAATGTATCCAGAACACGAAACATCTGCGCAGGCCCTATCTGACTATATCAGATACTTGATAAATAAGAAAATAATCTCAGATGCAGAATTGGATGAAATTAAAAACTTAATACGTACCGAACAAAATCTGTTCCACGGAGTGCAGATTACGGTGAATATGGAACAAGCACAAATACATGAGGGAGAACTAAATACACACACAAACACAGAGGAATACCAAGAAACTAACCCCAGAACAGACATTGTTGACAAAATAAAATCGTATATGATAAAGTACGAACATTCGAGCCCAAATCATAAACATCACCTACCAATCCTACCAAAAGCGAAAAGGCAATCAGAAATCATTACACAAGTTAACTGGACACTAAAGTATTTTGTTGAGCCGACTATGAACCTCGAAGATTTAACTCTGCTAGCATATATTGGAGCATTGGTCACTGTTGAAATATTAGATATAAAAATGTATGAAGAAAATAAAGAGACTATTCATTCAAAAAGATTGCCACCATGGAAACAACGCTTGCAGGACAAGATAGATAGTATGCGTGCCGATATTGGAATATTACAAAATTATTCCACCACTAACTATTCATCTTATAAAGTCCTTAGGAAAGTTAAAATAATATCAAAAAAATACCGAACACCGGGGATCTTAAATCAACGTGAAACGCTCCTGCAGTTGCTAGACACTCTAAAGCAAAAGATAAAAATATTTGCTTTACGAATAAAAAGATATACGATAAGGTCTGAAAGATACCAGCAAAATAGAATGTTTTATGAAAACCAGAGATCTTTTTACCAGAAACTAGCGTCTAACACTAAACATCAAAAAACATCGGTTCCGTCAGAACGGGATATGACCCAATTTTGGTCGAACATATGAGAAAAACCAGCACAACATAATAAGACACCCTACTGGCTTCCCCAAATAGAAGAAAAGCTACACCAAGTGCAACCCATGACGCACACACAAGTTGACAGAAGCGATATATCAGCGGCCCTTAAATATATGAATGACTGGAAGGCTCCTGGTAAAGATCGCATTCACGTGTTTTGGTGGAAACGATTTACATCGTTACACCAACAAATGGCAAGTTGCTTCCAAGACATCCTCGTGAACCCAACCACCATTCCAAGTTTCGTCACAGAAGGAATAACATACATGCTGCCTAAAACATACGAGAACCCAGAGCCTAAAGATTTTAGACCAATCACATGCCTGTGTGCAATATACAAAATATTAACTAAAGTAATAGAAACAAAACTCACAGGTCACCTAAATCAGAACAAAATTTTAGCCCCGGAACAAACAGGCTGTAAACCTAAAACAAGGGGAACAAAGGAGGCTCTCGTTGTCGACTCAGTGATAACGCACCATGCAAAAACAAAACACCGTTATTTATCAACTGCTTGGATCGACTACAAGAAAGCATTCGACTCTGTTCCCCACTCTTGGATCCTGCAAGTACTTAAGCTGTATAAAGTTCACAACGAAATAATCAAACTCATACACCATTTAATGAATTCATGGAGAACACGTATCCAAATAAAAACAGCTGCTGTTGGATATACAACTGAGGAGATCCATATACGCAGAGGCATATTCCAAGGAGATAGCCTCAGCCCCACACTGTTCTGCCTGTCTCTGAACCCATTGAGCACGATACTTAACGACTCACCTTACGGGTATATTATAAGTAAAAACCCAGTTGTAAAAGTCACACATCAGTTCTACGTAGATGACTTAAAGCTTTACGCGACAAGTTCTAAGCAACTAATTAGCCAGCTTGAACTAGTCGCCAAATTTTCAAGAGACATCGGCATGGAGTTTGGCACAGACAAGTGTGCAACGTTGCATTTGCACAAAGGAAAACTAACGCAAGAGCAGGCAATTGATCTCATCGACGGCACCACAATACAAACTCTCCCTGATGGTAGCAACTACAAATATTTGGGTATACTTCAAGCCGCTGAGATTGACACAAATGCCGTAAGAGAGGGAGTTAAGAGAGAGGTACGAGTAAGGCTCCATAGAGTCCTACACACGAAACTGAATTCTAGAAATAAAATAGATGCCATAAATGCATGGGTCTTACCAGTGGCAGCATATACGTTCGGTGTTGTCAAGTGGTCCACCACAGCTATACGAGAGCTTGATTGCGAGATTCGAAAATCACTATCAAAAGCAGGGTTACACCACCCACAATCAAATACAAACCGCCTATATATACCGCGAGGAAACGGAGGCAGGGGTCTCCAGTTGTTGGAGAATGTATTAGCGAACTCAATGTCAAATATTAGACAATACTTCCTTAATTCCGAGATTCTAGTTCACAAACAAGTATGTCGAATTGGGCAAGAAAGTCACCCTGTTTTCGACCAACATCTGGTATCAAAAACAACAAGGGTCATGTTAGATGAATGGAGTTTAAAGCCACTGCATGGCAGATTTATTAACAACGTAAACAAAGATTATGTCGATAAAACAAGTACATTTACTTACCTGAAAAGGGGGTATCTCTTCCCTGAGACAGAAGGAGCCATTCACGCTATCCAGGACCAATGCGTTAAAACAAGAGCCTATCGTAAAAGGATTCTCAATGAATCACTGGACATAGAAACATGCCGTATGTGTGGAGCTGCGTCAGAATCGATACAACACCTAACATCAGGATGTACCACATTGGCACCAAAAGATTATTTGGAAAGACATAATGCAGTAGCGAAAGTGATACACCAAGGTATCTGCCATCAGCAGAAACTAATAAAATCAATAGTCGCCCCATATAAATACATGCCGGAGTTTAAGCTCGAATCAGACACGATGCTTGTTTATTGGGATACGCCAATATTAACTGAACGACACATCGTTCATAATCGTCCGGACATTGTAGTCATAGACAAAAAAGGAAAGTTAGGATATATTGTCGACATCGCAAACCCTGGTGATGAAAATCTACAGAAAACTTACGTAGAAAAACTTTCAAAATACGAATCTTTAAAATATGAGATTTCTCACCTGTACAATCTACAATCAGTGTTGATAGTTCCATTCATCTTGTCGGCTAACGGCTTGGTTCATAAAAGTTTTGTGGAAAATCTTAAAATATTTAATCTAAACTATGGATACTTACATGAAGCCCAAAAAGCGGTCATCTTGGGTACGTGTCGAATTGTCAGACGTGTGTTGCAAATACCTTAAGACCTTGGCCTTTTGGCCCGGTCAATAATACCAGGAATAAAACCTGTGGAAAAAAAAAAAAAAAAAAAAAAAAAAAAAAAAAAAAAAAAAAAAATAATAATAATAAGGAAACAGAGAAAATAATGAAATATAGGGATCTTGAGATAGAAATAAAGCGAATGTGGAACACGAAAACTAAAATCTTGCCCGTGGTCCTGGGTGCTACTGGCACTGTATCCTGCTGACTCCAAAAATTCATAGACGACATACCAGGTAAACACTCCATTTTAGATCTTCAAAAAACAGCAATTCTAGGAACTTCTCATATAGTGCGCAAAATATTATCCTAAAACCAACCACCCTTTGGAAACCGGATAGTTTCCCGGGTGGATAAGAGATAAACCAGTAGATAAAGCTGAGATATGATAATAAAAATAATAATAATAATGTCTTTAAACATAACATAGAAATAAATGTAAATAAAAAGTCGTCTACTTCACAATAATCTCCTCTTTCGAAATGGATTATTTTATAGAAATAAATGTTGTGGTATAGTCCCATGGTTTAACAAATACTGATTCGTTTCGCGAGGATAATCAGCGAAACTTTAGCTTGTATAGATTTGAAGCAGGGTTTATCCAAATAATGTTCCTATAACTTAAGTTGTCTGTGATCAGTGTTTTCTGTCTATAATAAATTGGTTGTGATTTGCCTCGAATACTCTGTAACAAAATATACATTTCCATTTCTAATAACCCAGTTTTGCAGTTTCGGGTCTGGTGCCCTAGCCTGCAGCTCGAAATAACTACTTTTTTTGGATTTTTTTTTTATGTGATCATTAAATAGACTATTTTGAACATAATTAGCTATGGTATTTTCACTTTTTTTAAGTTGATTATATAATAGGCTAGATTAAGTACTTACAAATTTCATATACTATACGCGGCATTGCATATTCATAGCTCTTTCAAAATTATGATATAAATGATTAATTCGCCTCTTTCAAACACATTTTAAGTAACAAAATTTGTAAAACAATTAATTAGTAACAAAATAATGATAGAAATTAATAATTCACAACTTATTTACTACCAATTTATAATAACAATAACAGGAAACCTATAACCTATATGTCAACAATGCATTGGAAACATATAATTAAACAGTCAACGTTGCCTCGTTGCCAGATTGTATCTGATTTCATTAAATCTAATTATATTAATATAATTTAATTTTTCTACGATCATGCAAAGAATTACTAGTTTTGCAGTACCTATTGCAATCGTTTTCTTTCTACATCTCAGCTAAGTTGAACTGTTGTGATATGAATATTTACCACTCACCTCATTTTAAATTTTGAGTAGCGTTTAAGGAAAGAATGCAACTAGGTTATGTAGGTAGCTAGGACCTTATTATTTATATATTTTTTCTGTGACGGGAAAAAAAGTTTGACATATTATCTCTGTATCCTACCAACCTAACTAACCTCCTACCTACCTAACTAATCTGAAACTTATACCTCATGCGCACATATCAGGCCTGCACTTAGCAAGGGCTTCGCCCTTGCTTTCCTACTTAACTACCTACCTAACTAACTACCTACCTACTGACCAAACCTCCTACCTACCTAACTAACCTCCTACCTACCTACCTACCTAACTAATCTGAAACTTAAACCTCATGCGCAAATATCGGGCCTGCACAAAGCAAGGGCTTCGCCCTTGCTTTCCTACTTAACTACCTACCTAACTAACTATCTACCTACCGACCAAACCTCCTACCTACCTAACTAACCTCCTACCTACCTTACTAACCCCCTACCTACCTAACTAACCTCCTACCTACCTAACTAACCTCCTACCTACCTAACTAACCTCCTACCTACCTAACTAACCTCCTACCTACCTTACTAACCCCTTACCTACCTAACTAACCTCCTACCTACCTAACTAACCTCCTACCTACCTAACTAACCTCCTACCTACCTAACTAACCTCCTACCTACCTAACTAACCTCCTACCTACCTTACTAACCTCCTACCTACCTTACTAACCTCCTACCTACCTAACTAACCTCCTACCTACCTAACTAACCTCCTACCTACCTTACTAACCTCCTACCTACCTTACTAACCTCCTACCTACCTAACCTCCTACCTACCTAACTAACCTCCTACCTACCTAACTAACCTCATACCTACCTAACTAACCTCCTACCTACCTAACTAACCTCCTACCTACCTTACTAACCCCCTACCTACCTAACTAATCTCCTACCTACCTTACTAACCTCCTACCTACCTAACTAACCTCCTACCTACCTATCTAACCTCCTACCTACCTTACTAACCTCCTACCTACCTAACTAATCTGAAACTTAAACCTCATGCGCACATATCGGGCCTGCACTTAGCAATTAGTAATTTTCACTATAAAACGCACATTTTTTGCACTATTTCGATTGACAGTTTGTGAGAAATCGAGTTTAAATGACAGTGATATTTTGCGTTCCTTTTACTACAAAAATGAAAATATTGAATATCAAATTATTATGTAGATTGAAAATAAAATCTGGCAACATTGATACTGATTGAAAAATAATGACATTTGTTTCAAATTAAATAATACCAAACATAACCAATTTTTATAAAAACTGTTTATTATTGAGAAAATGATAATATTTATTAGTGGATTTAAAACTACATAAATATTTGAACTTATTGTCCAATACGAGGTCCAATATGTACAAAGTTATCCAAGAATTGATGTAACTATGGAACTTCTATTAAACTGAATTGATATAAGTACTATTTTAACACATTTAGTACCATAATATACGTGAGTACATAATCTAGTTTATTTTATAATCAACTTAAAAAAAGTGAAAATACCATAGCTAATTATGTTCAAAATAGTCTATTTAATGATCACATAAAAAAAAAATCAAAAAAAAGTAGTTATTTCGAGCTGCAGTCTAGGGCACCAGAGCCGCAGTTTCTAATTTCCTCGTATACTAATAATTCAATAATAAATTATATTGTATCTGCTCACTAGGTCGCACCACCTATGTTATGTGTGTACGTAAACTTAATAAACCCCCAACATATTGTCGAAAAATTACGTTTTATTTACGAACAACCCCTAATAAAAAAAAAGTCTTATTGTTTCAATACTAAAACCATGCAAATACAAATATTATTGCTTTGGATGAATAATAGCAACGCCCTAATACAAAAACAAGTATTTATTTAATTATATTTTCATTGCTTACCATTTACCTACGTCTTTTGAATTTGAATCTTAAATAAGATGACTATGGATGCAAGTTATAAAAAATGAAGAGAGCTTTGGAAAATACCTATACGAAGTGTTTGTTATTAGTCCAATTGACTCGATTTTTGTTGTTGTTGTGTTGGTATACACAAATACACATGTGTGAAAATTCTCTATATATTTTCAGCGCTATTGGATGGAATATTTTTTGTAGAAATAATGTATTAAGAGAATTTGCATTTAATTTTGTATGAATATAATATATAATAATATAACCAAAGTTTATTTCTCCAATGTCAAACCATACAGTGAGAATCCGAAAGGTTGCGAACCAACTGTAATTTGTGTTGTGCATATTATACAAGACATCCGAAAAGAGAAATAAAAAGTTACGAGTTCCCCACATAGAAATCTTATATTATATATGTACTCTAGAATGCTAATTAAATCCAGCCGAATACCAAAAAGTGTAACGGGTATGCAGAGTTTTCTCGAACTACGCATGCTCCTCAGTCACTTATTTTCAGTACAGAGCTGCCATATTTAAAACTATTTTGTCGTTCGCCTTACAGAATTTATGCGACATATCTGTTTTATAAATAAATCCATATGTTGCGTCATACGAAACTGCTTGACAAAATCAAATAATTCAATGTTATCGGTAAAATTGTAATACTGTTTAGTTTTCAGCAATATGAACGAAACATTTTTTTCCAAATCTTATTAAATTTAGGAGATTTCGCAACAGCGTCTATTTTCGCAAATGACATTTCTCGTAGTGGGAATATCTGTCAGAGTCGGCTTCACAACAATTCAGATAGGTTTTATAATTGAATTATGGGTTTATGCGTGGTATATTTTAATTGTTGATAGATATACCTATTTGTGATTAAAATTGTTTTTAATATTTGTTATTTTGGTTTGGTAGTTTGTTTATTTAACAAACAATGAGGTGTATAGTGTTGTGGTGTAAAAATGAAAGTATCATTCCTGGTATTAAATATTTTCAGTAAGTTATTGTTTCGGGTTTCTAACAGTCTCAGTTTGAGTCAATATGATACCATTGACATGATACTCATTTTTAGCTTGACAAAAAAAAGACATGATGTTTGGATGCGGGCATTGGGATCCTAGTACAGAAAATGTATGTGATGGGAATGTCATATGCAGTAAGCATTTCGCTGCAGACGATATCATTTGTAGAGAAGACGGCAAGAGGATCACCCTCGTACCCGATGCAGTTCCCAAACTTTTGTTGAAAAGAAGAGATTATGTAAATGAGAGTGGAAGTTAAATTCTTAATCGTTTGATATCAAGACACTGTTTACTTAAAAGCAGTCAGTCAAAAATGCATGATATGTATGTCAAGAATATATTTCCTACGTTGTGTAGGTATACAAAGTTCGTTTGAATTCTGTTGTTAAACTGGAATATACTTAATTATAGAATCCTCCATGAAATTGCTGAGAATAAAAGTTCTACCAACCATGTTTTGTCACAAAATACTATTGCGAGTAGTACGGATGATATGGAAGTGGTTTACATGGACACGGAAAATATTCGTGAAATCACTGTTTCTTGCACCCCTTCTTTGAAGGCTGCAGAGAGGTAAGAGGCCTAAGGTGGTTGTATAAACAAACAAATATTATATAATAATAAAATAAATAATTATAATGCTCAAGTCCTTACGATATTTTCCAATATTAGAATTTTTACTTATTTCTCGTTTCTGCTTAGATTTATTATTATTGGGTTGTACCTGTTAGACAATAAAGTATTTATATATTTAATGTAATTTTTTATTTCTTAAATTCCTTTATTACATTTTTTTATTTGAATTACCAAATGGTAAAATTTAATTTTAAATATACCTATAACAGTAATATTACATTTAATCAAAGCCGGTCCTGTTGAAAAATAAGTGACTGGTGATCATGCGCATTATGGACAGCTCTACACTTTTGGTTACATTTTTGTACTACGGGATTATCATTCTAGAGTATATATATATATATAATATAAGATTTCTGTGGTTCCCCAACAAGACAACGCGCCAAGAACAACATTTCCGCATTAGAACGTTCCCCTAATTCGCCTGACTTTGTACCATTTATTTATTTTCCAATACACAATATTTCAGTCCCACAATTATTATAATTTTCTGACATTTATACAAGCAAAATGAAATAATAATAATATATACCCACACTATGATATTTTGTGATAAAAAAGTTATTGGATCAATAAATGTTTTGTATGTATAATGAGGGAATTTAATCATTACATAAATCACTATTTATAAAGCAGCAAGTAATTTATCATGTGAAATACAGTTTTGTCGAATTCTGTTCACCCAGCGCTTGTAATAAAATAGGGAAACCAAAATAAGCAAATACTAATTATTTGATATTCGTCTTTGTTACTATGCACATTTACTATAGTTAGTAATTAATCAAACAAAGTACAGGACAAGACAAAATGTATGGTGGGTATATATAATTCGTTTGCTTTTTGAAAAAACGAACAACAGGTTTCAAAAGTTGCCTAGAGCTCTTTGATATTATTGGTTGTTTTGAATTTCGCAAATGAAACTTAGATTATGAATGAGGTTTGTATACGGGCAGTATTTGAATGTAAAATTGATCTTTAAATTATTATAACCAAAGCCATTAGATAACATTTCAAGGGATTAAGTGATATTTTGGCACTAATTTTGTTTATCTTCAATTTATTATTCTTATTAGAAAATTAGGCAGATTATAATATGATCGCTACAAAATTAAAAGCTTACCCTATTCTTACCTCGTTTGTTATCACAATTTTATCTTCACTAAGACTTCGAATCTGCCTAATCACATTTAGGGCTTCACTTTTCTGTCCTGTCAAAACACAACAAAGTGCCAGGTTGACTAGGACGGAAGGTCGGTCGTCAATAATAAGAACTGCCTGTCGTAAAGCCTTGAGAGCATTTTCAGCATCGTTCAATTTAAATAATGTACCTGAAAATGTAAAATTCCAACAATCATACCATATAATTTGTGAAAGATATGCCTTAGCGTGTAATTCTGAAAAGAAAATAATTCTATCGGAGTCAATCTGCGGAAAAAAAATTAATTAATATGTTTACAAAACTTAAAATTAAGAAATCATATTACATTTTTATTATGAAATTTTCTTTTTATACAGGGTGTCCCAAAAAAATTGCCCACCTCTTGGGGATAGAATCTACGACCCAAAATAAGACGAAAATCACTTATGTCAAAATTTCTAAAAATGTCTCCCTATGAAATTATGACCATTTTGAATATTGAAATCAGACAAATCTTTCACTTGGAATGATTAATTTAAATATGGTCATCCTTGATAAAGACAGAATAGTAAATTTCGAATGTCAAAATCTAGTTGTCACATAAATCGTAAACTGGAGTGAAATGTTGAAAAAGTGCGATTCAAGTATGGCAAATATCAAAAGTGACCTGTAAAGCAGATAAAAAGTGCTTTAAAATCATGTATCACTCGACCCCTACTGATATATGAAAATTTAGCGGTTGTGTCCACCCTATCACAGGGCTTAAGCGATTTCAACCAAAATATAATTGCTGGATCCTAGGACTGCCCAAACTCATATACCAAAATTTAGCTCAATTGGTTAAAGCGTTTGGAAGCTATCCTGTTAGAATACATGCAGGTCATATATTTTTGATTATATTATATCTTGTCGGGAAAGGCTTGGGGCGACACAACCGATTTTTTTTTGCTATAAAGCAGCCTATAATATTTAAATAGGTTTTCTTATAGAGAGAGGCTTACTTTAATAGATGTTTGTTGATATGTTAATCATGATTAATACACGGTGAACAAAAACAAAGGATTCAATTTAACTCGCTTTACGTCCCGAGATTTTCTAATGGACACCCTGTATAAAAAGAAAATTTCATAATAAAAATATAATATGATTTCTTAATTTTATGTTTCTTAAATATATAGAATCGTCAAACCTGTAAAATAAATATACCTCATAAAGTTTCCTCAGATTTTAAAATATTTGCCACTGATACTGAGACTGGTTCTACTCTGGAAATGAACGATTGACGATTTTTCTATAAAATTTATTTGGTGGAGATTTGACTTAAGAATGGACAAGTTTTTCAATTTATAATTTGATTTCTTTTTTAAGAGAAATTTATCCCCAAAGTGTTCATGAAACGTGCTGTTTTGCGCGACTGAAATAGATATTTTTTGGAGGTTTAAATATGATATACAGGGATATGGACGCAACCCGTTCATTAATAATGTTTACGGACAAATTGTTTGTCTAGAAATTAGGATGTTAAGGATTGAATAAAAAGTTCTATTTAAATGTGGCAAATTTAACATTGTAGGAATTCCAGTTATACCGAAAGTTGCTACTAAGCAGTGGTGCCATCGAATATTAACTATAGACAAGAAGCGTCACTAGACGCTGAAACCGTCATCGACTTGTCGTATTCCCAGCTCATTTCTGGCCCGCTAATATATATACTATATCTATATAAACTTATTTTAACTGTGACTATACTATGTACTATATTATAAGCGCGGCGAATTGCTTTGTATGCATGGACATCAGACGTGCCGACACGAGGTGAAGTAACTGTCTATTATTTTAACTGAAGTAGTGCCTTTAGAATTATTGATTAGTTTGAGCAAATTTTAGAATAATTGATTGAAAATGTCATTATCGTTTAGGGTAACACTTTTTTTCGATTCATCTATCCCATTTGCTGCCCACTAACGCCCCCTGGGAGCCACATAGTCCAAATATCACATTAAATTTATGTATTTTTGTAAATCTGAAGTCTTTTTGCATATAGGTAAAAAATCGTTGCGGAAGGCTATATTTTGTCTGCAGATACAGATTCAGCATCGAAAAATACGTAGGGAAAAGTTGGTTTGGTCAAAAGTACAGACTACTTTTTAATGTGGCTTGTATTATTTATGATAGATTTCAAAATAATTTAAGGCATCAGTAAAACTCAGTCAATATAAAAATGTAATTTAGATTTCGAACTTGTTTATATATAAATTCAATTTAGCCTCAGATTAAGTGATTTTTTCACTTACTTCCCACCGACAATGTTAAAGCAAAACACTTCAATCCAACTTACATCCGAGAAGTTCAAAGAAAACCACATTATCCGGACGTAAATTGACTGCAGCGCACGCGAAACTAAATGCAGTTGCTGGTTGATGGGTCGACAAATGCACTAATCCCAAATTGTATAAAGTGCTCGAGTTCAAGGGCGACAACCAAAGGGCTCTTTTGAGACAGCTGATAGCCTGCAACCAAAAACGATATCCTAAACATTTTATAAAGAAAAAGTAAACTGACTTAGATTTATGAGTTATGTGAATATTGATCGAATATACATGCACACAAGATACATGCATACAATATATATGCAATATTTTCTAGCCAAAATATTTAATAATAAATAACTTTATATTTCCGGGAATAAGTAACAACAAATTTAAAAAAACACATGCGAGACAAAAATGAAATATTTGAGAACATTCTTTCCCCATATAAACTAGTCTGTGCACAAACATATTTGTTGAGGGAGCACCAAATTTTTATCGGCACATACGCGAATAGTCCAAATAAGTTACAATATACTTACAGTTTGTGTGCAATTTCCTCACATGATAGGTATCTGTTATTTTGTTTGTCCAGCTCTCTGAATTGTATCCCCTTTTATCCTATCTACTTATTTGATGAAAACATTTCAAACCGACTAAGAAATAAATTAAGAGGACGAAATCGTTGCCGAAAACTTTTTTTGTTACGTCTCGTCGAATTGAGAATGCCTCGAAAGCTATGGGTCAGAAAAACGCTAAACAATGGCAACAGGAAGGACCTTACAGCTGGTATTTGGCGATGATATAATAATGTGTAATTATTATACTCGGCTAACTATCGAACCTAATAAGTAGCGACAGAGTAAATTGGTCAGTGAGTAAAGTATTAATTAAAAGAGCCGTGGAAGAATTTAAAATGGCGGTTACTTCAATGTCGTCCAGAGAGAGATTACTTAAAAATTTACATCGGGGGGACGTCAACATGTCTAATTAATTAATGAAATTAATATTTGTGTTCCCCAGATGCTCGAAACACCAAAACATTTGACCTTCTCAGTGATATGTTAAAACAGTATTATGGAAAAATACCCGTTGGGTGGCGAGAAAAATGGAGATGGCGACAGAGTGGTATGCGGGTGTGTTTTACGGGACAAATTTGTAACTGGTTTACGTCCAGGACTTCGAACTTAATAAAGGCTCCCTAATGCCGGTAATAGTAGTTAGTTTAGCCATTCTCCGTTCTCAAGTTGACAGAATGCGTAATTAGATATTTTTTGGTTTCGAAGTTTTTGACCGTTGAGGTTTAAAATTTTATAGTACTATGATTTGTTTGTAGATATCGTTAATTGCATCAGGTAAGTTTGTTAGTGTTAAATGGCATATTTACAGCAATATTAGTGAAGTAGTTTTAGAAATAAATATTGAGGCGAAGTTTGTTTTTGCAACAAGTGTTTCGCTTAGCTAGCGGCAATAAGCGTTCTATTAACCTATATAAATTTAATTTCAAATGGAAGTGAATAAATGTGTTATTTAAAAACAGAATTTTCATTTTCAGATATCATGTCGGAGAAGAAGAGCAAACAATGAGATCTTGATAATATGCAAAAAGCTATAGAACTAGTTAGAAGCAAAAGTTTACGGTATTTAGCTGCCGTAAAACGGTATAATGTACCTCGTTCGACACTTTTTCGTTAATACAATCGCGATGGATCACCGAAAACTGTTTGCCACACTGTTTTAGGCAGATACATATGCGATGGTCCTACCTATACAATAATTGTATTAAAATTCGAATACCGTTCGGGCAAGACAAACTATACTACGTTCGGTCCTGATAAAAAAAATCTGCAGAAAGGATATAAACAAGCAAACAGAATCGAGAGCATCAACCGCCTACACCCGATCCCGCATTTAAGCCTAAATACACTCTTAAGGGCTTAAGGGTATACACTCCGTTATTATAGTCATTAAATATTTAAGGGAAATGCAATATCCACTACCAAGAATAGTCGAAATGTTCTTTAAACTACATAAAGCAGGCAAGCATTCGGAATTAAATATGGCATCTGCACACAGGGTGATTGTACATTAGACGTTTTGAGAAAACTAAGCATATTATTATTTTAAAAATTTGAGTACCTAACTACTAAGGTGAATCCAGTCGATCAAACTATAATATTCCGGTTATTAACAGAAGTTGCTATCAACTGCTTATTTCAAATTAAAAACAATTATATTTTTGAATGCCTTAACTGTTTTGAAGTATTTTGTCTTAACACTTCCGTATACCTAACCCAGCCTAACTGATTTTGAATAAATAATTTATGTTCAATTGTTTTGCCCGAAAACAGGTCTCTGGAAAATATTCGTCAGTTCGTCATCTGAGTAGACAGAATTTTGAAGGTCTCTTAGAAAAAATAATTAGCTTGACAAATTGATCCATAAGGTGTGAAACAAGAAAGTTGCTATCAACTTCCAGTATAACAGGAAGTGGCATAGAGTGGATTGACCTGAGTTACATTTTCAAAACAATCGAATGCATAATTTCAACAATCATCCTGTATAATCGGTCTTTTTTGTGTTCAAAATAAAGAAATATAGCAACGGTAAGCACGTTAAGAGGATTATACACAATGAATAGACTCCGAATGGATTAAAGTTTTATTATTCAGAGAAACATGGTAGCATTATTTAAGGGAATGGAGTGCGTTATATGTTTTTTAGATGATATTTTACTGGCTGGAATGATGATGAACATATGAAGCACCTAACAACAGTGTGCAAAATTGTACATAATGCTTGTTCAAATCTGAAAATCGAAAATGACAATTTTTGAAAAACGAAGAAGAATTTCAGCAGAAGGGCTAAGAAAATCGGAAGACGTTAATAGCAGACGCACCTAGACCAACTTGTACGTCTTACATATCCTCCATCAATCGTCTCTAGACATACGGGAGCCCTAAAATTTAATTTCAAGTTTTCCAAAAGAAATAAAACATATTTTCCTGGTCTTGAAACTCCTTTATTTTTCCCAAGAGGCCTTTAACTCTTTCAGTAAAAATACAATAGTGGCTTTTTTAATTTTAAAATTAGGTATGTACATTTTCCTTGCTTCTTCTCATCTACTCTAGCCTAAAACTATCTATATAAATTAATTTGATTAGCTTTCGAATGCTTAAAGTGTGTTCTTTGTTTTTAAGATGATATAGTCAAAGTTTTCCTTAGACAAGTAAAGAGAGAGGACGCGTAACCCGAACGAAAAAGTGAATCACTTCGTCACCACTCAACTGCTTCCAGTTTCACCTGTGAAATGTAATTCCTGGCTATTTTCTCTCAGATCTACTGTTGAACATCCAACCATTTTAAAATGCACTTGAGATATAGTTTTTAATTATTATTTAATTCACAAAACATAAAATACTTGATGATAGACACAAACAACTATTTTGCCTCAAAATCGTACATAGACCGACAACGACTGAACAAGGCGTACAAATGTGACCCAAACACTACCTGTGCGATTTGATTAGCTACCCTGTTTTTGACCAGCCGGTATTTCAATTGTAGATAAATATTGTCTATTACACAGTTTAATATTCCTAGTTATTATTCTATGTCTATTGTACCTGTAACTTCTGGTCTCAATGTATCATTTAGGCATATGTGCAGTGCATTTTTTGTTATGCACTGGACTGTTACTTGTCCTCTCTCTTTTCTTGTCTAAGGTTTAAACTGTTACCGTGTAAGAGAAGGGGCTGAAGGAGAATTCATCGGACCAGAACCTGCAACTGGCATAGCGTTTAGCACTGTCAAATAGATACTTAATACCTGGATGAACTTTTGGCAAAATCATCCAGGTTTGGTACATTCGAAGAAGTTCATTAACCATTCGAAATCAAGGGCCAGGGAGTTGTTGGATATGCGTAGATCTCATCTGCGCTGCCTGGTTGGACTATATACTGGTCACTGTCGTTTGAATCATCATCTCTCGAGGTTGAGTCTCTTGAAAAATTCCGAGTACCGATTGTGCCTGGAGGATGATGAGATGGCGGAACATGTACTGTGTTCTTGCACAGCTGTAGCTAGAACTAGATTCGCAATATTTGGTGAAGTAACCCTTCTACCAGCGAGTCTAAAAGAAAGCAAAATAATCGACTTCAGTAAGAAGATTGAGCTGCTGGGTGAAATATGAATAGTTTTGAGCCACAATAGACCCTCGGTGGTCGCAGTGGAGAGTCCGGTGCAGACCCACTCATTTTGAACCTACCTACCTACCGTGTATTTGTAGTTACTAAGTTTCCCTATCCTGATAAACAATGTGTATCCCGGAAGTTGGTAACGAAAAGGAACGTACTAGCGTCAACTTTACCATTTTACACTCAGTATTTACATTACTTTAAAAAAATATATGGTGCGACATCTAGTGTTTAATTGGGTACGTGCCGGTTCACTATAACCGCCGGGCAGATGTCATTGTAGCCTGTTCGCCTATCACACACTGACCGATCACCACCGATGACTCGTGGATCTATACAACGACAGTCTGGTCAAAGTATAGTGTTTAATAGACAAACCCTATTTTGTTCCTAAAGTTAAAAGGAATTCAATAAAAATGCAAGTCCCTCCACTGGTATTATAGGGGTACTTCTAACCTCTCCCAACTCGGACATCCTAGTTACGTTTATTCATATACTAAAGTATTCGAGATAGGAAATAATTGTGTTTCCGATTTTAGACATCCTGCAAGATAATTAGATAGCCAATCCAAATGGAAATAACAAGAGCTTTGTTCCGTAGCGTAATTTAGTTGCCTCATTCTAAATTAACATTTATATTATTTGATGTATGATATATCTATAGTTACAGTATATACATATGGAATATTTAATAAGTAAATAACACTCATAGGTATTGGGGTGTAATAACTGTTACCAAATATTGTACATTCCGTAATACTATTATATAATAAGATAAGGGTTGTCTATAAATTTGACGAAAATAATACAGCGATGTCAAATTCTTAGCGTAATTTATCAACCACACACACACACACCATCACACAATCTTTACACAGTTACACTTTTGAACTTTGACAGAAATCGTGAAAATAATTTATATAATTTTAATTACTTTGAAACGAACTACGGACACAGATTAAATATACCAAACTCATAACTCCGTATACTTCGAATACAAAACTCTATACTAATACTGCAACTATGACAGATTTCGAATCTTTTTAACAGTGTATTTTTACAATTTATTAATGTTACAGAAAATAAATAAATAACGATACCAATATCAAAATAATTTTAAATTAAATAAATTCAACCTTCTGTACACCAAGATTGATTGGATTCGCGAATCGCCGTGACACTATTGTCACATTGAAATAAGTTGTGTGAAAACCTATATTTAATTTTTATTTAAAACAAACATACTAACTCATTCAATAAGTCCGATTTTGTTATGCAACATAATTGCCTTCGATGGCAATACAACGAGTATAGCGATTTTCCAACTTTTCGATACCACTTTTATAGTACGATTTCTTTTTCTCGTCAAAATAGACCTCAGTTTCAGCGATTACTTCATCATTGGACTTCTCATTCTCTTGAAATCTGAAAACAGTGGGTGGGTAAGCAATTCATTCAATTTTGTTTTCATCGATTTGTGACACGGTGCATTGTCTTGGTGAAACAACACCTTTTTCTTTTGCAAATGTGGCCGTTTCTTTGCAATTTCAATCGATCCAAAAGTGCACAGTAATAGTCGCTGTTGATGGTGGTTCCTTTTTGGAGGTAGTCGAGGAATATTATTCCGTTCGCATTCCAAAATACAGCCGCCATCATCTTACCGGCCGCCTGTTACGTCTTTGCTCGCCTTGAATTCGGTTCGTCGATTGTTGTCGACTCAGCTGATTCTGATCTGTAATAGTGAAGCCATATTTCATCCATTGTCACATATCGACGATAGAATTCCATTTTATTGCGGTTTAACAGCGCCAAACACTCCGCTGAAGCATCAATTCGTTGTTGTTTTTCGTCCACTGTGAGCTCACGCGGCACCCACTTTGCACAGTGTAACATGGGAAAAACACTACCATCTGATATCTTTGCAATATCAGCTAGCTCGTGCACCTTCAATTTGCGATCGTTGATTTGTGAATTTTTTTGACGTTTTCTGGAATATTCATCATTTTTGCTGGTACGACCACGTTTAAATTCAGTAATCCACTTCCTACCATTTTTCTCATGGAGCAGAGTTCGGATAATGTTTATCAAGCCATTGTTTGGGTTCCACTGTATTTTCTTCATCAAAAAGCAGTGTTTCAAAATTCGAAATTCACTTTTTTCCATTTTTTTTTTCAATAACAAACGTTGTTTCACACAAAATGCTATAACTCACGAATCAATGGTTAGATTGCTGTCAAATTTATACACGTATAGTTTGAAGGTTAGTACTAAATAAAAATCATATGGAAAAAATTCTAGTTACGCCATCTATGTGTCATCCTGCGGACCTAATATTATATGGCTACGCTATTGAATACGTTAAGATATATGTTACTGAAATATTATAACTAAATAAAGTGTTACTATTATAGTCTATAATACGTGAGAAACTAGCTATTCTGCATGGCTCCTCAGTTGTAACGGAATACGCTATTCCGTTGGTAAATACTATATAATATCGGAAGCATTCACAAACTTTCCTCATTCATTTGCTTCATTGATACTAAAAATATAGAGTATAAATTATTCGGAGCTAACTACCCTATTATTATTACTTGCAAAAATACTTACTGCAACATACTTTTGCTTGGAATAAAAACACAAGCCAATATTATTCCATAATGCCGGTGACTGTGGATTATACATGACAGCGATTTTGTATTTTGTCAAAGCCGTGTCATATTCTTCATGGTCCTGAAAGGAAGTTCTATACTGGTTTTTAAATGTAAGCCTTTCCTATAATTATTGGCTTTTATGCATTCGTACTTAAAAAAGGCATCTTCGGAAAAAGGCTTAAAATTGTATTTGCAAGCGACAGTTTATAGCACCAAAATGCGCAACTTTTTTCCTATTTAACGAACTTGTGTCTCCAGCATCCTTGTACTGACCCTCCCTAACTTGGAAAACTGTATATAAGTTCCCTACTTAAACGTACATATACATTTTATAAATAGGTTTTGGGGGCTTAGACAATATCTTTTTATATATACAGGGTGTCCGACCAGGAAATGTGTCGATTGATTTACGAGAAGTTATACTGACAGCAAAATTCGAAAAAATAAAGTTAATATTATCAGAGGGCCCCAACTTGTTTATTTTAAATGCCACTTCATGTTTTTTTTAGTTTGTTTTCAGATCTGTAATTTCTGAAGTTTTGCATAATCGTTTTTACAACAATATTTGGAGCTGTTTTTTTCTTTTGGGGATATCGTTGCACAAAAATCTTACAAGTTCTCGTTAAAAAGATTTAAATAAACTTCGTTGGTTTAATTTAAGCGTGATGACATTATGAATACGATAAAGAATATCAGCCGATATTGAAGTAATAATAGTACCATGTATTACAATTTCAACTTAATTAACAAAGCCAATGCCTACATACCAAAATTGAAGTTTAATTAAACAAACAAAGCACGCTAGTTAAAAAGATTGTTGGATTCGATTATTTAATAAAAAGTAGGTGATTCCATTTAAAAAAATTAACGGACGCCATTTTCAAAAATTAATTTTGGACACCATACAGGACTCGAAACCGGCAAACTCTCCAAAGAAAAATCCCTACATATTAACTTGTACAAAAATGCATCTAAAATATTAATAAATTACTGAGTATTTAATACAAATACCAAAATACCTCAAAAACCATTAATTTTTATGGTATGGTGCTGGAATTAACACCCATAATCGGAAAATAATAAAAAAGCATGTAGTGCCATTTAAAATAAGCAAGTTGGGGTCCGTCTCCAGTATAACCACTGTGACATTGAAAATGTTTTAACTGAGTAGGGTACATTGAATTAGATCTACCCTATTTTAGGATTTTCCAGTCACTAACTTCTCGTAAATCAAGCGACGCCGTTCCCGGTGGGACACCCTGTAGATGTTACATTCTCTTTATATAAGCTACCATTTATAGAAGCTATTTAGGATACATGCAACGCCATACAATAATTGAGTTGAATTATTGATTGTCGTTTTCCACTATGTTGCTTTTCATAAAAATGAAAATAACGAATTTATATAGGTTTAATATAAAACAATCGTTTACTATACTTACTTGACTCCATAAACCATGATCGAACCGCAAAATATTGAAAAAATTTAACAAAAGTAAAACATGCAGTGTGTCCCGTGACTCGATGGCCATAGGTTAAGGTCGTATTCCTTAGACAATTTTAAGCCGAAAGTTGAATACAGTACTTTAATGTTTTATTGTGAATTTTGTATTGCTAACAGAAATTCATTAAAGGTTTGTTTCAAAATGTCCCCCAGCTGCCTCACAACACATTCTTGCTCTTCGAATAATTGAAGACGAAGCTCTCTGAAGAGTATCTGGGTCATATCAATGAGTGCAGCTGCAGCTATTTTGATTTCTCTGATATCGGGTTGGTGGATAACTTATATACACTAGACGTTTGATGTGTCCCCAGAGATAATAGTCAAGAGGCGACGTTTGAGGCCAGAAAACTAGCCCTACTCTTCCAATCATCTGGTAGTAAAGGTGTTATTTAGATATTTACACCAAAATGCGGTGGTGCGGTGCTGCCACCACATGTTAACTCAATTCTGAAGTGGAGGATCCTCCATTAATCCTGGCAACACATTTTGTAAAAAAAAATCGACCATGTTTGGATTTTAAAAGTGCTTGAAATACGAATGGCCCATTAAGGATACTAAAAACACCACACCAAATATTCACCGAAAAGCGATGTTGAAAATATGTTTCGCTGTTCTTAAGTGATCATGAATGTGAATTTCTGGTATTCATCGCTATTAAATGTGACGTCGTCCATCATTTATCCACAAAACTATGGGTAGCGTTGGGTTGAAATTACCTTACCTGAGTAATGCATCCAATGCCAAGAAGCGCCTTAGCACAAGCTGGATCCAGAGTTGTAGCCTGGTTCAGTCTTTCCAACGCATATTGTGTTTGACCCAATTTTAAATACAACATACCACATTCTGTCAACATGTTTACATTATCCGGGCAATGTCTGCAATATATAAAATTCAATATTTCAGTCAATATTTGCATATAAACAGGGTGAGTTTTATGTACCGTGCTTTAGAAGTTTTTTAACTTACAGTTGGAATATCAACCTGAAAGTTGAGAGCCGGCTACATGTGGGGACAAGAGCAGATTGTAGGTGGGGAAGCGGTGTGTAGAAAGAATTATTTGCCACACATGCGTATATAATAATAATAATAATCGACTTTATTAATATAAAGAAATCCAATCTTGGAAAGGTGTTCTGTGATCAGGGATCTCGGGGTTTTTGGAGACAATGACTTGACCTTTAACTATCATATTTCCGAAATCACCGAGATTTTGGGTTTCATATTTAGATCCACTAATACACTTAACAAATTTGTGCGCTACACCATCAACGTATTTCCGGTGAAAATAATTTTTAACTTTATAGCTCATCGTTAATTTGATCCAAAAATATTATGATTATGATATCCTGCAGAATCATCGAATTTGGGACACCCTGTACCCTAGGCGGTCTCTCACTAGAATGGTAAATTATAAAAACTATTAAATCCAAAGTTTCATAGGATATAGTGGTTGTTTCAAACAAAATAGCAGGAGTTGAATGTTTTGAATGGTTTATCGCGTGCACCAGGAGCGTGCGACACATTATCAGTAGTCTAAAACTATTCCACGCGAAGAGGACTATTCTAAAAACAAAATACAGGAGCTACAGGAGTTGGGTCTTTTCTAACAAAATAGGGTTTAAAAGCTTGTAGCTCGTACATCTGAAGATGTGGCGCATTCTCACTAGGCTGAAATTATCTCACAGAAAGAGGACCATTTATAAAAAAAAAATACAAAATCCAAAAATGGGGATACGGGGGTCATTTAAAACAAAATCGCATTCTCACTAGGCTAAAATTATTCCACTGGAATAGAAATATTATCACAAAATAGACCCAAGTCTCTATAAATGTGAATAATTTTGATTATTATTTTATTATTAATTTTTTATTTTTCTTTTTCTTTGCGTTTCAGGTTCTTGCAAACAGTTTTTTTTTTTAATTTTTAGCGAAAAGTTACATTTCGCTTGTCTTACTTTATTAACAACGTTTCGGCGATGGTTTATCGCCTTCTTCAGGTCATTCTATTAGTTCTAAACCAACGGCGAAACGTTGTTAATGAAGTTAGACAAGCGAAATGTAACTTTTCGCTAACAATTAAAAAAAATTGTTTTCAAGAACCTCAAACCCAAAGAAAAACTTAAATAAAAATGGTTCAAGAACATAAAAAAAGAAACATATTATTATATTATTATTAGAACAATCACTCTATATAATATTTTTTATATAATGCGATTAATATTATTCATATCTATCTATCCATAGGGGAAATTTACCTGACCTTATTTTGTACAATATAATAACTCTATACATACTATAGCAACATACCTACCTACTGAATATCTTGAACTTTTCACTCAAATACTGAAAAATAACAAGCCGTACTTACTCGATAAGTAAAGCTTTTCGATTCTTTGGTGAACCTTTGATGTTTTTCAGTCTGTTTGTAGATAATAAACCAACCTACTACAAAATAATCAAAGCCAACATAGGCGTAGAGAGGAGAGGAGAGTACAAGTTTGGGGTATTCGAAAGTATTTAAATAATTTAGAACAAATAACGGTATTGGATTCGTACCTGAATAAAGTGATGCAGTTTTTAACGTTTTGCTTTTATAGTTTTTTTTTTCATGAAGCATTAAGATAAACATAATTTAAGCAGATAATTATTACTTGAGCAAGCAAATGAAATATGAGGAAATAATTTTAATGTATCGAAATCACTCAATCACTTAACTTCGGCAGTCTAATTTGATATTTCACAATTCACAAGCACCGTTAGTACAGTTTTAAAGAAATAATGATTGAATATTATTTGTGAAATCACAAAAATACCTTATAATTTTTAAGATTATGTATTTTTAAATTATTATCAGTAATATTTATGAATATGGGGATAAAAAGATGTCTAAACTACTTGTTACTCTAAAGTTTATTTTACCTAAGATTTTTTATTTTTACCAACACAACACATTCTCCCTCAGTGAAATTACTTACGTTAATTCAATCAATTTATGAAAATAGATTGTAGATGGTAGGGCAGTAGTCTGGTCCTTTAACCTCTCTTCACTTTGACCTAAAGATCTCTTTTGTGAATAAGGGTTTAATTAACCTTTTCAATTGTCTAAGGGCTCGAGTATTTCTCTAGTAGGACTTTAATTGTCCCTTTCCGCATTTGTAGAATAATTCTTGCATTGTAATGTCGAAGATAGGTTCCAGACCATAGTACGAAGCATGTTTTGCAAATTGGTCAGCCGTTTCGTTTCCGTCAATGCCTTCAGGTACATAATATTCTCCTTAATGGCAGTGCTGTCTCTAGGACTTTTACCATTGGATTCAATGAGCCTGGATAACCCTATGCTAGTTTTCCTTTATATTTCTTTTGATCCATCAGTTTAAGATAGGCATGTGTTCTCTGCGGACCTCTGCTCATCATTTTTCCACTTTTGACGGTCTTTAACCACTTCGAATTGAATATTGATCTTATGTTTGTTATTACTTCCAATAGCAAGTTTAAAAACTCAATATTTTTACTTCAAATATTCAAAGTCATTTTTATTTAAATTAAAAAATAGTGAAAATAGTGAACTCCTTGACAATCAACAACTCAAAAACAATACATGACCAACTTCAATTATCGAAATATCTTCTTCACAGAGTGAAAACACAATAAATATTAAATTGAACGCATGAAGCAACGACCATGTTTGTTCGGCAAAACAGTTTTTTTCTGAATCTAATGGTATCAGGATCAGGATTTTCATGCGACCTTCTAGATCTGATTTGTATTCCATCGCCTGTGTTAATTTTAGAGGGTTTATTACTGCCTGTTTTCTTACCACGATCGACAGTGGAGTCAGGAGCAGTAACGCTTCCATCGCTGCTGAAAGGCAAGTTCATATCGCACCTTTATCCTGGACAGGCGAACGTTTTTGAGATTTTAATTATTTTGTGTTTTTTATACTAAAACCGGGTATAATTTAAAAATCAATATTTTTGTACTGGGTAAAGCCAAGCTACTGATATTTTCAAAAACATTTCTCAAGACATTAGAGTTGCGTAATTGATAGCCTAGCAACATTGTTAACACAAAAAATACAACAAAATCTAATTTTTTCAAGTGGAACACCCTGTATTTTTTTATCTCAATCGATTGACAATTAAATTCCCTATCTTTAACAGATTTTTAAATATAACTCAATTTACACTGGAATATTTAATGCTTTATCAGTATGCCACTAAGATGTCAAAATTTTGACATATTCAAAATAATTATTGATTGTTACGTCAAATAGTTATAAACTGTCCAGTTAACTTTATAATTAATATATTTGTGTGATTTGAAAATAGTTTGGAAAAAAATAATTGTCAATCGATTGAGATAAAAAAAAATACAGGGTGTTCCATTTGAAATTTCAAAGTTGGTATCAGCTACGTAAGAAGTGGCAACACCGCATCTGTCAATTTATCACTAAGAGAGTTCACATTGTTATATTATCGCAAACAAAATTTCAGATGAAGTGAAATAAACTAATATTTACAAACTGAAAAAAATTCCTTGACACAGGTGGGATACGAATCCAACATCTCCGATTGCCCAATTGAACTACAGGATAGTGGAAATCTCCTTCATTTCGTATACATCAGCGCTATCTGTGTGCAGTGATTGATTGATTGATTTAAAGACAACACAAACTACACAATGCATTGTTATTTCTTATTGCAAACTGCAAATACAAGATAAATGAAAGATAATACACACAGTATAACTCGAGTGGGTGATATCAACATCGAAACCAATTATTTGAAACGTGAGTTAACACAACAACAAGGAGCCGTATTTCTCATTTGGAATACTCGGGTTAAATACAGAAAAAAACTTATTTCTTCAATGGAAGAAAAGTTCACAGTTTGCAAGGATAGTGAAATTTCCAGCAAAGCTGAACAATATAGCAGCACTGTTTATACCGGGGTTTAACCAATGTTGCTACTTCAAATATAAATATTATGGTAGTTCAAATACATCGTTTAGTAGCATTGTTGCTAACTGTCCTATAGATAGGAATGGGCTCTCTAGTAAAATACTAAAAACAAATACAAACCTAACCTTAGAAAATAAACGAAATAAACACAGTATACAAAAATTTCCAAATAAACCTTTCATTGATACGAAATCAGTAAATGGTGCGTTTTGCAAGCACAATCTGAAAATACCCTACGAGAAATTCATCAACTTAGTAATGAAATTGATTTGCATTGCAGGTAACTAGGTTACACCCTGGCACTACCCCAGAAAATCTTCCCTTAGGTGAAGTGTGAAATGCACAAGTCTAAACACCTCGATAATTATACTTCAATGAATGTTACCATCAAGTAAGAAGACTTCAAATCAGCTTGGAGGCGTGATATTTGGCCTAGCGGGGCTCGGATGTCTCATTTTTTAATGAAACGGGGAATGACATCTACACAAATGGTGGATCCCGTGCTAAACCAAAAGTAAGCTTGTCAATGTACTACTAAATTAGAGGGCTACGAACGAAAACCAACGATTTTTCGATCATTTCAGAAGATTATGATGTCGTTGCAGTTACTGAATCTTGGCTGAACTAAAATATCCACAGCCATGTGTTATTTGATCGCACAGAGACAATGTTATCAGAAATGATCGTGTTTCGCCAAAAACTAGAGGCTAGGTTTTGTTAGCGCTTAAAAAACACCTCACATTTGAAGAACTCAATTTTGACTGTGATAGTGAGGGCCTATTTGTAAAAATTAAATTTAAGAAGAATATCTTTCTTCTACGACTGACTTTAAATGCCTTTATTATATGTTCAATCATGATTTGAAAATGTAGTACATTTTAATGCTGTTTTTCATTTACCCGTGCACAATAAATATTTCCCACTAGTTGACTAGCAACTAGTGGGAAACATTTATTACGCACAGGTAAATTTCCTGGTAATGACAAAAGTAGCGTCGGCCATGAAAAATCACCAGAGCAACGCCGACAATCCAAACACACAAAATTGACAGTTTTGGTATTTATAATTAATAATAATTATAATTAAGTATTTCGCTAATTTCAAAAAACAAAAACCGTGATAGTGAATATAGTTTAACACCACCTAGTAAATTTAATACTTCTAACTTATCGTATTTAGGCTTATACGCTAACAGGGGTAAGTTTCGAAAAACAAATATTTTCCTAAACATTATGTTAAATTTATTCAAAAGCATTAAAACAGTCGTAGAAAAAGTATAGTGTGAAACTCACATGAAATGACCATTTCCTACTCGTATGATTTGCAGCATAAGCCGCAGGCGATCATACTCGTAGGAAATATATGTCATTTCATGTGCGTTGCACAACATACTATTATGTTTGTGTTGTTTATTTCACTCCACTACAATGGAAGTATACGAAAATGTTTATAATATTTTTGGTGGTTGGCGACAAATGCTCAAATTTTAATTGTTGGAGATTTTGACCTTACCGAGTTACTCTCTCGTTGTAACCAGTGAAAAATATTGTCCCGAGTACAGATTCCAAAATTATTAATAAATAAATATAAATCATAAATAAATGACAAACCCCAGATGTTCGATGGAACAATACAAAAATATTAATTTCCTGTTTATTCTAGTTCATCTAGATGAGTCACCATTTCTCGATAATCAGGAGCCATGCCTCTTACCCTCCGCTTTCAAGGGTAGTCATACTGGAAAATGTAGCATCAGCTATTCTGACCACCACAACTAAATAAACGCGATGTAGGGGTGGTAGTGCAATATTATTATTATGTTAATAACCAATTAGCAGAGAGAAATCAGCCTCCCTCATTATCATTGGTCATTGAAGAGAGGGATGACCCTTTTATTATAAATTCTCCTCTCCAGAGATATAAGTTTAGTTGTGTCCTAATTTTAAACTAATAGTAAGAAAACCTAAAGGCAGTTAAAACGGGAACCATAGTGCAATTTGACCGTATGTGGTCTTATATTTTCATGTAAATAATATTATTTGTATTCTATTATTATAACTCTATAGTCTCTAATTTAAGTTTTAGCATTTTGTAACTCTTCTCAACTTTTTCAACTTTAACTTAGTCTATTTAAACTTGGTATTCGGTGTTTCAATCTTTTAGATAAGGTCCTTATTTTCAATACCCTCGTAGTTCACGTTAAACCTAAACGTGACAGTATGTCACATTATCTGATTTCGTAAATATGTATAATTTAACTCAATACAATAACATCCCAAATGATTATCTTAGATATCTAGATTTGATTCTCTCAGATATGTCCGTTACAGTTTTGTTTTTCTGTGGTATTGAGCGGTGACTATCAACAAACAATGATCTTAAACCACTCTATAGGTATAATTTTTCTAAAGCTGACTTTGCACTGCTTTACAGACTGGTGTCGGACTGTGACTTGTCGCGTTTACTGGAGGTAAGTGATGTTAACGGATGTCTTGAAGTGTTTTACGATATTATGTACGATTGCATAAATTAATCTGTTCCTAAATATAGAGTAGGTTCAAAATATTATACAATGGTTTTCTGCTGATCTTAAGAAGCAAATAAAAACAGAAGCAGGAATATGTAGCTTTGAGGACAAATATCAAACATCAAACAAACTAAATTAGAATTCATATCATATCAAAAAAAATACTTGTTTTAATACTAAGGTATCCATTAGTTTTGTACAGGGTGTTTTATAAACAAATTTATAAAAATCATCATGAATCATCTTTATTTTACAATATACACCAAAATTTTACTAACAAAAGTTGTTTACTCATAAAATGCAATTTTTTATTCCCGTACCGAATTTCATGAATATAAAAGCACATTTTCGGGACAAATACCTTTTGCAATAATTAGTATTTTAATTTGAATCATATAACAAACACTGCATAAATAGTATATCAAATAATAAATATTACTTTTAATTGAAATTAGTTAGAGGTTGGTTGGCGTTGGAAACAACAGTACGTTATTTATTATTCACATTTGTGTCAAACGTTGTCATTTCTATGTCAAATTGATTAACGGAGAACGCTCAGAACCAACGATAAAATAATTGAGTGAAAATGATACGTACATTGTCTCAAAAAATGTATATTGTGCAATGCTATGGAATTGGTGAAAAGTAATAAGGCTATTTAGTATAAAATTCCCAGATAGTGTTGTGTCACGTACCGCGGCCATGAGAATCATAAAAAAGTTTTTGGCTACTGGTAGTGTTCTAAACTTGAAGAGAAAAAAAAGTTATACCATGACGCAGACGATGTCGGGGTTATTATATCTAAATCCTAAGATGCCACTCAAAAAGAGATCAGGGATCGTTAATATTAGCAAGTCCGAGCTTCATAAATCGATATCACAATTGATCTACATATTTGCGCGTTGAAAAAATGTTAAAAATCAAAGTATTTTTTCCTATAATAAACCGTCCGATTTGTGATTCACCCGGTGTAAACACAATCCGCAAACGAGATATCTTACCACACTCCTAATAATATAAAATACTAACTCGATCGCAGCATTAGCAACCGCCACAGCAGATCTCACATCACCTTCCAATTCCAGAATTTGTATAAGCAATGCATAGCATTCCTCATATTTCCCAACTTTTACAGCCTTATGCCCATATTCATTAGCTTTGAATAGATCGCCAAGTCTCAGATAGCATTGCCCTATAAAGTAATTGATTCTCGTATAACTTTTGTATACTAGCACAAGTTTTATGTACATATATTCAGATAAATTTCATTCACTCCACGATATATGCATTACTTCAGAAAATTTTAGGTATAATGTGAAGAGATTCGCTGTTTCTACTGGTGTTTAGGAAAGAATTGTTATGTACTTTCTGGTTTTTAAAATGATAATAAAAAAACAAAAGTCTAAATAAATTTATACATAATTTTGATGTCTAAATGTGACATGTTCTTAAACACATTTTTTTTTTATAATTTTTGAATAAAGTAGTCAGTTTGTTACGTTAGTTTATTGGAAAATAATACAATTATAATATCAATAATTATTAAAATTCTGTTTCGTTACGCAGGTCATAAATGTTTGATTATATTATATCTTTTTTCGGGAAAGTTTTGGGGCGACACAACCGATATTATTTTTATGCACTGAAATATTGACATTATATATTTCATAAAATATATTTTAGGACCGATCGAGCCGAATTAATTGGCCCCCATTTGTGAAATAAAATTTCCACTGTTTGCTATAACATTTAAATAATTATTCTATAGTTAAATTTATCCTTTCAATTGTGTAATTTTTTTGCAATTCTCTGTTTTACCTATGAAGGGATGACCAATGAAGAGTCTGTTCCAACCTGCATCTAATGTGATACATCATTTCCAAGGGCACAAAATTATCTTTCTAATGATAACCTACTTGTTAGAAAACGGGCACGTACATTTTATTTAGTAGGAGTCGTTTAATTAGTATGAATTTAATTCATAATTGCTAAAAAGATCAATGCAATAGTCTAAAATTTGAGACAACAAGCAGCTTTGACAAAATTTGTTAAATTTGATGACAATTGATTGATTTCTAAACCCTCTCTTGAAATAAATCAATCTAGATAGATTGGCCTAAATAAAGATTTAGGTATTACCTAATCTTATGAGCACCCTATCTAATTGATTTTTTTTTTAGAATATGGCCTTAATGAATTTACACAATGCACTAGCAGAAAAATATATCCAGTTTTGTCCTCCAAACTCTAGCTAGACTAAAATTTTTGTTGTGTCGTATTTTATTATCAATTCTCCTTATTATAATGCCAAAAGCATTGCTTTAGCAGAATTGCTTTCTCGTGGTATCCCAAAAGTGTGATCCCCCTAATTCCTCGCCACAAACAAAACATTTTATAGACGACAGCGGTACGTCTTATACGAAATTCGAGAACTATAAAGTCTGTTTTTACTACATTTCATATAATATATAAAGCACGTTCTTATATTTTCCAGGAACGTATAAACTTGTTTGTGTTTGTAAATCTCTTTTCTTATCCTAATAGAATCTAGAAATTAAAAGAGAGTAAAAATTTTATATGCCCGAAATACTAGGGTTTGCACTAACTGAACTGGTGAAATTAGTAATACATTTTATATGCTATAAAATCTACGTATAAATTTATTATCACAGTTTCAAATAGTTAGATTTTTTTTGAAAATCTACTAAGATTTAGTACTTTCAAAATTATCACTTCGATCAGGTATCTCGAAAAGCAACTACAACTTAAGTTTAAGAAAGTAAGGCTCACTAAAACCAATTAATTTCTTGCCTCTACGAACAATATGTAACGCATATCCCAGGATAATAACAGAATCAGAAAATCTCTCACATACTAGCAAATAGTTTCATGAACAATAGTTTTAAAATAAAAACACTCCTGGCATTTTCTTAGATGTTTCAAAAGTTTCTCAGATGAATTTTACTTATACTTCTCCTCTTTGTCTTGGGGCTCTAGATAGGTGCAGTGTCCGCCGGTATGTCCACAGATTTCAGTTTTAAAATTTGGGATTACTTAGTCGCGTTCGCAGTCGTGCAGATTTAATCAGAAGCCCACAAAAAAATAGTAGCCTGTACTTTTGACCAGACCAACTTCTTCACACGTAATTTTCGATGAATCCGAATCTATTTTTTACCAAAATACAAAAAAGACTAATACGATTAATTTGACTTCAGAATTGAATTCTACGGGTCAAAATATGTCGAAAACCATGGCTTGGAAATTTTTTTCACGAAATTTTAACACATGCAGTGATGAGAAGATAGATTCCAAAACAAATTGGACTAAGAAAGTTGGTATCAACTTTCGGTATAAGCGGAAGTGGCACAAATAACATAATATTGTAGAGTGATAGATTAGGTTGACCTGAGTAACCAATAGAATTAGAACCATGTGGGGGTTAAAGGCGCATATTAGTATCTCGACGCGACGCGACGGGCTGAGGATACTTGGCGCAACCCTACTGCTAGCATCACCTACACGGAGTTATTCTCCGATATGCAATCAAATTATTTACGATTTGTATATGCAGAATGTTTCGCCGAGTGCCACGTCATGTCCTTTCAACCAAAAAATATTGTTAGGAGAGTTTGGATAAAATACACTTACCCATACAGTAATACAAAAACCAATCCGGATGTTTAATTACTTTTTCAGCTTCAACGTAAGCGTCTAATGATAATCTGTAGCGTTTCATACCAAATCTGTAATTAAACTAAATTAGCAAACTTTAAATAAATTTAAAAAAATGGAAAAACACGTTGTTAAGTAATATTTTAACAAGAAACATGAGTGCTGGTGGCAACTTTTAATAGATACAGCAAGTAGAAATACAGTGACGTACTTTTTTCGGGGCTAGTTCAGGATATATGACTGACTATTCCCTCGCCTTAATTTCTACCAATCACAACCGTGTAATTGTGAATAATACTTAAATAGTTTCTAGAAAAACTCTATGACAGCACCTGTCAGCCGTTTTTTCGAGTTTACCCGCGGCAAAACTTGAGAGCTGTTGTCACCAAAAATTACAATACCTTTGATCTCCTAGGACACCAGAAATAATAGGTAGTAGGTATCTATTTTATTTTTGATTCCTGAGAAAATTTCATAATGAGTTTTATCAGGTTTCCCTACACCTATTTTGAACAGAGATATCTTGATTCTCTTAAAAATTTTGAGAGATCTAGTCTCATTTTCTACACTGCACTGTTTACTCATTTTCGACTGGTGGTACAAAAATGATACTTTCAAAATGCACATTATCAATTGATCTATCGCATACAGGGTATCCAAAATTTGATGACCAGTTACATCATTTTCAAACCGAAAAAAGTTCAATTCTTTTAATGAGTAAGTATATTATTGGATGGTTAGATGCAGAACTTAATTATCCATCGATTTGCTATAATTTTCTCTATATACCTGTTTCCAAGGTTTTAAGTTTAACTAGTTAGCCTTGATTTTGACAGAAATTGAAGGAGCGTTATAAGCATCTATTTTATATTTTAATGTGATTTTTGGTAGAAAACCAAACAAAAATACACTTATATTGGAATATGAACACAAAACAGGAACATACTGTTACAAATAGATAAATGAAGTCACTTTCGTGAAACAGGACTCCGAAGCTTGCTCTGTCATTTGGGGGTAGACTATTTACGATATCACTAACAAACTTTCTAATATATCTAGCTCCATTCAAATTTTGACCGTTTTAGATATATTAAAACTAAAGTGCTTTGGTGATAATGTTTTCTTATGACGTGTTGTATCCAGTTATGATTATTTCGGCAATTTAAAATTCCTGCTGAATTTTGATTCATCCGTCCATATAATGTTATGAAGAAATCTCGGATTTTCGGTAAATTTAATTCACATGAACTCGCAAAAGTGGAGTAATCGATGCAGTTTTCTCCGAAAAAGGATGCATTTTATATCTTCTTAATATTCTGTGGATTGATGCCCTTGAAATACTCCGTTGCTTGCAAATAAGCCCATACATTTACCTCGATATTATCTGTTAGGTACGAACTTTAAATGATTTTTGAGTTTTGCCCTTACATTTCCAGTTGCCATAAACCGAGCTTCCATTCTTGTGAACATTTCGGGCGCCATCGTTGGGAGGCCTGGATATCGTTCATTAAATAATCTGCATATGTTCGTCTGACAATTCATCCACATTCAGCATGTGTATAAAACAAATGTTACAAGTCGTTATTGGAGTATTCCACAATTTGCCCCATTAATTAAATTCAACTTGACAAAATTAACTACTTTTTTGAGATAAAATCAACAATCATTAATTCATCAATTCATACCATAATCAAGTCTTAGGCTTTTAAAGTTGAATCGGCTTTTGCTAAAAATATGAATTAGGTAACAAATATTAACAAAAAGTTATAGCAAGTCGATGATGAAGTTCTCCATTTGACCGGCTTTGAAAATGATGTAGTCATCAAATTTTGGACACCCTGTATGCAATACAAATGAAAATTTTCAAAAGAATCAAGATACCTATCTAAGAAGCAGTTGCAAATAGGTATAGGGAAAACTGAAGAAACTTATCGTGACATTTATCCGAGAATAGTGTGGTGGTTATTCTCGGCCATTATCTCAGGACCGTTCAATTTAAAATAAGGAAGTTGATGACGACCTTGAAAATAACAGAATATAATAGAAAATAACTTGAATATCCCTGAAAATAAAATTCTAAATTCGTTCCCAAGTGCTGCCTAAAACTGTTAAGACAAACGGCCATTAGTTACGCTATGTAATTTATTACTGCCGAAGTTATTATATTTATAAATTACCAGTGGTCATTTGCACCAACAATTTTAGGCAATACCTAACATTAGGGAAAGAATAAACCCTGTATTTTGTTTGCACTTATTCTTTCCCTAACGTTTGGGGCTGGCTAAAATTTTTGATGCAAACGACTATAACCTACTTACAAACATCTTCCAATTTGTTTCAAAACTGCAGCATTCTCTGGATTTAGTTTTAAACATGCTTGAAATAGATCCAAAGCTTCCTGCAACTGTCCCTCCTCTTGGAATATTTGAGCCTTACAAAAAAAAAATAATTATTTTGAGTGCTACTACCACAGTATAATAAATTCCGACTCTCCGCTTGCGAGGCGTCATGCGCATCTCGTCGCGAATGCCGCCATTATAGGATAAAATGTGACAATAATCGCATAGACGTAGGTAGATACCGTTCACTCCTGTGTTCAATATAGAGTTCATTGTCGGCGTGTACGAGATAATGATGTGAATATTCGTCATTAAACTGCCATTACGCCACCGCTACACTCAACATCAATGTTTGAGCGTTCATTTTCCTATACGGTTTCAAAATATTACAACGCGCTACCTGGTAATATAAAAAGTTTACAGGGGTTTTTGTTTAAGAGCGCTGTCAGACACGTAATAGAACATATTAATTTGTAAACATAAGCTACTTATTTTGGCCAGCAATGTAAAATAATTTTCAGATTTAACTGAAATTTTTTTTACAGTTTTAACAACCAATCAAATTTTGTCATTTTGTGGCATATGAAACAATTTCACCCAATCATGTCAACATTACCCTGATAATTACATTCAATACAATTATCAGTCACTATGACAACACTGAAGAGAAATGTTAGAAATAGAACATATTGTAGAAGAGTTGTATTATTGTAACAGAATTGTTGTCAATTTTGAAGACAGTTAAAAAATAAATAGTTAGCAATGTTGTTCGGCTTCGAGCTGATACCAAGGAACGAACTTTCGATTGTCATAAAATTCTCTCGTCTATTATCAATATCACAGCATTAATAAGTACAGCATTCCGTCTCCACGTTCGCACTTTGAAAAAAAGTGTGACGTAAGATGCCGCCATTTTGGGTTACAAAACAGGTCGTGACTAAGAATAATTATAGTTTCTGGTTTCTAACCACAGTACTGTATTTTTATTTTTGTAAAAATATTTAAGTACATAATAATAACGCTGTCAATTTCAGAAATATTTGTGGTGTGTCATAGTGATTGCAAACAACCTTGAGTGGTGTTATCAGTTAAATGTTGACATGATTGGGTGATTTTTAATAACAATAATAATAACTATTGGAAAAAGTTGTTATTGTCAAAAGAGAATTAAGATTGTCAGATTTTTGATTAGTTTTCAATTTCCATATTATATTGGTCAGTTAAAATCGTTTCAGTTTTGTATTTAGTTTGTTATTTTTCTTTATTAATAAATCGCGTTTATTTCAATTTTCGTGGTTTATTATGAATATCGTTGTAGTGAGTTAAACGGGAAGTTTAATTCACAAATTACAACAACAGCAACTTTAAAAGCAAATTTTGGCAAAAACTTCTTGAAACTTTATAACGATATTGTCAATAAAATAATAACTAGCCACGCGACAACTTGTGTTTATGTTTCACTTGTATTTAGTTTAAAAACATATTAGATACTGTCATTTCGTAATATAAATTTTACGGTTATACAAATAGTTGTAATAAACGTAAAATTATCTAGTATTTATCTTAATTTTTACTTATTACTCACCTAACAGGATCTTTGGGGAAGCGAAAAAAATGTTTAGAGCAAGTGTACCGCTTATTGGGACAACATTTTGCAACACACATATGTCCTCCGTGATTATTCATTGTATGAATCCCAAGACACGTTAATAAAAATAAAATCCTTTTAATTCTCACGAACACTATACCAAAAACACAAAACACAAATTTAGATTTAAACACAATATTTATTTATCTCGTACACGCCGACAATGAACTATATATTGAACACAGTAGTGAACTGTATCTATCTACGTCAATGCGATTATTTTGACGTTGTAACCCATAATGGCGGCATGCGCGACGATATGCGCAGGACGGCTTGCAAACGTGAAATGGTGAAAGACAGAATACTGTATTATTTATTATACTGTGTCAATATCCTAGGGATATTACTACTGATAACAGGACTCAAGGATGTTTTCAATCACTATGACACAGCACAAATATTTTTTAAATTGACAGTGACATTATACTTAAATATTTTTACAAAAATAAAAATACAGTAGTGTGGTTAGAAACTGAAAAATATAATTATTTTTACTCAGGACCTGACTTTTATCCTAAAATGGCGGCGTAATATGTCACAGTTTGAAATTATTTAGTTGAAAGTGCCAACGTGGACTCGGAATGCTGTTCGTTATTATGCTGTGCTACTACTTCCCTTGAGCATACATTAAAATGCCAACGTGCCGAGCCAATCAGAGCATTTGGGGCGGGGCTTTCCTTGGCGCGCATTTGAGTTTAAATTTAACCGCTATTCAACTTATTTTATTATACCTAGCTGAAAAACCTTCATTTCGTATATCGGAAAAACGATACTCAAATATATTTATGTATAATTTGAAGATACCTATTTAATTTGAAAATCATTTTATGCATTACAGATACGAAGTCAGGAAATAAAAAAGGCACATTATTCTCAATAGTTTATTTTTAGCTATATATATTAAATTATACACAATGATAATAAATAATAATTACAATGAACATACAAATTAATACAAATACACCACTACCATACATACATATACAGGGTGTCCTACGGTGGTAACCCATTAGATTATTTCAGAAACTACTTCGAATTGAATTTTGAAAATTTCAGTGTCTATATTGTTAAATATGCTTTACTCAAATAATATAATAGCAACGGCATAGCACTTCCGGTTATACCGGAAGTTGATGGCAACTTTGTTATTTTAAATTAAACACCCTATATATTATTACATTTTTGGATTGTAAATAAGATTTCAGACATATTTTATGTATCATGTCCTATACCTAACGTCAGTCATTTTTGACTTATATCAAGATTTATGTCAAAATTGACAGTTTAGGGCTCCATAAGAATTCCGTTTTTCCTTGTAAATCAGTATTTAATAATTATTTTGCAGGTATTTTCTAATCAGGTGGGATCTTCTTTTTTGAATTGACAAGACATTTTCTGATTAGTTTATACAGGGTGGTCAAAAAATTATATTGAAAACGGTTCAAGAAAAACAGTTGAAAGTCAATTTTTTCAAATGGAATGGGTATATTATTATTATTTTATCTTCCTTAACATTAAAAAATAATGCAATTTTGTAATCGGTTATCACTTTCTAAAATGCATAGCTTTCGAAATATCGTAATTTTAAATTTTTCTGCAGCGCCTACCGTTAGTTAGCCATGAAATTATGGTCATTTTAACGTCAAAGTAAACGTCAAATTAATAAAAATGAAAAATACTTATTGATATTATAAATTTATTATTAATTCATGGAGAATAAAATAAAGTGATTAATATCACCTGTAGAGTATTAAACGAGAGAAACCCCCATTTGCTAACGATGACTAGAGAAATTAGGAAGAATTTTGAGAAATCATTTAGAGCAGGTTGGGAGGTATACAAATCAAGTATTACAACGAACTAAGACTAAAATTTAAAATAATACAGCAGAAATGAACAGAAGATTAAACTAAATAAATTTTCAACTAAAAAAAGTTAATCAACTAACGATACAAAAATAATTTAATTGTTCGATATGACTCCCATTTAAAATGACGATATTTCGAAAACTATACATTTTAGAAAATGATAACCTATTACAAAATTGCATTATTTTTTAATGCTACGGAAGATAAAATAATAATAATATACCCTGCCATTGGAAAAAATTGACTTTCAACTGTTTTTCTTGAACCGTTTTCAATATAATTTTTTGACCACCCTGTATAAACTAATCAGAAAATGTCTTGTCAATTCGAAAAAGAAGATCCCACCTGATAAGAAAATACCTGCAAAATAATTATTAAATACTGATTTACAAGGAAAAAACGGAATTCTTATGGAGCCCTAAACTGTCAATTTTGACATAAATCTTGATATAATTCAAAAATGACTGACGTTAGGTATAGGACATGATACATGAAATATGTCTGAAATCTTATTTAGAATCCAAAAATGTAATAATATATAGGGTGTTTTATGTAAAATAACAAAGTTGCCATCAACTTCCGGTATAACCGGAAGTGCTATGCCGTTGCTATTATATTATTTGAGTAGAGCATATATAACAATATAGACACTGAAATTTTCAAAATTCAATGTAGTTTCTGAAATAATCTAATGGGTTACCACCGTAGGACACCCTGTATATGTATGTATGGTAGTGGTGTATTTGTATTAATTTGTATGTTCATTGTAATTATTATTTATTATCATTGTGTATAATTTAATATATATAGCTAAAAATAAACTATTGATAATAATGTGCCTTTTTTATTTCCTGACTTCCTATCTGTAATGCATAAAATGATTTGCAAATTAGATAGGTATCTTCAAATTATACATAAATATATTTGAGTATCGTTTTTCCGATATACGAAATGAAGGTTTTTCAGCTAGGTATAATAAAATAAGTTGAATAGCGGTTAAATTCAAACTCAAATGCGCGCCAAGGAAAGCCCCGCCCCAAATGCTCTGATTGGCTCGGCACGTTGGCGTCAAGTTGTCAAAATTGTTTTGGCATTAGAGATGAGAATTATTCATTTACCTGGAAATTTTGTAAAAGGAACGTGCAATTTACTGAGGTGAGAGGAAATTGCTTACATCTGGCGTTGTCAAAAGCGCCTATGTTAGGCGTTATCCTGCTACGCGAAATATCAGCAATTTTCACTCATCTGTCCGTCATGCACTATGCACCTTCCTGTTACAACTTCGACAGTTAACAGAGAAATTTACCTCAGAATGTTTTAGTCAATAATTTTGAGTTTGTGGTTCCTTTTATAAAACATGCAAGTGAGGTGAGCGGTAGGTGGTCACATTAGTCCAACTGATCTGAGTTTGTAGAAGCAAAGATTAATATACACAATTAATCTTTGCAAGAAGGATAACGCCTTTTACATATATTCTTTTTTTGTTTTTAATTATTGCACTCTGTGAGGGGTTCACGGTTCAAACATAAAAATTAAACATTTAGATATTTCAAAATTATATAATATTTTATAAGTTAACTGACTACATTGGCGAATTCAGTTGCATCATATTTACCTGTTTAAATAATGAGTATTCATTTTTTCCATTACTTTTCGTTAATTCTACCGCTATTAATTGTCTGCAGTCAGCAATTTGTCCACGAATATGCAGTAAATGTATTAGCCAATTTAATGATTCAGGTTTTGGACAAACTTGTTTTTCCTTAACAGCTGAAACACCTTTTTAAAATAATTAAACACATCACAATAGTAAATATATTACAGGTAGTAGGTACCTTTTAAAATAGAAATGTTCTTACTACCATTAGCCAGCATTTCTTATTCACTTTAGGGTACAATAATTATTGCATAAAAGTATATCGTTGATTCTCAAAAATGCTTCCAACTTTCATCGATAACGTCTAAAGTACTCTAGACGTTATTCATTTACCACACAAGACTGGCAAAACATGTTTCGAGCGTCGTGCACTACGTGTTGCCTAGCAACTAAATCTAATCAGCTGATTTTATTGGAAAAGTGACAGTGATAAGTTCTGGGTTTGTTGTTAAATCAATGCAATGCTTTTTTTATTGTTTTGTTATTAATATTAAGTTAACCAGCATTTATAAATAATTAATTAACAACAGAATGCACATTTTAATGATAATGGTAACGTAGTACATTCGATGGTCTAATCGCTAGCCGCTTTTCCTAATAAGCTTTAATACTTAATTTATTGAATTAGGTAGTATATTTTTTTGTAAAAGCTAACCGGAACATTAATAAGATAATCACTCCCACAACTAAGTGCTAAGTATATTTCATTTCCCTATTTGTAACATCGTTAAAATAATAATGCAATTATATAAAACAGCTTTAATATACATTAATTTATTAGTATGGATTCTTACAATAATATAGGATCCGTGTTAAACAGAAACCAAAGACTTATACTGGGTTGTCTTATATTAATTTTGGTTGATGTTGTATGGGTATCCACTTGGCAGCTTGCAAAGGTAATAATATTCTAGAATTTTTTGTATATCTATGGCAAAATTGGCCCAAAAAAGACAAGTATTTTTTGTGCATGTTTTATTTTCTTGTTCTCAATGGATGTAGGACTACAGTGAACTTTTCTGTTTTAGTACTTATTTGGAAATGAGTCATTTGAGAAACCATTCTTCTGTTCCTATGTTAAAACATCATTATTATCCATATATCTATTGGGATTTCTACTATGGCCACCATGGAGACACATTTTTTCGAAACCTATTCATTATATCCATATAGATCCAGACCAAGATGATGATAATTATTATTCTGAAATAAATACAAGCCTCAGTAATCCAGTGTATGTACCTGTGAAAACACCAGAGCGAGAAAATTTGGAAATAAGCAGCTCCAGTACTGATAGTAGTCAATCATCAATACGATCTGTTAGATTTAATAAATTGGCTGAAGTTAGACATATGTCCGAGGCTGAAGCTAGTGAAGCACTGCTAGCTAGATTGAGTTATCAAGCAAGCTTGAGAGCTGGACTTATTGCTAGAAGGGCTGCAGCACGATTGTCATTACTTGAAGTGGTTAAGCTGGCATTTTCCTTCAGTTTATTGGTAAGGAAAATATGTACATACTTACCGTATCAAACAAAAATATCTATATGATTTATGTTTAATTGGAATAACTTGATCTATTGTCATTAACTCTTGAAGAAAAGACAAAATCTATAATGTAATACTACTTCTGTTCTTTATTCATAATAATTTTCTAACATATTTCGTTGACTCTGTCTGGATGATAGGCCTAGGACTGTCTCCCACATTTCAATTCCGTTCCTATGATTGCTAAGAACAATTTAGTGAATTTTTGAATAAATTTGAATGATAGGGTCACTTAGGGATGAAATTTAAACATCTACATATACTAAAAACTAACATGGTCCGATGTAAAAATATTACAAGCTCTTTAAAAATAATATAACATCGTTACTTTTATCATTAATCATTATGTTGTTTTTAGACATGATATATTAATGTTCAAAGAGTTTTGTTTTAAGTTAAATTATTCTCAATTACATCGTAATTTTATGTATTTCAAATTGGATATGTTGCTTAATGGCAACAAGATGCATTTAAGGGTTTTAAACAATTTGTCTAACTGAGGCTTTCCTAAATAATATATGTATTTGTTTTTTTTAGTGGTTTGGTTCCATTTATACGTACCAAATTTCATTATTAAAATTGAAACCGGGAATTGTTAATGTCCTATCCAATACATCAGGAATTTTCATTATAGTACTTGCTGCAATATTTCCTTCTAACCAAGGAGACAAATTTAATTTTTCCAAAATATGTGCCGTGTATTTTGGTTTAGCCGGAGTGGTAAGTGATAAATTAACTAAATAATTTTGATGATATCATAATTGATTATTTTAAATTCATTTAAATTCACAATTTTAAAATATTGTTAAGTTAATCTAAACGCCATGTATTTAAAATACTAGATGTTAAATTATTGCAAGCATTCCTTTTGTATCTCTAATAGCTATAATTTAAATGCGTATTGTTCACGTATACATGTTATATACTATAGTTATGATTCTCTGATTTAATTGTTACGTTTTCAGACTTTTTATTGTTCTTTAGGAGGAATTTATTAATGTAATATGCATACACTTAATAATTGATTAGTATATACATATAATTATCTTATGTTTGTGTTGAATAAATATAAATACGTGGCACAAAGGCTTATCTCCAAATGCAAGAAATGTTTATATACATTATATGTATGTGTATATAATCATTTTGTAGTTATGCTAAAAGATCGTATTTCTTATACCCTTATTAACGACAGATTACAATTATTTGAAAATACTCTATAGACACTTTTGATAGGAAACACCCGTTAGAGAAATACAGGGTTAAACAATATTCAGTGTAAGGTTTTTATTAGGCGAAGTTTTATAGTTTCCAAAAATGCCACCGTTCACTTCTAAACACATATCAGCTCTCTACCTCAGGTGGCTCTATTTCTTGTAATAATTGCTGCTGCATTTAAACCATCCCCAAATGCAATAATCCAGAGGATTAAGGTCTGACGATCTAGCGGACCACCTCGACCAATGCATCGGTTTGGAAAGTTGTTGTTTCAAAAAGTTCGTAAACTTTTACATCGAGTGGAACATCTTTTAAAATAATTTTTTAATCAGCGTCTCCCCCGTATATATAAAAAGTATCTTTTTTAATACGAGACCTATAGAGCGGTATATATAATATATACAAATCATCTTCAGTCGCTAGTTAGATTTAATTAAAACTTATACACATTTATCTCGTCTATTACTACAAAAATAGTCGTCTATCTAATCTCTATCCCTAATATCAGTTTTATAATGTTGCTAGTCTAACTTTATATGGGCAAAGTTCTCCTATGGGAATATTATTTATACGTTACTTAATTAACTAAAATACAGTTAAGGGAAAAATTAAACTTTCTCGCTGAACTTACACTCATAATAATACTTAATTTTTAGAAATAAATACACTGCATTAGTAATTTACATTTTCATAAAATAATCCATGTTAACGAGGAGTAAAAACATTATGAAAGAAGAGACGTGAAGTATCTATTGCACTTCGTCTTTCAAACGTTGCAATACCCCTGCGATGCTTTTACCTTTTGCAAACAATAAAAATAATTTCTTTCGTGTTTTAAAAAAGAGTTGCGATAATATTGGCCAATAAAATTGTGTTTGTTTTCTTTCACCTGATCCATTGTTTTGACTGTAATTCAGTGTCATGAGTGTATTGGTGAAATCAATTTTGTACACAAAAATTAGCTGGGGTTTCATTTTCCGTTGCAATTTTTTATCGAGCGATAGTACACACGAAAGTCAGCTAACACAGAGTAATCCAATGCACAAATTTTGATATAGAATATTGCGTACACATTCAGTGGATATCCCTATTAACCTCAGTTATCTCACTGCACTTCTATACCACGATTTTATTAGTTTTTTCGATCATTTCCGTTGTTATGACGTCAACGAGATGTCCCGAAAGTGGTCCAATAAACATACTGTTGGACCGTTGAATATAATAGAGAAGACAGTTTCAGTGCTTCCTTGATTGCTTTCTTCTCTGATTTCTCCATTTTCTACTAGGTCTACTTCAATGGGCTATCAAACATGTACTTACAGGGAAAACGACCTGAAAGTTGATATACGCGCTAGATCCGGATAGTGTTTTAGCATACCAGCAACATTCAGCTGGCGGGTGACCTATATCAGTCCAGAAAATGTTCACTACAGCTGTTTGTATGTGGGAAGCCATCTTGAAAATAATAATAATAATAATGACTTTATTGTGTGAAGTTAATTACACAAAAGGCGAAGTTGAGGCTAAGCCTCCTATCTTAACCTATTCACAACTTTAGCTAATCTAAACTAAACAAACCCTATAAGAAACGAAAACAAAAAACAATTATGACTTAATAAAAATTAAAATATAAAAAATACCCAATAAAAACAAAACAAAATATGAAAATGAAAATACAATGAAAATACAGTGAAAATATCAAATTGATTTACTACTATGCTTGTCATAGGCGATTTGAACGGAGAAAAATGTCGATTTGCTCCATTTTTAGTAGATTTTTAAAAAAATCTAACTATTCAGGAGATCGACACAACCGAAATTTTGAAAAATTTTTATGCAGTACGTAAATGACCTCAGTTCAAAAGTTTATATATCTATATATATATATATATGGGATATAGAAACTTTGCGTCACGTTCTAGGCCGCATTTTTTGACCAATCGAAACAAAATTTGGTTAAAAAATCGGCTAGGTCATGGAATCGCGTGAGTTCGTTGGCGATTGAAATCGGAGAGCGAATTTCAGAATGGCGGCCTGTCAAAGTTTTAAAAAAATCATATTTTTTTCGTTGTTAATAGAAAATACCGATGTTACATATCAAATGATAGAGCACTTAAATCTCTACAATATTTATTTGGAGAGTTTTTTCATTGCTGGCATATTTAAGTAAATGTAAGTCAATATAAAGTAACAAAAATTAAAAAAATATTTTATGAAGTAATCCATTCAAAGAGGAGCGATGATTAATGTATAAATCAAACGGCGTCTGCTCCACAAAATCAATATATTTATATTATTATAGGTCAAGGCACATTGCCTATGTCAGTCAGACATGTTTCGAGAAATCAAATATTCTCATCATCAGTGACTTTCAGTACAAGATTAACAAATACTAGTGTTATCAATATAACATATTCTAAAATTAGAGATAAACAAATTTTATAATGAGCACAACAATTTGAACAGTAAATGTTTCTTACCATTTTGTGAAAAAATTTTTTGTGAATATTTTATCAAAATCAAAACATTGTTTTATATAAAAATTTAAAATGAAATAAAAATAAAAAATACATTCAAAATCAAAATTATTTTATGGCATTACGCCTATTCTTGTGTTTTCTTTTTATTTATCATTACAGATGTTTTAAATTTTAAGAAAATTCTTTAAAAGCTTTTACGTTGTAACATGGACAGAATATTTAATAATAATATTCAATTGTTAATAACAAAGTGTTGAGGTTATGTTTATACAGATTCTTCTTAATCTAATTGTTGTTGAAGCCAAGAGTTCTTCCGGGTCATGTTATCTGTAATTGGAAACACTGGAATTTGATAAATTTATTAAATTATTTGTCTTTTCGCTTAGTGTGTAAGCAAGACCCATATTTTAAATTTAACAGCAAACATTTTTTGGAGAACTTTAAAGTCTATACTATTGGCTTAGTTTTTGTTATTAATTTTGTGAAGTTTATTTTAACCCACACATTTATATTTTAGCACTTTGCACGTCTTTCATAGTAAAATTTTTGATACAAAGGAATTTCTTTTCACTATTAATATTCACAATCAAGAAAATCATTAACCCATAATTACTATTTGACTTGGTACTTCGCGAATTCATTAACAAATTTTTATTCTGACTGTAGGACTAAAACTCTTATTTCATGTAGCATAACACAGGGGCGTCGAATGCCATTTCTACACTACATACTTGATAATTATCCAAAAAAATATAATGTAAATATAATAACCCCACTTTTATTAATATTGTTGCTTAATGTGGTAAATTTCTACTTTTATATTTGTATTTTATAGATCGCAGTATGCCATTCGAATTTATCATTGGGTACAGAAATTCCTTTGAACGCAATTTACACATTAATTAGCTCGATATGTTCTGCGGCCTACTTAGTTTTACTTAAACGCAAAGTGGACCACGAGGATCAACTTGATATTCCCATGTTCCTTGGTAAGTTTAATGCCAAATTTTTGCAAACTAAGTAAAAATTATATACCATGATTAGTAGAAGTATTAATAGGGTCGAAAGTAGCAAAAGGAAAGGTCTAATATACAGTCCTTGCCATTCCCACTCATATTAAATTTTTCGAGTTATCACCATTTTTAACTGAAACGTTCTTTGGAGCGTTTTGTCTAAACATGTGGCAGGCAATTCATGTTGAGTTTTTTTATCACAATTTGTTCAATTCTGCATAAGGCTGAAGACATACATACATTCTTTAAGATCGTATGATGTATTGGGTATTTTACCGTTTATTATTAATAAAAATGTTATTTGTGTCCTTCAATGGCCCGATTCTAGCTCCGCCTACATGCGCATGTATAACCTCATCAGATACGCGAAACGCAGACGTCATATAAGTAGATTCGTGGCTCAATTTGGCATAGGAGTAGGTGAAATATTTTCTATTTAAGTAATTGTTAAATATGTACTAAAATACCTTCCATAGGAACTCGCGATTTGTAACTCGTTGAAAGAGCGATTTTTTTTTCATTAATGAGACTTTTTGTTTTGTTAGAATTTCAAAAAATATTGACAACTGAAAAATTAACCCAATCCGAAACACTACAATAATAGGTGTTTGTGTATGATGAGCTAGGCCTGGGCAATGGAAATTTAGTGAAAAAATCTGTGGAGATCTAAGCTAAAATGATCGCAGACTCCTATGTTAAAACTTTAATAAATTTCATAATTTAATCATAATAATATTGAAAATTTTGCATGTTCAATGTAAAAAGAATTCGTTTCTATTTTAGGATTCGTCGGTTTATTTACTTTGCTACTTTTTTGGCCATTGTTTTTTCTTCTACACTTTAGTGAGTTGGAAATATTCGAATGGCCTACGAAAAGTCAAATTTTAATGATTCTACTAAATGGCATTATAGGAACGGTTGTTTCTGATGCTCTCTGGTTGTGGTAAGTAGCATTTCGAATATTCATTGTTTATTAGGTCATTAACTGACGAGTATAAATAGAAAATAATGTATTGCAACAAAATCATCAGTTACTACGGACGCTAAAAAAGCGAAATATATATATTTTTCCATTTCTTTTGATGACACGTTTTGAAGGTCCATCACAGAATATTTTGAAATATACAGGATGCTTCAAAGTTTATTTGCTTAAAATTGGTTTTAGCAAATAATTGTCATGAAAGTAGGCAATTTTTAAAAAGTCGCTTTGGGCCCAAATAATAGACAATGTTTTAACCATTTCAGTCTCACTGCGTGTATTCTGCTGCATGTCTGGTGTTAGGCAGGGTAATCTAATTCCTACTTACTTTTCTTTTCTATTCACACATTGAAGCCATAATATCATCCTTACCGTATGTTTATTGATATCATGCAGCTTAGATGTCTTCCAAAATGTATTAGGGTGTCATAGTTTACAAAAATACATGTGCAGAAGAAACATATTTTTCAGTCATTTAGAAAAAATACATAAAATATAGGGTGTTCCATTTGAAAAAATATAACTTTGATATGCCACACTTTTCTGGAACACCCCGTATATTTAAAAACATTTTCGTTACATCAAATTTTGCAATTTTAATTTTGTTTGGCTATTAGAGAATGAGGCGAATGTCCTGCTTGACCCGATATACAGGGTGACATAGAAAAAAGTACATTGCATACTGCCACACAATAGAGGACACTAAAATAAGAAAAAAAGTTCCCATGAACACGGGTTCGCAAGGCCTTCGGTTAAAAGATACGGGTTGTTGATTTTAATTTTTTTTTTTTTGGGTTTTTTTGAATATCTTTTGCCAGAGACTCAAGAAATGGATAAAATGTGGTATACAGGGGTTTTTTATCACGCTAAATTCAAATATGATCTTAGTTTTGTGATTACTGATAGAAGGCGCTACATACAAGGTTCCATCCCTATTGAATCGGTCGTAATTTTTTTGCTATACACTGTATATCATTTTCGACTCAAAAAAAATTGTTATCCCTTCTTTTATACTTAAGAAAGGTATACCTTGTCCAAGTCGCTAGAAGCAATGGTTCCAGTACAAATGCATCTAAAAGCCGACAATGCACGCAAATTATTCAAAAAGCGCCAAAGGAACCTTTGCAAAAACAATGATAAATAAAAATTAAATAATGGGTCATAATGACACTTGTCAAACTAATGTAATAATTGTTAAAGGTATAAAAAGTTACAACCGATTCAATAGGGATGGAACCCTGTATGTAGCGCCCTCTATCAGTAATCACAAAACTAATATCATATTTGAATTGAGCATGATAAAAACCCCTGTATACCACATTTTATCCATTTCTTGCGTCTCTGACTAAAGATATTCAAAAAAATAAAAAATTAAAATTCAACACCCCGTAACTTTTTACCGAAGGCCTTGCGGACCCGTGTTCATGGGAACTTTTAATCTTATTTTAGTGGCCTCTATTGTTTGGCACTATGCAATGTACTTTTTTCCATGTGACCCTGTATATAGAATGTTCCATAAAAATTCATTTAGCCCCAACTAGATCCATGAAAATTCAGCATACACACTGAACTTCCTTTGTTTGTGTGTAAAATTTCCTTCAGTTTTTTTGACCATAAGATATTTGACAATAAATTTCAATGATGTACTAAATTGCCCTGCATGTAGGTCAGCTTTACGAAAAGACAGAACCTGCGAATTCTGACAACAATAGATAACATAAAATTTACTATTAATACTAAATAAAATCATTATGAATGGTATGACCTATTGAACTAGACATCGAATATCTGGATTTAGCTATATTATTATATTATATATATTTTTAGGGCCTGTTACTTGACATCATCTTTAATGGCGACAGTGGCCATCTTCATGACAATACCAATGACTATGACAGCGGAAGTTATGATGAAAAAACTATATTATCCTTCACTTTTCTTCAGTGGTATTATTCCAATACTGGTCGCAGTTGTTGCAATCACTGCCCTTACGTATTACGAAACTTGGGACCCCATTTACAATATGCTTCACTATGTTTATGTCGCAATCTGTCGCAGGGCCAGATCCCGCCGGTAGGTAATGTGAATAAATAATAAATATATAAGAAATTCTAGAAATATTCCGTGTGTACTCCAAGGATCTGGAGCATCTGGCACTTGATGAAGCATTTGGCACGTCTTTGACTACTGCTACTTATTCTTACCATTTTCAACGAAAATTAAGTATTGTTCTAGGACTACCTTATATTCATTAAAGGGTGTAGGTCTAAGACCTACTTGGGCCTTCCGTTGTTACTTTTTGCCTCTACCTTTTTTTAATTTAATTTGCAGCCAATTAAATTTGTTGTTTTGCAATATAGCACCATATATGCGATGTTATGGAATATCAATGATTTCTATTAAATTAATTTTTTATTTAATGGAATTTAATTTGGGTTCTCTGTGACAATCTGCATCAGTTTATATTAATATTGGTAATTCATGATTAAATAAACACACACACACACTAGGTATATATAAATGTTGATGTAAATAATAGGTGTTATTTTTTTACAAACTCTCAGGGGTGAGTCGCGACGGATGCCACGGAGTTTTATTAGAAAACTAGATAATAATTTTTGATGTTGTTGCTGAGACATCGGGTATATCCATTAAGGCTACATTTTTCCAATCAAATATACAGGGTGCTTCAAAAAAGGGTGGCATATCATTTAAGTTTCCCATATTTTATCACATTTGTTAATTAAGTTTCAAAAATAAGATAGGCTTTCGTGAAAGTTCGCTTTACCTACGTAAGTAACGAGCGTTTTGATTTATTTTGATTTATCTGAATTGTAAGGTTTTGGATAAAAAATAACTGTTAACAAACGAAACTAATTTTATTTCCCGATAATATATTATACAACTGCACACAAAGATGGACCACTTCTTTAGAAACTAATTTTGTCAACACTACTTCTAGATATCAATAATAGATTGTCTAGTTGATTTATTTGCAAATTGCGAAAAATACTATACTGGGTCTTCAGGTATTTATTCTATTATTAATATATTCAACTTTATAAGATTCCGTGGCGCCCGTCGTAACTCATCCTGTATAATAAATTCCTGAAACAGCATAAACTTTACGAGAATATAATATGCATCTATCTTACTAAAATTCTCATTTTATACCATATTTTGAAATATATTTCAGTTTTAGGTTCTCCGAAACGACTTGTGAGCAATGTGAGGCATTAATAGGCATTAATGACGAACACGAGGCCTGAACGTAAAGTATTTTATTATACATAGTAAACTTGGTGCTGATATAAATTGTGATTTATTTAGTTTTCTTTCAGTTAGAATAATTTTAAACCTGTGTTTGCAATATAAAACTATTGTTTTATAGAGTATATCATTTATATGTGCTGAAACATAATGCATTGAAAATGATATAAAGTCTCGAGGAGTAAATATTTTAAAATGGAAAATAACATTATTTACAAGTGTCTCCGTACGCTGCCATAATTGCATGCATCAAACAAAAATATGTTTATATTTTTTCTGCAGTATTCGTAATATTATCATCTAGCATGAAAAATTTTTATTATTGTTTTATGTTTATGATATTAGATGAATGTTTCTATATTTGGATTTCTAAATTGGCATTATATAGGTAACAATTCACTAATACTTGACAATATGGCATTGACTATTCTGTGATTCTAACGTTGTGACATAAGAATTAAATTGCACAGAAATTACAAATTGATTTAATGAAGCGAAAAAATTGTTTAGAAAATCGTAACTATTCGTTATACTTAACATCCCTTGCACTCTTACGTATACATATAGGTAATGTTGTTAATCAAATATTTTAAGTGAATGTGTTCATCCCTTAATATTGTTTATTATTCAGAACAAAAAAAGGATATAAAAAATTGCATTTTTACAATATCGATTACATAAGTACCTATTTTGTGTTAGACGGTTTTTTACGTACGTAACCACTAAATCTACTAATAGTACACTGAAATCAAGCATTAAGCGTTGTTTTGATGTTAACGTAAATATATTCCAGATAGTATTACAAATGAACACAAGAAAAATTCCTAAGGATTGTGTGTGTCACTTTGCGGTCCTTTATTCCTACATTTATGCAATATATTTAAAAACTTAAAATTGTTTGTATATTATCAGGGTAAGTAGGTATCTAAAATAATGTATTCAATTATTATTACTATTTCTCTTATTGGAGATTCCAACAATAGCTAGTGGCGCCATATTTGGTGAAGAAATGGCGAAAGGAGATAATTTCACTCTTATTTTAATGTGTAAGTACACAATACACGTTCGTAAAGTAGTAAATGAAAACACATCTACGCTACAAAATTGATTATTATAATTATTATTGTTAAATTGAAAAATATTGAGAGAAGGTGTCATAAGTGTTTCAAAATCTTAAATTCTATTATTGGTGGCTTATTTTTCTCTTTGAATCTCGAGATCAGGCAGCATTGCATCAACGACGAATGTGACCGAAGTTTGGTCCTGCTTTTGCACACAAGGTGCTTGGATACGACATTTGTCGAAATGCTTTTCACTTGATAAAAGTTTAAATTTTCATCTGTCTTGCAGTTATTCTGCAACTGAAAAGACGAATTGAAGTCGAAACAGAAATGTAGCATATCTTGTCAAAATAAACTGGGTATTTCTCGAGAAGTATCGGGTGTTAAGTTTTAGACAACGATCGGTTAAACCGAAAAGCTTTTGTCTAGAAAGGAGGGTGTCTCAAATCTGCTTCCGAACTTTCTTGTTCTCGTCAGTATGGCAAAATAGCCATATATCATAAGTGTTTTGAATTTGTCGCAACGAAGGTCTATTGTCGACTTCAATTCGTCTATTCAGTTGGTGAATACCTACAAGGCAGATGAAAATGTATTCTTTTATCAAAGGAATAACTAATGTTATGTTAAACACTACTTTTACCATGCGGGCGTTTCATGCAACCAAGACTCATCAGTAGTGCTGGGTTAGTGTATGAAAGCCACATTCTCAATTTGCTTTGGTGTATATCTCCACACGGATACGCGTTGTGTAGACCTAGAGTAGACATTTTTTATCCTATAGTATAGTATAAAATATTCTTCATTATAATAAATATACAAGTGAATACATCACGTTATCATAATCTTAGTTACGTATGTTCAATTTTTATCCTCCAGGTGGCGCCATACATTTCGTGGAATCTCAAATATTTAGTATTTTAAAGATTTGTGAAGTAATTATAGCATACATTTATGTTTAGAACATACTCAAGCTATTAGCCATAAGGAAGAGAAAAATGCAAAACTAAAAGTCTATGTTAGGAAAGAATATAATGTAGACAATACTTATGTAACGTATAATCAAATAAAGTTGGTGTATAGCGAAGTAGGAAAAGATGACCTATATTCTACCTTTTACACTCTGTTGTTTGGAAATTATGAGTTCATAATTTTATGTTTAAATCATATTTGTAAACGACTTCTGAACGTTTTTCTAAACTTCATGTATTTTAACTATTATGAATCGTGTAATTTCATAATTCCTATTATTATATATGTTCATTATAGATCCAGTTTATTGGATTAGGTATTCGTTTATAACAATGAGCCCATTTAGGGAAATTTACATCATACATCAGTCTTACCTCCGTTCAAAATCTAGGACTAGAATAGAATGTTGTTTAAATATGAGAAATAGCTAAACTGTACGTATCCCATACGACATGTAATGGAAAATCCGGAAGTACTCTGAATGAATACAACAAACGGAATTGTTTTCTCAGCGACTGTGCTGCAATTGTACCCGTTCTGTTTAAAACTCCGTCGATGTATCGTGTATTTCAAAACACAGAAGTCACGTATACGAGACACCGCCGTAATAGTTGGTGCCGGCATATCATACATACCAACTTTTCTTCCTTCGTCAATAACAACCGAAGTAAAAGTATAAAACTGTGAAAAAAAGTCAGTACGTAACGGTGTATAACTTCTTTTCTATTCCCATTCAATATCTTTTTGAACCTATTTTATATGAAAAAAAATATATACCACTATTTCATGTGTTTGCCCGCTTTACTAAGATTACCCTAGCTTTGAATGAATTATCCGAACGTGTTCATTGCAAATTTTGGCGACATTTTAAAAACAATGAGAGTTCCTTACAAATATTGCCATAATCTAATTAGTCAAGATTTAACATACATATTTGTGTTAAAGAAAAAACTCTAAATCATTGTGATGTAATATGGCATTCCAATACCAGTCTATACGCCCATCACGTGTAACTACTTGTAATCTTTATTATGTATAACTATTTTAGTGTTCTAAAATGATTATTTTATTGTAAAAATTGAAAACATTCCTAAATAAAAATAATATGTAAATAATTAAATGTTTGTAACGATAAATATATAAATGTTGAAAATAAAATTATTTTTTTATTTTTTCTTCAAATCTAGAAAAGCACCTCGAAATGTTGCCTGTAGTGTCACGACGGTGGATTTCGGATTATGAATGTTTTTGTAAATACATTTTGACGATGGATACATTCTTATATTACCCATTAATTATAGAAATTTAAAAAAACATCATCTTTTCCAGTCAATCGTATTGAACATAATATTTGTAATACGCCCTCTTAAATAATATTCCATCAATTTCAACAATTTTGTTCTTAAAATGGATCCATTCAAAATCTTACGCTTAATTTAAACAGTGTATCTTGTTGAAAATTATTGCTAAACAATTTTAAACATAGACTGACATTTTAATTTTGACACCTTCTAATTGTAGATTAGCATGGTGTCCATTTTAAACATATAACAGACAGAATTATCAAATTTAATGCGTCAAAACCTTTTTGTTTTGATTTTATGTAATTTTTTTTCTTTTTACAATTACATTATTGCAGATTTTAGAATTAATCTTATATGACACATGAAATGAAAAAAAGTGACACACCGAAAGTAATTTGTAAGTTATATTACTTACTAATGCAAATAAAATAGAAGCTCAATTTGTTGTTTTGTATTTTTAGTAAACGAAGGTTATATAGATTTCAGAGACTGTTCAGAAAAATTACCACAACGAAGTAATACTTGGTAAATTTATCTGATGTATCAAGTACGTAGATTTATTAACATATTTGTGCTATTTAAGGTCTAAAAATTCAACATGTACCCAAAAAAGCAAACCATCAAATATAGCAGGCACAACGCCAACACAGAAAATAATCAAGCCGGCAATCAAAAATAAGCAGTAACTACATTTCAAAGTACTTCGTTAAAATTTTATGATTATTATAGGTTTCTTTTCAGTGTAGTTAATAGTGGTTTGAAAAACTTGGTAAACTCTTATAGTAATTCTCAAACACTTCCAAATAACGACATTAGTAAGGGTAGCAGCACTAGAAAACCTGGATCCGTCAGTACAAAGTGGCAAGCGGGTGTAAAAATTAAGTATGAATACCTATCTATCTTTCTAAAAATACATCAATACATAATTCGAATATACAAGGTGCTCGGAACAAGGTCAATTCGTTAACCATTATACAGGGTGTCCGAAAAGGTCATGTCGTAAATGAAAGGGCTGACAAAGCAATAGCATAGCTTTTACACGGTATCAACGAAATTTGGGTAATTTAATTATCGCATAACAGTGCTTCATTCCATATGTTAAGTGATATTCAGTATATCTGTTTTATACGGGTTTGGACGAAAGTGATTGGCTTAATGTTCGCAAATTTAAACTAGGTAACAAATGTGACATTTCGCTTTTATTGTTTGATTCCTTTATCAATTTGCTATAAAAAAGTTATATCACATCTTAATCTTAAGATGAGGTTCTTCATGCTATAGCAATATACCTAACCGGTTTTACATTTAAAATTTCATATCGAACAGGAAGTTCTAAAATGCAAAATGGCGTTATGAAAGTCATACCTACTGTTTTTGCTTAAGAAGTATAGGTATGGTTAACGGATTGAGTTCTTTTTTCCGTACACTTACTAACTAATTCAATTGTAGTACGTCTGCAAAGACAAATAAGCTAAAATCCCAATCTGAACTTATGGTGGTAGATAAAGCAGGGAAACCGTCCGAGCCAAAACTAGAAAGACGGAATACGCCTATAACAAGCGGGTAAGCCAGAGAATAATTAAATTTCTTCTATCTTACAGTGGTCGGTCTACAATCGTTATAAATGACACTCAATTTGTTTTTTTCGATTAGGTTATGATTATCTATATGTTAATGAAAAAATTAGATTGGTACCAAAATAATTCTATATAGTAAATTAATACATCGAATATAATAAAGACATATTAAGTGGGGTTGACTGAGTTTAATGTACGAGGGTCGTTCAATAAGATAAGCTGCGTCATTTAGTTGGTGTTCACGGACCTATACTTGCGTAGTCATCATAGCAAAAATGCATCAATTGAGCTACGAATTGCTACCTCATCCACCATATTCGTCAGATTGTAATGGTTGTATCGAGTTAAGAGGACATTATATAGAAAAATAAAATGATTTTTTGTCAAAAAAATGGTTACCTTTAAAAGTCACGGACTTATCAAGCCACCCTCGTATATATATTAAATATTATGCACTACGTCAATATGTCTCCACATATTGCCATACAAAATTTAGTCTTTATAAATAAAACTTCCACTACTTCTGATGTTTGGAATAATTATTAGGTAGGTACCTATCTACAAGAGACAGTTAGTTTTAAGTTGGCTATATAGTTCTAGATTTAAAATATATTTAGTACCTTACATATTTTAAGGAAAAAACAGGCGCTTTGCTTTAGTCAAAAATAATGACAACTTTTCGATTAAGTTGGGTCCGACAATCAACTTTCTTATTTTAAATACTGACCTGCAAAATTGTTGTACAATTTGGATACTTAAAAAAATTGTTTTCAATGATTAATGAATTTGTGGTTTAAAATTGACTCAAATTTTTTCCAATTATTTCAATGTGTAAAATAAATCTGTAAATTAATATCGGTTAGCACGTGCTTTAAATGGGATATTCTTAATTTAGTCATAAACTATAAGCAGGAAAGAAATTTAAAAATAATCAAGAAGGAATGCAGCTTCGTATTTTAAATAAAAAAGATGATACGTAACTGAACCGATATGTTCGTTTGAAGTTTCGTAACGGCGTTGATCCTAATGAATAGAGAAGATTTCAAATTAATATATTATAAATTACTCCCTTGTTAATGTATTAACGGCTTCGCACATACAATATTACTTGTTTTAGACGAAAGACAGACCTGATTAATAGTTCAAATGTGCAGTCATCCATTAATAGATTTACTATGACTAAGGCGAAAGATATAGATACTCAAAATGAAAACCAAAAGAACATCAACAAATCTTTAGAGTAAGACATATTTCTTATAAATAAGGTGTAGAGCACAATTACCTAAGAAAATGTCACCGCCTGCAATAGCGCTCTTTCGGTTAAGACCAATTATGTCAAATTAGAAGACAAGCCTTTTACATAACCTTGGCTGTTACCAGGATTACAGATATTTGACTCTCTGGTAGTTTTCCATTTAATGGCAAATAATCTTAGATTTAAACTTAAAGCACGTCCACACTGCAGGACTTAACTGCGCAGCTCATTATGGTTGGGTTGGCAGGAATACCGTCAATATCAGTTCGATTATTTCCAGATGTCTAAAAATAAGTTCAGTGACATTTTCTTACTTGAAACATACTGAAGTTTAAATTTAAATACAAAAGAGCAAAAAAAGTGAATAAAACTTAATACTGAATTGTTTGCAATTAGAATACCTACCTACATAAAATTGTATATTTATTGTATTTATTTTGTAGAGATCTTTTAAAATTAGTCGATACTGAAACACCATCCAGATGTAAAGCATTCGAGTAAGTAAATCAAATCTTACACCTAAATAAATTATATTTATTTGTCATGAATTAGTTTTCAGCCTCAGTGGAAAGATTCAAGGTTAAGAGAAAAATATTCAGTGTTGAAAGTACCATGGAAAAGAACTTACACATTACCTGTGTTTTCGAAGCCATCTCTGATATCAAAAGATAATTTTCTGTCTTCTGAATATTTTGATAGAAAAACCTACCTTTATGATGATGGCACTGAAATTGATTCGACGTATATCGACCACAGACGAAGGCAGTATTTCAGTTATGGTAATACCATAATCGGCTTATGTTGGTAGTAAAATTTAAGATAATATCGAAAGGGGCCCTGATTTGGTTTTTCTCGTGGGGTATATTTTGTTGCTTATAAAAACAGAATTTTATTCATGGGCCCAATCTCACTTTTTTACAAACATTAGATCAAATTTTCGATACTACTGCTTGTTTTCAACATGCAGAACCCAATTAAAGAAAAGTAACATTTGTGTAGATAAAAACTGTTCTCATTGATTTTATGACGTTTTATGCATTGGCCAGATTGTCATATCAGCAAGAATGCGTAGATCCTTAAAATTATTATAGCGATTAAACACCCTGATGTACTGATTTAATTCAAAGAATGACAAGAAATTGTGAATTAATTCAAGACGGGGGATTAATGACGTCAGCCGATCAATATATACTCTTGAAGACAAATATTTGGTAGACACAAAAAATTGGTATAATTTGCCATACTGGCGAACATTAACATTTGGTGGGATGTAGATACAGAAACAATAGGTAGCATGAGTAATTACCGGCATAAATTTTGCATCCAGTAATATCAATACAGGAGTAATTTTGGAAAAATTGCTTGAACTTATAGGATGAGATTTTAAGTCGCTCTGCTGTCAAAATCAAAGGCGTCTGTGTAATCTAATTGTTTAATGTAATTATTTTTAAGCTTTGCAAAACCAGTATATGGCGTTAATGTTTATTGGAGCAACGATATGTGGTTTACTATTAATGTCATTTATAATATGGTTTCTATTTGGGACAGACTTTCTGAAAATACTTTTTAAACCAAAACATGTAGAAGAGAATATCATAAAACGTACTGCAAAATACTTAGGAGGATGTGTAATTTATTTCATTACTACTGTTTTCAAAGGATTGGGAGACCTATTCTCAATACCAGTGAGTATGGAATCGTTAGATAAAAAAAACAAACAAACCTTTTGTCAATGGGTGTAATAATAAAGAAATGTAATTGTTTTACAGAACACTGCAATTTGAAATTCATGTGTATTATATGTCGTAGAAAATAACCGACAACCTTCAAGGAATTCCTAGTCAATACAGATAAAACTTTTGGTCCATTCGATGTACCATAACGGCAGAAGTTCACTAGACATTTAGGAAAATCTTGCATTTAGCAGTGCCCAGGTCATTTTATTTATGAGAAGTCCGAAATTATCATGATTAAGATTCCAAAATGATTTTTTTTATTATCTCATTATTAAGATTCTTATCCCTTTAAACACACTAACTTAATTATAGTAATTCGTATTACCCAATAAATAAAAGAAATTTTAATCAAGCATAGAAAAGGTTTGTTTGTAATGTTAAAATCAACGTCAACAATTCCTACCAACTTCCATAAAGTAAATATGTTTCAGACTCAACAAGTGTATCAATCCCCACCGGAATACTATCACTGGCCCGCCATGCAGTATAATTAATTAACTTATTTTTTTAACATTTAAAAGATAATAAACAAATGATTAAATTAAAAAAAGTTTATTTTCTTACACATACATCTAAGTACGTCTACTAAAGTTATTTGCCTGTGGTTGTGTCAACTGTAATCCATTAATGTTGTTGAAGTCCAACATTTTCAACATTTCCTTGGTCTCTGGATCCACTTCGATAATGTCATGTTCCAAAGCAGACACTTCTGGCACAAAGTTGTCCCTTCTCTCACGCTCTTCTTCCTGTAACTTGATGGAAATACCACGAACTTGAGAGTGGCGGAGCCTCTTCATTAAATGTGTGACGAATCCAGCGATTTTGTTGCGTAAAGGTTTAGTAGGAATGATTGCTATTTCTTCGCAAATCCTTTTGTTGGTATGGAAGTCCAACGTTAGACGCGTGTAGTACTTCTCAATTATAACTTTTGAAGCCTTTTTGACAGTTTTAGTACGAACACGACCCATTGCTAGCTACAAAATAATAAGGGCATCAAAAACACTGTAAAAAAAATAAATTAAATTTCAACTTACATTTTATATTTTAATTTCTTTTTCGATAAGAAACGTGGTTTACAAACCCAAACTATAAAAGGAAGTAGTTAAGAAGAACGACAAGAGAGGAACATGCAAATGTCAGTTGTCATGTGTCAACATTTGTTGTCAGTTGTCACGCGTTAACCTACAAACAGAAGAAGAAGCGTTATTTTCAACGATATAATATAAGACATATCGTTGTTTATCTTTCTACATCTCGGGCCAGCTGAACTGATATGACTCAATACCTGTCACTTGTTAAACTTTCTCACTTAATTCTCTACTTATTTTGATTGAATTAGTTGAGTAAAAATTGCTGATATCTGGTGTTGAAGGGTATCATTTATTGTTTGGGAATTTGCTTTAATGTCAAATATCAGCAACCTCATTTTATGAGTGGTTTTTACATCTGATTTTAAGTGAGTAGAATATAATCAGTTCAACTGAGCTATTGAAAGCCTAAATGTCTAATGTCGTATATATGCACTAGCGACAACGAAATGCTCAAAGTTAAATAATTCTAAAGTTAATTTATAACTTTTGAATTTAAATGTATAATTATTTAATATTATAATCTAATTAAGTAGTGCCTTTTACAGTTATTGCATGATTTAGCTGCACAATAAGACTATAAACGTTGTCCACTCAACATCTTGCTACGTATTTTATAAAGAGGCAAGTTGTCTCCACTCCAGTACTCCAGTCATAAACCAAGAGAAACATCGGTTATAGCATTGTCTTTATAAAGACAATGGTTATAGCAAGGAGGGAACATATTACACAGAGGTTTCATTTTGGTACTATCGAACCACAACTGACAGGATGGTTACTTGATATTTACTACCGTTTTAGGGCAAGTTTTTGGAATCATTACAAGCCATCTCAGTGTTAATTGAGTGTCAAATCTCGAAAACCAGGGACTAGAACCATTGAGAGAAGTGAGGCAACGCTATACAAATACAGTGGGCTGTGTCTTGCTTTTCTCGATCAGTAAAACGATCAAGAGAGGCGACCAATACCATGGTTCTCGTTCAAATTCCCAGTTTTCAACATAAAGGAGAAAGATAGTATGGCCCTAGGAGTGAGGCAACGCTATGCTAATTCAGTATGCCATACCTTGCATATCTAGATCTCTCAATTTTTCAAGATTTAAAACCCTGAAGATCAAAACTTGACACTTGAAAAGCAATTTTACTCTTCAAGCATTAATTTATAATTAATTATAAAATTTATAAAAACTAAATAATGTATCAATAATTACTAAGCAAGGATGACAATATCATAAATATCAAAATTTTATCTGTCATTCTAAATGTAAATATTTATTTATTCCGTTTGTATACTTGATTATTATTCAGTAGTGAGTGACAGTGACACTTATAAATAAAATATAAATAAAAAATTGTTTTTTTAATTATAACTAGGTATTTATTTTCTAAATTAAATGACTTCTGGAAAAGATACAATGGGGTAAGTTATTTGCTTCAGTATCAATATTTTATGACGTATTTAGCTATTTAGCATATTAAATTGACTTTACTTAAAAAATAAGGATGGTACTTTTATAACAGCCACAGAATCAATTTTGTTTATATGGGAATAGTATTTTATATTATAAATATTTGTACGGTTTATTAGCGTATTTCCTGCATTTATTATTATATTAATATAGAGTATGTTAATTTCTAATGACCACTCCCCCAATGTTTCTGTATAAGTTCTCTCTACTAACATAGTAAAGCAAAATTTTGAGGATTCTAATCATGATTTTGTAAAAATAACAAGTCAGTGTTTGCTTAAATTCAATAAATTTATTTCAGTGAACAACCTATATTTACCTGCAAAGCCCATGTCTTTCACATTGATCCCAAGACGAAACGTTCGTGGATGCCTGCTTCCAGTACGGCAGTTAGCGTATCTTTTTTTTATGATTCATCTAGAAGTTTATATAGAATCATAAGTGTGGAAGGTCAGAAAGCAGTAATAAATAGTACGGTTACACCAAACATGACATTTACAAAGACCTCACAGAAATTTGGTCAATGGTCTGATGTCAGAGCTAATACTGTATATGGATTGGGATTCTCATCTGAAGCTGAATTACAAAAGGTAAGTGTATTTGTTTATTTTATTTTGCGTCCAAACTGCAAGCGTATAATTAATTTGGTAACACGTTTCACATATTACGATACTTACCTTCTTAATAAGAATAATATAAAGATTACATATTGCCAAAGTAACTCCCATAATAATTATATAAATGTACCTGTCCTGATACAGATATTTGTGCTATTTTATCTGTACAAAGATCATGACGAAAATTTCCATTGTAAAAATATAGACCGAGTTCAAAAAACGCCCTTAATTTTACAATATTTTCCTCCAATAATTTTTGATGTTTTTATAGGTATTGAATTCATATCTAGTTTTTGCAAAATTTTGGTTTGTAAGCAGGTTCGTTTGTTCGAAATTGAATATATAGTTCTCTACAGTTTTTTTTATTTATTCAAAGCTCACAAACACCCCTAAAGGTAATTACATGTAGGCTGTACTTACAAACTAATACTTACAAAACTAAATAACAAAAATCATACTATCGAAAACTGTGACAGTCATCAGATAGTCCTTCGTATTTCCTTCACTGATGCATTGAAGTATTTGATTTCAGAGTAGTGTTGATTCAAACAAATAGTAATCCTAAGTGTTTTAAATAAAGAATACTGAATTTATATTTCTCATAAGTATTAAAACTGTTAATAATTCTAACTCCTGTAAGTTTGCGAAATTTAATTTTATAAATAATAATCTCACTATCGAAACTATTATACTTTTTTCTCAAAACCCCCATCTTCTAAGACAACTGTAGGCGCATTTATATTAGAGAATCAATTATTATTGACCAAAAAAGTGAGCAAGTTAAAAGAGGTGTACCCCACAACAAAAAAGGTGACAGTTCGCTATTTCACAAATTCTATTACCGATATCGTCAAAACAAAATATTAAAACTATACCTAGGTACGTTTATAAATTTATTAGGATACATGTTGGATGAAAATTAAATATGTGAAAGCCATTTATTATATTTGTGGTAATATTTTACAAAAACAAAAACCAACCAACCCAACCCAGTTTTCAGTTATAAAATGCTACTATAAATATGTAATGATTCGTGCAGGATTGACCATTAAGAACGACTTTTTGCTTTTTTGGTCAGGTATAATTCTGACAAATGCTATCTTTGTATGCATAGTTTATAGATAAATTCAATGAAGTAAAAGAGGCAACGAGATCTGCTATAAGTAAAGTAACTGCTAATGGAGGAACAGCCGTTACGCCTGTCACTAGTGCCAATGCCAGTCCTATAACTGCCAGAGCTGCAGCTTCTGTTCCGGACAATGCTGACAGTCTCCTTGAACCTCCTGGTACGATGAGTTTTCCTTTTTTTACCGTTAGTTTAAGATCAATAATTTTTTTTTAATTTTTAGCCAGTGCATCAATATATCCAAATATAAAAGACGAAGACATTCCACATTCTCGTAGCCATTCCGTGTCTGGTGTTCAAAGTACTGAAAGTCCCAGTCATCAAATTAAAGTCGAGAAAAATATTTCTACTGCTGGCTGTAATCCACCTAACCCTATTGATATGCAACTGAAATATGAAAATGATAGACTGAAGCTGGCTTTAGCACAAAGGTATGTAATTTAACAACAGAGAGTATCATCTAAAAATGTTATTACAGCCAACCAGTTACGTGATATTACAACACAAGGATTTTACTGAAAATCATTCACATATGTATGTACATACTTTCGAGGTTCTAGATTATTATAAACAGTTTTTAAGGCCTCATTCTCTTTATGGTAAATGTGTAAATAACAATATAAACAAAGGCTAATAGTACGTAAATGTGTATAAGAGAGAATCAGAAGAGGCCTGCGAACACCGTATTTGCTATAGGTTTTTATTATATTTTACAGTTCTGCAAATGCTAAAAAATGGGAAATCGAATTGGCAACGCTGAAAAGTAACAATGCTAGATTAACCAGTGCTTTGCAAGAGAGTACAGCAAATGTCGATGAATGGAAACGTCAATTAGCAAGTTTAAAAGAGGAAAATACTCGGGTGAAAAATAAATATCAATCAGATTTAGAGAATAGTAAAGGTAAATTTTTTACTTAACATCGTTTTGATTTTGGTGAAACAAAAATTATTTAACAGAATTATAAGAACATCATGTTTTTAAACAATATTTGTAAATGAAACTTTATACACAATTGTTCGCAGCCTGCTCTTTATCAAGAATTAAAAGGAGTAAGTTAAATAATTAAAACACATGCATTGAGCTTTTTCAACACAATTTTACAGCTTTTTATCTTCATATTTTATAGTATTTAACTTTTCCTTGTAAAATTATACGCAATGTTGACTTACTTTAAATATATTTGAACGACAAACCAGTTGGCTTATGGTTTTTATTATCAAAAACAATAGGAATATAAAAATATTTTAACAGCAGTGTAAATTTGCACTTTATTTAAAGCAAAATATATCTTCAAATGTCACGATCGTGCTCGTTTTAAAACCGGCTAGGGGTTAGGTACTTCCCCACTATTTTATGACCGTGCATTATTGGCTCAGAGCTCTAATAGAACATTGTGTAAAGTTCTACTCCATAACAAAATTTTAGGTTGGTCGATTATATCCAAAAACCAGTTCTGTATACAAAATACGGGAGATTTATCTGTTTTTTTTATCAATACTAACATGGTAAATGATCTCAATAAATCTTAGAGCTAACTCCTCCCACATCTACGTTCACTCGGTCTATTCGTTCTACAACCTAGTGCTACGATAAATTATATCATAACTTTTCAGCCTGTATATCTAATGCTAACTAGGTTTTAAAATCTGAAAGAGCAGCCTTTTTTCGTGAAAATTTAATTATTGTTCATGTTAATCTGTTTTCAAGAAAAAACGATTTAATGAGATTATTTGCTTCCCACCCTCTCTAACCGTTCCACTTTATTTGAATTTTTATCAACAAAATTCATTGCTTGAAGAAGTTCCACTTAATTTAAGGGAAAATATGTGGTTTATGCACGACGGGGCACCAGCACATTGTGCTCGACCGTAGCGTGAAAATTTAGACAACATCTTTCCCAATCCTTGGATTGGTCGAGGGAGTGAATTTGCTTGGCCACCGAGAAGTGCCTCCTTAAATCCTCTGGATTTGTCGATTTGGTCAATCAAGAAGCACGGTTTGCAACTCTCTGTGTGTGTGTGTCTCGGAAAACGGATTACAAATTGTGTCGAAATGAATGGTGCACACTTCGCACAATTGCTTTAAAGGTTAATATTTATTAGTTTTTGTTTTGTTTTTCTTGTAAATGTTCAAGATTAATAATTTATTTTAATTTAATTTTTTAACAAAACCTTACCTAGTTTTCTTTCTAGGATGAAGACATAATCTGCATTAAATCGGTTTTTCTTGGAAACAGATTAAAATATCGAAATTGAACAAGAATTAACTTTTCACGAAAAAATGCGGCTGTTTCAGATTTTAGAACCTATTTAAAATTAGGTATACAGGGTGAAAAATTATTTATTATAGCAATAGGATGTAAGTGGCGCCTCCTATGCGCAACGTAAAAAAATTATAATTTAAATTTTCCATTAATTTTCCTATGTTGTGAACTTTTGGTGTTCGTAATAAATGCCATTTATTGTTTTCCTTATTTTCGAGCACTATGTTCTGATAAAGTTTTATATTTTCAATACTATACAACTAATATTCCGACTGATAATAATTAGAATGTCAAAATAATTTCAATAATAATAGTTACTGAATTTACCGCATTGTCATGCAATAGGACAACTGGAATCAGTTTTTGTGACGATAAACAACATTAGGGTCATCTAGCAACTGGCAGTAGAATCAATCAATAAAATACCTTGTGAGTCTCAAAATCCGTGGCCATCACTTTTCGCCTTGATCGGCACCTTCTCTCCATATTTCCTCCTATTTATACTCGATGTCTTGTTTTCTGGATCCATGTTTTATGCAGGGTGCAGGGTGTTAGCGAAACGCACGTGAAGTGTTTTGGTGAAGTGGAAAAACGAGTTTTTTCCCATATATACGGTATGGACATTGCCAAATTTCCAACGTCGTAAAGTTGGATCACTGAATTGAGCCTCAAGGCTTAACTAGAAATATGTTATAGTTTAAACTTCTTAGATTATGTGTTGGGTAACGATTGAATGTACGTTTATAAGTTTGAAAAATGTATTATGTACCTATAGGAAATGTATGTAGAGTAAAGCAAACTGAGGCTGAACTTTATTTGGTTGTCTGATACAGACACCTCTTGCGTGTTGTTATGTATATTTCTAGACTGACGCACCGTTTGATTTTTAATATGTATTTTCAAAATTGATAATTTCATTAAGAGAGATTGTTGTATTGTTTTTGATTAACTTACGAAATTATCAATGTATTTTAATAGTTCCCCACACTGTGTCCAACAATACACAATAGAAATGAATCTGTTCAACATACTATGACGAATTGAATTCTTCACTCACCAGAAAGACTCTATGGCACTGTTAATCGAAACACACACCTACACCTGGCTTATTTGCTTAATTTTATATATTAAGTATTTTGCTCAGATTTAACACATTTTAATTAAATATTTCAGGAGGTGGTGATATTGGTGATGAACTTAGAAAAGAAATACAAGGTTTGAGGATACGCGTAGAACAATTAGAAATGGAGGTGGAAACGAAGAATGATGAAATTAAACAAATAGCATCCAATAGTAAATCGTCAGAGATTCAGGTAAATTGTATGGTTATTAAAGCAACCAGAAACTCATGCACATTTGGTGTTCGCTAAATGCCGTTTATTGGTATCTGACGCACTAGAGTAGACACAGATTATCGGTTATTAAGAAGTTTAAACCCGTCAGTTAAAGTTATTTTCACGCAAATGGCTTTCGCTCAAAAGATGGCAGACTGACATACAGACTGACATATTCAAAATTTGCATCTGTTTCCAAATCGTTTCTACTAACAAATCCAATATTTATACCGGACGAAATACGTTCATGGAGTCGGTGTATTATAGAAAAACAATTTCTATCTTCGATTTTTGATGTGATTTTAAAAATACCTCGGGTTATACAGGGTCTTCCATTGACGGAAAATATAATTATTTTTTAATGAGACACCGTATATCTGACGGTATATTTTGATAATACTCAAAAAATAAACCTAAGGATAACATAAATGGTAACTTATCAAGCAATAATGTTGATGCATACTACATAAATAATGTACTTTTGTTTTCAAAAAATACAAAAATTTGTAACCTCCTCACTGGAGGCTTGACTTAGCGAAGGCAATGAAAACTTTCGATATTGCTCACTTTTATGATGTGGAAGAAAATTATAAAATGCTCCTCATGTCACTTTCGGACCACCCAGTATAGCTTAAATGTTCCAAAAATCGACCCAAGATTTAAATCCAGGAAACACTTTCATTTATTCTTACATTTTTTTAGTAATATTGAAAGAGAATATTGGATATCAAACTTCAAATTATTTTATAAAGTTATAGATAATTCGTACCGTTGAGAATAAATTTTGCACTTCCAACGTGTTGCTGAAACCACATGTTGGACAAAAAAATTCTACTTCAGCTTTTCTGGCTCCATTTTAGAATATTAGAGGCCAATCAATCACCACTAAATTCCACACTAAAGTATCACCTGGTGGCTATACATAGGCGTTTTTGAATGAACTTGGGGTTTTCTCAGATCCGAATTCTGCCGTTTTCTTTGATTACTTATTACGATCGACGTAAATTCGACGCACCAAGAACTGGTCATTGGGTTTCCGTTTGTGTTTAACACTATCGGAAAATTCAGTGTATGGTTATCAAGTAAAGACCACTTGATGGCATTTTTCACTGAACTGAATGTAGAAAATACGTTGCTTGAGACAACTATATGTCGTCTCGAAATCGTGTCGCTGTCGCGTCGCCTTGGTGGGACAACGGCGTTAGGATACTCCGCCACACGTAGGCCTACTGATACAATTTTCCAATAAATCATTCCACTGTTGTTTATACATTTTTACGACTGAAAATACATAATTGGTATTGATATACCGTTTCGTATTATATTATTTAACTTACTCTACTCAAAGTCGCAGATTGCGCCTAACTTACAGGAAATAATAACGCCAAATTTAAATCCAGTTATGATTTTGGGACAGCCTTTATTATTTATGTAATTTTGTTAAACAGAAAGAAAACGAGGAATTGCAATCAACACTCAAACTAGCACAATCAGAATTAGAGATTGCCCTCAGCGCACACGATTCTCAAAAACAGGTACTATTAACGTTGAATCAACAATTCGCTACAAGAATACACGAATTAGCGGCAATCCATGACGAAATGACTACTGCGTTGCAAACATGAAAGAATTTTCAACGAGGATAGCGTATTAATACCAGCAGACGCACATACAACGCGTTCGTATAGCAAATAATAATTTATTGAATAGGTTCTAAAATACTGTCGTTTAATTAAAGTAAAATTGAATAATAAACAAATCTCGCTGATTAGGTTAGGTTGTTTCTTGGTTGATCAAATGAAAATTATGTTTTTGTATAGATAGTACTAAATAAATTAACACAATTTTCGTTAAAATGTTGTTTCTAAAAGTATGAGTTGATCACGTATGTTCAAACTTAACTTCCATGTGAAATCAAGATTAGCAAATTATGTTATAATGGAATGTATTGTCGAAGTTAGGCTCAGATATCCTGGACAATGGTACGGAGAATACAAGGAATTGAGACGAAAAACGCTAAATGAGCATTGAGTTACAACTGGGGTACGCGTGTGCCACATGGAATTCCAGACTTGAGAACAAAACACTATATTAGCGGAGGATTTGGATGAAGAACTACGATTACCGATGAGTTTAGAACAATTTGAAAATTTAGAGTTATGAAGAAGGAAATATCAGAATTAACGGAAATTGGAGAAAAACCAGAGCAATGGTGTTAAAAAAAGATTATAGCTTACACACGTGAACGTAAGTAACGTTTTAATGCACCAAAGTAGTATCAAGAACGTGGGACACGAGATGGTCAGCTGATGGAAGTAGCGATTGTGGCGCAGATCGATCGGCTTATATATAGGGGTGTTTATTAAGATAAAATTAACGAATCTATTCAAGCTCGCATAATTCAGAGGTGGCTCAATAAAAATAGAATCCAGATATTTGTTTACTTTGTGTGAGTTTTTAATGTGGCTAACATGAATATTTTTAGTTCAAAGAAGTTTTTTTTGTTTTACTATTTTCGAGTATACTGGGTTGACAATTACACATTTGTAAAAGGACACAAAATTATTATTATTTGATATTTAGCGTCACTTGCTTGGTCGCTAAAATAACATTTTAATCTTAATTTATTTTTGTTGGCATAACTGTTTAATATTTTTTTCATTTTTCTTATATCTTTTACTATCTGATACATATTTTATAACTTACTTCAGCAGCTCTAGACAAGCCATGAACAAATAATGGCAACACCGCAATACGGTTAGTAAACGAGTCTACTGTACATGCTCCGCCGGTGAGCGGTCGCAACGAAACTATACTGTAACCATTTCTGTTTTAAATTATCATCTTTGGGAAATTGAAAAACTGTTATTAGTTTGCCATTTTGCTCTTGTTTTAATGCGCCATTATAATTGGATTTACATCTAGGTGTACAGCACGCTGAAGGCATTTTAAAATCGACTAAGAACCAATCAGAAATAAAACAATCAGGTACTTACCTAAAAATCCAGCTGAATTTATTAATAATAATAATTCTTAAATATACATACAAACCCTCGTACAAAAGACACTTCCACCGCTTAGTTAGGTATACGACAAACACTGTGCCGCAGCTTATACCGTGTGACTGCCTTACCGTTTCAAACAAATCACTTTATTTTATTAACAAACAGTTTATCCGGTGTTGTGACTAAAATTTAGACGATATATTTATACACAATTATCACTACTAGTTTTCTAAAAAGAAGACTGTTCACGACCCAAAAATAGAACCAATTAGAATGCCGTCATTTTTACGCGGGCGGTCAGAGTACAAATAAATAACTTTATTTTATTAACTATCATTTTATCCGGTATTGTAACTTACACAAAATTTAGACGATATATTTATACACATTTATCACTACTAGTTTTATAAAAAAACTGTTTTAATTAAGCTCAATAAGCACTGATTTAATTAGACCGCGTGTTACAAATGTTCCAATGTAAACCCAAACAATAGACTTGTATACCACGTTGCCAAATTTAATTGTTCATGGTTTTTCTACTAAATAAGGCTGTGCCTAATTTCAGGTTTCAATCCTATATTTATGCAAGTAATTCGAAATAATTCATGACTTATGAATATGTAAAAAAAAATTTAAAGCGCTATGCAAAAATGAAGTAAGATTTGAAAAAAAAGTAAAGAGTGGTATCTCTAGGTAAAAATCTTAATTGATCTTAAAACATTTTGAACATATGGTTAAATACCATACGCAGAGATGTACTTTTTTCATCCCTAGTATTTCATTACATATTTTATCCGAAAATATAACCATTTATATTTCTGAATAATTGCCTATTCTATGGTTATAGTTTCAATTAATTCAGTTACCTGAAGAACAATACAGCGCATACGTTTTTAGAAACCATTTTTTGCTATCACATTTAAAGTATTAAATTTATGAATTTGTAGTGACTTACTGAGATATGACAACTTTATTCTCTAACAAAGATCATTTTTTATTAGTGTGTTTGCATACATAGTTTGTTTTCTCTTTTCGTATGATCTAAATATTTGTTTCAGATGATTTATTTAAGAATCTTATATTTTAACCAACACTTAGGTATATAGAATATATAATATTTCTTTGAACCATAAATATTTGTTTTGTTATTGAAAACATGTTGTAACTTGACATATCGATAAAATCTTATATTAATATTAGTTCGGCCTTTCAAATATTCTTCCAGCTCACTCTTGCGCGAACCGAGTCGTTGTAAACAAAATATTACACAAATAAACACTTGTGGTATAGGAGTTTGACTATTTCAGTTTTAACAGATTGGCACAAGGCTATTTTGTTGACGGTGACTTCAATAGCAGCTTTTGTTTTAGAGTGTGGTTTTATATACTTATTAAGTAAGATGCTTGAAAAAATTGTTTATGGAAATAAAGTTGAAGGATGATTCCTCAGTTAGACACAGATATATATTTTTTTGTAATATACTTATTTCTTTTTTATTTATTTCTTAAAATATTTACAATATTTTTATACACTCCACGAATAGATATTTTTTATTAAATTATATATTAAAAGTATTATCAGATCAATATTATTACCAGCCGCAGGGAGGTTGCCGCCGCGCTGTACTGAGCCCAAGTTTGACCACCGTGCCCAAGTGCTACATGGTTTCGTGTATATTTTATTACTTCTCGCTCTCACCATATGCTTTTTAACATAATCATATCCTCGTTAGGACAGCTTAGAAACTACCGGTCTTGTTATGTCTTGCTCAGATTTGCAGAAAGGAAACATAAACCGATATACCTACTCCTATTGTGTTGCCTTCGTACTGTGAGAGCCCAGAAGACAAAGTTATCCAATTTACTGTACAGTATTTTGGTGAAGTCGTAAAACTTGTCTAATCTATTCAAATGTATATTAAAAATGTATCTAATTTGAAGTTTAATTACTATAAATTGATATTAGAAAACCAGGGCTTTAGTTTTTGATTACAAAATCAAAGTATAAAACATTTGTCATTGCCAAAATTATATTGAAATAGTAGTTCTGGTCTGTAACCGAAGAGTTAGGATGTATTTATGGGGTTAATAAAAAAATTAGAAGCCATTTAATTAACTTCTAAAAGTTTAGATTTCGCCGAAGTGAAAAAATATGATTATATCAAGTTTACTTTATAATTGGTTTACCAATAACGTAGTTTTAAACAAAATATTGGACACTGATATTGTAAAATATTCTTATTACTTCAATTGATCCGATATTTTTTATAAATAAATACTGTGCAATAAATCTGTCGAAATCGTACTTTAGCAGAGACAATTATTGTATTCAAATTAAGTAGAAATATATTTCAATTTAGAATATATAATAGAGGTATATTTAAGGAGATATTATGAATAATTCGAATCTGATTGAATTACAGTATTGTAAAAATAAGTATGGGCACAATAAATGATTGTCGAGCTTTTAATACTATATTATGCAACGATCATGTAATGATAGTTATTAATACACGAGCATTAACCGGGATACGAAACGAGCCGAAGGTGAGTTTTGTATGGTTTATTACATGAGAGCTGCATACGCTATTTTTTCTACACCCGATAAATAAAGAACTATAAATATATTATTATAGTACGGGTGTCGAAAAAATTAGTTAAACAAAAATCGTTAACAGGTTAAAGGAAACTCTTTGATATTTTTCATATTTCAAATTTGATTTGACATTTAAACACTTTTTTATGTTATTGTTACTTTATCTTATATATAATCGATGATAAGATCATTTATCTTCAATTTAATAATTTGTTGGGGTTAACGTTTTGGATTTGCTTTGTTATGTTAGATATTTGGTAATTTAAATGGTACTTACACTTACATTTTTGAACATAAGTTCCGATTACATAATATAATAATTTAATTACAAAATTATCAGTGTGTCGTATTGTAGCTATATAAGTTTATTTAACTTACTAAACAAGTTTCAAAAATGGCTTTAATACTACATATTTATATTATGTAACAACAAAGATTTATAAATTGGCTTTTAAAGTTGTTCTATTTCCTGTAATAATTGGGACTTTAACATTTATGTAATAGATGCAATACTGCACAAAAACATGCTTTTCAGAAATTATTGGTGATACACATTAGAGGGCGAATCACAATTAACGGGCGGTTTATGATATATAGTTTTTATTTTATTTTCCAACGCGCAAGTATGTTGATCAGTTTTATAAGTGCTAACGAAATGTACTATCAAAAATAAGGCGTTCCATTAAAAATATATATATATATAGAACTTTGATATGCCACACTTTTGTGGCACACCTGTATAATAGGCACTATTTTCATAATGTAGCCACAATTATTGATCTACCAACATACTTGCGCGTTAAGACAAAAAAGAAATCGAAGTGGTTTGCCTATAATAAACTCGTGATTCACCCTGTATGTATAGTGTCATTAAGTAAGTCAAAAAATGTAGGGGTTGTTCTGGAATGAGGTGGATATTTGATTCTCTTACTGCCATATAGCTGGGTTCATCCCGTTTTGCAAAAGTTCTTTATATAGAAATTGTAGGTTAGCTAAGTAATAATTGTACAAACCTAAACAAAATACTAATTGTCGCAAATTAAAATGAATTGAAGAGGTATCGAAAAAAAATAGAAACTAAAATTGTAGTAGAGTAATAAATATCCTTTAATTTTAACATAAAATAGAAGAAACGATAATTTAGATACATAAATGTCTGTTTTTAACTAGGTATTAAGAGATTTCTTTTTTTAAAACTACTCGAAATATTACTACTTAAAATAGTAAAATAGATCTGTTGAATTGAGTAAATGGTATTCAAAATTAGGAACTTTTAAACATGTAAAATGCACCACTATTCTGTTATTAATAATAATTAATGTACATTAAGTGCAATCTAGGGGTCGGTTATCTGCCATATCAAGATATTTTCAGTTATCATGACAGCAATTTCTATCGATAGTTTGTAAATATATGCTTTAAATTGCCGATATCTAGTAATATAAATATGATCTACAGAGCTTGATGAATCAAATCAAACAATTCTTACTGAACTTTAATTGACTGATAATAATTTAAATTATATGGATCTGATTAAGATATTATACTTATAAGGTTTTTGTTTATATTATCTCATTATGCAATATTATTTTTTTAAATAAATTTTGATTATATTAATCACAATATAATTTATATACTAACATTTAATAAAACAATTTGTTACTTTATAGTAAGGTAGAGTAAGAATGACAAATGTTAACAAATTACTGCATTTCAAATACAAAAATGTTAAAAGGAATTGTGTTTCATATTGACATGATTTATGAAATGACTTTATATTCGTTTTAGGATTACTTATAGATTTAAATATTATGTGTATAATATATAGATACTAAACTATCATTACATTCAATATAGGATAACAATATTCTAGAAGAGATTTAAAGGTTTCATTGTGGTTGATTTAAAAATACGATATTATTTCCAAATCAAACAGTTTTTAACTAATATTCCAATCTCCGAATACTGTAAACTGATATATTTAAGCGGACATATAGGTTAAGTGTAACAATAAGAAATTTAAATCAATAAGTTTTAATTATCAAAAAATACATTTCTGATTGAGTAACATGTAATTTTGAAAATGAACAAGAGATATTTCATACATTATGTTTAGTGTAAAACACATTTCTAAATGTTTCAAAATATATTATGTATAAATTTGCATTTAAAAATATGATCTGAAAATGTATTATAAAAAGTAATAATAACTGTTAAAGAATTATACGAAAACAATTTTATTTACTTCGTTTTTATTAGAATTAGTCGCATAAATTCATTTAATTTGAAACCCTTCTTTCTCTTGCTTAACAACTTGCACTTGCATTTTATTTTTGTAAAAGGTCAAAAGGTGTAATCCATGCGAAATTATCAGCAATTCACAATCGAGGTTATAGTGTTCTAGCATTTCTTCAATAATGTTACTATTGATTCATTTATACAATCCAAGCTAGTCAAAATAATATATTATTTAGACTTGGCCTGCAGAGGAAATTAATTCTATTAAACAAAAAACATATAGGTATGTGTAACCTTTGTATCTCTAATACAAAGGTAATTTACTTTATTTCATATTGCATACCAATCTCAAAAATATCAATTTCGGGTTTTACTTTGTCATATAAATGTGGGAATGCGCCTTCCGCCCCATACTTTTTCCTAACATCCTCGTACAAACTCAAATCAAACATTTCTTCAAATTCATTTCTGTTCATAAATATATCAGCATATAAAAACGAGAATCCCCCAACGTCTCTTGTGAACTTTTCCATTTCTCGCATGGCGTATATCGGATTGTATTTCTCTTTCCGAACTACATATCCTGGAACTCCATAGATTCCCAAATCATTATACATTGCATAAGAAGTTCCTTCAATCAAATCGTTCGCGGAAGGCCGTTTCAACTGTCCAGAACGCGGCCCATGATCATAAATTTTACATGGATAAACCAGCAGTGGAAAAACGTCAAACAATTTCTCAGCTTTATCTATTTGATCCTCCAACTTTCTTATAGGAAGAACAATGTCTTGAAACACTTGCTTCGTAAAGGTAAAAGCTCTAATTCCAGGTGTTGTAGTGAATTTTAGAAAAGCTGGCTTCGGTGGTAATAGCCAACCAAAGAAGAATCTGAACAGGGGATTATTTCCAAATGGAATCATGCTTTCAACCACCCAAAATATTGAACGGTTATGTCTAAGTAAATATTCTCTTAACGGGATTAGTTCCGTATGTTTGCCTTTCCTCAAAAATGTTTCAACGTATTTATAAAACCAAGGTTTATACCAAACAGAAACATTATTAACAGATAATAAGCTATCATAATCTGAGTAATCGCCTACCATTATAACAGCTTCATCATGGCTAAATATTGTTGCTTCCACATAATTAGGTACAGGATAATCACTACTATTATCACCAGATAACAGTCTTATCATTTCACAATAATTCTTCTGACCCTTGATAGGAATGTAAGTCATTTTAATGTAGGGTTTTACTTTAACCAGTTTTAAAGTAACAGCAACCAGGAAACCTAAACTTCCATGTGACCATGGAAGAGCATTGTACAGATCTTCATTTTCATTCTTTGAAGCTTTTACAAGACTTCCATCGGCTAACACCACTTCATACTCTACCACATTTTCATGGTATAAACCAACTTTGTGTGAATGGGTGGTCATGCCAGTACCTAGAGCTAATCCTCCAAGAGTAGCATCACCAATTTCAAGTGTAACTGCCAATGTATATCCTTTGGGAATAAGATATTTAGTGACATCCGCAACAGTTACCATAGGCTCAACTCGTACAGTTTGTTGTTCTTCGTTAATCTCTAATATATCAAACATATTAATCGGTATTTGGTGACATAGATCTTTCCGGAAGAACGTAGTTGAAAGGCTTAACCAATTTGGCCTTGATGTGCATAGTGGTTTGCGTTTTTCTGTCGGAAGACTATTCCATTTTTGGACTCTTTTTTGTACATCACGGACTCGATGATCATGCAGTGTCGGACCGCTAAACAACTCCCTGCTGATTTTGTTTACCAGAGTTAAGTATAGATCAAATACAAAACTGGCGGGTAAGCAGAAGAAAAGCACAACAAGTCCTCTATTGTTTTCAAGAAAAGTTATAAATTTTGTTTTCCAACTTTTTGGCATCTAAAAAGAGATTATTTTATTATAGATTTATTCTATCTCATATACTTTGGACTTTTCGTATATGAACTGATAAAACAAAGCAGGTACTTACTTTTGTTAGTAGCTAAGATTTTATTAATATTCAGTTGTTGTTCATAATATGCTAGATATCTTAGACGAGGAAATTGTCTAAGCTTTATATTAACCAACGTACTGATTAAATTTTCTATCTGTGGTACTACCAAAGGATAATCTTTGGAACTACCTAATAATTCAAATAATAATATTTATTTATCAGGGAATTTAAAATTTTTAAGTGTTTAGACATCACTAGCGAAATATCAGCAATTTTGCAATTTTCACTCACCTGTTTGTGACAAGTTCCGTTTACAAATTTAAACCACAACTTCTGATGTCACAATCACTACAGCTTGCTGCAAGCCATATGGGAAGAGGAATGAGATATAGGTTATATTATTCTAAGGTTATAATTTGGATTTTTGCAACGGTATACAAACAAATGAAACGAGTTGTATACTGTATGCACATAACTGTGTGTGTTATGTGACTGTATAAATAATATACTCTTTCAGTATCATTTAATATTATTGTTAATATTAGAAAATAATATACACATCAATACATGATGTCGGTGAAAAGAAAGCCGGACAGCCAAGTCCCAGCTGAAGAAAGTGACCAACTAACTATAAGACCCCTGTAAGTAACCTCTATGCCTCTAATTACCTAACTATTTTCGATATTACTAGTACATAAATTAAAATTTTTAGAGGTGCTGGTCAAGAAGTTGGAAGATCATGTATTATGCTTGAATTCAAAGGAAAAAAAATAATGGTGATTTTCTAAATTGTAATAATATAATTAATATGTCAATGTAACTACCTATTATCGGTTTTTAGCTGGATTGTGGAATTCATCCTGGTTTGTCGGGAATGGATGCATTACCATTTGTTGATTTAATTGAAGCCGATGAAATTGATTTACTATTAATTTCGCAGTAAGCATGATCTACTTATAGGTTTTTGTCTTAGTAATAATTTTCAATATCTTTAGTTTCCATTTAGATCATTGTGGAGCTCTGCCATGGTTTCTTCAAAAGACTAGTTTCAAAGGACGGTGTTTTATGACTCATGCAACTAAAGCTATTTACAAATGGATTTTGTCAGATTATGTGAAAGTTAGGTAGGATATCATTTAGTTACGTAATAATAGACGTTTTCATTTCACTTAAACGCGTTTTAGTTTGCGGCTTTCCCTAATATATGTGCCGCAATAAAACATTACCATTTAACAAACATTTTGTCGGAATTGATCATATTATATACTACTTTGCTTTAGTATAATAAGAACTTCTATGTTGGTCATTTATTTCCTATGCTCGTTTATCAGCTACAGATATTTTTTCAATATTCATCAAACCATTACCGTGTGCTAGTATAACCTCATAACGTCCAAGCTAATATTTTTTTTAAAATGTCCGAAAATTGACTAATAAACACAATTTATCGTACGTAAGTCCTAATGTAATTGCAATTATTAATACGTTCTATATTTTTTATAGTGACACCATGATAAATGTGTTAAGTTAGGTATTCGCCGGCAACTATTCTCACTAATCGAATTTAAATATAAAATCCTAAATTCTTATACCTACTTAATTTTACGACTGATTACTGAACTTCGTGATTTGTGTTGTCAGGCGTAAACCAACTATTTTTTACGTAATTTTAGCAATATAGCTACAGAACAAATGTTATATACCGAATCAGACTTAGATGCCAGTATGGATAAGATAGAGACAATTAACTTTCATCAGGAGAAGGACATTTTAGGTATAAAATTTTGGGCATATAATGCAGGACATGTGCTGGGCGCTGCTATGTTTATGATAGAAATTGCTGGAGTAAAGGTATGTGGTTTATATAGATTATATTGATATTACTACTATATTTCTTTTTTTCAGATTTTGTATACGGGAGATTTTTCCCGGCAAGAAGATAGACATTTAATGGCAGCAGAAATACCCACAGTGCGACCAGATGTTTTAATTATTGTAATTATTTAAAAGGGATTAAGAAATATGCGAATATAGGAAATTTTACGCTTTTAGGAGTCAACGTACGGTACACATATTCATGAAAAAAGAGAGGATCGAGAGACAAGATTTACGGGTTTAGTGCACGACATAGTTAACCGAGGTGGAAGGTGTTTAATGCCAGTATTTGCTCTTGGTAGAGCTCAAGAACTGTTACTAATTTTAGGTGAGAACTAATATCTAACCTACTGTATAAGTCAATAAATGAAGGAAGGTCCTCAAACTGCCTCAAAAGTATAAAGTTTGGTCATATTACACGAAAAAAGATACTTAACTTTCATAAAAACATGTACGCATAGAACTTTGCAATCTACAGAAAAAATACATAACCATCAAGCTCAGCTGACTGATGTACAATTCAAATTAACGAAGATGGGATTCTTCTCAGCTAACTCATTAACCCCATTCAAAAACCTATTAAGGTGAGAGAGAAAAAAAATCCTTTCTGTATACCGCCCTTTTCAAAATTACTGTTGTATTGTGCAAATTAGGTTAATCAAAATCAAGAGTGGGACAAAGTTATTGTTTTTGCCTTGTGTTTATAGGTGCAGATTTTTCGTTTGTCAAAATTTTTGACATATATTTTAACCGTTTTAAAGTGAGGTACGTAGATACAAAATATATGTTTCCTTTTAGGTCGTATTGAAAAGGACCATTCATTTTTTAATATTGTACTGCCTTCATACAATAAAGGAAGTTGCATAGTTTACCGTCAGTATTGAGATATTTATTTATTGTCTAACAGGTTACACCCAATTACAAGACAATTCTTTGATTCCATAATATACAAATGAACTTAATCTACACTAAAACTATAATAAAAAAACTTAATATCAAATTCTTAAATTACCTAAATGATCCTTATTATTCAAGATTGGACTTACGAATTATTGATACGAAATTTTATCTGGTGCTTAACGATTTTAATTTATATTTCTTTTCAGACGAATATTGGAGTCAGCATCCTGAATTACATGACATTCCTATTTATTATGCCTCTTCTTTAGCTAAGAAATGTATGGCTGTTTATCAGACTTATATAAATGCAATGAATGACAGGATCAAAAGACAAATAGCTATTAGCAATCCATTCATATTCAAGCATATCTCGAATTTAAAGGTAATGAACTAATATAAAAAGAACTATGACACATTATACCGAGCCTTAAGCACTTCAAGACAGCCCCAAAAATGGAACTCTATATTTATATAACATTGTTATTATACATTGTTTGCTTTGTTAATCCAAAGAATTGAATTTATTTTTTTAAAAAGAAAAGCAACTGACCCATGTCAGGGGATGATTGAATTTATTCGCTAAATCAATAACTGAAATATCCCTTCGGACCGCCCATAATTTACAGGATAATATTTATGTCTTGTATTATTTAGGATTTTATGTTTTAAGGGTATTGATCATTTCGAAGATATTGGTCCATGTGTAGTTATGGCTTCACCTGGTATGATGCAAAATGGACTATCCAGAGAATTATTTGAAATGTGGTGTACAGATTCCAAAAATGGTGTTATAATTCCAGGTACTTTTTTCATTAAATGCATGTTCAGACCTGTATAATCATGTTGTTTTTTAGGTTATTGTGTCGAAGGTACTTTAGCAAAAACTATTCTTTCTGAACCTGAGGAAATTACGACTATGTTGGGTCAGAAACTACCGCTGAAATGTTCAGTAGATTATATTTCTTTTTCTGCACATACAGACTATCAGCAAACTAGTGAATTCATTAGGATATTGAAGCCTCCGCATATAGTGAGTTTCCACACATTTTTGATTAGCACTTTATATTGAAATTAGAGTCATCCATATGTTTGTTCTGACACGCTATAGAACCGAAAGTCATACAAATTAATGTGCAACAATTGTATTACTTGTGTGACTACAATGTCAAAATTGATTTTGTCCAGAACGGGTAATTAAACAAATATACAATGTGATGCCTCTGTTGTATCTAGACTCTGCAAATACGTTTTATTGCCATGTCGGTTAGCATATATCAAAATAACTTGGTTTGTAGTAGCATTTTTACTGCATGGCTAAATTATTTCACTTGTTAGAATACTTAATAATAAGAAAAACAGAATTTATTCGCATGAAAATCTGCATTTAAAATTTTTGGCGCCAATTACACATATTTTGATCTAGGTATTGGTCCATGGAGAACAAAATGAAATGAGTCGTCTTAAAGCTGCTTTGCAACGAGAATACGAAGATGATCCAAATACCACAATATATATTCATAATCCAAGAAATACACACTCGGTGGAATTGTATTTCCGAGGTGAAAAGACGGCTAAAGTTATGGGCAGTCTTGCCATTGACGAGCCTAAGCCAGGCAACGTAATATCTGGTGTACTGGTCAAAAGAAACTTTAATTATCATATACTGTCACCGCAGGATTTATCAAGTAATGTGATAATGATAAAAATAACAATTTTATGACACCTAATCCTTTTGTTACCTTAACACCTTTATAATACGGTTACATTATTATATATAAAATTTAGTTTTGGTTATTTGTTTTAGAATATACTGACCTAAGTTTAAGTGAAATAATGCAGCGACAAAGCTTACACTACACAGGAAATCAAGGTGTACTGCGTCATTTGTTATCACAAGTGTGTGGTTTATTAGAACCTTTAGAAGGCGACAAGAAAATGAAAGCATTTGGTGCTGTAGAAATTACTATAGAACCTAAACTTGTTACGTTAGAGGTACGTTCAGTTTATGATAGAAATAAAGCAATGCAATACTCGTAAAGAGATTTTTTTCTATTTATTAATACTATATTACTTTCTAAGGACAAAAAATTCCATTAGAACATCAGTAAACTGTTTAAGTTGCTAACTCTAAGCGTGTTTTGATGATGAAAAACCTGCAATATACCCATCCATGGCTGCTATGATTTTCTCAGTCTACGTGAAGTGCTTACACCGAGACAAGTTGGTAAATGATAAGTCTTAAGGGGCCAGGTGTGGAGAATACGGAGCATGCGGCTGAACTTGGTGAAAGAGCACCTTTTGGGGGACAAAGGGGCCATTTTTTCTTCATCGAATCATTATAACGACATTGCGTGATCGTTTTTCCCTTCGGTCAAATATCAATGTGTATCACACTTTGCGAATCCCAAAAAACACCGCTAGGAGAAGAGATCCTGCCTTCTTCGGAACTTTTTCGCCGGTATAGTTGATTGCCTCGTCTGTTACTGTGCATCAACAGGCCCAACACTTATCGGAAGTGGGTACACGATTGTGCTTGTTGTCCACAGTCAGCTTCTTCAAAAAAGAAATATTTTGTTTCTAAACGTTATTAATAATTATGACGTTCTATATTTTAATTATTTATTTTTAGTGGGTGGCCAATCCAGTTAACGATATGTATGCAGACGCTATTGTTGCAGCTGTCTTACAAGCTGACTTATTAGATACACCTGTTAAGAATATGTCGGCTAGTGTCAAAGTTGACAGAATGCATTTTAAGGTGAGTTTAATATCTTCTACCTGTATGAAATGAGAATCTATGAATTCCTGGGTTCGTAAGGTTTTATATTATTGTGACAAAACGTGAAAATCTGTTGATTTCAAGATGTTCTCTAGAGGGGGAAATTTGCTTTCTAAAAATATTTTTAAAGCTGAGCACTGTGAATTAAAAACTACATTTTATATAAAGACAACTTGATACGTTCGGTTTTGATTGAAATTCATAGTTTTGCAATAATAAATCATTTTCATATCTCCGTACCGGAAAACACCTATGATCATTAAAATACAGCGCCCAAAAAAAGTTTTCAACTTGGTAAGAGATGAAATCAGTAAAAGCAGTTAGTTTTGCTTGTCTACCATAATAGTTATACATGATTTACTTGCCAAATTTGACATAGTATCTTATTTAAAATCCTGTTTATTAGATTTTTCGAAAATTTGGTAACGTTTAATATATTTAGTAATGGCATTTATTCACCCAATAGTTTATACAAACCCTTTACAGTCACAAGTCTGGATACAGGCCAAATATTAATAATTATCGACCTATCACAATTATTCCTAAGATATTTGAGAGATTATAGTAAAGTATCTTCAGCCTCTACTGATTACCGCTCATGAATCTCCAGACAGGCGCAATATCTTAATTTAATCGGATTCGGAACCTAGATTGGATGTCCAAATATTTTCCGATGTAGTTCCTGTCTTCCAAGCGATCAGTTTTTTTAATTAAATAAAAATAATATTTAGGAAAAATACATGTACAACATACAAGTTTCCAAGTACTCCGAAATCATCTCAAAATGCCGGGTGTCTGTTCCGTAGGGGGTTTCATAATCGGTAAACCTTTTATGCAAATTATATTTTTATTTAATGTGACCGCTTTTGTAATACCGCATGACATAATGATTGTTAAATTGCCTTCTATCTATATTGAACTTTTCAGGAATGTTTAATTGAGATGTTACAAGATATGTTTGGTGAAGATTCAGTCCCAAAAATATTTAAAGGTGAAAAACTATACGTTACCGTAAATGATAAGAGGGCTGACATTAATTTAACTAATTTGGTAAGTACACTTTAAACAAATCTATATTTTTAATGATGTGTAATAGAAAATCAATAATTGTTGTTTCTCTTTTTTAGGAAGTGAAATGTGCTGAAGACGAAACTTTTGAACAAATCGTCCAAACAGCAGTGTCAAAATTGTATCAGTGTTTAGCACCTCCACAAGTAGATGGTGCTCCTGAATGAATTCAATAGTATAGTAAGTAATTTGAATTAGTGTACGTAAAATTAAGATTTTAAAATTTTTATTGTTTATTACAACAAAAATAAAACAGGATTTTTTTTGTATAAATGGGTATTTAATGCTTATATTTATTTTATTATAAAGCTTCAATCATGACAGCAATCCCTTGACCTCCTCCAATACATGCAGAACCAATTCCAAGTTTTGCTCCCCTTCTCCTATGGAAAAATAAATTAAACATTTATTTCATGCATTGAAGAATACTTTCTGAGCTGTTATTGCCGATTTTTTGGGATTAAAAATAATTCTAGATTTATTCAAAATACAATTATAAAATACACTACTTTCAAATGGCTCTAGAACACATTAAGGTAAATAAATCGTTTTGATTTGTTCCAAGACATGAAACTGGTCATATAATAAACATTTAGTATAAACAAAGAAATATTGTTTCTAATGCTTCCTAGTTCTTTCTTCCGAAATATGTATAGTTTTGATGGTTTGTCATATGTTGATTATAGACGATTATACTGTGGAGTAGACGCCTTTCAGTTGAATTAAAAAAATGGTTCAAAAATAGCTTCCATCTATTCTTTTAAATGTTTCATTTAAAATTGCATTCAGATTCAGAGGCAGTTGATAGCTTTAACTTAGTCTAATTACCTCAATTCATACACAAGGTGGGAGGTTATTCTAGCTCCAGAAGCTCCAAGAGGATGTCCCACTGCTATGGCACCACCATCCACGTTAAGTTTATTGATGTCCAGATTCAGTTCCTTCACACATGCAAGTGTTTGAGCACCAAATGCTTCATTAATCTATGGAAAACAAGAGCATACACTAGAAAAATAGTTGAATTATACCATTCAATATCGCACAAAGATTATAAAGGTAGTTGAAATATGGATTTGTCATGGAATGTGTTGTGTATACTTGTATTCGCATTTCTGTGATTGAGATTCCATACACAAAGGAAATACAGTATTTAAAGAGTTTAGAATTTGCTGGATATTTAATTCGGCTAAAATTACTGCTAAATATTGAAATGGATAACTCTTTTGTGAAGAGATTCCATTTGTTTACATAAAAACTTTCCTATTGTAAATACCATTTGCCAAATTTCAATTACGTCTACCTCTCCAAAATACTCTGAATACCTCTATCAAGTCAATGTCATCCAAGCTTTTTCCTGTAGCTTTGAGTAAATTCCGTATAGCAGGTACTGGACCTATACCCATAATGGAAGGATCTACGCCAACCACAGAAAATCCTACTATTCTAGCAAGCGGCGTTAAATTATGTTTAGTTGCAGCTTCTTCACTAGATAAAACTATAGCTCCTGCTCCATCACAAACTCCCTGCAACAATATATTTTTCAATGTATGAATATTTTTTCTAGAAATAGAAAACTTACCGATGCTGATCCTGCGGTTACTAATCCATTCTTTTTAAATATGGTCGGTAGTTTTTTCATGCCTTCTAATGTTGAATTTGGACGAGGATGTTCATCTTCTTCCACTAATAACTCTCCTTGTTTAGTTTTTATTGGTACGGGAACCAACTCGTCTTTAAATCTACCAGCTTCATTTGCTAAATTGAACGGAAATTTAACCAATCTTCACTTTTTTGTAATGTTGTGTAATTACCTGCTTTGTATAACATTTGTGATCTTAGTGAAAATTCGTCAACTTCATCTTTAGTGAGATTATACTTTTCACCCAATTTTTCAGCAGTTAGAGCCATTGATAGATTACAATAGCTATCTGTGCCTAATAGGGTTTCTTTAAGAACAGGACTTATTCCTAGAGGAACACCAAATCTAATATTTCTAACTATATAGGGTGCTGCAGACATATTTTCTACGCCTCCCGCTAAAGCTATGTCGGCAAAACCTGTTAATATATCCTGTAATAACAAGTAATTTAATCATTCTATGAAATCCTCAAATTAGTGAAAGTCTTTGTTCTATATAAGATCATCATCATTAGTCTATCCACAAAGTCGTTTTAATTACATTGGGAGTATACTGATGATGATCCTTTATATCAAAACATGTCTGTCACTATATAAACTACGGAATGTTTGTCTTTCTGTAGCAAAAAATTATCAGATAAGTATAAAACATCTTCATTCATCATTATACCTGAGCTCCATTGAGTATTGCTTGAAATCCAGATCCACACAATTTATTGACAGTGTACGCGGGTTTATCGATCGATACACCAGTTTTTAGTGATACATGTCTTGCTGCTAAAGGAGAATCTTCCGCGGTAGTCTAAAGATATATGAATATTTTGATAATCTGAAAAAATTTAAACTTACTATACCTTACAGCGTTTACATTTCCAATTACAACAGAATCCACTAGCTCTGGTCCTACTTTTGCTTGATTTAATGCAGCTTTTGCCGCCAAAGTTTGTAAATCAACACATGTTACATTGGTTAATTTACCGCCATATTTTCCAAATACAGTTCTTTTAGCCCCAACAATAAAAATACCTAGTAAATATTTAAGTTATCTTCATATTTCAAGTACAAAAATTTTGAGGTACCTTACCTTTTACTAGCGAAGTCATTTTTTCAGTGCAAAGGTCATGTTATCAGTTGTTATTATCAGAACAGGTATAAATAAATAAAATATGTTTCACTTAATCTTTTTATTAAAATTATTAATACTTTCATAATGGATATTATTTATTTTAATTTTTATCCAGTACGAGATAAGATTGGTTATTATTAAATTGTTATTTATATGAATATTTATATAAAAAAAAAACTTTAGTAATTATGTTGAAATTCAAAATCATACATTTTTAATAATTTATTGACACTAAATTTTTAATCTGAGGTTTCTCTGCTTGTACTTAGGATATGAAGAAATATATACCAGTAGACAGTTGTAAAACTGTACAATCGGAGGGACATATGTGTACTGCTCCACTCAGTACAGATATATTTGTAGACATGAGTATGGTACTCTGATGAGTTCATAGTAAGGGCGAAACGAATTCGGGAGTATCTGTCGACCTATGAAGCTAGTAATTTTGTCCGCTATGTCACAAAATTATTTCTATTTTATTATATTTACGGACAAAAATTACTTTTGTATCTTATTAGTGTATTATGCTGTCTTCTTTTCTATTTGATTTCTTCGGAGATATTTTTTTTTTCAATTTTTAAATGTCAGTTTAACTTTTGGCTACTAATGTCTACTTCTTCTACGAATTAAATCATACTATAGCTCAGGCAGGTTACATAATTTTTGATGAGGGCTTATTCAGAATTTTTGTTTGTGGGGTCTCATTTAGCTTAATTTTGTAATATTATTTGAAAACAAAAACCAATTTTTATTAAACACCCTGTATATTGTAAAAATGCAAAGTTTTACAATTAAAACAACATTAAATTTCTTCAAGAAACTTCAATTGAAACAAGTTACAGTAAATTAAACAAAATCAGTCTCTATTTAAATTCATAAAGCTTCAACCAATACTGCAATTCCTTGTCCACCGCCAATACATGCTGATCCAATACCATATTTAGCTTTTCTTCTCCTAAAATTATAAACAAGTTATCTTTAAGAATTTATTTGATTAAGTGGTTGAGATAAATCATGAATTTTGACTGTAATAAATAAATACACCGGCAAAATAATCGACCCACTCAAAAAATTGATGAAGTTTGCCTATTAATAAATTTGTTATTTTAAATTCGATTTGATTCATTTTTGTTTTTCATATTGTAGGTAAATTTATATGAAATCTAGCACGTTTTGATTTGCAGAATACTGGGCGTACGTCATTTTAAAAAGGGTGACACAAAGTGTGTTTCTTACTCTAAATTTAAAACCACATGTGGAGTGTTAAGGTTGTTCCACCTTGAAAACCTTTGTATCTTTTACAAAAATTAAGCTATTGTATTTAAATAAAAAATGTAATTGTAAAGAAACGATGTGTCTTGATAACAAAATATGAAATTACAAGGTAGAACAACTTTGACACTCCACATGTAGTGTTAAATTTAGAGTAAGAAAACACACTTTGTGTTACCCTGTATAAAATGACGTACGTTCAATATCCGGCAAATTCAAAACATGTGCTAGATTTCATATAAATTTAGCTACAATATGAAAAAAAAAATTAATCAAATCCAATTTAAAATAACAAATTTATCAATAGGCAAACTTCATCAATTTTTTGAGTGGATCGAATATTTTGCCGGTGAGTGTAGTAAAGTTGGGTAAAAATTCTTAATAACTGAAAACCATATTGGCATGAAATATATAATAAAAACTAAGAAATTAAAATGTATTTAATGAAACTGATAAGTACCTGAGTTCATGCACAAGATGGCTTGTAATTCTTGATCCAGAAGCAGCTAACGGGTGTCCTAAGGCAATGGCACCACCGTCCACATTCAACTTGTTTATGTCTAAATTAAGTGCTTTTGCACATGACAGTGTTTGAGCACCAAAAGCCTCGTTAATCTAAAATGATAAATATCTAAATTATTATATATCAACGGCTCATTGGTCAGTACAATATTTTGGGTTGTGAGGCTCTCTACAAACATAAATAATTAACGACGTAAGACGAGCCCAAGAAAATTTATTGCAATTAACTTTTCAACACGCGCAATTCTTTAGTTTAAATTAATTTCGAAATTGATTCTAAATGCTAGAAGCTTAAAATTCCGTTTTAGCCAACTATATCGAATTGGCATTTGATTTCTATGTAAAATCAGATATCACATAAATAATATTGAATGCTTTCGCACCTCAACTAAATCAATATCATTCAGTGTTAGTCCAGCTGCTTTCAATAAATTATTTATTGCTGGAACGGGGCCGATTCCCATAATAGAGGGTTCCACACCTACTACAGAGAATCCCACCACTCGAGCAAGAGCATTAAGATTATGTTTTTGAACAGCTTCTTCATGTGCCAATATTACAGCTCCAGCTCCATCACAAATACCCTAAAAAATAAGCAATTTAACTCGTAATGTAATTATGAAAATTCCAATATTACCGACGCACTTCCTGCTGTAACTAAACCATTTTGCTTGAACAGGGTCGGTAGTTTTTTCAGTCCTTCTAAGGTTGTGTTTGGTCTAGGATGTTCATCAACTTCCAGATATTGCGTTTCATTTTTGACTTTTATTGGTACTGGGACAAGTTCTTCTTTGAAACGCCCGCCATCCTGGGCTATAAAATTGTAAATATCTCAATACCATTTAAGACGATTGGTTAAAATAACCAATAACCTTAATTTTAAGAGTTTTTATTAACATATGGAAGATTTGTATAAAGAAATGCAGTCGTTAACGTTTTAAAATATTCAAAGCTGGAAAGTAATATCGAAACGTCGCGTCGGTCGTTTTAGAATCCAACGCAGTGTGTTTATATTTGGCATTAATTTAATAATTCTTTTTAAATGCATTACCTACCTGCCTTCCAAAGTTGTTGGGATCTTAAAGCAAATTCATCAACTTCATCTTTAGTAAGTTTATACTGCTCTCCCAATTTTTCTGCTGTTAACGCCATAGGCAATTTACAATATGTGTCTGTTAATCCAGTCCATAACGAATCTTCGAGTACTGGACTTACTCCCAGTGGTACTCCAAATCTTACATTACGAACTATATGTGGAGCAGCAGACATACTCTCAGTACCTCCAGTAAGTGTAATTTGGGCAACTCCAGTGCTAATATCCTATATTTGTATTTTTTTTAATTAGAATTATTTTGAAATTGTACTATTTAATACGATTATTTACCTGTACTCCGTTTACAATTGACTGGAATCCTGAACCACATAATCTGTTTACTGCAAGCGAAGGTTTGTCTATTGGAATTCCTGATTTCAAGGCAACATGCCTTGCGGTTAGTACAGCGTCAGGTGCTGTGCACTGTTATAAGGAGATAGGCATATTAGGACGGAGACATATGATAATGAATTTCTTAAAATATGAGTAAAGATTCCTGTCAAAAGTTTCACATACTATCGAAAAAGCTAAAGCAATCTGGCAGAACGCTGCGAATACAGATCGGGGATCAAACGCTTGATAGTAAATTAAAAATCTATGACTGTACCAATTTAACCGCCCGTTCTTCTGGCTGAAGGCATTTTCTGCCTTCTGCTTTTTAAGCATGTAATTTGTTTACGAAAATAAGAAAATTGCCACAAAACCTCGAAAGTACAGCTGCCAGGTTATCCTTCCCTTTTGCGTGTTCCTGGTTAATTATTCGATTATTATTGTATTTGTCTTAAATTATTTCTGAGAGATATTTTATAAATTATAGTTCTCACCGAGCTAACTATTCCAATAGTCACAGAATCAACTATCTCTGGATTAACATTCGCCGAAGTTAGTGCAGCTTTTGCAGCAAGAATTTGTAAATCGACTGCAGATGTATTCTTGAGTTTGCCTCCATATGTACCGAATGCAGTTCTTTTAGCACCAACAATAAATATACCTGTCAACAAAAAAACATGGTTCTTAAAAGGGTATCCAAGCCCGATGAATTTAAATTCCGTCGTAGTGTAAGTTAGTCGGTTTAAATAACATTGGTTAATTTAATAACTAAGACCGGATCTGGCTGACTCATATGAATAACAATGAACTATAGCTGAACATAGATATAGTAGTTGCATTCAGAATTTACCCTAACCTGTGTTACAACATGTAACTTACCAATAATTGCATGAATCCCATTACGAAATGAAAATTCTGTTTTTGGAGTCAACCTAGTATATCTGGCAGTTTCGAACGATATATCAATTGCATATTCTATCCCTTTCGGTTTATTTAGCATAGCAAAGTTTAATTCTTTGCTTGCTTTATCGCTATATCTTCAATTCATTATCGACCTACAACACGCTATTAAAGTGTCCTCATTGAAAACCGAACCATCATACGAGTAGGAAAAGGTCATTTCATGTGAAGTTCACACTATACTTTTTCTAAGACTGTTTTAATGCTTTTGAATAAATTAAACATAATAATTTTTAGGAAAATATTTGTTTTTTGAAACTTACCTATACTCGCCCTGTTGGCGTAAGCGTAAATACGATGAGTTAAAAGTATTGAATTGACTAGGTGGTGTTAAACCATATTCACTATCATTGTTTTTCATTTTATAAATAGTTTTGAAACCTTCGAAATTAGTGAATTAATTTAAACTGTCAATTAGGTTTAATTGTATTGTCGGCGTTGCTATGGTGATTTTTCATACCCGTCGCTACTTTTGTTATTACCAGGAAATTTACCCGTGCGTTTTTAAATACAGCATTACAATGTACTAGATTTTCAAATTATGATTGAACATATAAAGACAGTCGTAGAAAAAAGTTATTTTCGATCAGATTTTAGTATATTAGGAAAAATAGAAATTGCGTCAAGAGAGGAGCACTGTTATTTATTACTTTTATCAAAAGTGTTATGAACTTTCTATAATAAATTACTTTTTGTCGTAAAATGAAAAATCAAGAATTTTTCCTCTTGTGCATTGCATATTCACGGACACCCGGTATATGCATATTTCGCTGTGAAAGTTTTATTATCAAAACCCCTGTTGAAATATCAGTTAAAGGTGTCCATAAGACTTATATTATTAGAGTTAACATTTTCAATTCGTTGAGTTTAATTATAAAACTTTTAGTGCGTATTTGTTAAAAAAATAAAAATATTGAAGATATTCGTAGTCAATTTTATAATTAAACTCAACGAATTGAAAATGTTAATAATATAAGCCTTATGAACAAATCAAAATTTGTTTCATACTCTAACGAATTTAGATCGCTTACCTTTTGCTATAGAAGTCATCGTAATACCCCAAAAATTGAAACTGACACTCCTGTATCTAATCCCTATCTTATATTACTCGAAAGATAAGAATTATTACAGATTATTTCAAACCTATTTGAATCACTACTTTATATTACGGTTCAAAGGTTTGGTATTAATATATTAAAACACTGTTTACAATAAAATACACTTATATTTTTTATGTGTATAAAATAAAACAAAATTTCTGGTAAAAATATGTGTAAAGTGAAAGTAGTATAACCGCTACTGTGAAATGTATATACATAATGCTTACCTACTGAAATAAAACTTTCTAGTTGTATACTATACAAAAAATATATTCCGTAAAACTATTTTTAACAAAATTCATAAAATCATAGACTCAAATAAAATTGCAAAAGGTAAAATATAAATAATAAATGTTCGTGTTCAATATAGATATTTATAAAGATATAGGAATTATAATTCCTAATATATATTATCGTTATAAAGCTTCAACTAGAATTGCTATTCCTTGACCGCCTCCAATACATGCTGAACCAATGCCATATTTACCATTTCGTCTCCTAAAAAGAATAAAGCATGCATACACTGTGGTCCTCTGGGAAGCATTTAAGCAAAATGTACCATTATAATATGGTCAAGCACGATTTTCCCTACTCTAATTGGTCGAGACCAAACATAGGTACGTTTTGCCTACCGTGACTAAAACGCGACTAATGTCAGACAACAACAACGTTTCGGCAGTGCATAATTGTCGTCAGGTACATTATTGACTAAATCGTCTCCTGTTCATCACAGGCATTCAAATTTTTATACATTGGAAACGGAAGAATGGATCCGGGGAACATTTGCAGTTTCTGTATAGTTTCATTAAGGTGTGTGAAAGGCTAAGGTCTAAGGCATAATTCACCACGTTTTCGTATAGTTTGGCAAAACGTACCTGTGTTTGGTCCAATTAAGCTATGCGGAAAGAGTTATGGTAAACCTATGACAACAAAATGCGTACAATAATTATTATTGTAAAGAAGCATTACCAAATCTCATTTGGTTTGACATTTTAAATTATATGCCAATAATTGAGAGCAATAACAGTGCCACCATGCGCGATAGTACCAAAAGGCTTTCCACTTATTACGCTTGTCGATCTATGTTAGATTTGTTTGTAATTCATGGCATTTGTCAAAAAATTATTCAACGAACTATCCGTGAGTTTAATTTAAAATAACCAAAAATTACCAACTTCCAGATTAAAGTGTATGTCTGTGTGTCTATGTATTCTTCCACGATCGCGCCTAAACGCTTTAACCAATTTTTTATTTCTAAGTTTTAAATAAAGTAGTTAGTTTGTCAGGTTAGTTTATTGGAAATAATAATTATTAAAATTCTGTTTCGTTACGCAGGTCATATATTTTTGAATACACATATTATATCTGTCGGGAAAGTTTTGGGGCGACGCAACCGTCTTCGTTTCTTATAGTTAGGACAAGGTAAAAGATTTGATCTATTCTTCACCAGTTCGTAATATAGATTATAGATGATTTAAGAATGTAAAATTTTGACAGTATTAATCCCAATGAAATAAGAAGGACTATGCAATCTATTGAAAGTAGAATAATAGAATGTTTGAACAAAAACGATGCGCATATTGAACATTTACGTTAGAATTATGTTAATATTCTTATTTGGTTTGTAATAATTTGTCGTGTAATTAACACATTACAGTTGGCTTTTGTTTTCAAGAAATGAAGTTTGGCAAGATTTTAACCTACGCTACTCGCTAGAACTGCTGTTATTGTACTAAACAAATGCCTATGCGACCTTGATTTGAACATTTGATTTGAACCCCTTAGACTTGTTTCTATGGGGACATTTCAAAAACCGTGTTTACCTAAATAGGCCACAGAATTTAGATGAATTAAGGCACTCCCGAGATCATAGAAAACGAGCAACGTTCGTTTGTGGAAAGGTTAACCCATTGCCAAACGGCTAACGGTGCCCAGTTTGAGCAACTGTTCCAGATAGTCCTCCCAAAAACAAAATTAATTAGGTATTTTCGTTATTTCATTAATTAGAAAGCGACACAAGCAAAAGTGGATAAAGAGGCATTTTCTCAAAAAATTTTCTTATGTTACCCCCATATATGGCACATTTTTGTACTTAGCACGCATCAATTCAAAAGTGCCTTAAAAAATAGGGGTTGCAATTTGAAACAAACCTGACTTAGGTGGTGATGCTGCGATACGTCTTTTAAAAATTTACCATTTTGAAAATAATCGCCCGTTCCGTTACATTACGGACACCCTGCATATATTAACAGAAGGTTTTTATGTTAACATTACTAATTACTAGCACACGACATTTAACTCACAATGTGTCTGCTCGTTCTGACATTTTTTGTCACACAACATACACGCTCTAAAATAATTCAGTCTGATAGCTTAAAATCGAAACATTCACGATGAACAATCGGAAACGTGAGTTTTTGATTTTAAATGTTTATACCAAATTAATAGAATCCTAACAAATGTGAGCAAGAAACATACCAAAATGCGAAACAGGCATCGTAAAAAGTAGAAACATTACCTAAGTTCATGTACAAGGTGACCTGTAATTCTCGATCCAGATGCAGCCAACGGATGTCCCAATGCAATAGCACCACCGTCGACATTAAGTTTATTGATATCCAGGTTAAGTTCCTTAGCGCAAGCTAAAGTCTGTGCTCCAAACGCCTCATTAATCTAAAATTATAGGAATTTGTTAAATGGGTTTACAATTATTTAAATAAATCTAATCTCACTTCAACTAAGTCAATATCGTTTAAACTTAATTGTGCTGCTTTGAGTAAATTCGTAATTGCAGGTGCAGGACCAATACCCATTATTGATGGTTCTACGCCAACAACAGAATAACCTACAATTCGTGCAAGAGGTTTAAAATTGTGTGTTTTGACTGCTTGTTCACTTGCAAGTACAATTGCTCCAGCTCCATCACAAATACCCTAAAAGTTATAATACGACAAAATATTTAATAATTTAGTGACAAATGATAACATACCGATGCAGTTCCTGCAGTGACAAGACCATTTTGTTTGAATAATGTTGGTAATTTTTTCAATCCTTCCATAGTGGTGTTTGGTCTAGGATGTTCATCAATATCGAGGTATTTTACTTCCTTTTTCGATTTTACTGGTACTGGAACCAATTCGTCTTTAAAACGCCCTGCATCTTGTGCTGTAATAGGCATTTTGTTATAAGTGAATACCAATTTATTTAAAACAATTGATTTAAAATATAAGACAATAGCAAATACTGATTGAAATTAAAAGTGAGGAAGATTTAAGTAAATTTCTGATGGTTACCTGCTTTCCAGAGGTGTTGCGATCTCAAAGCAAACTCATCAACCTCGTCTTTTGTAATTTTATACTGTTCTCCCAATTTTTCTGCAGTTAATGCCATTGGTAATTTGCAGTATGTGTCCGTTAAACCCGCCCACAAAGAATCCTCAAGAACCGGACTTGTACCTAAAGGTACCCCAAATCTTATGTTACGGACGACATGAGGAGAAGCTGACATATTTTCTGTGCCTCCGGTCAGTGTGATTTGTGACACACCAGTAACGATCTCCTAAATAATTCGAGTCAAAGTTTAGCAATGATGTTTACACCGCCCCGCGTTGCGCAGAATAGTTTGATAGAATGATAAATATATTCTTGCTCAAACACAACTTTTTACTCTACACACAAACCAAGAATTTTGAAAACGTAAACCAATGAAGGCGTGGATTTAAAATGGTGTTTGATCGCGAATTTATTATTTGTTAAATTAATTTACCTGAACTCCATTTACAACTGCCTGGAAACCTGATCCACATAATCTGTTTACTGCCAGAGCAGGTTTATCAATAGGAATGCCTGTTTTCAGTAACACATGCCTTGCAGTGAATATAGAGTCTGGAGCAGTGTTCTAGGAAGATTATAACAAATGAAAATATCGTACATGAATTTTTTCAAAATATGAACAAATAATTTGCTAGGCTGCAATTTTTATTTTCATAGAAAATTAAATTTTATTGTAGATATTTCCTCCGAAATTGTTTATATTCATAATTTTAAATTTGTCGTCCCATAAAACAAAATCAAACTAGAACTTTAATTATTGATACAGAAAAAGGTGTGTTCAAGAGAATTTTTCTTGGAAAGAATTTTATTTATTTTGCGTTAGTAACAATTGAACACACCTCTTAAAATTCGAATCCATGTCCTGAGTCCTGACCTATGCTAATAAGGAACGTTTTTATATTATACTAATTACGAATACCATTAAAATATTAAAATGTGATCAAGTAAAAGGATAAGATAAGAAAAAAAAATGCTTATAGAGTTTCGGATTATGATCAATTATTAAAATGTGAACTTACTGCATTGACAATTCCAATAATAACGGAATCAACATGCTCTGGCTTAACATTCGCTGATTTTAGAGCAGCTTCCGCAGCGATTACTTGTAAATCAGTGGCAGAGACATTGGTTAATTTACCACCGTAGGTACCAAAAGGAGTCCTCTTAGCACCGACAATAAAAACTCCTAGAAAATTATATACCTACATATTGTACTAGGTGCAATATATTTAAATTTGAGGTTACTGTTAACAATAGTTATTAACCAAATTTTCTAATGAAAAAACTGCACCATCTATAATGTCAATTTCGGATAATATCTTGAAATATTGAGAAGCGAAATAATATGTATTTGCATTTACTTTGATTAACATAGACTTGGGTCCTATTTTAGTTGGGATTGTCCCGCTTTCAAGTGAAACGTCACGCGTTTTCCCGTTTGTCACATTCAACCGCGAAAAAATATCCACCCAAATATAATAAAACAACCTTTCAAATGTTTTCTTAAAAATTGGTTATTTTCCGGCCGATTTGCAATGTAAAGTAGACTTCAGGAAAAGGAACTGTTGAAATTATACTGTAAAGCTTTGTTTCTGATCTTCAGTCGCAAACAATAATTTATAAAAAGTGAATTAAAAATTTAGCTAGGAAAAGCTGTATATTAAAGATTTCCTTTTTACTTTTTATATAAGGACATTGAAATTGAAAGTCCAAGTCAAATAACATGTAATGTTACATTTAGGCATTATCCTTCTACAACTCATGCAATAACGTCTAAAGTCGAGAACTTGTTAAGTAGTAAAGTGCTCTAGCAATAACACCTGACACCTGGAGTTATTGGCTCTAGACGTTATTGGGTTAATTTTTCACTGCCAATCAAATGTTTAAATGTGTTTATGACAGATGAGTGAAAATTGCTGATATTTCGCGGTGAAGACTAACAGCCTTGTCCTTGTCACAGGTTAACTGTGCCCTTGTATTTGTATTATAGAAATTGACAAGTCTAGGGTTTGTGGTCTAAGCACTCAAAACGAAGGTTTCGTTCTCGTTTTTAAATCTAGTATACTGAGGCCCCTGTATCTAATACATATTCTAGCAACCAAATAAAGTAAATAACGAAGCGTTGAGCAGGGGTAACTAGATTTGTACAATTTTATGTGTTACCCAGCCATTAGGTTCGAGTTATAGAAAAAGGTTCAGAGTGCTCCTGAGTGGCAAGTAGGTTAGCAAAATTCAATCAATTCAATGGAAGAATGAAATGGGTAGAAACGACCTTTTATAAAATCTATTTCGTAAAATATCTACCTATTTAAATAACTACAAATATTTGTATAGCCTTAGGAAACTTTGGATACACAGAAATGTAGACACTTGATTACGTACAGTACAAAGATCCATAGGTCATGGGTTAGTAGTTAGTGGATTTAATGATGTTTCAATTTTATTACCTTTAACTATTGAAGTCATTATTTATCCAAAATCAACTGAATAAGTATGTATTTTTTTTTTGAATACTGTATCGTATCGTAACCTAGTAAATGCTACCACTAAGTATTTATTCACTAAATCAAATAAATCCTCGAATAAATCTTAGGACAAACTGCATATATCTAAATACAACTTATGATATTAATTGTAATTATCAAAAATTTAAATTTGTTATTAAAACAAAGTTAATCAAAGTCCAAAGTGCAAAAGTTTTGTCTCTACCTATAAAATCTAAAGGTGTATTCGCATTTGTGACAAAACCACGACAACGTCGCGAACACGAACATATTGAGTTATTGGACGCGCAATAAGGACAGGCACCAATAAGACTCACCTTATTTTGATATGTACGCATGCCCACTTCGGTTCACTAATAAGGATAGTAAAGAGTTATTGGACACTGGACACCCAATAAGGACAGACACTAATAAGACTAACCCTATTTTGACATGTGCTCATACGTTCATTAATAAGGAATGCCGTAATAAGGATAGTGCATGTCCCTGTTTGAGATGGACTCCATATCGCTGGTGGGCAATCTTGAAAACTGAGGAGTAGAACGATCGATTGAAGCGAGGTACAGCATACTAAATTAGCACAGCGATGCCTCCGTTCTCTCGCCAGTTTTCAAAAGACCCCTTGGTTCCAGATAACTAAATATGCCGTATCTTCATAGATTATTACCACATGAATCGTCAAAAATAATAGCAAAAGGAAACAATGATTCTTCGTTTTTAATAGCGATTCTTCCCCTCTTGGGCTCTTACGAATATTATGAGTAAAAGCTATTAAAAAAGAAGAATGATTGTTTGCTTTTGCTATTATTTTTGACGATTCATGTATGTGGTTATAATTTAAATAAAATTATAAGATTTAAGTTAGTTGAAAATAACTATTGCTGTTACAAACTAAATATGGTGAGTATATTTTATAACAATCTACATAGTTTGCAAAATTCACCTGTATTATTTATTTCAAATATATATAATATATAACTATGTCATGACAAGAATATAATTTTAGGCTCGCCGATATGATACAAGAACTACAATATTCTCACCGGAAGGTAATGAAATCCTTTTATAATTAAACATACTACAATCTCATATTTAACAGGTAGATTATATCAAGTGGAGTATGCAATGGAGGCCATTTCTCATGCTGGTACCTGCTTAGGAATTTTAGCAAATGATGGTATTTTATTGGCAGCAGAAAGACGTAATACAAACAAGCTTTTAGATGAGGTCTTCACTTCTGAAAAAATCTATAAGCTTAATGAGTAAGATATGTTCATTATTGTCAAATTATATGTTGTATTACTCTCGAGGCCAGACCTTTTGGGCACTGATTGGAGAGTTTTGTTTTTGTTATTATGTTTCTAAATTTACTTGATAACTTGGTGATAAATAAATTGATTTCATTAAAAAAATACAAATAAAGGATTAACCTCAAATCGAGGCATATTTTACAATTGCAGCAAATTTTAGTTGAACTAGAATCTTCATATCAATATTGTTTCAGTGATATGGTTTGTAGTGTTGCGGGTATTACCTCAGATGCAAACGTTTTGACTAATGAATTGCGTCTTATTGGTCAAAGATACCTGTTCCAATACAGTGAATCAATACCTTGCGAGCAACTCGTATCGTGGTTGTGTGATGTTAAACAGGCGTATACACAATATGGTGGCAAAAGACCATTTGGTGTATCTATCTTATACATGGGTTGGGACAAACATTATGGATATCAATTATATCAGTCTGATCCAAGTGGAAATTACAGTGGCTGGAAAGCCACTTGCATTGGAAACAACAGTTCTGTATGTGCCATAAATAAGAAATATTAAAAATAAATAAAATTATTGTAAAAATTTTCAAGTATGTGCTTGAAATCAAATTTCCGTTACAATGCATTTGTTAATATAACTTAAACGTGTATCATTTCATTTAAGTTCTTTATTATTTTAGGCGGCTATATCCAGTTTGAAACAAGAGTATAAAGAAAATGGAATGACTCTTAAGGATGCCAAAGGATTAGCAATAAAAGTATTAAGTAAAACTTTGGATATGACTAAACTTACTTCAGAAAAAGGTAGGAACATGTTCAATAAATGAATGTTAGTAATAAATCACATTTATTTTAATCAGATTCAGAAATTAGTACGTTGATTTCCGTTAAAGGAACTAAAAGCGAAGATTTACGAGTCTCAAGGTGTAGGAAATTGTATTCTTATACAACACCAACATTTGACTAAAATTTTAATTCACCCAGTTTCTTTTATGTTTAATATTTAGTTCATTGTTTTTTTATAATTATTATTTATGTCATCTGACAAACATTTCGGTGATAATTTAATTTAATCGTTAGATACGTCGCAACATATTTTTTTATAAATTTCTTAACAAATACATATTACAAGATGTTTATGGCGACATCTAGTGTGAGCAGGCAATATGCCAGGTGAAACATAGTTCACAAGCGTTGGCCGGACGAGAAGTAACAACTCCATTATATCTTATTGCCAACACTAGATACGCCCGAATTCCCTGGGGGAGGGTTTATTTATATATTGCTTGTTGTTACATAATGTAACAAGGCTTTAAGTTTTGTTGGAACTTTGTTTCACACTACCATGCTTTCACTATGCGGGCCGTTTCGTTGATCCACAACTCATCAGTGGTGATCGGCAGGCAGTGTGACCCAAATACATAATCAATTTGTCTGTAAGAGGCAGGTCCGGTGGACTTCTAAACTAGGTAGTTCCTAGATTAAATACTTTTGCTTTCGAACCATATCTCAGAAAATATTGCCCGCAAATATTTTCTTTAATATTATGGCAGGCCTAAAGTATTTTTACCAGCTCTAGATTTCCGCTAGTACAAGATACAAACGTTTCAATAAATAATTTCATTTTAGTTGAGATGGCGACCCTGTCCAGAAAAAACGATAAGACGGTTATAAACATTTTGTCAAACAAGGAGGTCGAAGAACTAATTGCAGAATATGAGAAAACTGAAGCTGCTGCAGAGGCCATTAAGAAGGAGCAACAAAAACAAGCCACAGCTTAAATCTAACTACATAAACATTAATTGTTTTATTATTGTATGGTATATTTTTGTATTAGGTTCATATAATATAGGTACATCTTTGTAAAAATATTGTTTGTAAAATCAAAATTACTTGCTTTATCCATATTTCAGGTTTAAAAAGATCAGTATGCTAATTTAATAAAGAAAATGATTGAACATTTTGTGACTTGACTTACATTATCATTGAACTGAATATTTATCACATGAATAAGTAATATATGCATCTTAGGGATACAAAGTCCCTGGACATTTTAAAAAGGCTAATACGTGGCTGTAGCTTTTCAAGCAAAAAATTCGAATAATGTCCAGTTATTGGCAAAATAGAAATTCTACTATTCGGGACTATGTAAAATAGAGCTTACAATTTTCTTACCACGGTTACTTTTGAACTAATTGGTTGCACTGTAATAAAAAAAAAATATGTTACCTACAAGTTAGTCCATTTACCCTAAAATATATAAATGTAGGTTTATTTAAATCAAAAAAATATTTCCGGGACGCCAATGATCACCAAACGCAGTGTTTGCAAAACTTTGTCAAAGATTAATGTAGGTATACCATTAATCTTTGACTTTATTAAAAAAAATGTAATTCTTAAAATATCAGATCCAGAATATCTCAACTTTGCAATACTGTGTCATAGGGGCGAAATACTACGGGAAACTGTTGCCTTTTCTCCATGTCCTGTTATTTCCTTCTACAAATTTAGATCGGCTAGGCTGATATAATAACAACCCCTACTGGTCAGCTCACTTGCATTTCTATAAAATGAACTACAAATTGTTAACATTATCATATCCTTTGAACAGAAATCTCTAGCTATGCTATGAAACATTTTTAGGTTAATTTCTCAGTGAACTGTCAATCAAATTTGGTAAACCGGATTTCACGCTAAACTGTAGGTCCATACTTACGCTGGCTGGATGTCAATTCCATGACAAGATGCCAATCATTGACAAAAAAATGTCATTACAGTCCTTCATAAGTTTCCAACACGTGAGCAAGGAGTAAGAGTGGGGAAGCCTTGTTTTAGACGAATCAGGTCGCGATTTGATCATACTGACATTTTTTTCCGGATTCGTAGTGTAAAATAATTTTTTTACACTTTCTAGTACAAGCGTCTAGAGTCCGGTTGTGGCCTTTTCAACCGGTCGATCTTACGTGTGCTTTAAAGCGCGGGAAATTTAAAACTAAATGAGTTACAAATAGAATGCGCACATAATGCGGAAGCATTGTGTTTATTATAATAAATAATAATAATAAAATAATAAACAATAGTCAAACATAAATATTGCACTTTGGATGCCTCTAATACCTTGCAATAAAAACTGCCGCCATTGTGTTTATTATAATAAACGCAATGGAAATGGTTTATTATAATAAACACAATGGCGGCAGTTTTTATTGCAAGGTATTAGAGGCATCCAAAGTGCAATATTTATGTTTGACTATTGTCTTTATAAAGACAATGCTATGATTAATTCTATTATAATAAAGGTGTGTACAAAACAGATCTGCAATTGGTACGATTTCAAATTATGTGATCGGTAGTTCAAAATTATCGAATTTGTCTAAAATTAGCACAAAATTATGTTAACTCATGTTAATCTATTCATGAAAACTGAGGATTCGAACGACAGATTTGAGGCAATGCTGTGCTAATTTAGTAGAATGTGCCTCGATTCGATCGATTGTTCTGCTCCCTAGTTTTCAAAAAGCCTACCTGCACCTGCTGATCGGTGTTCTAGGCAGAGATCTATATCGCAGGTTATAGAATACCTCCATATATTTTAGTTTGACTTGATGTTAACAGATGGCGCAAGACTAAAAATATATGGCATGTAGTACATTAAAAAAATTCTGGGATCGCTAGTGTCGTTCATCACTTGGAAAAATCGGTTCTCCATCTTTTAAGTGCTAGTGGGAAAGGTGGAATAAAAATGTCGCTCCTTTCTGTTCGTATTGCTGCCTCCGTGGCTAGAAATTTACCAAAAAATGTAACACAGGTAATATTAAAAATGTGTATTAAGTTTTTTTCTGGTGTATTTTACGATTTTGATCCAAATTTTACGTTTTTACATGACCGAGTTCACCGGAATGATAATGACATAATCGTATTCTGTGCACGGTGTAATTTGTGATATAACACATTTATATCGTTTAATCGTAATAAATATTACTAATGTTGTACAAAATGTTAAATACGCCTAAAATATTTCGAATGCTTTACTGTATTACTTGTCGAAATCCGTTTAATCTAAAACGGGTGTTATGTAACCTATGCACATTAATCAGTAATGTGAAAAGAAGTATCATGTAATTTTAGGTCGCGGGGGTAGCTTTTCCAGCTGCTTCAGTTGCTGTGCGAAAAATTCATGCCACCCCATCGAACCGTGGTGTGGAAATTTCATCTGTTTTGGAAGAACGTATTTTGGGCTCAGCCCCAAAAGCTGATTTGGATGAAACCGGTCGTGTACTAAGTATTGGTGACGGTATTGCCCGTGTTTATGGCTTGAACAACATCCAAGCCGATGAGATGGTGGAATTTTCTTCTGGATTGAAGGTAGTACTTTAATTTCAACGGTTTGATATATAATGTATCCTTAAATAATTTATCCCTAGGGTATGGCTCTTAACTTGGAACCTGACAATGTTGGTGTCGTAGTTTTCGGTAATGATAAACTTATCAAGGAAGGCGATATTGTTAAAAGAACCGGAGCCATTGTAGACGTACCAGTGGGTGATCAAATTTTAGGACGTGTAGTTGATGCTTTGGGTAAATTAAAACCATCATATCTGTTTTATTTCTTACATTAAATATATAACTTGTTCTATAGGTAACCCCATTGATGGCAAAGGTCCTATCAATACTAAAACCCGTTTCCGTGTGGGTGTCAAGGCCCCTGGTATTATCCCACGTATATCTGTAAGAGAACCTATGCAGACTGGTATTAAGGCTGTAGACTCATTGGTACCAATTGGTCGTGGTCAGCGTGAATTGATCATTGGTGATCGTCAGACAGGGTAAGTATTTTTTAAAGATAATTAATGTAGATAGATATTCGTGGAGATATTTCATTTGATTTATCGCTCCTTTCCAATGGACTATTACTTTAAATTAAGTATTTAAGGGATTGAGATGTCTCAATAAGCTTAAAGTATCAATTTATCTGTTTTTTTTTTTTTGCAAATAGATCCAAACTTCATTTTGAAAATATAAAAATTAACTAGTGCCTCATTCCAAAATATAAATTTTGTTTTTGTTAATACAACAATGATAAATCAACAAATTATTCTATTATTTGTTAACACTTTTTAGTAAAACTGCTCTTGCCATCGACACGATAATCAACCAAAAACGTTTCAACGAAGGGGATGATGAAAAAAAGAAATTATACTGCATATACGTTGCCATTGGTCAAAAGAGATCCACCGTGGCCCAAATTTTGAAACGTTTGACAGATAGTGGTGCCATTAACTACACTATCATCGTGTCTGCTACAGCGTCTGATGCTGCCCCATTGCAGTATTTGGCCCCATATTCTGGATGTGCTATGGGTGAATTCTTCAGAGATAACGGCAAACACGCTTTAATCATCTATGATGATTTGTCCAAACAGGCCGTTGCCTACCGTCAAGTGAGTTACTTTTTTTAAAATTTCCCTAGAACTTCATTAAAAACTTTAAAAGAAAATTGTATTTGTTGTAAGTACAAACTTGCCACAAATAATTAATGTATTGGCTTATTAAAAAACTTTGATTTATTTTATATTTATAGTTCTTACTTGAATAGAAACTTCTTCTTTCAGATGTCTCTGTTGCTGCGTCGTCCACCAGGTCGTGAGGCCTATCCCGGTGATGTATTCTACCTTCACTCCCGTTTACTTGAACGTGCAGCTAAAATGTCTGATGCTCACGGTGGTGGATCTTTAACTGCCTTACCCGTCATCGAGACCCAAGCCGGTGACGTATCCGCTTACATTCCCACTAATGTAATTTCTATTACTGATGGTCAGATCTTCTTAGAAACTGAATTGTTCTACAAAGGTATCCGGCCAGCTATTAACGTCGGTTTATCTGTATCCAGAGTAGGATCAGCTGCTCAAACCAAGGCTATGAAACAGGTACATTACGATCCAAAAATATATTAAACGCCAAATTTCTATACGTTTCTCATTAATAGGTTGCTGGTTCCATGAAATTGGAATTGGCTCAGTACCGTGAAGTAGCTGCTTTCGCCCAATTTGGTTCCGATTTGGATGCTGCCACTCAGCAGTTATTGAACCGTGGTGTCCGTCTAACCGAATTATTGAAACAAGGTCAGTATGTTCCAATGGCCATTGAAGAGCAAGTGGCTATCATCTACTGTGGTGTAAGAGGACATTTGGACAAAGTTGACCCATCAAAAATCACTGTATTTGAAAAGCAGTTCTCTGAACACATCAAGTAAGTATTGTTACAGATGCATGGGTTGTACAACGTAATCCATTTTCAACAATGAATTGCGGTTTGTCGCATTTTTGCCAAGAAGAAAAGTAATAATATAGTTATGTAAAGAGTGGAAGATGTGGGCACAAACAAAAATACTTATAATACGCACCTTCTATCCCTGTTGTTGAATGATACTCATGAAATTGGCGCAAAACAAGGGCATAATTAATTCATATAGGTGGATAAAAACTGTCGTGTCTGACGCCAGGTATTTGATCCTCTGTTCAGGATTCATTATACGTGTGACAATAATTATTGTTTATCAGACGTTATATTTGATATATTCTTTTTCTAACCGCACCGCTAATAATCTTAAAACACTTAAAACCCTACTCGTATATAAAACACATGCTAATAACTAGTAGTTATCAATTATTTCTATTTAAACTGCTTAATTCCCTGATTTCTTTCCCAACTAAATTTTTACCCTCCTATTTATTCAAGCATCCCGGTGTCGCCACAATTATGGAGGGAATACACCACTGACAAGGGTTGGTTCTTGAATAGACATGTGAATTATTTCGGCCGAAGTGTTTCTTCTTTTATGTATCATTACTGTTGATAGTTTTAAACTTTCCTGTGTGCGTGATAAGTTATACCATTCTTGATAATTTTTTATGCATATGCTTTGTCTTGTAGATTATTATAGTACACGAGAAAGTCAACTTAATTATTGAATTAACGATAAAAATAGGATAAAGTGTTTTTTTTTTTTTGTTGAAATCTAATAAGATTTTATTTAGAACTTCTATGCAATTATTTAATTCAGATTGTGATTTAGTTGAAGAATTAAGGGAACTATATTCATTGAAATATACCGCCTATAAGCCTCTATTTACAGTTAAATTCCTCGAACGATTACAATTGCAAAACAAATCAATAATAATACCAACGACGGACGTTACAATAGACCCACCACACATTGCCATATAAAACATACAGGTTTGCTTTGCTATGAGATATACAAAGATCCTTTGACAAGGAATCTAGGAATCTTTCCTTGTCTAAGCAAAGACCAATGATAGGCGCGGGTGTGCTGGGGGATGGAACGTAAACAGAAACCATAGGCGTACGGATTTGCCTGCATTTCCCATGTATACAACTTATAATACTTAGGGCGGCCATACATCTCTGGAGATTATCAACATATTGACTAATAATAGTTACTGAATAAGTCCAGTTCCCTTTGAATATTTTATTTCAGTCAGTACGCAAACCTCTATCCCATAATCTGTTCTGTGATGTGGAACATTAAAGATTCACATTAGTTGACGATAATTATCTTAATGATAATAGAAATAACTGTTACGCGCATATCCTACGTTGGATATTGATTGGAACTCGATAGTTCTGTAACATATTCCCGTACCGGAAAATAAAAATATCTATGATCTTTAAAATATAGATAGATTAGGATTTTTTTTACATTTTTAACATGATGTCAAGATCATTCTGTGTTAATTCCTGTATTCGTGATCAAAAGACAATTTATCCAGCACACCAAGATCTTTAGTTTTGTATGCTAATTTCACAGCAGAATATGCGAGGATATAATGATACCGAACAGAACTGTCGCTTCGAAAAATTCATTACTCGGATTCACCTTGGTTCATACGTTCCTTTTATTGCTTGAATATATGTAGCCTTAATATAAAGAAGAAATTAAATAGTGCCAAATGCTTCCTATTCGAAACAAACTGCACAACGAAATGTTTCGAAATATATTCAATTTTGGTTATTCGAAGAACAGAAAAAGATTGTAAAATAAATTAATCAAATTAGATGTTCTCAACTTTCACAAATTGGAGGCTATCTCAAATACAGCATGGAAAGAGTGACAACTTATTGACCGATACAATTAAATGATTTTAGAAAATCGCTTAAACAGCTACAATCTTCATGTTTCTAAATTTGTAAAAAAATAATGTGTGATTGTTGATACTTTAATATCATGTTTTTTCAAATGTTAAGTTTATAAATGTGACAAACATGTTTTATTTTTATAGGAGCCGTCACCAAAACATTCTACAAAGTATTGCAAAAGAGGGTAAAATCACCGATTCCACAGATGCAGAACTTAAAAAAGTTGTTCTTGACTTTTTAGCTAACTTCTCAGGTTAATTTGTTTTATATTATGTATCAATTTTCTCGACATTAAAATACCACTACACGACTATAGGAAATAAGTATCTGCTGTGCAGTAACTTGTACCTATGTAAAAGTTATATTCTACAAACAAATTGTCGTTGTCGAGTTTAAAGCTAATTAATTATATTAAGTAATTTTTGAACGATTAGGTGTCTATAGAAGAAGTTATACTGAATTTTATTATTATTTTTTTTCATCGATGCGATAACTATAATGTACAGCATTTTTTGTTTTGTATTTGTTACATGGAAGCGTAAATAAAAGGAAGTTTAATTATGTAATACATTAATATACACTAGAAAATGTGTTTTTTTTTTCTTAATTGTGAAGTACCTAACCAAAGAGGCAAATATAAACACTCTGTCTAGAGATATAGAAAATCAAAAGTACCAACCTTTTCAGTGAAATACAAATTTAAGTAAAAGAAAAAAATGTTGTCCAAAATTGATGAAAACCAATATCCCAGCTACTTGTATTTTTCAGTAAGATTTTTTTAAAAATAACCCTTTAAAATGAAATTTTTGATCCCTTTAAAATAAGTTACTAAGATATTTGTGATAAACATTATTTTGTATCTGCAACCCCCAGCCTCCCCAATTTTTTTTTTCAAATGGAAATGATCTTTTTTTAAACTACACTCAAAAGTTCATACAGCGAACCACATTTTCAAATTTGAATTGCGACAGATATTGAAAATTTTTAATCATCACATCAACAGGGCTTGATTTAGAACCTATTTACGTGATTTTGCGTTGTCGCAAGAAATAAAACGGAAAAAAGATATGAATTTTATTCCACCATAATATGAACAACCCTGTCATTGTCTTCATAAAGACTGCATATTACATAAATATATTATATGCAATTCAATCCCTGATTCAGGGATTTTCTGCAAGATTTACGCAGTTTCAGCACGCTAACATTTCGAATGAAATTTTATTGTGGCACGTTACCTATTTACGGATTTATTGTAACAATAATTGATAAAAATAAAACTGAGCTGGCTGTATGCTACTGAAAAAGTTGCAAGAGGCCTTAAAGTTAGTACTCGTTTAGGCGGTACTAACTTTTTAGAACTTCGTTTCGAGAATATAACAAGTTCTCAAGAGAACAATCATAGGATAGGGTCACGTTTAGGTTTAACGTGAACTACGAGGGCATTGAAAATAAGGACCTTATCTAAAAGATGAAACACTGAATACCAAGTTTAAATAGATTAAGTTTATTAAAAGTTAAAGTTGAGAAGAGTTTACAAAATGATGAAACTTAAATTAGAGACTATAGAGTTATAATAATAGAATACAAATAATATTACTTACATTAAAATATAAGACCACATACGGTCAAGATACACTATGGTTCACATTGTTACTGCCTTCAGGTTTTCTTACTATGAGTTTAAAATCAGGACACAACTAAACTTATTTCTCTGGAGAGGAGAATTTATAATAAGAGAGTTATCCCTCTCTTAAACAATCTTGCGCCTAAATCCCCCCTGTGTGACCAATGATAATAAGGGAGGTTGGATTGAATCAAAGATGGTTTCCTGATTTCTCTATGCTAATTGGTTATTAACGTAATAATTATATTGCGCCACCATCCCTACATCGCGTTTATTTAGATGTGGTGGTCAGAATAGCTGATGCTGCATTTTCCAGTATGACTACCCTTGAAAGCGGAGGGTAAGAGGCAGGGCTCCTGATTATCGAGAAATAGTGACTCATCTAGATAAACTAGAATAAACAGGAAAATAATATGTTTGTATTTTTCCATCGAATATCTGGGGTTTGTTATTGATTTATAATTTATATTTATTTATTAATAATTTTGGAATCTGTACTCGTGACAATATGAACATTCCCTTCTAGTGAATTCGAGAATAGACCCCCTGGTCGCGCGGATAGTGATTTGATGAGCTGACGGTGCTTCCGGCCGAGTCGGTAGACTTGCTTATGCCTAGTAGCATTGTCTTTAAAAGTTTATAAAGATAATGCTAGTAGTTATTGACTACATAGTCGTGAGTGCTGGCGGATGGCAGTTGAGGACCGTGGTTTGGATTCCACGCTAAACTGTAGGTCCACACTTACGCTGGTTGAATACATACAAGAAAAAAAAAATAAAAAATAATATGTGGAGACAACGGTTATAGATAGGCAATTGTCTTTTAATTAAAGATATACATTATTATGTCGCATGAAAACGAACCTTTAATGCGTATGTTGTATAAACACGGCCGAATACAAGACACAAGACCATAGAGCATACATTAAAATGCCAACGTGCCGAGCCAATCAGAGCATTTGGGGCGGGGCTTTCCTTGGCGCGCTTTTGAATTTGAATTTAACAGCTATTGAACTTATTTTGCAACTGAAATTTAGTGAATATTTAATTGGAATGAGTTTTTAACAGTAAAATAATTTAAATATTAATATGTATAAGGTATTCGCTAAGAGAGTCTGTTGAACTTTCCTTTGTAGTAGGTATTTCTGGATATACCTAGCTGAAAAACCTTAATTTCGTATATCGGAAAAACGATACTCAAATATATTTATGTATAATTTGAAGATACCTATCTAATTTTAAAATCATTTTATGCATTACAGATAGGAAGTCAGGAAATAAAAAAGGCACATTATTCTCAATAGTTTATTTTTAGCTATATATATTAAATTATACGCAATAATAATAAATAATAATTACTATGAACATACAAATTAATACAAATACACCATGGTAGTTGTATTACTTTTTCCCATTACATACTATTTTTTCTTATTGTGACTTGTATAATATTATATTAGATTTGTTTGGTGTTGTACCTTATAATATATATGTATGTATGGTAGTGGTGTATTTGTATTAATTTGTATGTTCATAGTAATTATTATTTATTATCATTGTGTATAATTTAATATATATAGCTAAAAATAAACTATTGAGAATAATGTGCCTTTTTTTTATTTCCTGACTTCCTATCTGTAATGCATAAAATGATTTTAAAATTAGATAGGTACCTTCAAATTATACATAAATATATTTGAGTATCGTTTTTCCGATAATGAAGGTTTTTCAGCTAGGTATATCAAGAAATACCTACTACAAAGGAAAGTTCACAGACTTTCTTAGCGAATACCTTATACATATTAATATTTAAATTATTTTACTGAAAAATTAATTCCAATTAAATATCGACTAAATTTCAGTTTCAAAATAGGTTGAATAGCGGTTAAATTCAAATCCAAAAGCGCGCCAAGGAAAGCCCCGCCCCAAATGCTCTGATTGGCTCGGCACGTTGGCATTTTAATGTATGGACCATTGTCTTTAATGACAAGACTAATTTGCTTGTTGCCCCAACAGAATTAGCAAATATCTGAAAACTTTAATTTGCATTCGTTTATATAAGGAACACGTACACTGTTTGCACGGGTTACACTTAAACTTGTAGAACTTAAGTATTGTAATTGTAATACGCTAACTTAACGCTACGTGGAGCTTAAGTTTAGCCGGTGCAAATAGCTGGTAATTGGTAATGAGTGAAACAAGCCAAAATAACACCAATTTTAAGCGTTATCCTTTTTTGTTGCAACAGGAACGAAAGACTGTCAAAATTATAAATGGTTTTAAAGCATTTAGAGGTTAAATCTCATTAGGGAAAGAATAATGGCCGTTTTCACCAACAATTTTAGGCAGCACCATTGTCTTTATAAAGCCAATGGCAGCACCTAACGATATTTTTACAACAAAAATGGATAACGCCCAAAATTAATGTTTTTTTTCTTGTTTCATTCATTGCGTGTTCCTTATATAAACGAATGCAAATTAGTTTTCAGAAATTTTATTGAGAGAGTTGTCCACAGAAATATAGTTTGATTAAAATGCCATTGTCTTTATAAAGACAATGACAATGGTTAAAGTAAATCAGATTTAGATTTTGACTATGTAAATATGCAATGTGTGCGAATAGAAACATCAAACAATGGCTAAAGCCATTGTCTTTAAGCTTAAAGCTCCATGTCCGCGAATGTCAGAAATCAGAAATACTTCCGCGAACTCCAGATGATTTCTTATTGGTTAAGAGAATGCTATTTACATTAATAGGCCAATAGCTACGATGCATTATTTGGCGGGAACGCACAAGCACATTCCTTAATTTGTATGTATTTCTTTGTTATGTCTGTCATCTGTGGACCTTATGTCAATGTCCTTGGAACGCAATTGGTTGTTTTTTTGTTTTGAGCAGCAGATTTATATTTATATTAATTTTTTGTCTGCATTTTTTGGCGTCCTGTCTGGTTTCTTTGATTTTGGGGCTTGACATCGCAGATAAACTGATCTGCATAAATCTGCAAATTAAATATTAATTCAAGATTTTGCAGTTAAATTATTTAAATCAGGTAAATTGTAGTAAGATAAAAACATTTTATAAGTTTGTTGTAACTGGTTATTTTATTATTGTATGTGGTGAATCACATTTGGGTAAGATATTGTTGGAATTCATATTAATTTAAAACGTTAAAATTTATTCACACGTGGTTTTCTTTGAAATTATAACATTTTCGATTACTAGGTACCGGGGAATAATATGAATTTTTGGGTTATCGCTATCATAACCTAAGTTTTATTTTACGATACGATAAGATATTTCATTGTTAATATTATTTGATACTGTGTGTTAATGTAACTTTTCTTACTATAATGTGCACACCGGAAGTTTAGAAAGAGTTTAAAATATTTGAGATACTAAGTATAACATATTATGTTTCAATGTGAATTCATTTTTTTTATTAGAACACAACACCATGGATGACGATTGGGACGATTCTGCTTCCCCAAATGACGTATGTTACCTACATATTTATTTTAAATAAATGGCATTATTTAATTCTGGTAATTTGTAGGGCGCGGGCGTCACAGATAATGGTGGCACTAAATTCTCATCAGGAAGAGGATTTAAAGCTGTAGAAAGTAGTAATGGAGAATGGGGAGGTTTTGGTAATTCAGGGAATGACGATTTTGGTGGAAATAGGAATCGAGGAGACCGTGGTGGTCGAGGAGGACGAGGTCATGGAGGTAGAGGTGGCCGAGGAGGTAAACATTATCTTAGAATGTATGTAACTTCTAACTGTACAGTTAGTTTTTTTTAATTGGCCCTAAACCAAGTATACGAAGATTATTCCGCAAGTAGAAGTTGAGGTACACATTTGATGATATACCTACCTATGTTGTGTTCATTTCAAAAACAAACCTAAATTTATTTTAGTTTTCTAAATACCTATTATTTCATAATGTTTTGTTCATATAGGGTTTAAGAAATGTATGAGTATTAGTTAATACTTGATAAAATAATTCTTATTTAGACAATATTGTATTCTTATTTTTTGTAACTTACATACTTAATTTTTTAATAGTGCCGTAAACTGCCTTTATCGAATAATTACTTGCAAGTAAAACATTGATAAATTCATTTTCTGAATGCCCGTACTCATGCATTTTACGAATAGTTTTTTCAATAGTCTGTTCAGCCCTATACACAACAAAACATGTCGAAAAAACTCCAACGTTTTACCAAGATTATGAGGTCTTTCAATTCAATTTCATTTGCTGTTTAAATTTTCAAGTCCTGTTAGAAAGGAATAACATTGACAACAAGATATTTTTGGCGAAATCTTGTTACTTCTTGTCCGGCCATCGTTTGTGTTTGCCTGCGCACACTAGATGTCGCCAAAACATCTTTTTTGTCAGTCATCTCTCGCGCTAGTATAAGCTCTTCGTAAATGTTGGAAATTTTGGTCACACTGGCTGCCGATCACCACGGATGAATTGTCTGGCGAATGCATGGTTGTATGAAACAAATTTCTAACATAGGTAACTAAAAGTCTTGTTATTTTGTGTAACAAGCAATTCATTTTAATTCATCTATTTACTTATTTCAATATACAATTTACAGCAATATATCAGTACTATATCAATTTAAACCGGAAAACTAACTCCGAGATTGAACTTCCTCTATAATCATTCTGTGATAACGCAACATTTACTGGTAATATCAGTTATTATCGAATATGGTTTGCCTAAAACTGAGAAGTCAGTATGCTATCGTCCTATTTAGCAAACTATTAGGTCCTGCAGAGAGTGCATCCCATGACAAACTAGTTACTGTCCTAGCTGTCTTACGTAATTACCTTTAAATAAATGTAAAAAACTCGTGCCTCTTGAGTTTAAAATGTAACTGGTGATTAAATCTTGAAACACATTTTTGCTGATTTTTCAATTGAGTATATTTTACATAGGAAGAGGCGGCGGTGGATTCAGAAATCGCGATGACAATGGCTTTGACGATGCTACAGAAAACGGTGGTAGTAGATGGGGGAAGTCAGATGATTTCGGAGGTGGTGATGACGATGGTGGTTTTGGTGGTGGAGATGGCGGAGGACGCGGCGGAAGAGGTAATTTATACCATGAAAAATATATATAATTTCCTGTTTTGTTTGAACTCCTAAACTTATTTATTTATTGTCTTACCAGGTTACACCCAATTACAAGACAATTCTTTGTTTTTATAATATAAACAAATGAACTGCCTGGGAAACTCTAAATAAGTGTGTATTCCTTGTATGCGCCAGTGGTACTTTGAGGTTCACTTCCTGTAAAAGGTTAGGGCAATCCAGCATGGAGTTGATGAATTTAAAAAAAAAATTATCAAGTTTTCTTGGGTATTGGGACTAAATGAAACTCAGTAATTCTGAATTTTAAATTCTATTGCAACGTTTCGTGCAATATGTGCACATCATCAGGCATAAAAAATCTGGTCAAATTCCCTAAAAATATTTTTAACATTGTTTGTATTGTATTTTGGTGTTGTTGTATTTTTAGGGAATGCGACCAGATTTTCTATGCCTGATGATGTGCACATATTGCACGAAACGTTGCAATAGAATTTAAAATTCAGAATTACTGAGTTTCATTTAGTCCCAATACCCAAGAAAACTTGATAAATCGAAACAAAGTGGGATGATAGTTTGATAATTGATTAAAAAAAAATATTCGTTATGGTCAACCCCCCTGTCTGGATATCGTCCATCAATCTTGTACGAAATGTACTTTAAAAACTTACGCTGAGCCTGCTCAAGTTTATCGATATATGTTAGGTAAATCGGCGACCACACGACAGAGGCATATTCAAACTTTGACCGCACCAACGACTGGTAAAGGGCTATAAGAGAGTCTATATTCTGAAATTCCCTTGTTGATCTTTTAATAAACCGAAGCGCTCTAGTCGCCTCTAGGGAAACTTTTCGCATAGAATCCAAACATGAAATAATATAAAAAACAAAACATATTAATTATAGAGCCGAAAGTATATTTAGCCATCCAAATTGCCGTCCACATTACTTTCAAACTCCTCAATATTCCAAAAATGTCATCGCCTGTTTTCTCAAAAATAGGTATATCGCCGATGTTGATTGTGTTTTCTTACTTTTTCAAAAATAATGCATTTTGGTTATCTTAGTATCAATGGTAACAATCAAAAAGTTTAGAAAGCATTCATATACCTGATTTCCAGGTCGTGGTAGGGGTGGTAGAGGAGGTCGGGGTGGCCGTGGTGGCGGCCGCCGGGATGACAATGATGGCGACAGTGACAGAAAACCGTTTAGAGGCAACGATGAAAATGCTGACGGTGAACCACAAAAACCTAGAGAAATATATGTCCCTCCAGATCGAGTCACAGATGAAGAATTGTTTGCATCTACAATAGTCTCGGGAGAGAATTTTAAAAAGTTAGATGACATCGTTGTGAAGGTAAGCAATGCTGACTTGATTATTGCTATTGCGAAATAATTATTTTCCTTTAGGCTCCAATTTAGTCAATAGCATTGACTGTTTAAAAATCTTGATTAGTTAGAATTTTATTGAGATAGGCTGATGATGGAATAAGCAAGCTTCGAAACGTATATATTCTGAGTTGAAGTTCAATTTTGATACTAATAATTGCTCGACAGTTAAATACCATTTACAGAGCAATTTTACTTTTGACGCCTTCAAAAATATGTTTAATATATGTTCTGAGAACGAAAATTCCTCGTCAAACGTCTCACCGAGGTTCATGACAGAATGACATCTAGAAATGATGGCATAATGAAACAAAGTGTACTCGGTCTTTCTTGTAAACGTAACTTTACTGGATGCATTTTACTGGATTAAGGTTTAATTTGTTATTATCGCACCATTCTTAAATATTATTAAGATCGTTCTGCAGTCAAATACAATCATCAATAGTTGTTATAGATGAAAATATTTTCATATCATCCGAAAACATCAATTTTGAACACGATACTGATCTCCCAAGATCGTTGATAAATCAAAACTATACAATAAGTTACCAAATAATTATAAAATTCTGAAGGGACTTGGATTTAAGGTAAATGTTTGAGACCTTATCCTTCACTCTCAATACTAATCATTCTTGATGTGCGTAGAACTCTTTTAATCTTAATTTTATAGAGCACACTCTATAGTCTATGATACGGTTGTTGTTGTGTTTCCAGATGTATATTTCTGTTTGGTATTTGCAAATACAGTTATCTGAATTTTCAATATGTAAAAAAGATTATATTTAGTAGTGTTATCATTATAATTTTTGTTTTGCATGAGAAATTGTACACAAAAAATTTTGATAACTTGATAAAATTAAAAATTCAAGAGTTCAAATAGGTTTTAAAAAAAATTGTGTTTCTCAAATTTACATCTATCAATATAGTTTCTTTGTCTGAAGGTTTTAGATAAATTATTTTTTGGATGCTTTGAACATCTTATTTAACAATGGGCAGGACAATAAAACTAACCTTTTAGTAGATTAATGATGCTTGAATCCGAAATACTAATTACCCTTTCATAATTTAAACCCATTCCGTGTCAACGATTTGATATCTCTTATAACTCTAAGATGACCAGTCATAATAAAGGTCAGGAGCATGAATAAGGATGGTTGTCATAAAATCTTAATGCTAATTAGTTATTGAATTAGTCAATACCAATACAAAATACCAATTCTGTGTTACGACGGATTAGATGTGCTGGGTTTGCATTTTATCTTTTTTATTTCTGATTCCCTGATGAAATGTAACTCATCGAATCTAACTAGTTCTGACAGGAATTATATTTTTCCATCGAACATCTTTCAATATTCATGATTTTCGTGTCAGACTCTCAAATTCGTTAATCTTTTCTTATGTGATAAGCCTTTAATAGACGTGGTCTCTGCTAAACACCATCTTTTTCGAAAACAGCATAAGTTTATAAAAATTCTTAATATAATATTATTAAATTACTAATCTAATATAATATTATTAAATTACTAATCACTCTGTGTATGTTAACATTTTTTAGGTAAGCGGTGAGAATGTTCCCGAACCTATAATTTCATTTGAAAGATCTGGCTTGCGTCCACATTTATTGGAAAATGTTAAAAAGTCTGGTTATACGAACCCTACTCCAATTCAGAAATATGCTATTTCTGTTATAATGGCGGGCAGAGATTTAATGGGTTGTGCTCAGACCGGGTCAGGAAAAACGGTAATTTATAACTACATATTTTTAAATTTAATTTTTAGAAATTTAACAGCTTAGGCATTTTTGAACTATTCAGCTGTAAGAAAAGTGGATCTTACGAAAAAACTATATTTCGATTTTTTAACGTGCTGTACCCAAAGGATCCTTATTACTATGCCACTATGTTTTCATACGGGTCAGCCTCAAATTACATATCTTTTGTTCCATTGTTTAGTTAATTGTATATTTATATCCTTATGAATACGATATTATTCTAGGCTGCATTCCTATTGCCGATGATTCAAAAAATAATGGCAAGTAACGATGCGCCAGTCGTAGATGGTACTTGCTGTCAGCCAAATGTAATAATAGTCGCTCCTACGAGAGAACTGGTAATACAAATAGACGAACAGGCAAAGAAATTTGCATATAATTCCATAGTTAAGACGGCAGTTGCGTATGGAGGTGCTTCGGTATCGTATCAGAGAAATAGAGTTCAGGTAATATCCACACAATACCTTAGAATGCTTATTGTGTTTCTAAGTTGAATACATTTTTTACAGGCGGGTTGTCATATATTAACATGCACACCAGGTCGTCTAAATGATTTTGTCCAACATGGACATGTATCATTTGCCAATATACAGTTTTTCGTGTTGGATGAAGCTGATAGAATGCTTGATATGGGTTTCCTGCCTACTGTTGAGCAAATGTTAGGCCACGCTACTATGACTGCAACGGTAAGTTGGAATTTAATCTGTTCTCAAAATGTCTTGATGAGAGCGAACGGAACCTATAATATTTATACTAAACTAAATATATCCTGATTTTTATTAAATTCAACTATAATTAGTATTTGAATAAAGTAATTAGAACGATTCTAATTTGCTTTGAAAATCACCACTCTTTACTTAACATTATTGAAGAACCTTAAACTTGTCTGAGATTTGGTTTACAAATTGTACATGTGAACTCCAAAAAAACTTAAATGTTAAAAGATATACTAAAATCTACCACTCTGGTCTAAAGGTCTCTGTCCACTACACCGGGCCATAGTATGACCGTAAACCTTTCGGCACATGCAAAAAAGTATTCTTTCTATAGGTTATAATGAGACAACGTTCACTAGACCGGTCCGTCACCTACCAACCCGTAGCGTTCTATGAGCGGACCGACAACAAATTCTCTGAGAGAATATTTTGCAGGTGGCAACACGTTCAGTGCATGACACGCGACGGTTACCAAGCCGGTGTACAATCGCGTTATAATCGCATATGCTCACCGTTTGAAACGCGTTGTTCCTGTATTGCCACTGATGGAGCCAGAGCTATGATAGGAACTGAAAGTGGATTTCCAGAACTCTTGAAACAAAACAAAATCAAAGGTCCTGTGACACTCGTGTTTTGTTCACCACGAGGCCTACTTGGAAAATCCTTACTTCAAATTAATGTCATGAATAATACCCTCTGTATGTTTTCATGACCAAGAACTTTTGTTGCAATACACATTTGTATTTAATATTTAGTGTGGGAAGGTGAAAGACTGTTCCGGATTGGTTTGGCCAGTTTCTGAGTCTACAAACAGGCCTAATACCTAATTTAATTTATTAACTATATAAAAATATGAAATAAGTCGGTTGTTTTAGGTGAATTATACTAAATTCTATATTTTTCTAATTTATTTCTATTACACAGGGTGAGCGTCAAACTTTAATGTTCTCAGCAACATTTCCGGAAGCTATTCAACATCTTGCTGGAAAATTCTTACACAATTACGTATTTGTTGTTGTTGGTATAGTTGGTAGTGCATCAAAAGATGTTGAACAACGATTCTTTCAAGTTGATAAATTTAGTAAGAGAACAAAGCTCGTTGAACTCTTAGAAGAAGGTAAGATTTTTTTGATTTTATTCCATTTCTGTGTCTTTTGTTCAAACTATTTTTTACAGTAATTTCTCGGATAGCAGTTCTTTTGGGTTATACTTGATTTATACAAAAGGATTTAGAACTATTCTACGTAAAATGCTACTTGCCTATCTAAACAAACACTACTTTTATTTTACTTATTGTCTAAATTTAGTAGCAAATCGAATCTGATATTGAGTTGATGTCACAAGTTTAGTCATGAAATGAGTTCACGAATATTCGTACACATATTTTATGTCATAAAATATTAGGTAACTAAATTACTTAGGGATAATCGCACAAGGAACTGTGCATCCTAAATATTACCGTTAAAAATATTCGATAAAGAAAATCTCACACGACTTTAATGATGACTCTCGGATTCTTTGAACATTTTACAGATCTCCAAAAAATATAACTCATAATACTTACCTTACTCAAATACAGGGAGGCGCAAAATAAGGTACTTATTATTTTTTCTCTGTAAATTTAAAAGCAAATAAAAGCTTTATTCTGGTTATTATGATTTATTGCACATGAAAAATCACATTCCCCAAATGACCGCCGTTCTCCAGCTCGCAAATAAATGCTCTTGTTATAACTCCCTGCTACTCTCCTTCACCCATCTGGATGTTGCCCTTTAGGGTTTCGATGGTTGTAGGGTTGGTGGAAAACACTATCCTTCCGCAGCCCTCAGGTCCGGTGAACAAGGTATCGACGTATATCTAACATCACCTCGGACAGGACGGGACGAGGTTACGAATGCACGGTAGTACCGAGACAATTTAGCATATCTTCTGGATGGAACGACGTGTGATGCCCAACTGAGCAGAACGTCTTCTTTTATATGCACGTTGCGTTTGAATTACTGAGCGATGATTTTTCATAAAAAAGTAATCATTTTGAGCAATTCTACAAAGAATAAAAGTTATATTTACTCCAAACTAGGTACCTTTTTTTGCGCCACTCTGTATGTGATTGTTCTCTAAGTTCTTTTAAAGATGTTGAGCTCCAGTGATCGACAGCTGCTATGTTTTAGTAGGACGGCTGTTACTAGGACCGGCATCACCTGTGTGTACAAAACAACAACATTTTCAACTAATCGGGCATGGTACTTCGTTTGTCACCTAGTGAATGTTACCTCGGGTTGATCTGGAAACACATTAATGCTGTATTCCTTTAAAACTATATTTTAAATAGGATTATGTCATCCTTTTGTTAGCTAGGACTGATCTTCACGTGTCCGCTGAACATATTAGAGAGTCCCATTTGTTTGATCTTGAGCGTGCCGATTGATGCTCTGATCTGAATATCGACTTTTTTTCTCCAATAAGAGAGTCTTTAATATATTGTAATTAATGAACTTAATTGCGCTATTAAACTTCAAAGCACTATAATATTTTTTGTTTTGTAGGAAAAAATGAGCGAACTGTTGTCTTCGTGGAAACTAAGAAAAATACTGACTTTTTGGCGTCATTTTTATGTGAAAACAATATTCAAGCCACGAGTATTCATGGCGATCGTTTGCAAAGAGAACGTGAACAAGCATTATGGGATTTCAAAAAAGGCACTCATAATATTCTTATGGCCACTGGTGTTGCTGCTAGAGGCCTTGATATCGATGGAGTACAACATGTTATCAATTACGATTTACCAAAGAGCATTGATGAGTATGTACATAGAATCGGACGTACCGGTCGAGTTGGTAAGTAAAATTCAGGAGAGATTTTATTAGATATAAAATCGGTTGTATCGCCTCAAAACTTAGAAATATATAATATATTCTGAAATATATGACCTGCGTAACGAAACAGAATTGCAATATTTATTATTAGTATAATTGTATTATTTTGATTTCTTCCAATATACTAACCCAACAAGCTAACTACTTTATTCAAAAATTAGAAATAAAAAAAATGCCAGAGCTGGGATTCGAACCCAGGACCTTCCGCATGCAAAGCGCACGCTGTACCAATGACGATACAGACACATACAAATTAATTTATTATAATATAATAAGCGATACAGTTACCCCCTCACCACCTAAAGCAGATAAAAAATGCTTTCATCGTGGAAGAATACAGACAGACAGACTTCCATCTGGAAATGGTCTTAATTGTTTCAAATAATGTTTTTTATTCCATAGGTAATAGAGGTAAAGCTACTAGTTTGTTTGAAGCTTCTCGAGACTCAGCTTTAGCAGGAAGTTTGTCATTAATTTTACAACAAGCCGGTCAAGAAGTACCTGAATGGTTAAATGCTGAGAGTTTGGGAGGTGGAATGGGCGGGGATGAATTTGGAGGCCGAGATATTCGAGGGGTAAGTAGCAACACTTCACTTAAAAAAATAATATATTTGGGAACACCGCACCTATGGGAACGTGGCGACACACCAGGGAGCGTATCGATAAGTCAAGATATTACTGTTTATTCAGTTAAATAACGGACAAAGCATATCAGCTCGAACAAATCTATACGTTCAAGGTTGATTTAGGTCGTTTTTTTGTCTATTCAGTTTATATTTTTTGTTACAACTCTCTAGTGTATGAGGAATCTGCAAACTTTACAATTTCCTCAGATTACTTTCCTCATTGTCGTATAGGTTTTTAACAGTTATGTAATATTCAGGAATTTTTTTATAGTTATTATTTATTAATTTGCATTAAGAAAGAAATACTTCCAAAAAGGAAATACATTCAATCAATTCCATGGGAAATAATTTGTTAATTAAATATTATTCATATCAGTAGATTGCAGACATGCGGATGGTGTTTAAATGAATTAAGTGAACCATTAAAGTAACTAATCTTCTGGTGCAAATTCAGATGATTACAGTAGTTGCAGACACCGAATCGTCTGCAAAAAGGAAGGAAACGCCTAACAAATTGCCACCAAGACTGTTCACAAAAATTGCAGTAATCATGCCGCCAAACTTATGCCCTGCGAGGCTCTACTCGATATATTGAAACATCCGACTTAACTTAACAAACTGTCGACGGCTTGTTAAATATGAGTCCATGAATCCATGCTGCTGATAGACCAATTTTGATTTTATTTTGTTGAACAATTTATTTTGTCGTACGCAATTTAAAAAAAAATTGATAATATGGAAACAGGCCGTTAATAACGGTACTGTCCTGATCTCCTTACTTATATACGAGCTATCTTCTAGTAATTCGGGAAACAAAGTGGACTGTCAAGATAAATTAAATATATGTGTAATGGCTCAACGAAACTATACATGTTTTCAATAATCCCAAGGTATTCCACTATATTTTGTAAATAATGAAGATTTCAGTAGTATACTTAGTACACTTACCTATCAATTCACAGACGGCGCATTAGGCAGCAAATGCAAATTTCCTACAAAACTTAAAGTCTTGTTACATTATATAACAAGTAATTCGTAATATCATTTTGTTATAATTTGCTTATATAATGACGCTTTTGTACTGACACTTCGATCAAAGAAGAGCGATAGCATTTGGATTCATATTTCCCTTATTTTGCCATATTAGTTCTGGAGTTATTTGAATATAACTAGACTAAAAGTATTTTTAATTTCCTACGCTAATTTTATTATACCTTTTCCTTTCAGGACGACTTTGGCAAAGCTCAGGATTTTGTACAACAACCAGCTGAACAAGAGGATGACGAATGGTAATTGTTTTTAATAGGACTCTTATTAACAATTTTATAGACATTACAAAAAAAGTTTCATTTAGTATTAGTTTTTTGTTGATTATAAACCATTAGAAATACAGGCGTTATTACTTTTTTAATTTTGTTGAATATGTATGTTAATTTTTATAATTTTTGTGTACCTGTATTTTTATTATGGTCTTGTTGTTTTGTATAAGAATTGGAATTGGACCCAGTTATGCGAAAATCTTCCAACCCACTCGAACATTATTTTGAACTATAAACCTGACAGTCTCACTTGACGAATAAAAATATGACTTCATATTTCGGAATGCAACTAAGCCAATTTCAAAGAATTAAAATTAACTTTCTTTTCTCCCAGAATACAATTTTTTTTGGATAAATTTTTTGTGGGTGGGTAGTTTTTTGAATAATAATTAAAAAATATTACGAAGTTTTTACTAAAATGTATCTAGGTATAATAATTCAAGTATTTTTCTATTGTGGCTCATCTGGTTCAAAATCAATATAAATATCTTCAATGGTATTTATTTATTATCAGTTTTTAAATGAGTGTAAAAAGTAATGCATCGGAGAGTATTTAGTGACGAATTTCTTCTAAATTTTTTAATTAAAAATAAATGAATAAACCCGTTTCGGTCTTTTTTAAGTGCAACCATAGTTGCAGCTTGTCCGACCGAGAATGCTACATAATTCCGAGTTAATGTAGAAGATATTTAGCCATTTTTTCACTATAAAAGCATAAGCGCAGCTGCAAACAAAGGCTGTGCTGTGTGTACACTCACAATGAAGCAGTTGTTCAATTCTCGACTTTCTATGAACCACCGATAGAACCGTTGTCCTCATATTTTGGGCTTGCGCACGTTCCTTTTACATCAGCTTTGGATCTTTGAGATCAGACAGATACAAGAGTTCAGAGACAGATTATCGAATGCGAAATCTATCTGCCATTTTATTTATTTGTTAACTTATTATATTTGAGTTTATTTTTTTTTGTGCTATGTGCGCATATAAAATATATATAATATACTGATATAAAATATCATTTTTGTGCCACACAACGAAAACGTTTATTTATATTTATTTTTAAAAATCGGAATCCGTAAGAAATTTATTCTGCCGGTTTGTATACCATTAATAGATGGAAAACATGGTAGTTTTTGTTGTTCAAAAGGATAACATTTTTTGTATTTTATGTACTATTCTAACGATCTAAACTTACGTTATTTTCCTTTTTATCGGTGTTTCATAAAAAAAAATTCGTAAAAAAATAAAACGTACGAGTACTTTTTATAGTCTACAAATCAAAAAACAACAGTCACGCCTGCGCACATTTCCATTTGTCGTAATCAAAATCATGAGTTAAAATAACTTATAACTAATCATTACAACATGTATCCTAATCATTGTCTAAATATTACCAATAGATAGAATGTATTTTAACTTGTGATTACAGTTATACACTAAATCGGGCAGCACACCTAGAACAGCCGGTAAATGGTGGTGATTGGGTGTGTCAATTTTGTGACAAGGTTTGTGGCGCAAAGATCGGTCAGTTTAGTGATCTTAGAGTTCACAACAAAAATCCCTGAGTTGGAATAATTCATACACGTTAGAGAGTGAATGCTGATACACTAAACAAATTGTTAGCTATGGCAAACTCCGCCATAAACCTACAATACCTACTACTCGTAGTGTATATTGCGCTGTTCGGTTTTCTTTATTTGCGAAAAAATCCTTTCCGTATTCGCGGAATAATAAATATAGTAAATACGAATTGAGACAACAAGGGAAACATCGGTGTGTTATCTGCATAACGCATTTCTTAAACTTTTTCCAAAATTCTTCTGTATCACAACATAGCGCTACCGATCATAAATTTTCTGCTGAACGCGTGTTTTGTTATCTGATCAGTTGTGAGCCCTTTGGTAGCGGTCGACATTTTTTTGCACAGACTTTAAACACGTTACGCTAACGATGTAATATGTCATTGCTGTCAACATTGTCATGGCGTCAAAGTTATAAAATAAACAAAAACAAGCGAGGCAATAAATAAACAAGTTTGATAGAACAAGTTTCGGATAATTATCTGTGGGCTGTGGTCATGAATAGACTAAACGTTAATTTTTCTTTGTGATGACAAAAAATAATATCAAATAAATTACGTTATGTTCTTGACACTCTTGTTGTATCAGGTCTAAAAAGCGTGTTCATTAGAATTACGAAATGATGGATCGCTCTAAAAATCACTACCTGCTCAACTTTGTTGTGATGAGCGCGCATAAGATCACCGTCAACGTCTATTTGTTGAAATGAATTAGATCTACTACATTCTGAAAATGCTGTGCTAGGGGCATAACGGTTTCATAGTTATTGACTGTTACGTTGTCGGTATTTATTAAGCGCATGTTTTGAGCATCATATATTATCGAAATCAATGATGAGCTACAATAGTGGATGTAGGTAGTAAAGTAAAATTTGAACCCTAATAAATATACAATTATAAATTTATCAATAACTTTCTTCGTTTCCGATTCGTTATGCGCTCTTCGGGGTTGATTTTCAATCTAGGTACCTAATCACTGATTTTCAAAACAAGCACAACAGTTAATTATGAGAGCAAGTATTATTATTATTAAACATTCTAACAATATTGTGTGTTTGAAGCTTTTTGCATAACAGGGTCCAATTATACCTGTTTAAAATTTTGTTAAGTTAGTAATAGAAAACGTCAGAATGCTTTATTCGTACATTGAAGTATTACAGTTTTGTTGTTCAGGCACCAGTGTGTGTGATATAACATAGGATAATAACTGCGATACTTGTTCATTAACGACAGAACTGTAATTCTTAGTGTATGGCTGCGCTCTGTCCATCATAAGGTTTATAATTTAGATGTTTACTATTAATCTCATTGATTTGAACCCATTTTTCTTATCTGTGGTACAGTGTGATCTTTATGTATTTATAACGTTATATAGTTATAATTTGAGTAAGATCTCATCTTACAATTATTACATTACAATAGTTTGTAACAAATAAATCATTGATTTTCTAAATGTTTTTTAATTTTATTGGGATTTCATGATTTAGTATAAGCAACTATAAATTTGTAATACGTTAAACGATACTCTTAAAATTCTAACTTCGAAATTGATACTCCTACGGAGTGCAGTGGCATTATAAAAGAATATTAATTATGCTCATTTTCATGATTTACTGGGTAAGGTAGGTTCAGAATGAGTGGGTCTGCACCGGAGCCTCCAGTGCGACAACCGAGAGTCGATTGTGGCTTTTAATTGGTTTTTCTAGAGCGGAAGAGTAAATCAAATGTTTACAGAATACTATATAAATTGATACATCAGAAATCAACACATTAGTACCATGTGTCTCAGAGGAAAGTTGTAACTATATGGAGATTTAGGAAACTGCATGGAATACAATCTTGGTTAAAAGGGAAAAGTTGCGCTATTCCGAGCCCACTCAGAAGTTGGTTTCAATATAAAAAATGTCTACAGAGGTTTTCAAATTGTTGGGGAAAAAGTAAGTTGCAATCTTATGGTCGCCTTCTTTTAAACAAATTTTTTGCAACCTATGCCAATTTTGATATTTCTTATGGCCGTCATATTGGATTTGTACGTCATTAAATTGAGCATTAAAAGAGCTTTTCATCCGTGTCTAACAGGCCTATGTTAGAGAATAAAATGCAAATGTATTTTAAAAAAAAGTCTGAAATAAATGGCGTAATTGTATTTGCAGCTTTGTTCACTCTGTATTAAATTAACACTTAACTAAGAACGCTTAGGGCTGGTGAATAGAATTTATGCAAAATTCATTCTCTACGGATTCAAATAGTTTCTCAATATGCAAAAAGCAGTCAAAAAGACGTAGTTTAACGTAAATTTCCGGTATTAAGTTGCTATATATATATATGAACCAGATTGTCGATTTTTTAGTAATATGTGAGAGACATCTGTAACATTTTAAGGCTAGATTCAGCTTCAGTGGTGTGGTAAAATCTTCCAGTTATTACTTAAGCTTATGTTATTGCGGATAAAGCAAATACATTTATACTTGTTTTGTAAGGTCTGGTATTATTTCCAGACGTACAGACACAAGATACCTTTAAGATCTGTAATGTCTTGGCAACAATGCAAAAGTTTTGAGCTATATTGGAGAAAATCAAAATTACACCTTTCTATGGGAATCTATGGCTAGATTCACAACATTTTAGTATCAATCTTAACCCCACTTGACGATCTTTATAAAGAGACACTTAACATATAAAAATAGAAAATAGTCAAAAATATTTTTTTTTTGTCATCCTTACAGAATGAAAGTTTAATATAAAATTATTGTCATAAACATAGATAAATTGTTTGCTTAAATATAATTTAAAAATAATATTAGATTACAAGAGTACACTAGATGTACTGGGAGTTTCTCCAACATTTTCAGGAAGAGTTCCTTGGGTCCATCGGATAAGACTATGTTCAGCCATTTTAGATGCCTGAAAATGATCATTTAATAACGTCTGAGAAAAGTTCACGTGTCGTTGATAAGCTTCATTCTCTCTGGCTGAGTCGGTGCAAATGCGGTATAAATCTAAAATAAACAATTGCAAATCAAAGCTAATATAAGGAAATATTAAGAGTTTATAACGGTTGAAAATTTTTTTCGTAGGTGGGACTCGATAGTTAAACAAGCATAGAGAGTGTAATTTCAAGGACGTGTAACATTTAGGAATATTTCATTCTACGAGGGAGAATAACGATACAACGTAGAGTGTAGAGAGAAGAAGAATGATACATTATACAGGGTGTTTCAGAAAGACATGGCACTATTGCTAGAGGTGATAGAACTGCTCAAAATACGTGTAGCTTGTTATAATAACTTTTGCCTTCCTTTTCGAGATACAGGGAGGCCAAAAATTGTTTAATATTTAACTGACTATGAATTATTATAAGAAATAACGGCCTCAATTTTGTTTCATATTAATGTTTTTGGGGTTTAAAACATAGAGGGCGCTAGTCACACAATGTCCAAGCTAAATTTTCATTCATAACTTTTTGGGTGTTTACTTTAGAGACTTGATAATGACAAAAAATGATAGCCCGTTTATTACCCAACAAAAAATGTACTCTTAGGAAAAAACCCCTGGATGTACCGTTTCCAAGTCTAGTAGTTGCATGTTTAATATATATTGTAGAAGCAAGAGAGTGGCCACGTATACACTGATTACAAGGCGAATATAATCTCTATTTTTTAAAGAAGTTTACTTCTATTCCGTGTACGGCAATCTTTTTTCCTTTTAATTGTTCCAATTCAAAATGACAATATCATATGGAATAGCCTCGGTAGTGGCGATTTCACTCTGACAATGATATTACCTATAAAGGGCTATCTGCATGCCAAACGACATGCGTGTACTGGATCATTAAGGATAGTTTCTCACTTCTTGATTGATAGCGTTCTATACCAAACAAATTGAAACCTGTTCGCCTGATGAGGTTGTGAAATTTTGGCACGTTTAATAAACAACTCACTTACCTCGCAATATTGCTGACGCCCAGAGCTGCACATGCACGTCTGGAATTTTACTTGCCAACTGCATAGCAGGAGTTACCATATTCATACTTTCTCTGCTATTACCTAGCGACAAAAATATATGTCCAAGCAGCACCAATGAACAAGAAGTTAGTCGATTTAGATCCTCAGCATTTGCCATTTTTAACGTTTCTCTCAGATATCTCCTAATTAAAAAGGAACAACACTCTTTAACTACATTAAAATATTAGTTTATAGAAAAATGTGTTGGAACACGCGGCTGCAACAGTGACATGATTATCATACGCGTGCGTGACACATACCTGGCGTCACAGGAAAAAGTGAGATAAAATGAAGGTAGACGAGTACGAACAGTGGTCAGCTTCTGAGTTTAGAAGAACTAAGTGCTGATGACTACGATCAATCGTAATCTGCCCAGCATGTTCTTGAAGATGTTCGTAATCACAAAGGAAGGTGTTCTCTATGCAATCACTAAAATCAGAAATTGGGCGTGTTTCTGCTCAGGAAAAAACTCCAACCAGTGTTCAAAAAACTACTGTTTAACAAGTAGTCCATATTGGAGTCGAGTAGAATGATATTATGTTCTTGAAATAAAAGTCGACCTCCACGAAACAAATTTAATAGATTCCCTAAAAATTTTCTGTCAACCAAACAAAAACTTTTTGATATTCAGCAATATTGCTCAAAGATAATCGAACCCATTGCAATATCAAAAAGTTTTTCGATTTTACTTAATAATTTATAAAAAGAACAGGTACAATATGATAATACAATAATGAGTATAGTCAAAGTTTAAGAATATATGGTTTAGTTTCTCCTAACAAAACATAAATTATATAACAATGACAAAATAGCTTTTTGTAATTTTTACTAACTACTGGTGATGGAGCCTGGTGCTCCGAAACATCATGTTTGGTTGACAGAAAATTTTTAGAGAAAACTACTGTTTGTCTTGTTTTTTTCAAGTGCATAAGTGTTCAAATTTTTCGACTGTATATTTGCTTTTCATATATTTCTTGTGTTTTACCTCAAAATAAAATTATGTTATGCTATGTTTAGTTGACGTTATAACCCTATATATAGGCCAAAGACGATTTCTATTTCTACAGGCCGTCATTTACTGGCTCTATATAAAATGTCTAGCAGTATGCTACATGTGGGCACACGAGGCCACAAGATCATCACAAGCATGAGGCCGCGACCATTATTAAAAATTGAACGGGGCTGCACATTTGGCTCACATAACAGCCATCGTGTTAATTAGGAATCACTTACTTGGCTTCATTATAACGTCCCTGGAAAAACGCTTGCAATCCCTGGATGTAATAAGCAGCGGCTCTTAAACTATGGGAATGAGATGGTAGACTTTCTGGATTGATGCGATCGTGTAGAGCAACAAAATCGTTTTCCCTTTTACCACGTAGATATACAATTGCTAAATTTAAATTAGCAAATGTCCATAACTCTCGTTCTCGCGATGTCTAAAAAATATATTTTTTAACTAAATCATATTAGTAGTAGTATTTCATTGCAAAATATTTTGAAATTTCCGAGGTTAAAATTAAGGCTCGCTAAATGGGTGTGGTTTTTAGTTAGGGATAGGTCATCCTCGGAACAAAAGATAATAAGTTTCAATGAAGAAATGTTTGAAATAATTTTCACAAAATTTATGACACACATAACAATTGTTTCACCATCACAGTAGCTTTTTCAGGTGTATAGAGTATACACCTACCTCAACTATTTAAAACATTTGTTGTTTTCTTCAAAAAGTTTAATATAAATTTTCATCAAGTAGAAGTCAAGACTATGCACAAGTTTCAATGTCATTAATAGGTATAATAGAACATAATTATTATATTATTGTAATATAATTATTTAAAAACAGAAAGCAATGGATTTCATAAATTACTATTGTAAAATAAAAGTGAGAAAATAAACTACTCTTCTCTTTTTGATCAAGGCAAACTACAATGATTGTATAATATAAATCGCAGCAAGGATTTAAATATGCAGAAATAATTTAAAAAGTTTCAACTGCATAGACCTACCTTCAACTGAAATCAGATATAAGTGATCATAACAGTCAGTAACCAACAACATTAAAGAAATTCCCTAACCTAACCCTAATATGCTGGAGTATTTGTGCCCCGACTCCGACTGCCTTAATGCTATTTTGTACTAATGATTTGTTGAAACTTCTGTGGCTCAGATTTTAGCTACACATTAGATTACGACAAGAGTACCCAAATTTGAACTTTCTGAATATATCTAGGGAACAAAAATTTTTTTTGTGAATAACTATATATAAATTTTTCTTACATTTAACGCGGCAATAAACTGCGCCTCTGCAGCCTCCATGCAATTCATGCTCATTGAATAAAGGCCCAACAAAGTATGAAGTTGAGGACCATGTGTATCTAATAACTTAGGACACTGTCGGCACAAAGTTGCAGCTGAGGAAATTTCTTGTAATGCATGTGTTTTGTTGCCCATAACCAGTCTACACATTATTATGTGCTCTAATAGCATCAATTGGAATACTGAGAGTATTGGTTTGTTATCTACAACTAACAACAAGCTGTTATGAATTAATGAAGCAATATTTGTGTCTTATTTGCTTAAAAACTCTTTCAGACCACACTCAGACAAACGTTGGTCTGATAAAACTTTAGCTAGTGACAACGTTCATGCAAAAATTCTTATTTTCGTTTCCCTAACTAACTAAATAAAGTGATGAGCACAGTTTTTAAAAATGTTCAAAAAGGGTGATAGCGAAACACGTCTTAATGCCATCTTGAAGTCTTGTGTTTGCAAAAAAAACAAAAAGTATTTCATCCATTTTATTGCATGACTGTGTCGTATCTAAAACTACACATCGATCGCCATTTTCAAAATGTTTTGAAATAACATTGTTGTCCATGTAAAATCTATATTTTCAACATGGTTTTTGATCTGCGCGTTCAACTGTCACGAACCTGTCACCGACTGGAATATTTTATCAATATAAAACGAATTGCAAGCAGAATCCTATGATACAATGCAATTATAACACACTGGTCCTTAATTTCTAAGTATTATTAAGATACTCATAATTTTTTAATATTTTTTTTTATTATTATTGGCCTTCTGCAACTTGGCCATATTGACCTACGAGTAGATAGTAGTCCATAACTGACATTACAGCCTACCGACGCATTGGCCGGAGGCATCGTCCACCCATCCAATCTTCTCTCCTCGCCATCAAGTATTTGACTACCGTGATCGCACCGAGAGATGCTTGAATATGTGGTGCAAGTACTGATTTCGGACTGTTTTTGATAGGAAATCATAAGAGTAGCTTATATGTTTGATAGAAGTGTGTTAGTCATAATTTTTTTTAGTCCTGGACTTCCTTAAAATGTGTATTGAATATTTAAATTCATAGGTAATAAGAGTTTCATTAGATAACAAAAATATATATAATATTTATACTGATTTAATAACTTACTTTTTAATTTTTCTATTTGCATTAACGCTTTGTCCGTATATTTCTGCGCTTTCTCCATATATCCAGCTTGCATACTATGCATCACAGTAACCAAATAAACCAAAACATATAAATGTTCTTTTGGCATCCACAAAAACATATCTCCCTGGCTTAATCCGGTGAAAACTAATATAAAGAGATAATTTAAATGATGTAAGTATATAATATTGCCGGTAATCCTGGATTGTACTTTACGGTATACCGCACATCACCTACGGTCAGACAGTTTTGATATTTCAACTGTCCCTAATCTATCAGTGTCCCAGGTTGAAAAAAACATACAACCACCATTAACCAAACTCAGAAACTCCTGAACCGAATGAAATGCAGATGTTAAGATATTTCTTAGAAACTCCTGAACCGAATGAAATGCAGATGTTAAGATATTTCTTAAGGACAGTGTTAAACTTCACAAGTGATGTTTCAGCTTTTATACCACCTGGTAAAATATTGAGTACATGCATACCCGAATAATGTGGCGGGAGTTTTTAAAATATTCGTGGTTTGGCCTAGGTCGGTATAGTCGATTTCTCCCTATGGTAAAACGCTCCGTTGTTTTGAAATTTAAAAAGAATTTCTAAAAATGTATATAAGAACTCTGCAGAGAAATATAGAATTCTCTTGTTTTTAAAACTATCACGATAGGAGGCATTGTATGGTAGGTCGAGGATAATTCTCAAAATCGGATTTTTCAGAACAAATACACGGTTTATGTCCGATGACCTAACCCAAACCGCTATGTTTTACGATGTGACAGGGTAAACCAATGCGTAATAAATGCTTACTAATGAGGTGGTGTGATCTGTCTAGATTGAAAATTATATACATATGCTGGTTCAAGTTTTTGCACAGAGTATGAACTTGACATTCCCAATCCAACCGAGTGAGTTAATTATCACACCAAGAAGTTGGCGGAATCAACCCAAGGAAGTTATTAAAAGTAATTACAGCTGTCGGCTGTATCTTCAGAACTGAATGGTTGTGGTCTTGTCATGATCTATAATTAACATACCAAGTTTCAAATTCACTCAGCACCACAGTTATCTTACTGTAGAGATATTCCTGGTTTTTATCACATATGACATATATAAACACCATTCCACAGCTAATACATATTCTAGGAGATCATTGATATAGAGCAGAAAGGTAACAAAACAGTGCCTTTGGATGTTCTCACATCGATACCAAAAGACTGGGAAATATGACATTCAATTTTTCTACGTGACAGATATGAAAGCCCCCACCCTCAAACAACACGAAGTTTCCGGCATCAGACATGTTGTGAACATGGCGCACAAAGTTAAGAAATCATAATGAATTCGTTGCTGTAAATACATATTAGGGCAAGGTACTTTCCCCTATATGAAAAATAACTCAACCTTCTCGAGCAACTAGTGGTGAACATGATTTAATCTTTCAAACAAGTTTTTGTTAATCTTAAATTTTAAATAGCACAAATTTGATTTAACGATGACATAAGTTATTAATACAAAAAGCACGTTATGGTAAACGGCTAAAATAAAAAGCCAAAAAATCAACACTTTCGACGTAGTAGGTGGGTTATAAACCTGGCAACACCACAGATAAATTTCAAACTGATTTCTCAAAATTGCCAAACTGCCCGGAATAGTTAACCAGTATAAGTACAATTCAGTTTTACTATATTGTCTATACTTAAATAAACTTAAAACATACCGTCATCCGTAGCCATAATAATTTGAATACTTTGTTGTAGTTGCTTTAAGTACGGTTTTACACTTTTAACTTGCCCACCCATAAGATAATGACACACCTAAAAAGATTACAGAATCGATATAAAAGATATTTATTTTATAGAAATACAAATTCACTTTGGTCATATCAATATGTTACCTGTAACACTAAAAAATATACTTTCAAATATTCTTTTTGATGTACTGCGCCTGTCCATGTTTCTATTAGATGTCCTGCTTGACCTAATACTGGTTGTACTTCTTGCAGTTTTTTATCAATAAGTAACAACTACAAAATAAAATAATATTTTATTATTAAGAATGCAAACGTAATTCTAAACTAACCATTCCTTTACTGAGAAGAAACAATATTCTTGTATAGTAAGCATTTGAAATGTGAGCATAGTCCACTCCTACGCTAAGTAAACTACTTGCTAGTGTATAATCTTTTTCAGTCGCATGAATTTGCTGAAAATGATGTAGAAATTTAAATCGTGTTCTAGTTTCAAAGTGGTATTGCTTATTATGTGTGTGTTTATAATACTTACCGCTAATTGAAATATAAGTCGACAGTGCCAATAAACGTTATGCTGCGATAATTCTATAGCCTTTCTTAATATAGGTTTTGAGAGAGAGATTTGCTCCTGTTGTTCATATAACTCTGCTAACACACTAGCCGCTTCAAACTTAACATCATCAAATGAATTGATCGACTGAGAAAGCATCCACTAAAAATTAATATCTATGAAATAACTTGCGAGTTTAGTTTCTATCATCAATATTATACTGCTTGTTCAAGATGATTCTTTGCTAAATCTATATTCTTTGTATGACTTAGCAATATATTGCCCAATTGTAGATGTGTTCTTGCTTCAACTCTTTGTGGTGGTTTAAAATTAAAAACTGCTTGAAGACACTGAATACACAGTTTAATCATTGGTGGGCTAGAAGTTCTGAAGTGTTCTGCCAGTCCCAATAGAGACAGGTACCACGCATCCTGTGAAGACGCCATGATTTTTGTATTTCTGATAATTTATTTCGTTACCATTTCGAATATGAATAAGTATTCATACAAAATTATTTAAAATTGTAGCTTTGGAGTTTGCTAATTGTTTGTTTTGATTTTTTTGAGGTTATGGATATGCTTTAAACTAGGGTCACAGGATTAAAAACTATGCTAGGATCTAGGCAGTGGTGCCGCTCGCACGATTTTAAATTATGTGATCCAAAATTATCGATTTTGACTAATTTTTTTTAATAATTATGTTAACTCATATCTACATGACGTAACAACTCTTTTAGGCTTCATTACATCTAAAATTAAGCAAATACGAAAAAAAAAACATAAAAATCCTACATGCCAAAATTTTAGTATAAACCCGGCATTAGAACCGTTCTTGCACCCATGATCTATTAATTCTAGCTGGCTGTGTGTCATCAGTATTGAAGACAAGAGGCCAAAACCTGAAAAAAGTCAATGGATACAAGTTTTTCTCGCTGACGCTATGCATTATCTTTGTATATTTCAGGATACATAAACTGGTGCGCAATTCTTGAACACCGGGGAGTAAAACGAAATTGCTGGTTGCTGGTATTTGACGTTGAAAGATAACGCATTTTCTAAAACGGAACACAGTCTACAGTCCCATAGCAATGCTATTTTTTTCAATTTTAGGCCCATCCATGAATAATGTACCTGTACGATTCTTGCTTGTCGTAAACATTTTGAAACCAAATTTTGGATTTAACCTATAAAAATATTAAGCAGTTGGCAGTTTAATGTTTGATTCGATAATATTTTGTAACTCTACCATTAAAATTTAACAATACCTATTGCATATAAGTGACCTGTTGTTTCCTTTAACAATTTACAAAGGTATAATATTTGGAATTTATCGTTATCATATTGAAGATTATTTCAATTTCAGTCACCGTGATATTGAAAAAAAAAATGAATGCTCTGGAAAATGAAAGTTACGTGATATGATATGGAACACAGTGGTACTGAATACCAAGAAATGTCTCCTTCTATCGAGCCCATTCAATGTGATAGGGACAGATATCCATTTTGTATTGTATGGACTCCCATACCGTTTCTAACATGGTTAATACCGATAATAGGCCACATGGGAATAGCTTTATCTTCTGGGGTTATAAGAGACTTTGCTGGTCCTTATTATGTGTCTGAAGATGATATGGCCTTTGGTCGCCCAACAAGATATTGGCAACTTCAGCCTTCACAAGTTCGCGGAGGAACATCAGGTTGGGATGCAGCCGTCACAGAGGCTTCGGATATCTATAAGACTCGAATGCATAACCTCTGTTGTGATAATTGCCACTCGCATGTTGCTACTGCACTTAATTTAATGCACTATAAAGGTGCGACCAGTTGGAATATGGTCAAATTAGCTCTAATGATGGCATGGTATGGTAAATTTGTATCATTTGGGGGATTTCTTAAAACTTGGTTACCATTTCTGCTAATAATTACTGTGGTTTTAATTTTAGTTTCCTGTGTTTCATAATACCTACCTCAATTGGAAACATTTGAATAGGACATATTATGTTCTGTCTAAATAATATTACCCTGCATACATTGTTTCTTGTAAACTAAGCGTCAATGTTGCTATTCGGTTCGGTTTTTTTCTCAACAATTGGGTTTTTATTAGACTAGATTTCCTTTTTAAAATATTAAATACTGAGTAGCATAATTTATTCAAAATATAAATTACATTTTATAGGGGATAGACGTGATAATAAAATAATAAGTACCTACAATTCAGATTTGTATTATTCGTTCGGTTCAGATTCTGTAAATTCGGACTTCTATGTACCTAGGTATGATACGAATTTGTTCACGAAATGTGTTCGACATTCTCGTGAAAATATAAAAATAATCGGATCCATAGTTGGGTCCCAGATAAGTAAACCTGAGGTTGGGTAACAAATATCGAGTACTATGAATATTTATATTATATTATCATGAATTCGTGTCTTCTCTTTTACACAACCCGTAGTAGCTTCGAGTCACACAAAATGTTTGCATTCCTTTCAATTTTCCTTATCCTTGCCCCTAAAGCATCATTTTTGTGCAGATAGCAACAACCTCAGAAAAATAAATAAAAAGTTGCCTCAGAAAAATTTTTTCTGAGGCACCGACAACCCCTTTTGAGGTTGAGTATATCTAATTGTTGCCTGTTGACAATTTCGACAGTGTTGCCAATTGCCAATGGTTCTGTGTCAAATTACTAGCAAAATGGACACTGGAAATTACTGGCAGGGGCGGGAGATGCCCACATGTTCAAACGCCTGTTGACGCGATCATGGTAGTGAAGTACCTGGTCGCATGGATAGTGATTGAATGGGTGGACGGTGCTACTATGCCTAGTAGTTATTGACTACACAGTCGTGTGTGCTGGCGGATGGCAGTCGAGGACCGTGGTTCGGATTCCACGCTAAACTGTAGGTCCACACTTACGCTGCTTGAATTTCTATCATGACAAGATATTATTGATTACACAGTGTATTCAAGTTCACAAATATAGTTTTTAGTTTTGAAAAATTCAGTTTAAAGTATTCGGGTGAGCATCTACATGCAGCGAGTACAGGGGTTCGAACCCTCTACATACTGAGACTGCTTGCTCGAGTCCAGCGCGCTTAGCCATTAGAGCACACCCGGCATTCTCTTTACAATGCCCGCTAACCTTAGGACTTGGACTATATTATATGTAACTATTTCAATTATAAAACAAAAATGTTCGTACACATTATTACAATATATGCAATGCAAATACCAATGCACTTGCCAATTACTTGTAATAAGTACAGCAAATAATAAATTTAATTATAATATAACATAACCATATATTATATAATTAAATATGTACGTTTTTGTATGTTAAAATTATAAATCCCAAAACATAAAACGTTTATTGATATGCGCATGTGTAGCAAATAATCCAAAAACAGTCCGAGATCAGTACTTGCCCAACAGCAGGGATCGATTCTGACAGTTCTAGAACCGTTTTCGAACTTTTTTATTTCAAACCCGAACAGTAAACTGCTGTTTCTAGAACTGTCCTATATCAATTTTTTCTATGTTTAAATTTCAATTTAAAAGGAATATTTATGCTATAAAACAAACACGAAATATCAGCTTCACATTTTAAAGGTTGGCAACACTGGTTAGCATTATATTTAAAAAATCTAACCAAACATTAAGACACGTGAAACTGGCTAAATAACCCATTGGTAAAGGCTATTACGAAACGACGAACGACCAACGAACTAACCAAACATTTTTCTATGAATCTGCCGTCTGATACGAGATACAAGCAGTGCTTTTGAAATGCATTTAACAAAAAAAGTAAATTTTCAAGAAATTCAACAAATAATCAAAAAAGAAAATGATTTTATTAAAAAGTTATTATCTACAGTTGTATTACCGAAAAGAAACAACAATAATACTGAAGATGATCTACTAGTAAGTGAAGAAACACATAAGCAACCCTTTTATAATGATAGAAAAACTATACGTGCAAAGAGCCTTAAGGAACTGGAGGAGCGCCTGAAAAATATTACTGGCAAGAAAAAGCAAAGTTATAAGGAGAAACTAAAGAAGAAAAATTTAAAAAACCGTGTAAAGAAATTGAATAATAACAGAAAGAATGTTGAGGCAAAACAAAAACGAACCAAAATTATTGAAGAAAATGAAAATAAGAGTGAAGATAAAACAAACTTATTTAATAGTGACAATAAGATGGTGTTTTCGAAATTCGACTTTAAAGACATTGGAAAAAATAAACCAAATAAAAAGGGTGATATTAAAGACCCTAAAAAACTTTTGAAAATTGTAGGTGAGCAAAAGAGTAAACTGCAAAAACTAGAAGAAACTGGTGAAATATCTGAGCTAATAAGGGAAAAAGAAAAAACAACGTGGAAAAATGCTTTAGCAAAAAGTGAAGGTAAAAAGGTAAAGGACGATGAGGTCTTATTGAAGAAAAGTGTGAAAAAGATGGAGCAAAAGAAACGTGCAAGTAAGAAGAAATGGGACGCACGATTAGAAAAAGTTCAGAAAATGAAGGACGAAAAACAAACGAAACGCAAAGAAAATATTGACAAAAGGAAGAAAGATAAACGTGTAAAACAAATGAAGAGTGCAACGAAACGGGGGAAAATTATACCAGGTTTTTAAGAAGTATAGTTTATACTAAAATTAGAATTGTTTTATACCTACATTTGCTTTTTATAATGAACGAATTTTATGTATTTGTTAAAATAAATGTTCAAGGGTGCTTTTGATAAAACTAAATTCAGTTTCATTTTCTTTAATATTTTGTAATTCTACTTTTTTTTCCAATATTTTGTAAAATCTATACATAATTATATAAAATAAATATATATTTGTCAAAAAAATTAAATAATTTTGTAGACAGGTAAACAAACAAAACATATAAAACATAAGAATAATAATTAATACATAGGTACATCGTCAAATAAATTTAATATGAAGTACATACATTAACTTAATAAGAAATTCATATTATTTGATACTAAGACTAATTAGCACGCTTTAAGGTCATACATTATAAGCATAATTTTTTCTTTTATTTTCTTGGTTTTACAAAGTTTAAAATTACCATGTAGAACAAAATCAAAAATTAAGGTACCTACCTATTACATAATGCAAAAAATATATGCTTTTCAATTTGGAGAAACCTCAAAAATACTCAATATGTTTATCAGCATATTCCATACAATTGTATTACAATTTTCATATGTATTAAAAGACTCTTAATCGATTTCGTATGTGAACATACCCTCAGATTTCAGTACGTAAATATAAGCTTTTTTACAAATTCAGTGATGCCATAATATCGTAAACTAAACTGTGTTATTATGAAGCTATTTGAGGCCAAGTTTTATTAAAAACTTTTCACGGACTGCAAAAGAAAACAATATTAATTCAATAGATTTTAATATATTAAATTATAATATAAACAAATAATACAGATTTAAATCGATAATTCTGTTAGAAATATTTGCAAATTTAGAGCACCAGGTTGTTCCATGAATAATTTAATCATTTTCCTATGTATGATATTGCAATTTGCTTTACAGTTAGTTAGCTGCATTCCATTGAGAAACATAAGAAATTTTTTGATGTCCACGGTTGAACTGACCGTATGATTTTGTGTCGAATTAGTGTCGTTGGGGTGAACTGAGGAGATTTCGTCCACTGAAAACAACATAGTTCTTCTAATTCTAATATTATATGCATCCAAAACAAATCTTATCTACCATAGGCAGGAAAAAGTACCGTTTTGTTTAATGCCTTACTCCCAATTAAAGAAACTTACCAATAAAACTTTGCACACTCAAATCTGGAAAATGTGCAGCCAATTTAACAATATTTGTATTAATTTCCAACGTTATTTTCCCATTCTTATTCGCACTCACTGTGAGACTATGGCTCATATTACGCATTCGTTCTACTATATTCTTTACAGACTTTAAATTCGGCATTTCAATTGACACCTGTAAATGGTCTGTTTCTCAATGTAAGTATATGATTTGTTTTTAAAATCTTACATGAAAATCGTTAAATTGTGGTTCTTCATAATCAGACCAATGTTTTTTTGATATTACATCTACTGGAATGTCGTGAACACACTGTCTAGCTAAAATGTCTCCACTACCCTAAAATAGTCATTTTCATTAGTTCTAATTTTACTAAGCGATCTTTATTCAGTACTTACTAACTCTGTCTCTAAAGTAATACAAGGAGATTCTTTATTAGTTAATTTGATCTTGAATGATTTCACATCTTGCTTTAAAATGGTACAAGAACTAGCCAATAGAACTAAAACATTTCTTGAATTAAATATCAAATTAAGGTTCATCAGGAAAGTCTCAAACCTGTTGGTAATTCAAGATAAATTTCGTTGTGTGTTTGGTTAACACCTACAACATTGTATTCTTTGAAATAAAATTTAATGGGTAATTCGCACCATACTAAAGGTCTTCTTGGTCCCCCGTCCTCTTCTGATATTATAAAGTACAATTTATCGGTTGTTATTCGCATTACACAATGTTTTGAAAATTTCGATAGACTTATTGTTATATCTATAAAATATGGGTATAATAACTATACTAAAATATTTGATTACTGCGGAAACCTACTCATAAATTCTCTCATAGCAGCGTTTTCAATCATTAATGCTCTAAATTTCATTTTTGTGGAGTTTAGACCGAGAATTATTAGAATACTACCAAAAATAAATTACAAAATGAAGAGGAAATATTTATTATTTAAAATAAACCTCAGAAAATTTTTATTTATGTTTCTAAGAAATAAACCTCAGAAAAATAAACAAACAGTAACATAACATAACCACAGCATTCCGTCTCCACGTTCGCACTTTGAAAAAAAGTGTGACGTAAGATGCCGCCATTTTGGGTTACAAAACAGGTCCTGACTAAGAATAATTATAGTTTTTGGTTTCTAACCACAGTACTGTATTTTTATTTTTGTAAAAATATTTAAGTACATAATAATATCGCTGTCAATTTCAGAAATATTTGTGGTATGTCATAGTGATTGAAAACAACCTTGAGTGGTGTTATCAGTTAAATGTTGATATGATTGGGTGATTTTTAATAACAATAATAATAAACACAACAATAATAAAGATATTATTAGTGAAAAAAAGACATTTTTACAAAAGTTGAAGCAGAACTTCCTAACTTAACCTAAATTTAACTTTTATTTTGTTTGTTGAATTGATATATCTAATTTTTTTTCTGTAATGGTCGATAATTCGAAAAGCTGAAGTCTCCATGGGTTATTGTTTTTTTTAATATAACAATTTTTTTTTATTTTGTTAAGTTATAGTAAACGCTTTATTTAATATTTTTTAAGTCAATTAGAGTGGCTATTTTTAACTAATATAAAACGTGATAGCCCTTATTCACTGTAATCTTCAACGAAAATGAGTAAAAGTTCGTACGTATATCCTCCGATGATAAGCAATTGTAAAATATGTGTTTTAACATACAGTTAAATATTGAGAATAGGCAAATTTTGGCAAAAACTTCTTGAAACTTTATAATGATATTGTCAATAAAATAACAACTAGCCACGCGACAACTTGTGTTTATATTTCACTTGTATTTAGTTTAAAAACATATTAGATACTGTCATTTCGTAATATAAATTTTACGGTTATACAAATAGTTGTTATAAACGTAAAATTATCTAGTATTTATCTTAATTTTTACTTATTACTCACCTAACAGGATCTTTGGGGAAGCGAAAAAAATGTTTAGAGCAAGTGTACCGCTTATTGGGACAACATTTTGCCACACACACATGTCCTCCGTGATTATTCATTGTATGAATCCCAAGACACGTTAATAAAAATAAAATCCTTTTAATTCTCACGAACACTATACCAAAAACACAAAACACAGATTTAGATTTAAACACAATATTTATTTATCTCGTACACGCCGACAATGAACTATATATTGAACACAGTAGTGAACTGTATCTATCTACGTCAATGCGATTATTTTGACGTTGTAACCCATAATGGCGGCATGCGCGACGATATGCGCAGGACGGCTTGCAAACGTGAAATGGTGAAAGACAGAATACTGTACTATTTATTATACTGTGACATAACCTCTTAGTTGCCGGGCGTGTGTCTTTTGGCCACTTAGCGCTAAGTGGAGTTAACTGAGAAACTCAAACTGGTTCATTTTCATAGCCAAAGCAATGACAATATTTAGTATATAAGGTCAATGGTCGCGCCAATTCTATTTGCACGCTAGTAAAGGTTTACACTTTACACATATTGTTCAAAAACAAATGTAACTGGCCCGCCATTTTCATTTAAAAGTGTTTTGCAGGGTACGCATTATGTAGAGTGAACAAAATTACAGAAAAAGAAACGCGACCATCTTTGTTTTTATAAGAATCCCATAAACACGGGTAAGATTCATACCCTTCAAGAAATTTGATTGTCAGTTCTGCTGACCACTTTTTTTTAGCCATAATAAACTAGATACACTATAATGACAATCAACAAAACCCTAAACCATTGTCTTTAAAGGCAATGCCTAAACCAAACTAAAACTGGCGAGTAGATGCCGACGTCCGACGTGCAAGCGTTTGTTTAAACTTGCAAGTTTTGAATTTCGATAGGAATTTTTTACCACTGGCACCAGTAATTTCAGAAGGATTCAGACTTTTTGGTCTATGCATGTAAAAATAAAACTTGCATGCAAGTTTATGTTTACACATGCTAATTTAATTTACTGGCGCACCAGGTTTTTTTGGCGCCACTAAATCTATGCATGTGTAAACCACATAACACTTTGCCAGATACACTTACTTATCTTGGACACAGTGTTATGTGATGTAAACTCACCATTAGACAATGTCCAATGTCCAGATATATGAAATGTCAAATTATTATCATTGCCTTTAAAAGTATGTATCAAACATTATTCTATGTATAATATTATTTCTAGGACTGCCTTGAACTTTGAATAAATATATTCAAAGGTATTGAAATGGCTTTATTATGTGTTCAATCATAATTTGAAAATGTAGTACATTGTAATGCTGTTTTTCATTTAAAAATGCACGGGTAAATTTCCTGGTACTGACAAAAGTAGCATCGGTTATGAAAAATCACCATAGCAACACCGGTAATACAATTAAACCAAATTGACAGGTCATTATTATTAAATTATTTCGCTAATTTCGAAGGTTTCAAAGCTATTTATATAATGAAAAACAGTGATAATGATAGTGAATATAGTTTAACACCACCTAGTCAATTTAATAGTTTTAACTCATCGTATTTAGGCTTACGCCAACAGGGCGAATATAGGTAAGTTTCCAAAAACAAATATTTCCCTAAAAATTATGATGTTTAATTTATTCAAAAGCATTAAAACAGTTGTAGAAAAAGTATAGTGTGAAACTCACATGAAATTACCATTCCCTACTCGTATGATTTGCAGCACTCGCCTGCGGCTCATGCTGCAAACGATCATACTCGTAGGAAATATATGTAATTTCATGTTCGTTGCTCAATATACTATTGTCAAACAGTTAAACAGCTAGGTATACAAGTACACATACATGATACAAATTAGCCTAAATGCTGTATTTCCATTGGCTAAGAAAATAATTAACATAACATAATATCATTGTCTTTATGTTTACAAAGACCATAATACAATATAATGAATATTATTAAAGTATCGGTCGTGAGTAATAATATGTAATAACCCAATTAATTAAAGTATAGTAGAAAAAACATTGTACTGCTACGCCTACGCTGCCTGCTAGTAAATGTTGCTGAAAAAACAATATACTTATATATTACAAGAAACTTATAACACAGCTAATATGCAGTTTGTATTAGCTGTGCTCATAACTCGCTATAGGTACCTATATCGGTTTCGTGGATTTTTCTTAATTAACTTTTAATTATGGTAGTTATACCTAATATGTATTAATAGTAATAAGTATTTTTAGTCCTGATTTATGTTTCTTTTAATTTAAAATACATTCGATTACTTATCAACATGGAAATAACAAAAAATAATTGAAGTAGGCATGTCAAGATAATGTCAATTTCGGAATTATGCGCTTTGATCATATTTTTCGAAATCAGATTTTCGATAATATTATCAGTCTTATCTGTATTTAGATTACCTTTAGTGAACAATTTCGAGAAATAGTTGAATATTCAATATCAAAGATGTGATAAGATTACAAGATAAAGTTGACTCTGTCAATCGTAGAATTAAACGGCATTGTTCAAAATAATGATTTGAGACATGTACCTACTTAATAAAATTACACAAAAAATATGACTAAAGTTATTTTTTATACTTTTATTTTTTTATTTACAAGTTATCCATCAGGTAAAAATATAAATTATTATTATTGATTAAAAAAAGTTTTTGTATTTCACCAGTTTTGTGAAACACTAAATACCTAAGTACTAAGCGGGACTCGCTGATTGTTACTGTTACATCAAGAGAAATTAAACATAAATTAGTTTAACACTGTTATGGAAGCTTGAAGCGCGGTGGGTTTTGCGTTCTAATCTGTTCCAACTGTTTTATTTATCAAATACCTACCTACAGTATCAATTTTAATTTTATGAACAGAGTTATATTTTGATTATAGTTTACTCTGATGTAAATATTACAAACATAGTGCTGAATGATGAGAGTGAGGTTCAGTACTGGTCACCGACTTCAAGTTCTTCGATTACTGTTGAAGTTGATCCTGGATATCAAATACAAGTCAATATAACCGACTGTGATATAGATGGAGATTCCGGAGATTTTGCATTAATTAAAGGAGGTAATGAGATATTTATACACGGTATTTCAAAATGTTTCAAATCGGAAAAACTTTGAGGGTGATTCCTTGTTGATTGAAAATAAAATATTTGTTAAACGTTCACCGTAGAGGTAGATATTGTCCGCTATACCACAAAATTATTTCTCCTTTGTAGGTGAAAATTAATGTTGTCTATATGTAGAAAATAATAAACAACACCCAGTCAATTTATTGCATTGTAATATTTGTTTTTTTTATACAAGTGTCAAAATAATTTGTCAATATTAAAGTTTTGATGATTTTAAAAAACTTATGAAGGTTCATTTTTTTTATGACAAAACTGCCTTCTATTTCCAACAAAGAACCTCCCTTATTATTATAGTGAGAGGATTATTACTACAAAAAAAACTGTCCAAAATATAACTAATGGGGTCATTCATGGATTTTAAAAATATGTGTTTCAGAAAATATAGAAGACACTGGATTTCTTTTAACGTATCTATTGAGCACACCAAAAAGTTATTTTTACAATACTGAAAAAATATCTGTGGCTTATACATCAACAAACCCAAAGAACGTGTTGAATTTGATTTTCACCCGTGTAGGTAAGTAAAGTTAATTTGAAATTTATAAATTTAAAGATTCTACCGGCGCTATCCGTTCCCAGGCCTCTTTACATTATAAAAGGGCATCGAATGCAGCGTTTGTTGATACATTTCTCCCTCGTATATAAGACGTATAATAAATCATGCCTGCCAAAGGATACCGACAGTAATAAAAATAACTACAGTGACTGGAAAAAGAATCCGGTTAATGATTAATCGAAAAAAAAAAAAGAGTTTGCAAATAAATATATATGAACGAAACAAATAATTTTTGGCAACGTGTTATTTTCTCAGACTAAGCTAAATATAATCGGATGAACATTAATGGTACCTATGGCGAAGACTTAATGTGAAATTTAAACAAGAAAATTTGTGTCAGACAGTAAAACACGGTGGCAGAATATTGTAACCATGATTTGTTCAATAGTTTTTCTTAGATTAATAAAATGAAAGAAGATCTATCAAATTAGATAATAATTTTTAATAAAACCTCAAGTGGATGAAACTTTTTGCAGTCACTGCATCAGACACGGCCAGTATACGACACGAGCGGAACACGTTGAGAGTTAAGCATCAAGATTTACATGTGCAAAGCCAGCGTCTTCTTTTAAATATTTATCATCAGTTAAGGTCTGAAAATAATACACATATAAAATTTTTACGTTCTATAGAAAATGTGACTGACTAAGTGAGTAAAATTTGTTGTTAGTTTATAATATCAGAAGCATATTATTATAAATGTATCCACTTATATGCATAACAAGTATTAACAATAGTATTAATTATTATAAAGGTATCTTCCTTGCTCGAACACGGACTAGGTACGTGTGCATCTATGTCTAAAAACAAAAACAGTCTTTTTCAGCGTAGGTTTATATGTTGCCGTGTTGAAGCGGCAAGGAAAAATACAGTACACTTTTATACAAATGAACATACAATGGTTAATACATAAAGAATTTTTAAAATATCGTAGGGCATGTACTGTTACGAAAAGTTAAAAGGGTGCGGCTATGGACGGCTACGGTCAGTATTAACATTACAAAGGGATATTGAGTTGTGGTTTTTAAATTAAAATTAGAAAGACTATACCTACATATCTGCTATACACCCTACTTACCTTTATCTCTTCTAATATAAATATTGACCCTCATAAAGTCGAACTTACTAACTTTGTTGTATGAATTCCGCGGCACTTTGAATTACTATCCTGAAGGTTTTTCTCCCCAGGGTAAATTGTAGCGTGAATGCTACCTGATAAATTTATCTAAGTCGAAAGTTGTCAGTTTTTGTCCATTGCAATTATCTACTTTGGGTCTATGATCTGAAGGATGACATTACGAATTAACTTCAGTAAATGGTAGTCTGTTGCTGCCGTTGAGCATTTGTTTGCATCAAATGACACGCTTATCTTTTTGAGCTTTCTTAAATTATGTGGGATCCAACGAAAGCAGCCAACCTTTTTCACAGCTAAATATTCATGTAATATTTTATGTATGCAGGTAGAACTAATGTATAAGGTTGCCCCAATCTAACAGTACGATACATGATCTTTCGTTCAGTTCAGAACTTTTTTTATATCTTACATTTTTCTGGAGAAATTGACAGTTTTTCAGATAAATGAGAATACCTATCTGTAGAAATGTACGGCTATTTTGCTTTAATTTTTTGTTTTGGCGGGCATCATACTAATTAGGTTGTATTGAATTCAAAGTATTTTTTTCCCAAGTTCTAGAACATACGTTTTCTGAGATATACTCGGTAGCCACCCTTAATGAATTACTTTGTATATGAAATGCTGTTATATGTTTGTTTATATTTTTAAGGACAACCATTAACTACAACTACAACAGAAATTACAACTACCACGAAATTTTTACCCACCCCAACACTTAATGATTCAGATAGCATACAAATCTACTTATATGGTAAATCGTTACATAAGATAACACAAGATGACTATATCAATTTACAGATTGCCATTGCAAAAATGTCAGCAGAATATTGTTCTAATGAAGGTTTTCCATTAAATGGATCTATAACGTACGTAAACAAATAATAAAAATTGCTACTCAGTTTGAATAATTTCTTATATTTCAGTACTGATAATGTAAATATTAAAGAAATTTACCAATGTCCATTAACTTGGAAGGACTTTGATCAATGCATCTCTATAATGTTAGCTGTTCCCGTGAATTTAGCATTGGACATGGATGCAGCATGGTCAGGTTATCAACTAAATTCTGAGCATTTAAATGTTATGTGGCATTCTATGGCGTCAAAATATATTCTAGCAACGGGATTCAGACTGTATCCTGTACCAGATGTGAACGTAATATTGAACGAACGGATTATCCTGTTATCGATCATTTTAATAATTTTTATAATATTTCTTTGGGTACTAAGATACATTGGTACAAAATATACGAAACTAAGGTAAGTATCCGTAGTACAGGTTTTTTACTTTTACTGAGAAATTAGATTCAGATTCGGGTTTGGATTCAGATATCGTTTTGTTGGAAGTCAACAACATTATTAGCAGACTATAACTTGTAACTAGTAATTAAAAAATGTTGGAAAATAATTAATAGGATACAAAAGTACGAGTGCTTATAATACATGACATAACGGTAAAATGAAGAAATATACGGTGCCTTAAACTTTGAAGAAAATAACATAAATTTATATTCATATTTGTAATAAAAGAACTAACTAAACTATACTTACTTGGGTACAATTATCATGCATTAGTTTTTATGTTACTGAATCTTTAAATCAAATGAAATACGGAATTCCTGAACCTTGTTTGCACTTCCAATAATTGAAGCAGTGTTAGCAACTCCTATAAAATATAATTCCCAGTTATACAAGAGAATATTTTTTTTCAGGCGAAGAAAATTAAGTGATACAGTTTCAATAGTTTCTGAAAATGACTATAACAATCAATTAGGATTACAGCCACATTATTTGCAAGAGACGCCACCATTGTTTGAAAATTCTTTTATATTTCCACCAGCTCACTCTGAAAATCACGCGTTTGAAGGCATTCAAGAGAAATTCGCTGGATGTAAGTAAAGAAATTGAATGGAAGTTTAAAACTTATACATTCACCTTTTTAGTTCCTGATGATGTATTTGACTATAAAACTAATGATGCAAATCCAGAGAGTCATGAACAAACATCTACAAATCAACAGTTCGTAATAGGAACCGAAGCCGAACTTGGATGTTCAGAGTCATAGGGAGTATAAAAATACAATGTCATGTATAGCAGCAGTATGCTTTATTATTAAAGGAAAAACAATAAATATACCTACCGCCCTCATTTATTGCTTTGCTTTAATAAAAATTGATTTTTAGACGTTTTTATAACATGTACTTATATAAAGAGCTGTATCTTGGCCAGTTTAACTTCAGTTTTAATAAGGCCGAAACGTGAATGTTTAATTGTTACAAATGCCAATTGAGCCTGACTGAGGGAAAAGTCTTGTTGATGTGATTGTTAATGATATTGTTTGATGTAATATAAAATACATGCATTTTTGAATTTGCGACCCTGAGACCACAACATTATTTATTTAAAAATTCATATAAGTAACCAAACCAAAGTTTACGATTTCCACTAGAGCTTCCGCAACGCACCTTATCAAAAGATTCAGAATTTTCAGTGCTAGACGTTGTTTTTGAAAATTGCGTATTTATGTGGTGCGGTTACTAATATACCTATAGCAAAGATTAATGTACATTAATCTTTGTCTATAGGTTTGTTTCATGAATCCTCATCCTTGACAATGATTTTTTTAAATTATTCAAATTCTAGGTTATGTAGAAAGTACATGTTTTAATGTAAAATACAACATAGGCCCGGTTGTACAATGAGCGTTTACCCGAAGTTCACGTTGATTCTCGGTTCAGCCGAGAAACTGAGTTGTACATTGTTGGTTTTGATGGTGAACTTGAACGCCCGAATATAAGTCGTTCAAGCCGAGGTCAACATTTTTTAACCTCACTCTTGAATGTTTTGATGTTTTATTTATATTTATGTTAATATTTGTTTTTTCAAAATTAATTACCTACAAAACTGGATGTGTGGGAAGGCATTACAGATGATGAAGATTTCTTAGAATTAGTAAATAATGTTGTTCATCATCGGGCCGCATATATTGAAATAGTCCAAATCATTTCAACGTTTGGAATGATCGAGAATTTAGAGCCCGGTTTCGTTTAGAAAAAGGAGTGATAATGTTTATTGTGGATTAGCTATTTGAAACAAATCATTTTCTACAGACATATATTAAGCACATCACTGTCATACTTTAAAGCAAGGTAAGAGGACAGTACCGCCGCCTTTTTCTCTGAATTAGGTTGTTCGATAACGTAGAGTTCCGGTTCACCCCATGGAGGATGCATGGGGTACCTATGTACCCAGGTGCTGTGACTTTTTGAGTCACCCTCCACAAATTCAAGATCACTAAATTGATTAAAATAATTTCCTCTTTAGCAGATACATCAGTTGCTCTTATATTTTCCATAATTATATAATATAAATTTGTTTATATAATCTACCGATTTAATATTCTAAGACTACGAAAATACAAATTAAAAAAACTGAAAACAACAACATAAATATAACTAAAAAATATCTATTTTATAGGTTAGATTGTTATTTTTTTTCTTCTCATTTTATAGGCTACATTTAACTAGTCTATAAAATGAGAAGAAAAAAAGGTTCGAGTAAACTTGTATTGGTACAACGCTCGAGACACTAAACTGAGTTCAAGAGTGAACTGAAAGTGAACTGCAGTTTACGTTAACTAATGGTAAACCGTCGTTTGTACAACCGGGCCTAAATATTATAAAATAAATAAATTTATACGTTAGAATACAGAACGGAGGTACGCCTATATTGATTTAGTAGGACCGCGCCTCACTTCTCTTGGCCGTTCTACTACTCAGTTAACAAGAATTAACAACGTGGACTATATTAGAAGAAGTGGATTTTTATCCGAAATATGAGTTGACTTCAGAATATTAAATATTCGTAAACGGAAAAGAATAGATCAAAATTATATTGAGTCAGAATGAAGATAATATAGTTTATTTAACTATATTATAAAATCACCTGGTTCTAAATTATGGGAATCGGCGATCAGATTTCATAAGATAAATCATAAATCTGATTTCACAAGATTTATACAAAATAAATTTCATTTTATGTAATACATAATTATTAAGAATTCTTGGAATGTAGGACAAATTATACAAATGAGTGGGAAGTTTTGATTTTTATTTAAGAACAAAAGTAAGCTATTTGCCACCAGAGGGCTAATGGCTTTCATACCGATGCTGGAATTATTTTCGCGCATCAACAACCTTTGAAATAAAATGACGTGTTCGGGAATTGCGCCCTAGTGAAAAATTGTGTGTTTACATTTGCGATAAATTTTGTGTATTGTTTTCGTTAACCTTAATTTCAAGATGCATCCTAATAGACGGAGAAAAAAGCGTCCTAATTATGGCATACGAACAGTGGAAGTGATACGAGGACCCAACGGTTTTGGTTTTACAATTTCTGGGCAACAACCCTGCATACTTTCGTGTATTGTAAGTAACTCACCTGCAGATCAAGCAGGCTTAAGGGCTGGTGATTTTTTGATATCCGTAAATGGTGTTTCTGTTTCGAAAATTGCACATGATGCTGTTGTTAGCCTCATCGGTAATTGTGTTGGACCCATTAAAATCACTATAGCAGAAAACTACTATTCAGATAGCAGCGATGAAGAATTTGAATGTAACAGAATTGTAAACAGTAGGAAGGCAAAGTATACTCAGAAACCACGGGCACATAGATTGTACAAAGCTGTTGAAACTTCCGAGAAAAATTCAATAAAAATGAGAGAATGCATGTCGAAGCATCTAGCAAATGAACCTAGGTTAAATGCGAATTTTTATGAGGAACAAGTGGTTAATGAACCTGTAAATGTTGCACAGTCTTTGTCTTTGGAAGATGATTCTGGTCCAATTGAATACAAAGTTTTAGTGGGATATTTAGGGACAATTGAAATGCCTAAACAATTATTGCCAAATTCAAGGTTGCAGACCGTTTGTAGTTGTATAAGAAAGTTGAGACAAGAGAAAAGAACACCCACAGCTGTTTTAATGACTATGCTACCCACATGCTTAACTTTAAAAAATGATTCTAGTAATATTTTAGCTATTTATCCAACTAATCGAGTAGTCTACGTAGGGTCAACAACTGATCGAGAATCAAGATATTTTGGTTTAGTTACGAGTGCTGTGTGTGATAATCGGCTTGAGGGTAATTTCTGGATGCAAGAGGACCGTAAAGCAAACAATTTAGATATGGATATTGAAATATCTAATAGTTGCCATGTTTTCGTCACAGATCCAAAAATTGTTGATCATAATATACATGCAAAACGCGCTGATAATTTTAAAATCAATTGTACTAGAGATGTTGTGACTGGAGCGTGTTTAGAATTTCCACATAGCTCCGTGTATATTGTCCATTTAATACAACATTTGTATAAATTACAAACGGAAGTAAACAATAAAAGACAAGATGCTGCTTTACCTGTTATAGCGAATTCACCACAGCCTAGTGCTTCTAGCAATTCAGATTCTGGAATTGGATTCCGAGATGATTGTGGTAACATCAGTGATAGAATATTGGTTGTCGAATTCCCTAAACATAGACCATTACCAAGTTTGACCATTAGTAACCGCCCTCATGCTATTGATGCATCTAATATAAGTTTGGATGCATTAGCGTTACCCATAAATAACGAGTATTCTAGACCATGTGAATTGAATAATTTTAGAGCTTTCGAGAGGCAGTTAAGAAATGATAATTGCAATGAAAGCAAACATTTTAATAATTTAAATAACGTCAGAGCTTGCGAAAATGCAGTGATAAAAAATAATATAGAAAAACCTGAAAGTTATTTAGTTAAACAGAATAACAGCAATTCATCAAACGAGTATAGTATACTGAATTGTCGGGCTATGGCAGGGCCATTAATAAAGCCCAATATTACAAGTGAGGATTTTAGCAGGTCAGGAGATGTAGATTCTGGACAAGTATTCTCAGAAAGAGCAATTGATGTACCTTATGACGATAATCAATCCAAAAATTATGATATGATGTCTGTGCATTCGACTGAGGAGTTGGATTTAAAAAGTTCAACAGATAACGTTTCAGTACAAAGTTCAAAAAGTACTGAAGTAACTACTGAGCCAAATCTGTTTCGTATACCATTTGAGACTAAAAAACACAAGATTTGCAAAATAATTAGCAGTTGTGATAATTTAGATAAATGTGGAAATAAATTGAATCAAAAAATTGTGTGCAGATCAAATTTTAGTTTTGAAAAGTTAAATGGCTTGGACCCAATGGAAAAGTTTGGTTATGGCAGTTTGCAGGACTTATCTGGTTGGACTGGTCAGATAGAGAGTACTAGGAATATAGCACAAAGTGAGCCAGATGTTCGCCTGCAAAGGCCAAACGAAACCATTATGGTGAGTCATATTGTTTATAGTATTTTTAGTATTCTATTGAATTAACAATATAGAGTTGTACGTGGTTATGGTATTAACAAAACAATTTTATATATTTTACTTCTTTATATGGTGAAATATGCAGTGTAAATTAATGATTATAGTACTATTGAGATTTATTTGTGCTATGTAGTTAAGTATCATGAGAAAGTTAGGTATAATAATACCTACCGTCATGCATTTCGATCGTATAAAATTTATATACATAGGCAAGTTATCTGCCAATGAGAGATCATTCCGATGACCACATAGGTAGGTAGGTATTCTTTGAAATGTAATTTTCGATAAGTTTACCAATAAAAGTGAGTTTGTTTTTCAATATATTAACAAAATTATACACATTGTTTCAACAAAAAAATCTAATTCCTCGGCGAATTCTATAAAATAGTGGATTCACTCTTTACCCCCTTATTTTTTGTACGTAAGCCAATAAGTTTAAGAGTTTCCATATATTTTTTTATTGATAATTTATTTTAAAATAATTTTAATCTCTTGAAAAATTATAATAAGATGATTACTTTTTTTTTTGTAAGGTCCGTTCGACATAAGTCCCCGGTTTCACTGCAGCCTCATGGGCTTATTGTGAAAAAGATGATTACTTAAAGAAAATTTGAAAAGTATCAGCCTTTGTGGGATGGTGAAAAGTAGGGATACGGTATCGCTTCAAAAGTATCGATACCCGATACCAAGTAAAGTATCGCATTTCGGTATCGATATGCTACTTGGTATCGAAGATCAAGCATCGATACTTCAAAGTATCGATACTCGATACTCATAAAAAAAAGTACCTATATTTAAAATAAAAAGTCAAAGTAGGTTTACAATGTTACAAATAAAATATTAGAAATAAAATATATACTATATTATCATTGCTGTTAAAATTATTTTTAATTTTGGAGGTAGCAGTTGCAGCAAAAAATTAATTTAAACATTGCTCCGCTTAGGGGGCTGAGGCGTCATGATAATTAAAATTTATACATAAAACAATAATTTAAGGTAGCAATTTTACGTTTAAACTCTTAACTCTTTCTATCTAGATTTCTAAAATCTAGGCCAAAATTATCAAATATGTCTTCTTCTTCTATGGCGCCACTCTTGAGAACACAGTGTCAAAGATTAATCTACACAATAGATATTCAGCGTATATGGGAAATAAAACAAAAATTGAAACTGTCTCGACACGAGCTACATCTATTAGAAAAACATGCAACCATGGAAATTATGGAAATTGTAGATGGCGTTATATGTATTGTGTTGAAATAAAATAATCATATGGGCAATGTTAGACAAGGACGAGTATACTTTCCCCTACGAGGTGGGAGTTTGTTTTATATTATAGGTATCATATATGTACTACTGTGCAGCAGTGTTTTTTGTTTAAAATTATATGGTATACGTATACCTATCTACGCAAAGATTAATGTGTATGGACGAAAATAAAAGAAATTACTATAATAGTATAAATATACAGGGCTGGTTTATTAAATGTTTTAGACAATAATTTTAAATGACTAAAATAATATTATTTTAGTCATTTAATTTTAAATTTCGGATATAAGGATGCAACAAAAAGTTATATTTAAATTAACGAAATTTGGCGTTATAGATAGGACTTCCGGTTATTACCTGATTCAGTTTTAAGGATCAAACTCAAACAGCAGATTCAACTTGTCGTTAACATTATGAAAAAATAAATCTCAGAGGCGGGTAAATTAAAGGGGCATACAGGCGTGAAATGCTACCCTAACTTTTTTATGCACATTTTTTGCGTGTGTTTCAATTCGGAGATGTAAAATCTAACAAATTATATACGTAATAAATGTATCCTTCTGTGATATTGATAGAAAGTCATCGTTATCGCGTAATATCGATTTTAAGAAATGTTAATATTAAAAAGGCTGTGCTTTTTACAAGTTGCTGAAGTAAATAAGGTTTGAAATTTCCAGCATGACAATAATTATTTAAAAAAATACGGTTTCGAAATGCAGGATGTAAAAAATTAGAATTTTTAATCTGTTTTTAATGAAAATTTAAATCTATTGAGAAATATGGTTCAGGGTTTTTGTGAAATGTATTTTACTCCAAAGATTCTACTCATCGATTATAACCGAATTAATTTACTCAAAAATATCTATACTAGTAAAATAACACAATTATCACAATTAGGTTCAAATTCTGCAACGCCGAATTGAAAAAAAACTTACAGTCTCCCTAATATTGGTTTTTGTGCAATGATCATAAAACTTTAAAAAACTAACGATTTATGTAGATTGTATTGTTAACACGTTTCGTAAAAAGCTTTAAAAACCCACCAACAGGGTGTTAAAAGTATCACGACAATAACTTTTTTCATGTTTTAACAAGTACAATCGTCTGCTTCAGATTGATCCTTAAAAACTGAATAACAGTTTCTCTATATAAAAAAATAAAACTCGTAAATATCATCCCCAAACATTTAATTTGAATACAATTACATAACACCATATTTGAAAGTAAATAAAAAAAAACAGCATTACCTAGTTTGACAGATTTGCAAATTGCAAATCAAAGTATCTATGTATACAGGGTGTTGCATAAGTACTTGTACAAACTTTAAAGGGTGATTCTTTGACTAATTTTAAGATACAAATTTCATATGTACATGGGTCCGCTACGGCTTGGTTTTCGAGATACAGGTAGTTCAAAAATACTATTATATTTAGGATTATATGCTTGTTCAATAGCATCGCAATTTGGTGCAATTCGGGATACAGGTGTATTGATGACACCAGAGCTGTCAAAAGAACTAATAAAAAATACGAAAAATAACAAAATACAAATATCATTCAAAAGACAACAATGCTCATAATAGTCGGTACCAAGCCAAATAGGTAGTAGGTAAATATAGATTTATTTTGTTTCGGGCTTGGGCTTGGCACCGACTTATTGTAATCAAAACTACCCACCAAACGGATACATTTAATTTTACGCAGATGCTCAAAATGTTAACTTTCTTTCATTAATAGAGACCTGTGAAGTGACCTTACCTCTTACGCCCACGTATTAAGTACTAAGTTTCAGTTATCAGTTACAATTTTTTATTTTCCAAGAAAGCGATACGAGATATTTAAAACGGCATTGCGCCGCCCTCATGTATACCTCCGGGGGCGGCATCGAAAATCGCTACACGTCACAAACTTGTAAATGCTTAGAACTACCCCTATATCAAATTTCTATTTTCTATCTTTTTTGTTTCATACCCAAAGCCCTATTCCTACCGAACTTATTATTTACCCGAAGAAACATTAAAAAGAAGTAAAATTTAAGTACCTAAACCGATAAAGTGGAACTTATACCTGATGAAGAGACACACTATTATAATAGGTATACCTAATATAATATAGGTAGCACTGATAATTTTTTTATTATAGGTATTATAAGATCTACAACAATCTTGTTACATCTTTGCCACATTGTCTACGTGAAACATTTAGTCAAAAGTATGTTTCTATCTAAAAGCTTTTCATTTAACGATTGTTCGCCACTGATCATGGGACTGGTCTAGTCTTGAAACATGTATGACATGGATTAAATATTATTATATTAAATTTAATTCATAGAGATTAGGCTTTTATTTCAATACTGTACTTGTAATAAATCACCCTGTGTGTTTCTTTTACCGACGAATTGGCAACAGCACGACACACACCACATTCGCTTGTTTTTTTTTCTACCCTCCCTGCGTATCCCCTCCAGATTAATACAGAATTTCATCAATTTCTCTCTCTGACAATACAGCATTGCCGGTGCATATCTGTTGCAAATGATCTAAATAATTGTTATACGTTGCGTTTTGTTTTTGATATTAATAAACTACAAAACGGTTTCTGGCTGTGACAATACTGCTCTATGCTTTACACGCTAGTCTACGCCACGTAGTGGCAGGCATACTTAGAGATGTTCTGATTTTAATGCATTGGGCTGACTATCTATTGTGTAGATTAATCTTTGACAGTGTTAAAGCGTTAAGGCATGTTGGTATCGATACTATGATTTAAGGCGTGTAAGTATCGATACTGTTTAAGTATCGATACCGTACTAGTATCGAAGTATCGTTCGTATCCCTAGTCAAAAGTTTATTATTTATTTTATATTAAGGGGTCTTCTTCCAATGAAATTTTAAACCTACCTTAATTACATCTACTTTGCAATAGCTGACACCTAATGCCGACAAAAACAAGCCCATAAACTATAATAGAGGCTGTTGTACAACAATTTTTAAAACTATTCAAATGGTAACAAAAAATATATTTCTAAAATCTAAAATATTTTTAACCGTGCAAAATAAAATGCATAAAATATGTTTATTATACAGAACATACATTAAAATAAGAACAAACAGTAATTTACGTAACAAGTCCGGAAAATAGACTTTTTTGGACGAATAGTGAAAATTCTAGGACGAGCCGAAAATTCGGAAACCGGTCGAGATATGCAAATGAAATTTGGTGGGTTTTAAGATGTACTTATAGCTCATTTTTAGCTCTCCATATCATATATGTAATATATGTATATATGGAGACTATTAGTTTCATGAAAAAACATTTTTTTTTAATTTCACCGGAAATACTTGTTTTTGGTCATTTTATACATAAATAAGTAGTTTTAAAAAAATGTCTGTCTGTCTGTCTGTCTGTCTGTCTGTCTGTATGCACGAAAACGCAAAAACCGCTTAACAGATTTTAACCAAATTTGGTACAAAAATACTATAGGACATGGCAAGGAGCTGATTAGATTTTGGGAAACATTGAGCGTAGGCAAGGGGTTTAAAAGAGGGTTCAAAAATTAAAAAAATTCATAGTTCTTAAACTTATCCAAAATACTGCATAATTGTTTACGCATTTAATTGAATATAACCTAGAATATTTAACATAAAATATTAGACCACATTGGCGTTCGAAAATAGTGTAAAATGGGGTAAAAAATATTTTAAAAAAACGTACTTCTTAAACATAGCAGAAATATTAACTAATTATTTATAGCTTTAATAGAATATAACCTATAAAATGTGTCATAAATAACTTACTTTCATAGGCGTTCGTAAATAGTGGAAAAGGGGTCAAAACATAAAAAATATATATTTCCTAAACTTATTCGAAATATGGAATAATTTTTCATAGTTGTAATAGAATATAACCTAACAAATGTTACATAAAAGAATTGGTTCACACAGGCGTTCGAAAATAGTCTAAAAAAAGGGTCAAAAACTAAAAAAAAATGTTTCTCAAATATACCAGAAAAATTGGCTAATTATATATTGCTTTGATATAAGATAACCTAAAAAATGCAGCATAAAATTTTTATTTACATAGGCGTTCGTAAATAGTAGAAAAAGGGGTAAAATAAAAAAAAATTAAAATGTAAAAATTTTTATATTTAACTATATGAATTGGTGTTAAAAATACACGACAAAAATTAATGTACCATAGGCGTCCGTGAAAATTCTATAAAAGGGTCAGAAAAAAATTGTATCCGTGATAACATAAAAACCACTTAACGCATTTTAACCACATTTGGTACGAAAATACTACAGGATATTTATAGGTGGTGATTAATATTGAGCGTAGGCAAGGGGTTTAACAGAGGGTTCAAAATTTAAAAAAATCATAGTTTTTAAACTTATGCGGAATATTGAATAATTTTTCATAGTTGCGATAGAATATAATCTAAAAAATGTTACATAAAAGGATTGGTTCACACAGGCGTCCGAAAATAGTCTAAAAAAAGGGTCAAAAACGAAAAAAAAAGTGTTTCCCAAATATACCAGAAAATATGGCTAATTATATATAGCTTTGATATAAGATAACCTAAAAAATGCAGCATAAAATTATTATTTACATAGGCGTTCGTAAATAGTAAAAAAAAGGGGTAAAATGAAAAAAAATTAAAATGTAAAAAATTTCATATTTAACTAGTTGAATTGGTGTTAAAAATACACGAGAAAAATTAATGTTCCATAGGCGTCCGTGAAAATTCTATAAAAGAGTCAGAAAAAATTTGTATCCGTGATAACTCAAAAACCACTTAACGGATAACCTAGAACATGCAGCATAACAATTTTGTTTACATAGGCGTTCGTAAATAGTAGAAAAGGGGGCAAAATAAATTTTATAATAAAACTAAAAAAAATCAATTATTTTGCGTACAAGAACTTGGCCTAGATCTGAATTATAAAATATCTGCGTATAAATAGTGCCTCCAAAGAGAAGAAAAAGGCACAACACTCGATACTTAAAAAAAAATAGCTGATGTCTAAAACAAAACAAAAATTTATTAAATTTAGATAAATGACAAAAAGGTCATAAATTATTACTTTTACACTTAAATATGGAGAGCTATTCGTGCCTCGGGGGCAACAGTTTATTTGACATGCAATTAAGAATTTTATGTTCATCATTGGCGCGCATACAGGTAATAATCTCAATATTATTAAAGAAAAAAAAATGAACGCCGCTGAGATATTTCAAAATAAAAATTATTTTTGAAATCTTCATAAGATGTTTTATTTTTTTTGCATAAAAATGTCGACCCCTACGAAAAAAAGGCAAGAGAAATTGAACGAGGATTTCAAAAATAATTTTTATTTTGAAATATCTCAGTGGCGTACCATTTTTTTTCATTCAAAATCTTGAGATCATTATGCCCGCCAATGATGAACATAAGATTTTTATTAATTGTATAAGATTACCTATCTTGAACTATGTTTATAGGAACTTTTTTCTTAAAATTCATTGTTTGATCACCTGCATTAATTTGTAATAATACATAGAGAACACCCTGTATAAGCGGCCATTCTGTGGTCTTATGTTTAACAAGCGCAAACAACTTTATTTTATGGATAACCTGGTACAAAGTATTCAATAAATTCTTTGAGGCATAACATATTCTTCCATTTTTATGTGCTAAAACAAACAATTACGAGTATGAACAATTAACAGGAACATCATGATTGTACATTCTTAGTATTGTTAATTGTTGGGTGGTTAATGCCCGTATTCCCCCCATACTTTACAGAATACTCGTATACAGTAGATCTCATTATTTAATGAATCATTATTAACATTGGATTCTCATGGTTGGAGCAGTTTTTCTCTTGTGCTGTGCGGCTTAGTTTATTATGTACTCAGTGATTGCTACTAGGCAGCGCAACATGCAGTATATGTAAACAAAAACATTCAGAAAGAACTTTAAATAATGTTTTTATATACTGCAGTTTGTGAATTATTATATTTAGTATAATATTGATACGCGGATATAAGTATAACGTTTAAATTGTGATACATAGATTGTTAAATAAAAAGTATCCGCGTTAAGTGCGTTTTAGTTTTGGACATGTTGCGTTATTTAGCACGCAAGATTTAAAACTTGAGGATATACAAAATACTTTTAATTTTTTATTAGGAAAAATATAAAAGTCATGGAAGTATGCATGTAAGTTTAATTTTTGTTCTCATTCAAATAGTTTTAGTAAGTATTTTTTATTGAATCGACCTTTAGAAAGTAGTTTAATTGATTTAAAGGTCGTGAGACCTGTAATTGTTTTTAAGTAGAATAGAATCTGAATTATTTAATGAAAATATATTGTTTTTTGTGTTGTGCGAAACCATAAGATATATTCAGCACAGATTGAGGAGGTATTTGTAGAGATAAATACTATCCATCCCCTTTCAAATAAAAGAAATAATGTAGAATCATAATTTTTTAAATATAATTTTACTATAAGTGGAAATGAAATTAAGGCAACTAGGCCTCAAAAACCCCTGTTAGCTCTCCTTGGTTATCTTCCGCATTTTTCCGACGAAGGTATTTTTTCAGTTTTATTGGAGATAATCTCTTTTTAGGCTAAATTTTCTTCAAATGGGTACATATTTTTTAGGTTTTTTATTTATTTTAAACAGAGTTGGTCCTTTAGCAAACGATATTATTGACACAGTGGCAGATGTTGTAGTTCTATTATACTATACGTCACTGTTCACAGTGGTATACAATGAATAATTTGAGAAGTTCAAGTAGCTTTCAATAATTTACTTCACGGAATTGTTGATACATTACGGAGCTAATTAGCTCCATGCTATAGCTTACTTATATGCAGGCAACAGTGACAAACCGTCAAACATGTTGCTGATAACCATAAGCTTAGGCTGAATATGTCAAAGTTAAAGCCAGTTATTCTCTAGATTTCTAAATAGTCTTGCTATCCAAATGAGAATGATGCAGTTCCTATCGACACTACCTGACTCACCTCTGTGCAGAGTGGGTGAACTTAAGGACGAAACGGTGCAGTACTTGCTTTGCGTTTCGGATCTACGGGAATCCACCCTAGGAGAATATTGGCCAACCTTGGAGTCGATAAGGACGGCATCCTAGGGATTGTCGCCGCCTTTTTTATAGGATTAGTGTGGGCGATAATGTGGGGTATTTGGTTGGCCCGTGGTGGACGTACAAGGGGTTGAGTAGGTATTGGACGTTAGAAAGGACCCGCAGTAGTTTTTGTCTGTTCAAAATATAATAATACGTGTTTGTTATCATTACAATCTTTGATTTACTTTCGTTTAAACAGACGAGTTGCAGTTTACTTGACATGAAAGAGTTACTAGCTTCTTACAGTTTAGTCTTAAGGTACCTATGTAACTATATAGGTGAACAATTTAATTAATTAATATCCTATACATAAATAATATATGCATATGGTTACATAAAAATTTTATGTAAATACATACGTATATTTTTTCTATAATGGTCCATTTTAATAATGTAATGTTATTCATCATTATATAGAGGCAGTTATAAGGCGCCACGATAAATATGCATGCCTGTTAATCTAGCAAATGGTTTATATTACATATTAACTTCTTTGTACATCATGTTCACGGTAAATGTTATGTATCTACCCATTATTTATAATAAGTCCTTGAGTAAAGATTTCCGGAAAAGTGACTATTTTGGCACCAACAACGATCTTCCCATATGTGGATTGAGATTTTAGCGTTGGTGTCAATTGTCAATGTTTAAGGCAACGTTGGACGGTTTCCGTGTCGTCGGCTTTTTTTTTGACGAAACATCAAAGAGATTTGTCCCAATGTTCATGCTGCCGACCACACTTTGGCGTTGAGGGAGATTATATTGAATAAAAGAACTAAATTCATATTTGCATTTTTGCGTTCAATACTTTTCAACCAACTATAAGTCAAATATTTACCAATTCTATATTATGTATGTTACGTGATTTTATTACTCTTGTACGAAATTATATTTTTATGTAAAAATAGGCCATAATTTTTTAGACTAATAATTCTTTCTCATGAGTGATATATTTATTTATAACTATATAGGTACTTACGTCTAGCTTTTTCAAATATATAATATGGTTCAGGAAAAGTATACATTTAATGCCAGCAATATATTTTCTGATTTTCCTATATAGTTACTATTTATAGAAATGAGTTTTTCAAAACTATTTTACGAATCGGTAATATATCAGGAAATTGCTATTTCGTAATTGCTCAAGTAAGTATATTTTTTAATCTGTACTTAAAAATATTGATGAATTGTTGCCTATCCAATTATTATTTTTTAAATTCCTTGTGCTATTCGTTTTCCCTTTTTTGTGTGATAAATAAAATATTAGACTATATAAACATATATTCATGAAAGTAACGAATTTTAAAGAAAATTTCTTCCGAAAAAATCCATAAAACTTTAACTCTAATCTAAAAGAATTGGTTTGATTGCTGTCATTAGCAGCGAAACAAAATAATATCTTATATACGAGGGTTGCCTTTTATATTTTGGGATTAGAGAACAAAAACAAATATTAATCATCGAAAATCACTTTATTGTTTTTCAAAATATTCCCCATGAAGATCTATACACTTTTGCATGCGTTTGAAACAATTGTCGAACCACTTTTGCCACTCTGATTGAGGTATCTCCAAAACATGCATTCTGAATGCAGCAACCGCTTCTTCAGGTGTCGAAAAACCTTGACCTCCCAGTTTGTTTTTTACGTACGGGAATAAAAAGAAGTCATTCGGTGCCAAGTCAGGACTATACAACGGATGACTCATCAAATCGATGTTTGTGCTCAAAAATGCAGTTGTTTGAGCCGATGTGTGAGAGCTCGCATTGTCGTGTTGAAGAGTGATCCCTCTTCGGCAGTTGGTTTTTCTGATTTCTTGGAAGACACCTGGCAAACAAATGTTTTGTGTACCACTCAGGATTGACTGTTCTGCGTTGTTCTAGTGGTACGGTTGCGACATGTCCAGTTTTTTCGAAAAAACAGGCGACCATTTGCTTGGAACTGCGCGAAATACCTTGTGTTTATTTTAACATAACTGCTTTGTTTGATTTATCTATTCTTTGAATGTTTGTTATAAAATAAACGCCAGAATACGTGATTGCTTAGATGTTGCCGAAGAATTGTTGGATAAGTCTATTTGTTTGTTTCAAAATTTCGATTGTCGTGGCGGTTATGATGTCATAAGCGTATTTCTAGATCAGAACGCATTGCATATATTTATTCTTCACTTTACCTATCATTACGCTTTCTTTATCATTATTTTTCCCTTTATTCCCTCAAACAGGATGTTTAACATATTTATACCTATGTAGGTAATAATATCATCATGTTTGTTTATGTATTTTGTCTTGCTCCAAAAGTATTAAATATGCTTCTCAAGTACTTAGTCACATCACCTCAGTAGCCGTAAACTGGTTCGTAGAATTTAAATTATCATACCAATAATATAATGCCAAATTCGTTTACTGCTTGCAGCTGCAGTCGGGTAAGGCTTTCATCGAACAAAGGGCCGTGGCAAAGTGATCCGTATATGCCGTTATATGTTCGGTGATATTATCTTGAACACACTATATCCTCCTAGACTTTGAATTTTGAGCATTCATGGGTGTATTTATATTAATACATATTATGGGTTGTATAAATTCGTAATGTTATTTCTTGATATCATCGATGCTCTGTTGTAATATGACCCAAATTTTTATTTGATTTGACCTTTAGAACTTACTCGTACAGTCAGTCGGGCTCCATGTTATTGCGTGTTTTGTAAAATGTTTTTGTCTTCTATTCTTCGATTGTGTTGTACAATGAATACCATGTAATCAAATCGACGTTATCTGATTGTTTTTTTTTCATACTTCCCATTCATTTGTATGTAATATACAACATAAAAGTAAGTCCAATACTTAATAGGTAAGTAGGTAAAAAGAAACTTTCCACAATAATAAAAAAAATAAAATAAATAAATGTTTATTAATCTCAAAAATTTTACAAAATACACAATAAATTCCCACGTGACATAGTCCGTGTGTGGAATAGAACTTATACACTATTGCAAGTTAGATAAATAAACAAATTTAATTTAAAGTTAAGGAGCCCTAAAAATACACATAGAAAAGAAAAGAAAAACATACGGAGTTAGATCCATGGTAAATGGGGCAAATTTCATTCATCTATCGTTTTTTTAGTTTTAGACGGTACAATTGGATTCCTCAAAGATTTTTAAAAGAAAAAGTTTCAGTCAATCCACCTCAGAAAATTTATAAAAACATCTCTTTGCCCATGAACGGAAGTATTGAAAGTAAATAATTTAAAAAAGATACTTTATATATTTTTTTCTGTGACGGGAAAAAAGTTTGACATATTTACTGTCTTGACAGGTAATAAAATGTCACTTTTTATCCCCGGGAAAAAAGTGAGTACTTTTTTCCCGGACACATAAGTAACGGTAGATATTTAATTTTAGGAAATTTTATTATACAAAAGTTACATTTCCTTTATATATCAAAACTGGCAATAATTTGTGACGCTACTTTTGCTGCTTCTACTGACTCCGGTGGAGTGTTTGCAATTTTTAAATTAATTCACAGATTGAAATTGACAGATATTTGATTATTTTATTTTTAAAACTTCAAATTTCACTTGGATGATTTTCTGACTTTTTTCAATATTAAATCGAAGTTTTTCCCGTCTCAGAAAAAAATAGTGTATCATACACGGGAAAAAAGTTAGATTTTAGCTCTCGGTTTTTTGTCTCCCTCCGCTGCGCGTCGGGAGACAACACAACCTCGAGCTAAAATCTAGTACTTTTTTCCCTTGTATAATAAATAACTATTTTTCTGTGACGGGAAAAAAGTTTGACATATTTACTCTCTTGACAGGTAATAAAATGTCACTTTTTATCCCCGGGAAAAAAGTGAGGGAAAAAAGTGAGCACTTTTTTCCCGGACACATAAGTAACGGTAGATATTTAATTTTAGGAAATTTTATTATACAAGTTACATTTTCTTTATATATCAAAACTGGCAATAATTTGTGAGGCTACTTTTGCTGCTTCTACTGACTCCGGTGGAGTGTTCGCAATTTTTAAATTAAATTACAGAATGAAATTGACAGATATTTGATTACTTTTTTAAAACTTCAAATTTCACTTGGATAATTTTTCTGACTTTGTTCAATATTAAATCGAAGTTTTTCCCGTCTCAGAAAAAAATAGTGTATCATACACGGGAAAAAAATTAGATTTTAGCTCTCGGTTTTTTGTCTCCCGACGCGCAGCACAACCTCGAGCTAAAATCTAGTACTTTTTTCCCTTGTATAATAAATAACTATTAATACCCTAACTTGCCCTTATTTTTGATGCAAAAAAATATAACAATTGGCGGTTGCCATTTAAAAATTTTGAATTTTGACACTTTTTTCAATTTTATTTTATATCCTTTTTTTTTTTCAAATACGCTCTTTTAATATTTATTAAAAAAATATACATAGGCACCTAAAGTAGGTCTATAACTAATAGGATATCCTAACAAATTAAATTATTAAAGCTTCCATATAAAAAAAAAATGTAATTAGGTATTCTTTAATCTGCAAACGTCATTTTTGACATAAAATTTAAAATATTTCGAAAACGGCTGGATTCCAAAAAACATATAATTTATATAGGGTCGTATTTAAAATAAAGAAGTTTCCACCCATTTCCGGTATTCGATTCTTGAAAACATTTTAGCCGAATTGGACTTGACGACCCAAGTACTGCACGAGATTTTCAGATACAGTGTAGTTTCTCCATAATCGATCGAAAATTGATTAAATATGCGAAATTCTATAATAGTTTTCAAATGTAAAATATGTCTATTTCATTTTTAGAACAACCGGTATATCTTTGGCAATTAAATTCCTGAAAATTAGATTCACGATCTTGATAATGTATACAGGGTGGTCCAACGAAAAGTTTGCACCTAGCTTTTCTCTTTTTTTTGTAGTCGAATGCGAAAATGCTCGGACACGTCGATTTTGCTTTTGAGGGGGACACATTTTAAACATATTTTTCGATCTGCGCCTTTAACCCCCTAGCGGGGGTGAGTAACAACCCTAAAATTTTAAATGGAAAGAGGGGTCTAATGACATATCATTTGAAAGGACACAAAATTGTCTTTCTAATGATACCCTATTTGTCGAATTTTACTAAAACAGTTAATACGAAAACGACTTTAAAGACATTAAGCCGATAATTTTGGTATTAATGAGAAATACAAATAAGTTTTAATTATTACGACTGAAAACAACTACAATCATTTCTAAATTATTTACTTTGAAGAAAAACGGGATTTCAAAAACACTATCTTATTTATCAGAACTAAATTCCTCACTAATCGTTTGCGTTTTTTGTTGAAATAAAAACTGCAGATACGTGTAGGAAAAGAATTTACACCGTTTATTTTAGTCTTTTCATTGATTCAGTTTGGTTGCTTCTCAAGTTATTTTACTTTTACCGTACAAAATGATTTATTCCATTCTAGAACGAGTTGAAATTGTTAAACTTTATTTTCAAAATAATAGTAGTGCTAGACTTACGGCTCGCTTATTTAATGAGAGACATCCCGATAAAAATGTGAATGATGTGTACGTTGGCAAGTTAGTTAAAAAGTTTGTAGATACCGGATCTGTCTGTAATGTAAAACACCAGCCGCAGAAACCGATCAGAAATGAAGCTGTGGAAGTCGCTGTTTTAGGGCATGTTGAAATGGATCATAGTCAAAGTACCCGTCAACTAGCTGAAGCCTCAGGTGTCTCCCGTTCGTCCATAATACGAATTTTAAAAGCGTACAAATTTCATCCGTACAAAATCAAATTAGTACAGGAACTAAATGAGGATGATCCTGATAGAAGGCTGCAATTTTGTGAAGCAATGAGCCAGCGTTTAATTGAAGATCCGCAATTATTATTTAACATTTGTTTTTCCGACGAATGCACATTTTATTTGAATGGAGCTGTAAATAGGCACAATTGCCGTTACTGGGATGACAGTAACCCACATTTATTCCGTGAGGTTCATACCCAGTATCCTCAAAAAATAAACGTCTGGTGTGGCATATTAGGAAATCATATTATAGGACCACTTTTTATTCCTGGAAATTTAACTGGTGAAGTGTACCTAAACATGCTTGAAGACACAATTGATCCTTTAATAACACAAATAATAGAAGATGACCAAAATCATACTGCTGATCGGCTTTATTTCCAGCAAGATGGAGCACCTCCGCACTATGTGGCTCCTGTAAGACAGTTCTTAGATGACCGGTTCCCTGGACGGTGGATTGGAAGGAGGGGCCCAATTGAATGGCCTGCCAGGTCACCGGATTTATCGCCTTTAGACTTTTTTCTTTGGGGGCACTTAAAAAATAAATGTTTTGCCACGAAGCCCGAGTCCATAGAAGATCTTCGCCAACGCATTACAGAAGAGTGCAGAAACATAACACCTGATATGCTACAAAATGTTAGAAATAGATTTGAACAAAATCTGTATTATTGTATGGAATCAAATGGGTCACATTTTCAACATTTGTTAATGTAACGTTTTAATAAATCAATTTAACAGCTTGTTTACTTTTTTTACAAAGCAATGTTAAAACTAACAAACATTGGAATGTACTAACGATTGCAGGTGTTTTCACTCGCAATAATTAAAACTTATTTGTATTTCTCATTAATACCAAAATTATCGGCTTAATGTCTTTAAAGTCGTTTTCGTATTAACTGTTTTAGTAAAATTCGACAAATAGGGTATCATTAGAAAGACAATTTTGTGTCCTTTCAAATGATATGTCATTAGACCCCTCTTTCCATTTAAAATTTTAGGGTTGTTACTCACCCCCGCTAGGGGGTTAAAGGCGCAGATCGAAAAATATGTTTAAAATGTGTCCCCCTCAAAAGCAAAATCGACGTGTCCGAGCATTTTCGCATTCGACTACAAAAAAAAGAGAAAAGCTAGGTGCAAACTTTTCGTTGGACCACCCTGTATATAGTTTCGTAATCAAGTTTTAATTTACTATTTACTGTTCATTATTTTTATTTTTGTATATAAGTTAGTAGTGCCCTTGTATTGTGCTATTTCACCTGTAAGTTGATGGCTGTGTAATTTAACGCTGGGAATGTAAACTTTAGAAACGTGTTTTCTTAGTTTATTTTTTAATTGTTCTCGTTATTGCATTAAATTCAAGAGGGATATTATTTTTGATTGCCTCTAATGACTTCTATTTTTTTATAGCAATTTTATAGTCATGCTACTAATTAACTCTGTAAAATGAAATATTTTTCCTATATGACATACTTAGAAATTGAAAGGTATTTTATAGTCTTTGAAATGTCACATTGTGCATTTAAAGCAGGTAGTCGTGAACCAAATTTTAGATGAAATCTATTTGCTTGAAGCATCAAATATTGTTTGAGGGTTTTGTGGCATCATTGATAGAGCGTTCGCTTCGCATGCGGAAGGTTATGGGTTCGAATCCCAGCTCTGTCAATACTTTTTTTTTCTAATTTTTGAATAAAGTAGTTAGTTTGTTCCGTTAGTTTATTGGAAATAATGAAAATAATACAATTATAATAATATTAATCATTAAAATTCTGTTTCGTTACGCAGGTCATAGATTTTTGATTATATCTTGTTGGGAAAGTTTTGGGGCGATACAACCGATTTTGTATCGCTCTTAACACAACATTAATGTTAATACTTAATGTGTTCTGGCGTAATATTCACAATTACTATGTTCATAACAAATTATTTCTATTAATTAACCCTAATTGAATTGTTGGTTAAATATACGCGCATAAGTCTGCACAACTATCTCCATTACATTTCGCCTACAGTAATTATTTAGTTAATAAATAGTATGACAACAAACAAAGGAAGTTTAGTGGTTTTGTTGTGTTTCATATCAGTTTTAGGAAAAAATGTGAGGCCATATTAAACACATACATACCATTTATTGCATTACATACTTAATTTGAATTCTGTAAAGATCAAGCTTACGTGAACCTAAATATTTGCGATTACTAAACTATGCGTGCAATACCATCTTGTGTTAAAGTAAAATGGAATGGTAATTGTACATTATTAGTCAGGTGAGATTTTCCAATTTTTTCGTGAAATTTGTCTTTGATTAGTTGGTAATGAATACAACAAAGGTTGGTAATATCGCCCTCATTATTCTACAAACCTTAAGAGGATTTCAAATTGAGATCACGGTATATTTGTAAATATAAATATTTATAAAGTTATAGTGGTATTAAATGAATAATCGGTTTTAAAATTTGACAAATTACGCGAGAACATATATATACGACGTTTATTTTCTCCAATATTATTTTTAATTATATCTACGAGTATAAAGAGGTATGATGGAAATTAACTATTTTTCATTATAAATTAACAAACTTATATTTATAGTTAGTATAATACTATTTATAGTTAGTATAATACCTCTTCTTCCTCACGAAGCATTATTTAACCTGTGGATAAAAGAATTCTGAAATATGGTAAAGAAATGTGACTACTCTTTGGTTTGGGCCCCTCCATGCGATTTGACTACATATTTGGTCGTGAACCAACTTAGTTTCGAACAGAATGAGTGGGTCTGAACAGACGCAAAGTATTATAATGAGTATCAAATCAAGTTTGATTGATCCCTTTAAAGACATTTCGCCAAAATTTGAAAATGAACTCTTGCTGGTTTTTAGGCAATACGCTTTCATGCAAATTTATCAAAATTTTTTAAACACTAGTGTAATTACCTCCGAGAAGGTTACTTATTACAATAATTTTTTGCTGTTTATCCCAATAATTTCTTTGCGAAAATAACCCGTCGCATCATGAGAGATTTTTTTGTAGCTTTATAAGATATGGCTCAATATCGAAAGCTTTTGATCGTTGTTGGCTTCTTTAAAAATACATATAGGAAATCCAAAACACTTTCTTGTAGCCTTTACCGACCGATAAAGTTTTTGAGTGTATAGATCTCTTCAGGTGGTGGTTAACGGTGTCTTTACTGACTTCACAGGTAATTAATTTTATTAAATTGCACTATTTTAATCACGCCTATGAAACTGTCAAAGTACGCCTCAACCAGTAGCGTGCCTTATAAGGGCATAGCATAGGCTCTAATTCGCTCTTTGCTCTATAGTGCAAACGGAAAATTGAACGTATAATCTAACTATTATACGACAGTATTATGATCTATTATTTTTGCGTTTCCCTACCAACATTTCTTTTAAGAGCGGTTGGCAATGCAGCTTTGTTCATTACTAAGCCGTCGCCTGCGCCATTTATGTAACTTCAATAATGTTTTCCTTTTTCCTTTCAATTCCGTCTAAAAATTTTCTGGTTATTTTACGAGGGTTGCCTTTTATATTTCGGGATTAGAGAACAAAAACAAATATTAATCATCGAAAATCACTTTATTGTTTTTCAAAATATTCCTCATGAAGATCTATACATTTTTGCTTGCGTTTGAATATATTATCGAAGCACTTTTGCCACTCTGATTGAGGTATCTCCAAAACATGCATTCTGAATTCAGCAACCGCTTCTTCAGGTGTCGAAAACCGTTGACCTCTCAGTTTGTTTTTTACGTACGGGAATAAAAAGAAGTCATTCGGTGCCAAGTCAGCACTATACGGCGGATGACTCATCAAATCGATGTTTTGGGTGCTCAAAAATGCAGTTGTTTGAGTCGTGGTGAAGAGTGATCCGTCTTCGGCGGTTGGTTTTCCTGATTTCTTGGAAGACATCTGGCAAACAAATGGTTGTGTACCACTCAGAATTGACTGTTCTGCGTTGTTCTAGTGGTACGGTTGCAACATGTCCAGATTTTCCTAAAAAATACGCGACCATTTGCTTGGAATTGCTTCGTGCGCGAACAACTTTTGTTGGATTTTGCTCATCTTGAAACACCCATACAGTCGACTGCTGTTTACATAAAAAGGAGGGATGTATCTGGGCTTAGTTTTGTAATGAATAACCGCTTTTTTGTTTGTTAATAAGGTATAACGCTGTCAAAACGTTTCCCAGCTCGAGTAGCTCCTCTTCTAATACCGCATTCGCCACTTCCGTTTCATCAAATGGGGAGACAATGATCCATGGTGGTATTTCCATCATCAGAATATCTTCAAATCTATTTTTGAAGTCATCGTGCATTTAAATGTTGAACGCATGAATATCCTCATCAAGACATTCTGCCTTTGAAGTTTGGAAACTGGGATAATTCGCGCCGACTAATATTTTCCTTCATAAATTTCAATTTTCCAAGTAAAGCCAAAATGACACCCTTTGTTGCTGGTAAATCTAGGCTGTCCCCTTGTGACTGCAGGTCTGTCAAACACGCGATGTCTGATTTCAATTTGATCAGGTTTTCTGTGAAATCTGGATTTTTACTTTCAAAAAGTGAGTAGAATCTTGATAAACATGCAATAAATTAAGGGAGGTTTTAAAAAATTAAATTAATGCTATATAAACAGAGGCTATCTGGTCCTAACTGAAAAAAAATCCTAAGCCTGTGCTGTGGAGCAACAAATTTGCTATATTAATGTTTCGCCTCATCTGTTGCATGAGAACCGTAGCTCCTAAAAAATCTGAAAATTAGAATCTTAAAGCTCAAAATGCTTTATTAAAGTCTCAATATGACAATTTCTCACCGAAATACAGCCTGTCAAAAATCGCCGAATTTTTTTTATTTTTCTGCTTCGTTAACTTTTTGAGTCTTTTTGTACTATAGAGACCAGATAATTTTTCGTGGACCCCCATTTTTTTTCAAGCCAATGTAGATCCCCAAGAGGCCTCCGTGGACCTCTGGGGGTCCACCTGGACCACTTTGGGAAGCACTGATCTAAACCATCTTGTAAACTCAGTGGGAGACACCTCCAACACTTTTTCTTCTGAACATATGAGAGGACCGTCTGTATTCAACTATGATTCCAGTTTACACTTACAGCTGTTTATGGCAGTAACGGATCTTGTAAGGAAAAATCAGAGTAGCTGATTTTAGATGGAATATCTTCTTTTTTATGTTTTTTTTAGAAACTTTTTCATATTCATTCAATTGAAAAGTCAGTTTCACATTGGGATTTTTGTATTTCGTCAAAAAGTTAAATCAGCACTTTAACTGGGAATACTGGGTTTGGTTCTAGACATGTGATTGATGCAACTAAATATCATCCTGTTTATCATTGTTTACAACAAAAAGGCTTAATTCAAGATATACGTTTAACGAAGATTGCGATCATCTACTATTTCTCTCATTTGTCCTTGAACAACAACTAGCTAGAAACTGATTTATCTAAACTTAAGAAGGCATGGAAATTTCATTTCAGCTTATCAAAGCATGAAGGAATCATTAATAGTTGTGGACTGTTAGGTTATGCTATGTGGCGAAGATGGTTTGGTATGTATATCTGTATATCTAATGATAAGGTATTGAGGGGAAGCCTAATTAATTTGTTATGACTTTCTTCACTACTGAGTAGTTACAGTTCTTTTCTCAGAACTTCTGCTTTGAGTAAAACTGAGATATTTATATAGAGTAACACAAAGCCATGTATAATTCCAACAAATTTAAAATCGAAATTACCATACATTAATTTGATGTTGAAAAGAATGTTTATGTTATCATTCATTTTTTTTGTCATTGAACTTGTTAGTTTTTCTGCTGACGTGTACTGCTTACGCAATATTTTTTTTTATCAGATTTTATTGTAAATACCTGATAACAGGACTGTAATATGTGTGGGATTCAAAATCATTTAAGTAACCAATATATTTAAACTGCGATTATGATTACACCTATATGAGAATGTAAAATCTACATTTGTGTTTAGATTAGGTAATATTTTTATTCTATTGTCTATATGGTAAGACAATTTAAAAAAACAACAGAGTCTTTTAGGAATTTTCCATCATCCGTCTTTAAATGATAAAAAGTGTTCCATAGTTGTTTTTCTTCAAATTTCCCATAAAATGTACGTTTTTCGGAGGATGTTTTAAATAAAATCTTTCCTAGATGATCAACGATTTTTACGATAAAACTCATTCATTTAATGTCGGGAGAATTTAGAAATATCGAAGTACATATTGCTTGGCAAACGAATCTGTGACAACTAAAGTAATGCGGACAAAAAAATCTAACTATTTAGTGTCGTATATCATTTAAAAGGAACAAAAATATGCAATTTTATTGGCTAAAAAAATCAGGGTAGTTCGATTTAAAAAAACATCTCTTAGAACGCCTCCGTATATTATGTGCGAGTTAAACCCAATAGAGTTAACTTACGCAAACGTTAAATTAAATATATAAGAACCAGCATACAACCCGAAATTTCAACCTAACTACATTAAAAGAAGTCCTTGATATCCAGTAATGATTGGAATAGTTTTTGCCGACATGTTAAGGAGTTGGAAGAAGAATTTTGGAGGAAATTGAGCATATTATAATAACTTTAGGACAAGATGACGACAGCGAGACTCATGATAATGATGATGCTCAAGTTGAGAAAATCTGACAGATTGTCACCTTCTATGAAGTAATACTAATTATGATCGTTACATTTAATCGAAATATTTAAAACAGTTAATTATAGTTTCTAAACGTGACATAAAGCAACAAAAAGATCCAAGATATTTTAATTATTTTCGATAAGTGTTGAGTTGTTTTAGAATATTTTTGTTTTTTATAAGGAAGTTTTATTTTCATTTTTGGTATGCAAACTTTAGTACATATTTAAAGTAAAATTATTAATTAAATAAATAAATAAAATACTTCTTAGGTGTAGCTTAGTATCAGTAGGTGCTTTTACCAAACACATGAAGAACTTTTCATTAATTTTAATTTTTTGGTAACACATAAATGTTTATTAATTATTACTTAACTTTTACAACGCACGCCGCTGGAAATTTTATGAATGAAATCAGCCATGTTTTATTACAACTGCATTCCCCTTTCCGACACCGCGCTGTTACAGATCAATTTGCGATATTATCAATGCGACCTAATGCCAGGGCAACACAATAATAGCAAAGTTTGTGGGTAGTGTGTCTCCTCTGATGTGGAAACTTGTTCTAGATGAGCTCTTTGGACAGTGAGGGCTTTGCGATTGTGGTATTTGCGTACTGAAATAAGACAATTTAGTAATATAGTAAAGAAAAACATGCGAAAAGCCCTTAAGATAGCAAAAAAAACTGGATCCTGAAACTAGGGTTGATAAAAATCATGATTTTTATGATTTCTTTAAAATTTTTCTAGTTTTTACTAATATTTCTAACTGCTTATAATTTGTTTTGTCAAGTAAACAAATATTTTTAGGCAGGAATAGTCATAGTACAAGTACACAGATACGATACGAAGCAAAACTGGAGAAGTTTCAACATGAAAATTGCGTTCACGTAGTTTTTGTAGGTTTGAGTCTTTGTCACTTAAACTTGTATTAACGGGAAAACTTCGTTCAGACGCGCGGCGCGCAGTAATGGAACTTTGCGGCTTTGTGGAAACTTTTAATAACTTGCAGAAAACGCCCGGCTATATAATTGAAACGCACTTATTTTAGATGTCGCTTTAGGGGTAATCTATCAGAACATCATGACAAGCCGGGGGCAGAAAGGAATTTAGTATTTGGCAACATTTTATAAAAAATCGGTTGTGTCGCCCCACAACTTTCCCGAAATGATATAATATAACCAAAAATATATGACCTGCGTAACGAAACAGAATATTAATAATAATTATTATTATAATTGTAGATATTGTTTTCATTATTTTCAATAAACTAACGTAACAAACTACCTAACTATTTTATTCAAAAATTAGAAAAAAAAGTATTACCAGTGCTGCGATTTGAACCCATAACCTTCCGCATGCGAAGGGAACGCTCTATCAATGACGCCACAAAACCGTCTTTGAAAATATTGTATTTTAATTGTGTGATGTCACTATTTAATACCTGACTATTAGCTTCAAGCAAATAGATTTCAGCTAAAATTTGGTTCACGACTACCTACTTTAAATGCACAATGTGATATTTCAAAGACTATAAAATTTTCTAAGTATGTCATATAGGAAAAGTTTTTCATTTTACAGAGTTAATTAGCAGCACTATAAAATTGCTATAAAAAAATAGAAGTCATTAGAGGCAATCAAAAATAATATACCTCTTGAAAAAGAAAAATATTGCCAGTGCTGGAATTTTAATCAATTGATTTTAATCATCTCAACTCTGCCTGAAAACAGGCACTAAAGAAGAAATAAATTCTCGTAGAAAAATAGGGTCGCATCGATGTGTATAGTGTATCCAAAGTCAATGTAAAATATATAAATTTAACGATTCTACCGGGGCTATCCGTTCCGATGCCTCTTTACATTATAAAAGGGCATCGAATGCAGCGTTTTTTTTTTTATACATTCCTCCTTCGTATATAAGATGTATAATAAATTATACCTGCCAAAGGGTACCGACAGTAATAAATATAACTACAGTGACTGACAAAGTATTGGGTTAATGATTAACCGTAAACAAAAAGGATTAGAGTTTGCAAATAAAGATATGAATGAACATGTACATAGTACATAGTACACAGATACGATACGAAGCAAAACTGGAGAAGTTTCAACATGAAAATTACGTTCGCGTAGAATGAACATCATATTTTATGGCGAAGACGTAATGTGGAATTTAAACAAGAAAATTTGTGTCCGACAGTAAAACACGATGGGAGAATATTGTAACCATGATCTGCAAAATAGTTTTTCTTAGATTAATAAAATGAAAGAAGATCCATCAAATTAGATAATAATTTTTAATAAAACCTCAAGTGGATGAAACTTTTTGCAATCACTGTATCAGACAAGGCCAGTATACGACACGTTATACGACATGAGCGGAACACGTTGGGAGTTAAGCATCAAGATTGACATGTGCAAAGCCAGCGTCTTCTTTTAAATATTTATCATCAGTTAAGGTCTGAAAATAATGAAGTGACGAATACACATGTTATAAAATTTTTACGTTCTATAGAAAATGTCACTCACTAAGTGAGTAAAATTTGTTGTTAGTTTATAATATCTAAACTTCTAAAAACAACGTAGGTTTTATATGTTGCCATGTTGGAGCCCAAGGAAAAATATAGTACCTATACTTTTATACAAATGAACATACAATTGTTAATACATAAAGGATTTTTAAAATATCGTAGGGCATGTATTGTTATGAAAAGTTAAAAGGGTGCGTCTATGGACGGCTGCGGTCGGTAATGACATTACATATATATATCGAGTTGTGGTTTTGTATATCATTTTAAACTAACTTTAGAAACACTATACACAATTTAGCTATGTGCAAAATTAAACATTATATACACATAGACAGCGAATTTAAGGGTATTGAGGAGCTCTAAAGTCAAATGAAAACTGGCATGGGATTTCCAAACAGAACTGGGCGGATCATCCCGCATCAACATGTGAGATGGACTGCAAATTATGTCTTTCAAGATTGTCGTTGTTTGAGTAAATGTATATTATTTTCTGAGTGAATAGTAGAAGGTTTGCAAAGTATTGAAAATTATTCGTGATACTTTTAGACAGTATCATATTTTCATTATACAATGTGAATACAACACCGCCAACCTGTAGTGTATTATAGGTATGTGAATTAGGTGCACTTCCTTTATTATAACAGTGCGGTCGTTATACGGCACCTGTTACACCAAATAATTCTGTTAAACCTGACTCTCTAGCCTCAGCACCTGACGTTCAGTAATGCCGCACCAACGGCTTTTAACCCTCCGCTGGTTTCGGAATAATATTGTGAACATTTTAGATGTGTGCCACTTCTCATAGGGTAATGTTCATAAATTTAATGAAATAAATATTTATTACATATTTTGTTATCCACATGTTGTGAGGGCAAATAAAATTTAGTTTTTAGTAAATAGAACTTAATTAAATGTTTCAGTGAAATATTTTAACAATTCCATGATTATTTTATATCAAACAATATATAACATAATGATAGGACCATTACCAATAATTTTTAGGTAAGTAATTTATGTAGAATTAAATCGTAAATATTAGTTTGTTGAAATAAACATAAACTAAAACAATATCATTATTGTTTTGATAGAATTATTTATAAATGTTGATAATAAATTTAGTTCTGAACAATTAAAATTATATTATTCATTAACTACAAGAGTGATTGTTCGTTATCATAAAAAACATGTTAAGTTAATGAAAAATTTGTTTATATTGTTCCATATGAAATTGTGTATTATTATACTTGTGTTTCAAAATATCAACATTACTAATTTATTATTAGTATAAATATACAGGGTTTTCATCAATAACGATTACAAACTTTAAGGTAGCATAAACCCAAATATGATAATAGTTAAGAATATATATTTAACACATTAGAATAATAGTGAAAAAGTGCTTTTAATTTTCCATATATTTATGAACAGAAATACCTATTTTTACAAATTTACTATTTAAAATAAAATGGGATCGGTAAAAGTTATTAAGAATTTAAAAAATAGAATTGCTGCAACTTTTTCTCAACTTAACCATTTTTGTTTGTTTTGAAATTACCAATCTTTCTCTGTCTTATCTTGGGCACTGCATAAGAACTTTGTCTGAAAAGAATCGAAATATTAGAAATAATTCCAGTAGGTCGAAAAAGAAATGTAAGAAGTTTGTGATAGTAACCTAATCTCATTAACTTCCTAATTAATGTACATTTGAAATTTACTATTAGCCTTTTGTGTTGACGGTTACTTTTTTGCAATTACGTATTACCTATTTCAAATACTTAGTTGCATTACTTTCAGATTGCGGTAAATTTAGGTGAATATAAAATATAAAAGTTCAACAGCCTACCACATTGTACGGATATCCTAATGACACACAGAATTCAAAAATAATAACAAACATAGTATACCTACAGTTTCATATTATATGCGCAGAACTTTAGGATGTGAGAGCTCCTCCAAAAATATGAAAAAAAGATTCTATTAGCTTACCCTCTAAAATGCACCCTTTTTGAGATACAGGGTGTTGAAATTGAAAAAAAAAAACAGTTTTTTCCGAATATCTCCGGAACCGTTTATCGTACAGAAAACAGCTTCTGTAAGCGTTGTCTACTCATCATAAGCTATGTTTTTTGTAAAAAAATTTGTTTTAAATTCATAATTGAAGATTTTGAAGTGGGTGTGGGTGGGTGTTTTTCTCCCCAGTTTCTACGCCACTGGAAAAAGTACGGTTTTAAGATACCCATTTGAACCGCCAATGTTTTCTACACAAAAAAAATACTTTCGGTTATAAGCTCTAAAGTTGACCGTTTTCCAGGAAAATCAACTTGTTGAAAAACATGGTCAATTTTTTGAAATAAATTTAATTTTTGCTACTAATTACACCAGATGTATTTAAACGTTAGAACAAGTAACAAAACCAAAGGATAAATTCATAATTCCAAAATTAAAAAAAAAAACAATAACACGGCTTTGCATACACATACGCCTCGTTTGTCGAAATTTTCCATAATGAAGACACGTTGTTCTATCGTGTAACGCTCCATTTTTACTAACCCTAAACTGTCAGCTCTTGATTTGGTTTGTTTTTAGGGTTGTTAACACTTTACTGCATAATTGGCGGCAAATTCATTGTTGGGACACCCTTTATATGAAGTCTGGTATATTTTTTCGTAATCTTAATTATTTGCTTCTATGTTAGATAATATTAATTAAGGCATGATGGTTTTTTAATTTTCTGACAAAATTGATGAGTATAACAAATTGTTTCACCCGACAAGTAAAGTCTGTAACATATTACGCTTTGATTATCAGTATTTAGTTACCACATTTTGTCTTAATGTCAGTTGACGTTGTATCATCAATCTCGATAAAATTAATACCATTACAAATTACTAAAAATAAGCCTAATTACATTTTGTTATTTTTTTTTCATTTGTTGTTATTTTAACTTTGTAAATTAATCGGTTTTAATCTGGTAATAAATCCATTATATGTTCCAATCAACTTTTCCAAGAAACATTTTTTCAATTATTATTGGTGCGTATTTATTTGTGTTTATATATTTTATATTTGCAAAATGTATTTGTTTATAAACAAACAAATTAATTTTCAGCAAAATCTGACTCATAAACGAATATTTAGAATATCTACTTGAACCGCACTATATTTTTACTGTGGATATTTATTTTTATTTCACGGAGAAATTGTAAACTTTTTAATCACTTTATAATTTTAGATACAGGAATGTAAAGTGCTAAAATTTACTCGCCATCATTAGAAAATATTTTGCTATTAATGTGTTGTGATTAAAGACAAATTATAAAACGTCATACTGTATAATCATTTTTTTTTTATGCAATTACACTACATGTGAATAATAAACTGTGAGTTAGTAATAGAAATAAGTAAATTAACTCAGATATTTATGACTAAAAGCAAACTGTAGCTAAATAAAAACATAATGGGCCTTGAATATTTTGTTGACTTATTAATTAAATTATTTACCCATCATTTTTTACATAACTACTATACAGGGTGTTACTTTAGGGACAACCTGTATATGGTACGCTAGGAAAATATCATACCATTTAAGTACTTGAATAAAACATTTGACATGAACTCCTATATTACATTTTGCTCATTTTTATACAGATAATTGAAAATTGGTCTTACTTTAGGGAATCGATCAGATTTGTCCAAAGTTTCGGTATTTATAGTATCCTGACTATCTTTCTCGCTTCCAATACGTGCATCTCCTAGGGAAGCAAATATAACCACTTAGTACTTGGGCACCTGTAAATGCTTTCATTTCGCTTTTTATTATGTTTTGTGTATGGTTTTTTTGAGTAGCATATCTGTATATATGATTTATAAGGTCGTCATCAAATGTATCTTCGAATATCGCTACCGCGTATGTTCTGGAGTTTCATAACTTTCGCATACGACGCAGGCAGCTCTTGTTTGATCCATGTATATGTATAATATACATTCTTTGTTTGGTCAAGTACTTTTTTGCCATTGTTTTACTTTCCCGCACATTTTTGACATAAAGACGGATATAACCATTTTGAAGTTCCCTGAGACGATTAAGACCATTTCCAGATGGAAGTCTGTCTGTCTGTGTGTATGTGCGTGTCTGTATATATTCTATCACGATAGCGCCCAAACGCTTTAACTAATTGAGCTAAATTTTGGTATATGAGTTTGGGGCAATCCTGGGATGAAGCCATTAGATTTTGGTTGAAATCGCTTAAGCCCTGTGCTAGGGGTGGACACAACTGCTAAATTTTCATATATCATTAGGGGTCGAGTGAAACATCATCTTAAAGCATTTTTTATCTGCTTTACAGCGATAGGTCACGTGATATTTGCCCCCATAATTCTCGAGAAAATAGCGTTTCAAATGTCACCAGTTAGTTAATTGGAACGTATATATATATATATATATATAACAAATAAAGTACAATATTTATTAACAGGTTTCTGTTGGGTCATTGGTAGGGCGTTCGCTTCGCATGCGGAAGGTTACGGGTTCGAGTCCTAGCTCTGGCAATAGTTCGACCCTATTTGAAAACATTCATAAAGTAATAGAAACTTTGGAAAAATACAAGTACCTCAAATGTTGGCTAATATTTTGAAGGATGATAGTTCGATATATTGCATATCTCGTAGTATTCCTCACGTCTATGATTAGATCGACATATTTTAGAAAATCTGTTGCCGTTTTTATTTAAAATCACGTGCTAACACTATTGCCGTCGATTGTGTCAAAATATAGAATTGCGACAGTTAAATCTATCATTCAATAAAGTTTTGTTTATTATTTATTTATTCCATTTGACAAACATCACAGCCTCACAATTTCCGCCAGTGTACCTAAACTAAAACATGCTTTTAAATCTTTCACAAAAATTGAGTTGTATATTAAAGGATGTACATAAACCTGTTTTTGCTCTATACCAAAAACACTTCAAATCCTGGCAAATAGTGACGATGGATTGTTTCGATGAAGTTTTGTTTATTTTTAATCCAAAAAACAATCAACCGTATTTTATCCCATAGCATTTCATTGCCTAAACACACCAAAATATCCCCTAGCAACGTTTCATCATTCTATAAACACGTGTTCAGATCTATTTTTTTTGTTATAAACGGAGCATCTTTCATCGTTGAACAAAACCCAATTAATTTTTATTAATTTTTTTTCCATGCGTACTTCACTCACAGGTGATGTTATTAATTTGTTTACAGATAAGATTATATTGCCACAGCATACGTTTTAATATTGAATAAGGTACTTTTTCAGTCGATCGTTAATTTTACAACGACTTACACCATATAGCGCATTTTCATTTTGTTGTTTTTCCGTTTAATTAGTTTTCTAGTATCATTCGGTATTTTACTATTACGGATTATTTATGGTTGAGCTTTTATTATGGCAAAGACAAAAGGTGACCCGTCTGTTATGAATACGTTGTCGAAGGTGTACCGTAATATATTGTGCCGTGTTTTCTATGAAAACGTTAGTGGGTAAGAAAATGTTTGTTGCTTGTTCGTGGTTCGTGTGTTGTTTTTGTGTTGTTATTTATTAGGTATGTAATAGAATATTTATATATAAGATTTATAACCTGACAAAAAAAAAATATGGAATTTTGGTCAAATTTAAGTTTTTTCATAATTTTAATGAAGTTTGTAGTTGGCTATTTTATGTATCATTAAATTCACGAGAAAATATAGAATTAGTGTGTTATGGAGTGAAATTTGAAGCTGCACTTGCACCTAAATTTCTGAACGCTCTACGAGGGAATTGAAGAACTCGTTTTATAGAGCCTTATCATTTCTTTATTTTGCTTTTGTATCATGTCAATTTTATTATTTTGAAGGGATAGTCTGATTTTATTTACATAATTGATTTGATAATATTGGAGTTGTATTTAAAATTAAATAAAGGGGATCTATTGAATCGACACTTCATGGCTACTGATAAACTTTTGGTGTAGAATTTATAAATAACCTTCCACAGTGTTGGAAGTATCATCATCATGATTTAACTATGAAACTCCCAATTAATTATGATTATTTACTCATATATATCTACTCCATTAATTTCAATGTGATTTAACTTCAACAGAATTGATAACTCGTTTTAGAAACTTTAAATTGATTCGACACTTCATGACTATACTGATGAACTACGATGATTAAAGTCCAGGAGTTAACATTTTTTATAGAAATTTATGTTTCCCCCACTAACCATTTTTTTATTAGAATTTTTGGTGTAGAATTTACAAAGAACCTTCCAAAGTTGGAAGTATCATTCATGATTTAGCTATGATAACTCCCAATTAATTTTGATTATTTACTGATATGTAATTTGACTTTACAACAATTGGTAACCCGTTTTAGAAACTTTAAATTTAAGTAAAATCTTGTTAACCGAATTTACGTTAAAAATTATTTGAAATATTGATATTTTACATATGAATTGGACACAGTGTGAAATTAATTTTTTTGAGTTAAAAATATCATTCTTGCCGGGCTTTGAAGCCATTTGTTGGTCCTTAGGCTGCAATTATTCATGCAAGACATACTTATTACAATCGTATTTGAATCAATGGAAAATAATTTAAACTCCTCAAAAAACAGATTAGTTAGTTTATTAGTCTGTAGTTTTATAAGTATGAGTTCAGTAATTCAAAGAAAATCTACAAATAATGTTGATTACTAAAATTACCAAACAATATCTGACTTTCGTTTTGATAAACTCCATATTATTGAATGCTAATAGAAATGTGTCTGTAGTCTTTGACGTTGGTACGATAAAAAACCAAGAGAGATTTTTTATCACAAATTGAACGAGGAATTCCAAAATGATTTTTAATTTGAAAAATTCCAGTGGCGTGCCATTTTTTTCTTTAAAAATATTGAGATCATTACCCGTATGCGCGCCACTGATGAATACAAAAATTCTTAATTGCATGCCCAAAAATGCGCAATAACTATCTCTTAAAACCCACTAAATTTCATTTGCATGTCACCACGGGTTTCAGAGCAGTCAATAAATCTTCAGCTTTTAAGAAAAACTTTAACACCCCGTATCTCAGAAAACGAAGCATTTGCGGACATATATTTATATAGAAAACTGTCATTATTTTTTCATGCAGAATTACCTCCTGAAGTTTGTCGCACTTATTTACTAACATATATGTCTCAAATAATGACACAATACATAAACATAGAAATAAGCTCAAAGGCCGTTTGCAATGCATAATCACAATGTGATCAAGTTAGAATGTCCATTCGAAAACCTCCCCCCAAAACCCCATGAAACTCGCTCAACGAAGAAATTTTAGTGTCCATATATTACTAAAATCCGCAAACCAGCGCTTGACAAACCCCAAAACCTGGATGAAGAGGTACTGTCTCTTTAAATTTCCATTTATGAATTCCGTTGGTATCTGTTATATATTAATCAGTGTAGTTTTAATATTTAAAATGATTATTATCCGGTTTTACAGGTATCATTTTTATTTTCCTACATACCTACTCAGTTAAAGTACGGATAAATAATAGAGCTTAGACACTTAATACAATATGATATAGATACCGGCTGCAATATTTAATCATAATTTATCAGTAGAGTAAATAGATTATACTATAATATGTAATTATATCCTTTTGCTGTCTCGTTGAACAAAGAACGTTTCTAAACATTGGCAACACTAATAAATAATTGCAGTTTCGAAATAGTTTTCCCAATATTTACTAAAAGGTCAATAACGTTTTTTTTATTTTAAAAGTTAAGAAACAGAATGTCTTTAAATGCATTTATAATGCTTTTGTTGATTTAGGGTAAATACAATGTAAAAACTTCTAAAACAACAATTTTTAATTGGTTAGTCATCATCAAAAAATGTCTATTGTTTGTAATGATTATAATTATATTGCATGAATAGAATATATGGTGAGTGGACCGATGTAATAAACTATATATATTTGCCGAGAGAACTTGGCACGTATGTATTCGTGTATATTATGTATAAAATTAGATGCACGGCGGAAATCATTTTTTTGAGAAAATAGTAAATGTTAATATTAGTGTTGTTACTTTTAATGAACTTATTTTCTAAAGAAAAAAAGTTGTAATCATATTAAGCCCAAAATGTTTATACATAGTGATAGGAGTGGGAAAGTCCCTAACGCCCTAGCCAGTACACGGAAAAAAATGTATACTAAATTAAAGACGAATCATCTTGTTTCAAGATGACATTAATCTTCCTATTCCGCAAGTTTAGTTATCTTTGTTCCAAATGTTTTAATATTCTTATAATTTAAGTAAGCTTATTCTTATTTCAAGATTTAAAATTTTGGTAACAAGGAAACCTTTCCTCTTAACATTAGGTACTTATTAGTTTTCTTAATATTGTAAGATTAGCATTCAGAAGTCTAAGAATATACTATATTTTGCTTATCAAATATTATTCTTACTTGGATTTGGATCTTATATATGTATCCTATAAGATTCTTCTTCTATCCGCCCTAAATTTTCTTGTTGAACCTCAATAACCTCATCATTGTTTGGTTCTTAATCGAGTATAAAACTATGTTTATAGGTCAAAATTCAGATTAATGGTTGTTGACAATTTTCGGTAATTGTTTTGTTTGAAATATATGTTGTTGATAAATATTCCAAAATACATTATTCATTATGGAAAATATACACTATTGTTGATTTTTAATTTAACGGATTCAGTTATATATGGTGTAAACTTAAGTATCATAATTCTTTTCATGATTAGGTATGATTCTGAATCATAACTCTGCACAAGAGATCCGGATAGCGCGTACAAACTAAGGGAAGCATATGTGTGGCATGAGATAACTATCTTGGAATCCAAGAATTATGGCAAATAAATCGGTTTTAAAGCATGTGTCAGCTGCCATCAGATAAACATTTTAATCGTTTAAAACTTCTTTTTTTTTCTGCCAGGATTAATTACGATTTTTTTTGTGATGAATAATTTTTCGCAATTATGGAAGTTGGATGAAGTAAATGAGATAAATAGATTGTTTGCATTATTTTAGAGAACAAGTCGGAATGCAAGAATGTTGACAAAGAAATCGGTTTTAAAGCATTATTTATCATTATCTGATAAAGCTCAATCCCAGGTGTTTTGCTGGTTTTTCGAATTATATTGTAGTCGTTGTTCGCTTGTAGATGCCAGAAATCATCAATGTTTTTCGTGACCTGATATTAAAGACTTACCTATCTTGAGATACACACACAACACTGAACATAAATACTCCAATAACTTCTTTTATTTGCACATCAAAAACAAGCATTCGATGCATTGGCGCATTTTCTGAAGCTCCGTCATTCATAGTGGTAGAAGTGTTTTAAGAATTAATTCAAACGCATGCAAAAATGTATAATAAATTCAATAGTAAATATTTATTTTTACTAGTTTATCTCAAAATATATCTAATATCCCTCGTAAGCTTAGTAAATTCAGTAATAATTGTAGTTCTGAGGGTGCATATGGTTATAGCGAAAATGAACAAGTTCTTTCTAAAAGTGGTAAAACTTGTTCTCGAATTTTATTTTACACCAAATGGTTCTATTCATCGATTATTGCATATATAATTACTTTGTCAATATCTTTCAAAGCTAGTTTAAAGATACATTATTAGTGTGGATAACCTGTTACCAAGCTTTAACGATTTATAAAATCCCAGTTTATGAAATTTTAGCGAACCCACATTGTATTTTAATTCATCCTAAAAATAATCTAAAAATAAATAACAAAACACTGGTAATTTATTGGTTGGCATATAATTGAACAGACAGTTTAATAAAAATTTATGTTGGTTGTTAAGTAATTAAAATTGTTCCATTCATAACTAAATATATAATATAAAATTAGACGTATCTCATACTCTTGATTTATATTATTTGTTGATAAATATTTTAGTTCTATTTTGGTATAAAATATTGGGCATGTTTTAGTTAACTAATTCACCGGTAATTTAACAACAACGAATTTTAGTTTATTTATAATTTGATTATGAAAAATTTGTTGAAATTTACAGTTAATTCTCAAATTTACCAATAAGGCAAAAACGCCTATACGTTAAACACAAAGCCCTTCAATATTGAATAAATGAATGTATCAACATTTTATTCATGATAATTTAAATCTATTATTTAATTAATAATTTAATTTCTGCAATACGACCATTTTTCTTAAAAAATGGCCGTGCCATACGGAGATACAAAAAAAGCACCTTAATAGCTAAAAATAAGACAGAAAAAAGAACTTCAAATTATAACAAAAATACATAACATAAAGACATTTTGCCTCCAGTATGTTCTAAAACTATTATATCTCTATGGTTCCTTATGTTAATGTCAAGACTGAAGTTGACAGAACTTACAGCAGATGACTTTTAATAAGAGAAAGAGAGAGAGCACATGTGTCGTTGGATTTGAGGTTAGAAAACGATATTCGAGTATACTGAGAGAAATGTATTAAAATTTTTAAAACATGGATGTCTATTCAGTTTTGTCTTTAAGTTTTAAACATTTTAATATATTTTTTCTCGAAGTGACTTCGATGCATTTTTCTTAGTGTACTAAGAGGAGGTTAGTTTTGCGAGATTCGATTAGTGGCGGGTGATGTCTCAATATGCACAACTAAAAATACTACCCTGGTACAAAGTTACAATTTATGAATGTAATATAAATATATATTTATATTTCCATAACACTAAATGTGTTTATAGTTTTATAAACTTATTAAATACATATTTGATTTGAATTGATGTTTCTATTGAATATAATGAATAATTTGAATTGATCGTTTTATTTTGGATAATTTAATACAACAAAAAATAATACTCACAAAAAAAATAGTTTAAACTTATACTGTTTTTAATTGAAATGTTTAAAGTCTAGACAGTTACTTTGGATGTTTGATTATATTTGCAATATTTTACACAATTTTTAGCAATTCATAATCTCTAATCCCATATTATGTCGCAACTAGAAAATTATTTAATTATTTTGTTTAAAAAATGCTTATAAAATAAAATAACTGTTTTTCTAGCGTAGTTCGTAAAGGTTATGTGAATTATTCAAATACTCTTCCAATTTGTTGTAAATATCCAATTCAATTTAGTAACTGAATACGTGTTGTTGCAGTGTTCTAAAATTCATCTGAAATTTGTTTGTACGAAAACAAAGGAAATACGGCAAAAAGTATAAATAAAACAATAAACAGAAATCGTATGAATCAGAATGTTTTGAAAATTATATACGATTGTCCCTCAAATTATTTTATTTTTATTTTAAAATCCAATTCCAATTTTTTATCATATTTCAAAATAAATAATTTAGGTGCATTAGATTCAAGATTAGATATCTATAAGAAACTTTAAAACTTGATAAAGAGCAAGCGTTTTTCTGATATTTTCCTTCAAGGTGGGACCGAAAGTTCAATATGACGATATATTTAGATTTTATACAATGTTTGTCTTTGGATAAAATAATGTGAGGTTTCTCACGTTTATTTTGTTAATAGTACTTACTTAGTGGGGGCTTTATTTCTAGGATTGGAACATAATGTGTTGAGCGAGAAAATTACAGAAAGAGTTGCATATAATTACTGAAATAAAAAACTTGTACTGGTTAGGTCAATATATTTATTTGGTTCGCTTCTAGAAATAATATTATTTGATCTGCGGAAAATGTCTTTTCAGTTCATGATGGTTGTCTGATTGAAAATGAACATTTTCCGCACTAGTTACGTAATAACTTAGTTAAGTAGTGTATTTTTGTTTACAAAATTGACTAACTCTGGGTTGCATGTGGTTATGTATCGTAGAGATGGCAAAACAATGGGAACTGGTCTGGTGGTGGCTTTAAGACCTCCTTTCAAACGTTTCAACACAACTATCAACAATTCACTAAGACGTCGTGGATCGTACAAGCACACTAGACGGCCGGTTTCGGCTGCGGATGTACTGCCTCAGGTACTATTTTTAATTTGTAATATTGTGCCTGTAAATTTTTGTTCTATTCATGCATTAATTTTAATTAGCATTTTTTTAATAATAAATCTGAAATATTACGCTTATGTTTGTTGTTTGAATGTATCCGTACATTAAAAATTTATATAGAATAGAAACAGATAGACGAAGCTGAATGATATTAGCTTCGTTCGCGGCCACGATTCTGAATTGATTCTGAACTGAATCGTGACGTCACAGAACTGGTTTTAAAGCGCAGGCGCGGTTCGAAATGCGTTCATAACTGCAATCACCGCGAACGCAAAGTAGAACCAAAATAGAATCGCATAGCCGGAATATTTTAATTTTACGTTGTATGTTGCATGTTCTGTTGTTGTCGTGCAACAGTTGTTAATAAAAGTTAGACATTTGAAGAAATTTGAGTTATATTTTCGATTTTTATGTTGACGTGTTCAATCTTTAATCACTGTTCAGTCCAGTTCATTCAAATATTATCCCTATTATGAAGATACTGTCCCGCAATTTAGTGAAGAAGAATATCGTGAACATTTAAATAATGACAGAAAACACAACCACATTTTAATTTTTAATAACATTTTAATAATGTAATGGAAACAAGAAACGTTGTTTAATTGAAAACTTATTTTAGTTTTGTTGTTTTCAATTTTTTTAGGACGTCACGGTCACTAAATACTTCATAAGAAATAAAAAGTAAAACCTCAATAATAACAGACACAAAAAATTTCTGCTTTTACTACCTGAAAAAATAAAATCCTTCAACCCCTATTCTACTCTTTCTTGGATGTCTTCTTCTTTGTAGTCACTGACACTGTCTAAAACCCTTATCATTGTCTTTATAAAGACAATGCTCTTATCTTATATACCTACAAGGATAAAACATATAAAAAATAAATAAATATAACCATTGTATAATTGTTGGTTAGCTAGACTGCGCATGTCAGAACCAACAGTTCTTCCTCAGTCCATAGAACTGAAAAATCGATTCAGAACCTGTAATGAACTGATTCTTTTTTCACCGCGAACGTCAAACTGTTTGATTCTATTACTAGTAGTCCACTAGTTTTTTCACCGCGAACGCCGAAATCGAAACTGCGCAAGCGTAAAGAACTAGAACCAATTCAGAATCGTGGCCGCGAACGAAGATATTTACTGTAGAGCACGTAGGCTTTTAAAAAATATACTCCTGTTCTTCGCGCTTCCATGAAATTACCTCATATAGTTTCATTATTCTCTTTTATTTTTCCAATGTCTTTGATTTATCTGGGTTACAATTGTGTAAGAAAATTTTGACTCCAAATACGGTATACCTATATACAGGGTGCGTCAGGATTTTGTAGCCGTACTTTAACAACTTAAAATTATGTAAATAATTAAATCAATCCTGAAACTTTGACACACTGTATCTCAGAAACAAAGCTATATGTTTGTATAAGATTATCATTTTAAAAAATGATATTCTATATAAGTTGTTTTAAAGACCTGCTACAAAGCCCTGTCTCACCCTGTATATATTTTAAAGAATTATTATGATTTATGTAAAAATAAAGCGCTGTAATAAGGTTGTAAGTTTTGTGTTAGTAATTAAATTTTACATTGAAACCCATTTCCCATTTTGCTAATGCGTCATTTTTCATAATTAGTTTTCCAGGCGGTGCCGATGTATAAATATTATTTTTATTTTGACTTTTGTTTCAATAAATCATTTGGCATGTTATCAGAAGCAAACAGGAATTAGAATGAGCTAGGCATACGACTTGTACTTTTCACATTATTTGTATTATATAACCATAACTTTTATTTTACGCTTATTTTTGATTACTTAAAATTTTAAATATTTAAATTATAACTAGTAAACTTCAAAATAAAGTGGAATTAATAATGTCCCATTCACAAAACACTTTATTAATGAATGAATAATGAAAATACAAGTTTCAAATACTCACGTCCCCATCATCAGTTGCATGCTCAAAATCTTATTCGCTGACAAATTTAGTTATCTTGAATGAAAAACTATATCAGTTGTTCCTGATTTTCAGTTATTGTCATCTCGTGGAAAAAATAATAAAAAGGATATGAATTTTATTCCATACATAAGAATAACTCCAGATAGAAATAGAGTTCTTTAAAATAAAAGATACAATACAAAATCAAATCGACAAACAAATTAAAAATATATTTTTATTCAATATAATATAAAATTTTCAGGGATGAATAAATTAAGTCTGCTCTGCAAATTAATATCATAATATATTTGTTCGAATCAATCAGCATTTAGCCATATACATGATTCGAGAAACTTGTTCTCATCTTCAGTGGTATGCAATGGGGGAATTAGAGAAGGTTATAGCGATTCTACAACCAAATGTATATCACAATTAGTGATGCAAAATTACCGGTAATTTATTTTTTGGTAAGAACATTGGAAATATTACGTAATATTACGTAATTTTAGGTAATATTGCTGAACAACTTAGAAAAAGCTGGTTTTACAATATGCAAAGAAGCTTTAACAAATTAAACAATAATTGCCTCAATTATATGGCTCTAAAAGGTCAATAAAACACAAAATAAACTGAAATCTGAAACTATATAGTTTTATGCCAAATACAAATTTTATAATAAAAAAAAATAAGTTAAGTATGCAGGTTATGTTTATTAGAAATAACAACATAATATATTATTTTGATGTGCAGTAGTAAACATAAAGATTATATGAAAACAAAATTTATAAATAAATATTAACTCTTGATTAATAATTAAAAAAGGTAACTTGTGTTTTTATCACAACATATCACAAACTGAAAAAAATCCTTAAAACTTAATCACACAATTCTTAGATAGGCCAAAGAATAGGTACATATGATAAAAATAGTTTTCAGTCGGTAAAAATAAATATTTAGTCATTATTTGCTAAACCCTCATCCGCAGACAAATCCTCGGATAAATCAGATTCAGTTTCATTAAAAGTATTTGTAACTGTTGATGCGGTCATTAATGCAACATTTTTCATTTCGGCACGGTTATTGTGTAAGAATTTCCGATTAGTTCGTATGTAAACGAGCTTCACATATTATAGCGATGGCGTAAGAACTAAGCAACAGCTATCACCAGACGTGTTGCAGCATGTTGAAACAAGCAAGTAAACAACAAGTAAGACCTTAGGTACCAACTTTAACGTAATATTGAAGCGAATATTACCCCGAAAATTAACGAAATTTTTCGGAAATATTACAGTAACAATGTAACGTTACCGGATGGTAGAGGTAATATTACGTAATATAACTGGAATTTCTGATGGTAATATTCGGACTGTGCATCACTAATCACAATTCAGATAATCTTTAGTATATTATTAAATAACTCACCATTTGTGGATAAAATTATTATTATAAATTAATTAGAATTCTTAAAATGTGTCAGATATAAAATAAAATTAAATTTGAAATTAAAAAATTATGTGATTGTTGCGATTATAACTACATAACTTCGCGTATGATGTACATTATTTTTTACGTTTTTTTCTCATATTCGAGATTCTGATTATTAAGATTTAATTATTTAGTTAAGAAGACATTCGTAAATTTCTTTGAAACGCATTAAATATAAACAAAACGGCGATTGAAATTGTTTGCGATAAGAGTGACATTAATAATTCAATTTTCAAGTTCATTCAAATTATAATTAAGTTTTTAATAATATCCACATTTTCATATCCACCTACAAACCATAATCTAAGATTTCATATGACAATTGAATTATTAATGTCACTCTTATCGCAAACAATTTCAATCACCATTTTGTTAGATAATATTTAATGCCTTTCAAAGAAATTTACGAATGTCTTCTAAACTAAATAATTAAATTTTAATAATCACAATCTCGAATATGAGAAAAAAAACGTAAAAAATAATGTACATCATTAAATAACTCCTCGTAAAAAATGGACTATTTCAATAATATAAAATGTTCTTAATCAATACACCAATTTCTATTTGACCTGCTAATAGCACTATAATACAGAAAAAAATCATATATTAAGCTTGTGTGCGAGGTATTTCATCATAGTTAATTTTAATGTGTAAATTTGAATTCAATTTACTACTTTAACGTTCAAGTGATTAATATTTGCTAGTTTTTGTGTAAAAAGGTGGGAAGGGAGCTACATGAGACGTTACGCGATTATGTAAACAAAAGGAACCATGTTTTTGGAAAAAAATACTGTATTGGTTTCCAAATTAGTGTAGTATTTTCAAATTTTCTAGTAGAATATCACAACTTTATATCATTTGTGTTATGACGTCGGATTTCATGCAGCGGTCTCCCATACTATTTCAATATTTTTTATATAAATGTTTGCATTTATTTTTAACATTATTTGTGAAAATGGTTACATAAATGACAGGCTTTTTTTTTATTTGGTGCTGTTTCACAACCCTTAAAATCTTTTAGTAGTAATAATAATTATTAACAATATATAACAAAATATGTCAACAAAAAAAGAAAAATAAGAAAATTATTGTTAAAAGGTGCTATATCAGCAAAGCTGCAGACAGAGCATAGGGCATCCTTTCCAAACTACAATGCTCAAATATATTTAATAATAATAATAATAATAATAATAATAATCTTTATTCAGTTAGCAACAAAAAATACATTGCGTACATTAGTTGCCACTGAAAAGGCAAGAGTGCAGCTGCCTGCTAGAGTTCAGCTGGTTTATACACTTATCCTAATTTCTACATGCATACACACACTCACAAAAAACAAACACACAAAGCCACACACTTAATTACTAATGTATTTCTTATACCTATGTCTAAAGTATTACCAAAAATGTTTGTCTAAATCAAATTTATCTTGTATACAATGAAAAATCCGGCAACATCCGACTACTCTCAGCCCCCCAGAAGAATTTTTTTAAAATTATTTTTAAATGTCACAATCGATGTAGATTTGAGCTGCTCTGGTAATTGATTATAAAACCTGGCTATATTGTAGGTGAAAGACCGCTCAAAGACTCCAGTTCTGTGAGTCGGAGGTGTAAGGCGTCCCTTGCATCTCAAATTCAGATTATGTACATCAGTTCTGAAAGTTATTTTCCGATATAGATATGATGGTGTCTGGGTAACAACGATATTGTGATAGAGATTACAACGATGTAATAATCTCCTCTGCTTCATATCCAACCAAGGAATCTCTCTCAGCTTATGACTGATAGGACAGCCTCTTTTAATGCCAAATATAAATCGTAAGCAACATTTCTGTATTTTTTGGATTCGTTGTGCAGCAGATGAAGTCAGGCAAGGACCGTAAACAACATCACAGTGACTAAAATTCGACAACACCAAAGATTCACATAAAGTAATTCTTAATTTTTTATTCAGTATATGTCTTGAGTTATATAAAAGCTTAAGACTACAAATCGCCCTTTTAATACACTCAGAGATATGACAGTCAAATCTAAGGTTAATATCAAGGTGCAGTCCAAGGCATTTCGCTTTATTTTCAACTGGAAGTACCTTATTGTCAATGCAAAGTTTAACACGTTGCGTTAATATTTTTACGTCCACAGGCCTACCGAACAACATTGCAACACATTTGTTAGAGTTGAGGGTCAATGAATGTTCTTCTGATATACGCTTTAAAGTATCCAAATCTCTATTAATAATCATACAACTGTTTTGCAATTGACTTGGATGGAATGAATAGAGCAGAGTAGTGTCATCTGCGTATGTTTTCATTGAACATTTTTCAACGAAATTATTAAATTGAGAAGTGTAAAGACTAAACAAAATTGGGCCCAGAATAGTACCCTGGGGTACTCCTCTTGAAATGGTCAATGGATCTGAGAGTATATTATTCAACCTCACAACTTGTCTACGCCCATGCAAATAATTCGACATGAAGTCAACAGCACTACCTGACAAACCAATGTACCTCAAAATAGAAATCAATGTATCATGCTGCAAGGTGTCAAACGCCTTAGTAAAATCCAGTAAAACCACAGCAGTGCACCTACCCTTATCAATCTCTCTTAGTATGTCATCAGTAATGTCCAATAACGCAGTCGCACAGCTGTAACCCTTCCTAAAGCCTGACTGTGTATCTGGTAAAATATTATATTTCGTTATATGTTCTATAAGTTGGTCTTTGATAATACGTTCAATAATTTTTGAAAGGACAGGCAGTATACTGATGGGTCGCAAATGCTTTAGTTCTAGAGGGCTTTTAATTTTCGGAATGGGAACTACTTGAGCAGTTTTCCAAATTGCAGGAAACACAGAGTTAGATATACAAAAATTAACAATATGCGATATATATTTTAATATAAATGGACAGCAAAATATGATGAAATTAACATGAATATTATCAGCCCCGACTGCTTGAGATTTTATTTGGCATAATGCTTTAGAAATTTCAATTTCGGATATTTCACGAAACACCAACTCAGAAGCAATAGAATTCTTAGTTCCAGAGTAATAATTTTTAACATTCTGACCAGAATTTACTGGAAGAACACCGTTAACAAAATAGTTATTAATCTCATTCGCAGTACCGATATGATCAGGAATATCACAGTTATTATTTTTTAACACTTGAAGTTTTTTTAAAGAGTTCCACATTGTCTTACTGTTTGCAGATCTCATCGTGGACTGTAAATAAATCCTTTTCTCTTTCCTGATAGCTTTAGTCACGAAATTTCTGAGATTTTTGTAATATTCAAATTGTACTGGACTCCTAGAGATCTTGAACCTGAATTTGGCTTTATTTCTTAATTTGATGAGATATTTTATATTATCGGTAATCCACGGCTTATGAGGTTTCCTAATTTGGATCGTTTTAAGTGGTGCGTGAATATCCATTAATACATTAATATTATCATTAAAAAATTTTATTTTTTCATCAATATCATTCAAAAAGAAAATATTTCGCCAAGGTATTGATTGCACGTGATCATAAAGAGCGTCAATATTTACATTTTTTAAATTTCTATAAGTAATTGGGGGTTTCTGAATTTTTTCAACCCTAAAATCCACTTGCAAATACACCAACTCATGATCCGAAATATCTACCGTCTCAACACCAGACACCAACACCCTACATTGCTCAGAGACAATAATGTGGTCTATCAGCGATTGTGCTGTAAGCGCGACTCTAGTGGGTTCATCAATTAGCTGCACAAGACCCACACTCCCAAGCAAATCATTATATGTAGATACAATAGAATTCTCGTTATTTAATAAATCAATATTAAAATCGCCAACACAGATTAATTCATCATACTGCGGTAGAAGGTTTAAAAATACGTTCTCCAAGCTGTCAATAAAATTTTTCGAGTTATCCCTTGGTGGTTTGTAAACATATCCTATAGCAACTCTTACCTTATTTAAATAAATAGATATCCAGACATCCTCTAAATTTTCCTGACAATGAATGATATCAAAAGGTATATGGTTCCTTATATAAACACCAACACCTCCCCCTCTATCATCCCTGTCTTTACGAACGAAAACGTACTCATCTAAATGCACACAGTTGTCAGCAACAAAAGGTTTCAGCCAGGTTTCAGTTACTCCTATAATATCAAAATCAGAATACTGAAAATAGTCGGAGAATTTACCGAAATTAGCAACCAAAGACCTTACATTAAGGTGACAAATCTTTAACTTACTCGGCATCAAAGCAATATACATATAAAACTTATAATACTGTCCTGCTAATTTACACAATCACATAAACACAGATATACATTTAAGCATTATAAAGTTCTTCAATGTGTGTGGCATCTCTAATTCTAACTGCATTCAATCCTTCTGTCTTTCTTACATATACACAATTATTTTTACACCATATAAATTTGTAACCTTTACCTTTTAAAATTTTTGCACTATTTAACAACAGTCTAGTGGTCTTATCTAAGGCTTCGTTGACATATATCCTCCTTTCGTCACCACCGATATTACATTCCGTGCTCAGCAACGAACCTTTCATTTTTCTTTTCTCGAGCACTCTATCTCGTATCACATTGGAAGTAAAGGTCACGAGAACAGGTTTCCTTGGCTTTTCGCTAGGCAAAACTTTTATTTTAAGTTCTTTTTCTCCTACATTAACCTCCAATTTATTTAGAATCTTAAGCACATCTTGTGATGGATTATCTGAATTATCTATTCCAAATATTACCAGATTTTTCTTCTTTTCCTCATTTTCCTCTCTGAAAATTCTCCCTTTTACTCTATCCATATCAGTTTCAAGTTGTTGTACTTTGGTTTTTAACCAGTTGTTTTCTTTTCTCAAGCTTGCATTTTCTTTTTGAATTTGCTTGAGGGTTGTATTAATATCTTCCACCAGAGCCCACTTAAAGTTAAGCGACCTCTCGAATTCTTCAAATTTTTTGTTAAATACCTGTAGAACATCGTCAATAGTAAGGCCACGACGCCCAGTGTCTTCAATTGTAAGACTACGTCGTCCAGCAGAATGGGGTGAACTTTTAGACGCTAATGACAAATGACGAATTTCAGTGTACTCGTCAACGTCCTCATCCTCATCATCATCGCAAGAACACTCTTGACAAAACCATTTTTTGTCAGTTTGCATTTTCTGATACGATGAAAATTCGTCGCTGGTGAGCCCAGAACAAGATTTATGAAAGTACTTTCCACAGTTCCCCTCACACTTAATGCTAAACTGCGTTTTTGTTATGTTCTTCTTACAAGATGGACATATATTAATCTTTTTTCGGGTCATTCTGTATTTTGGCTCAACTTGATTCCACTTGGTTTGAATAGGTACCACACGGTATTGTTCTTATCAACTGTATAGATTTTTATATTTTCTGATTAATATTTAATATATTAGATAGACACCATTTACTGTTGCGCAAAGAAACTCAAATGAATCGATATTCTGATACTACTATTAAAATCTATGAAATTTAAGTTACAAATTGATATCACATTCGCCTATTATTATTCACTTAACACTCAGCAAACTTTAATATTTTACGGAGCGAGAAAATGTGATTAAATTTACTTTGAAAATTGTTTTTTTTTTTGTGGATTTTTATGAGTAGCTTAACAGATTCAAACATTTTTTGTCGGTACGAATAATATAAAAAAACAATAATTTACACCTAACAGCTGCTTTGATTGAACGCACTGAATTTATATATTAACTAAATACATAAAAATAAAATTAAAATTCATGTTAAATAACATGCAAACTGCTTTCGTTAAATTGGTTCAAATATTTTATTTGCAACTATAGTTTTGTGTAAAATACAATTGGGAAATCCAATGTGGTTTTCAGTTAGTTATAGTTTAAATTAAATATTATTTCAACGTTAATACCGTATATCAACTAAAATATTTATTTGCTAATAAGATAATGTAGAGCGATATTACAAATGTGTGGTTTCTCGGAAAGTGATTGTATATCGAATCTGCTTGTAGAATTATTAAAATCTGGCGCCAAAAAGCTTCCACTAAAAATAATTGTTACGTATGTCAACTTTTTCTTAACTATATTTTAAATTAGAATTTGTTGCAATACTCGATTTTCTATGACTATGAATATTCTGTATTTTAGTTTTTATTATTTATTTAAACATTAACATTATAAAAGGTGCTATAAAAAGCTCAGATAACTGTATTTTTACGGGAATAATCATTATTTCCCAGCACAGGAAAATCAACATTTGAGCATCCACTTTTAGCAGTTCTGTTCACACCTATACAATCAAAATAATTATTCTTATCTACCATAGATTGATTTTTGTTTTGATGACCATTTTTTTAGTATAATTAAAAATTTCGTCGTCGCATTTTATCACACTGTCGCCAACTTATTGGTAAATTAAATTGATAATTTCTGACTAATTTGTCATTGTTGATTGTATGTTTTTATAGTAGATTTATTCTCGCGCAAAATATTTATTTGTTCAAATATGATTGCGTTCCCACAGGAATGCAAAAGATTAAAAGTCGTATCATCAAATTTAAGGTACGTTGAACCAAATACCTAAGTATTTCAGGGAATATTGCGTCATTGGTGTACATTTTCTAGGAAAATTATAAATTTGCATTATGGGTACACCTTTTCAAGTCGGAATAGTAATGTTTATTTTATATTAGCATTTCCGTTTTAGGAGTTTATGAAGTTTAATCTCGAGTTTAATATAGTACTTATTTGAATTAGTTTACAACGAATTATATGGTTTTAATTAATTGAGTATTAAGAGAAAGTAGTAATTTTATTAGAAAACGTGTAAATAAATATAATTTTCAAGGTTTAACATTAATTAATGTTTTGATTTGATATATTGCCTAACATTATTACATTGTTACAGTAAACCAACTATTACTTCTTTCTTTAAAGTGATTATTGTATAAAAATCCCAGTTATTTATATTATACACAATATTGCTTAAGACTAGTAGTGCTAATAGTACCTGTAATAAAAAAAATAATAATCAATTTATTTGGACTTAATGAATATATAGAAATAAATTTATTTAGACTGTGCCGCTTCTTTTTTACATATCTAGGACTTGATACGATTGCACTCATCCTATTTATAATAATTGATGTACTTACTTGTCGGTATTTAATTTTTAATAATATTCCATTTTGAGGAAATACTTTAAGTAGAACCGGTCTTATAGGAAAACAGTGCATTTTAATTAATTAATTTGTGATTTCAGAACTGTGCTTATAACACATTTGACACAAATATTTGTATTTAAACTTTATATCCTTTTTAGCTCTCCATATACCATATGCAATACCTATACATAATATTGTATATATTATGGTATAATATGAAGAAGGTATTAGTTTAATGATTTTTTTCTTAATTTTATTTAAGACGTTTTTTAAAAAATGTCTCATGCTGTTAGTACACGATATCTAACACACACAACTGAGGCAACCAAAGTTTTTAAAGTGCAGAAAAGGATGAGAAGAGCAATCCAAAGAATTCCACAACAAATATCATGTAGAGAACATTCAAAAAAATTACTTTAATGACTTTTCTATGTAATAATAGTTCATATTAAACATCATAGTGAATCATTGCAAAGAAGAGACAATATCCACAATTACAACATTACCCTTTTCTAGGCTTAGTATAGGGCAAAAAAACGCCACTATATTGGCATGAAATGCTATAATAATATTTTAAAAATAGAGGACTTCAAAAATATGGGCATGAAGAAGTTTAGACTAGAGCTGAGGAATTTTTTTAAAGATAAATGTTTTATATCCGTTCAATAATTTTTAAGCTGAGATATTGCCTTTTAGCAAGTTATGTTTAGGTGTTTATTTACGTTTAATATATTAGTATTATATAATAATAAATTGACTGACCTATAATGTAACAACTATGTTATCATTCTGTGGAATTTAAAATAAAATAAAAAAAACTGCACAACGGATTTGAAACAAATTTGATATAGCGAGGAACTGATTAGATTTTGGGACTCATAGGGCATAGGTAAAGGTTTTAAAAAGGGGGTAAAATCTTAAACTAAATTATATTTGCTAAAATAAAAAAAAACGTTGTGCCTATAGACCTTGGTCTAAAAAAACGGTGATGTGCAATTAATATATACAGGGCGTCGGTAATAATAAATTTGAAAAAGGAACGAAATCTGTAAATATATAAATAGATACAATTATTAATAAAGCACTCTCAAAATATGTGATAGGTTATTATTAGTATATTAATTTAGAATATAGAATTTGGCTCGAGAGATATCCCATATAATATTAATATGCATAGGCTGTCCATAAAGGGGTTAAAAAGTTCAAAGTATAAAAAGAAACAAGTTGTCAAGCATCAATAATGACACACTTTTTATTATTGAAGTATTAGTAAACATACTAATAAATATAATTAATCAAACATAAAGCTCAAAAAATAAATATTTAAGTGAAAAGTCTTAAACTTCCTGCATTTTTCGCTTTTACCGGCATTGAAATTTAGTCAACGTTAATTTTAATATCAATTAAGTTTTTCCAGTTTAGGATTATTTTTATTCATTTTTCAATCCATATTATACATACATAGTTCAGGTTCAGGAAAAAACGTAGATATCCTAGCTACGTATTCAGGAAGTACAAAACAACCATAATGAATAACATGAAAGTGTTTACAATAGTTTGTCATAGTAAGTGATTTCTTTGCGTCCATGAACCGCAAGTCCCTAATCATTATTAAAAAAAAGTAAAGAAAAAGATACATTTCTGTATGGAGAGGTATTCGTGCCTCAAAGGCACTGTAATATGTAAATTGCTATCATAGTCATTTTAATTGAATTTTTTGATATAGCAGATTTAGGTTAAAAAAAATGAAATTTACTTCAAAAAGAATTGTCAACTAGTTAACAAAAAAAAACTGGTAAAATTAAAAAGTTCCCGCAAAAACCAAGGACATATACAATTATTTCAAAATTATGGGTAGATTTAAGACAATTGACAATGTAAATATCAAATATAATTAATATCAGATAGAGAGCAGCAATTGGCTTACGGAAGCTTTAGTGAAGTACCACAAGCACAAGACTCTTATTTTAGCACCAATATTACTTATATATGCATATAAAATTTTCCAAATTTTCCATAATGTATATTCTTATATTATTTGAAATCAAAGATGAAAGTACTAAAACAATAGTACTCTCATAAATCAGTTATCCTTGAACCAGTGCCTGTTGGTTAATTGTTGTAGACACTTGTATTGTGGAATTCACGTTCTTTTATTGTTGTAGGTATATGTAACATTGTTCAAATGAGAGATTTCAAATTACATTATATGAAAGTCGTTAGTAGTTTTGACTCTTAAAACGGCGGCAATTCCCGCCATCTTTACCCATCCTTGTGTTAAATTTCCAGTTTTTAGATACCTGAATAATTTTATAAGGGTTCAGTTTTTCCTTTTTGGGCATTGAAATTGAAACTCAAAAAATACTAATAGACTAATTTCTCACGTTATTATTAACAGCGGAACAGTTTAATTGGAATTCCCATCGTGTAAGCTTTTGATAAAGGCATATATTTTAAATATTCATTTAATCAGCCTAATTTAAGAAATAGTTTGTTCCCATGGTACACTTATTTTATTTTCTTTCAACAATTATGTATTTATTGTTTGTTATGTTTCTTCACATAGCATGAACAACACTACTTATGACTTGTTTGATGTAATCTTAGAACGTGAGATTATGCCGGCACCCTGATATGTTCCGTTTATCATATTAAATTTTTGGATGAATAATTTTATAATCATTGTTAATATGTTATATTGATTTATGTATGTCCAAGTGATATCAGGTTTTATAGTATTTTTATGCTTAATTAATATAATTTATGTTATATAATGTATTAATTAGAATAATTATAGATTTGTATGTCGGTCATGTTTTAATATTTCTGTAGTGTGTTGCTGTTTGACGTCGATATCCTGCAGTGTAATATGTATGGGGTACTTTATGCTACATGATTAGTTTTTATAAAACTACTTTGTCTATTTTAATAAAAGTATTAGTAGTCTAAAATAAATTCACATAATTTTCAATATTATTGATAATAATAAATCTTTACATTTCAAGAGCAATCGAACTTCGCGCGACAGTTAAAAATAAAAAGAAATATTTGGATTTCATCACATTTTCTATAATTTAGCTCATCAGGTTTCAAACCGTTCATCTTGCTGCGAACATGTTATCTATATTTCAACATTTTTTATATTTTGGTCCGTTTTAACGACTTACGGCAATCCAAATTTAACGTCTTTTGACAGTTCTTTCTTGTTACTCCTTAGCTTTTGCTGCCTTTTTCAATCACGTTTCGGGATTTAATATATTCTGTATGCCAAGATCGACGAACGTATTGTGGAGTAGACGCCTGACAGACCAAAATGTCATCTTGGCAGGTGTTGATTTGTCAATATGATTTTTTTTAAACTTTGACAGGCTGCCATTTTAAAATTAACTTCGGTTGGGATGAAGGGCCAAAACGAAGGACAACTCTCATCATAACCGCGGTTGTAATCGGTGAATGGCGCTAATTCTACTATAATGTATGTGTATCTAATGTTATACAGTCTCTCAGGCACTTGCAGACTTTTGTTTAGAAGCAAATTCCTGCAAAACCGTTCATTTTAGACCCATAAAAAGTTATTTACTTTTTTAAGCAAAAATAAACAGCGAATTAAAAAAATATATTTATTCCAGTGGCGTAAAAAGTAGAGAGATGGAAAGTGTCACTAACCCTGATAGCATGCCACTGGTTATTTTAGTATAAAGATTGTTTTAAATGTGAAAAAAATATTCAAAGGTGTTTTTGAATTATATTCTATAATATTATAATAATTTTTGATTTTAAATTTGTACCTTTGAAACCCTGTATCTTAAGCTCTTTAAGGGTATATGTCTGTATATCAAAATGCATGAATTAGCAAGAGCTTTTTGGGGTAGAGCGTTGTCGGTCGAATATAGCAACACCCTATATATAGATATATAAACTTTTGATTTGATGTCATTTGTAGAGATCAGGGCTCATGAAAAATATTTAAAAATTTCGATTGTGACGATCTCCTGAATAATTAGATTTTTTTTTAAATCTACTAAAAGTTTTTATTACAATTCCGTTCAAATAGGTATTTAGTTGTATATTATGGGCTAATTTAGAACTCTGTTGGCTCAGCAAATTATAACGGTTATAAATTGCACCGAAGTTGAATCTAATAAAATTACTACAAACTATTTTTGGATTTGTAGGCACGCAATAAAGTACGTAACATTACCATCATGTTTAGGTTGAGTTATATAATACTCTTGTTCGTATATCTATTATTCAGCAAAATATGTTCAAAAGTTCAATGAGATCGATAGAATTCAAAAAACAAATATGGAATTTCCGTAATTTTATTGGCTATTTAGTCTCGACCACAAATCAAATTGATCATTTTTATAGTCCTGTATTGCCAGGTAATATCATTTCATTACAAAAGTGTATATTAAAATATTTTATCAATATTTAAGAGACACTTTGGACCCACTATTACTATTGTTTTTACTTTCCCGCACACGGAAAGTATTGTGAACGCGCAAAAAAAAAAATTGGAGATAAAGACGGATATAACCATTTTGAAGTTCCCTGAGACGATTAAGACTATTTCCAGATTTAACCAATTGAGCTAAATTTTGGTATATGAGTTTGAGGCAGTCCTAGGATGAAGTCATTAGATTTTGCTTGAAATGACTTCAGCCCTGTGATAGGGGTGGACACAACCACTAAATTTTCATATATCAGTAGGGGTCGAGTGATACATAATTTCAAAGCATTTTTTATCTGCTTTACAGCGATAGGTCACCTTTAATATTTGCCCACATAATTTCTCGAGAAAACTTGCTTCGCATGTGGAAGGCTACGGGTTCGAATTCCAGCTCTGGCAATATATTTATTTTATTTTTTTAATAAAGTAGTTAGTTTGTTACATTATTTTATTGAACATACTACAATTATAATAATAATAATTATTAAAACTCTGTTTCGTTACGCAGGTCATATATTTTTGATTATATTATAACTTGTCGGGAAAGTTTTTTCGGTTTCAACAGGGTGTTGGTATTATATAATTTATAAAATGCTTAGACTGAAACAAAAATATTAAAATGTAACAAAACATAACAACAATCGACAATAATTACTATTCCGATGCGAAGTCAAAAGGAATGTATTTAATTAATTCATCAATTCCGGTTCATCAAAATAATAATCGCCCAATCAACATGATGTCAGTCGGTTATATTCGTGTACGTCATTTGTTTCAATTAAAGGAGGTCTGGGTAAACAATTACTCGTGTTAAACTCGCTTGTTCCATTCACAAACGCTATTACAATATGTACGTTCGCTCAGTCGAAGCCATCAAAACGAATGCTGCGCGGTTTTATTGAATTGCACACATGTTTTTAGTTTAGTTTTAAGTGAAAATTGCGTTGTTGTTGTTGTTATTATGATGTTGGTGATAATTGACTATTTCGTGTTACAGTGCGATCAGAATGGTAACGCAAAATGTGGCAATGCGGAGGGACCGGCTGTATGGGCATCGTCATTTGAAAAGTTACTGGAGGATCCCTATGGATTACAAGCTTTTGCAGTAAGTAGCTTAGTGTAATAATTTCTTTTTCATCCGACCATCTCAAAAGGTGATATTTTCAACCCCTCTATTTAAGGAGAAAAAGTAGTAATTTTCCTCGTTAAGATGGAAAGAAGGAGGAGGAGGAAAATAAATAATTTTAATTCAAATATCAAATTAAAAATTCATGCACACAAAGGTGAAAAAGTTTGAACTAGGTACCAGTTGAAGTAATAATTCGATGGAGATGGTTCACACTTTCAATTGTCATTTTCATCGCTTGTATATAAAGAACTATTGAAAAAGTGTTTTGGAACGATTTTAATTATTGTCTTGTAATATTAGTCACTTTTTTTTCTTCCGACTACTGTAACATAATTAAATTAGGAATCAGAAATTAATATATAGTGATTATCCCACTTGTGTCACGAAATTTTTTTAATTCGTACAAGTTAGTTTATTTAATTTTCTTTGTATATATATATATATATCATAAACTACACCTTAAATCGCGACAATTTATCATCATTTGTCTTTTCAAACATGAATGATATCCATTTCCAATTGCTGAGAGATACTTCTTGATTTAAATTTAATGCGTTTGAAAGGAACTGTTAATGTTTATTTACTTAAGAAATATGTTTAAAATAAATAAAAAATATTTACATCTAGAATTTATTCAATACATACGATATTTTTATTGATTTCTATTTGCGTTAATAATTAAATTTACACTTCTTTAAAAATAGATTAACCTTCATATTGTATTTACAGTACATGGCTTCAAGACCCCAATAGTTTAAACAGTTATACCAATATTATATACACTACTGCAAGAAAACAAAAAATTAATGAATAAAATTGTCTTAAGTACCGATAATGATCATTCGAAAGAAAATCGAATGAGTCAATAGTTTTTCCATATTAATCAATCTTCACATGCTGCATGTTATTTCGATATTCACAAAACTCAACATTGATCATTTTACCCTTAAATCACGCTAGAAATATTGAAAAATAACATCCCAAGTTAGTGCTGTGTTTCAGAAACTGTTCTAAATTTAAGACCACTCTTTCATTACTAGGTATAGACAGGAGTTGAAGTTGTTAATAAACTGTCGTATTTTAGGTGCTTCAATAACTCATATAGCGTGGCACATAATCCAGTAAATCCTCAAAGATTTATTTTTGTGACGGCAATTACATGATTTATGCTTAGACAGACTTTGATTCCAACCACCCCACCCTAGCCGTAAAATAATCGATCATCCTCATGTCCAGCTGGGATTCTGAGGTCATTGGAGGAGAGGTGCTTAGGTTAAATATTTATCGAGCTAATGGTGAAAGAGCCACAAGCAATTGACAATGTACTGCAATTTAATCTTGTTCTAAGAGGTGGTATATTTGCTGATCGGTGTTTCACTCTTCTTTTATTTTTTATCAATGACTGAATGGTTGTATAATTAGTAAGTGCTGATGGGTTGTTCTTTGCAGTTGGTCTTAAGATATTCTTCTTACGCAGACTGTGTTCATGTCCAGATCACAGTGGTGTGACAGGAATAAAAGAGAAGAAATGGCCTTGAATGGGTAAATGCCAATATACGTCTTGCTCAAAGAGGAAAACCATTACCAATTAAAATACTTCTTTTAACGATTTAAAAACGAACAGCCCAAGCTTTCTCTGTCTAAATTGTAAAAATATGTTAGTTGGGTTTCACAAAGCCTCAGAATGCTTTTAATAAACGCTAATTGCATCATAATTATTGTGAATATATAATCAGATAAGTAATTTCCTTAGCGAAAGAAAATTATTCAATCTAAGTTCCAATTACGGGAAATCTTAATTCTATTCTATATTTGGTTTACATAACGCTCCCACATTGTTATAAGGTATATGAAAGCTCATTCTATCGCACATTTACAAATGGTGTTGAAAAAATATTTGAACAATCCCTAAAGCGATATTTTTATTGTTGTAGTTAAGATCATATCGCGCTTTGGTTTTGTATTAATATATCAACATTCCTACATTTTAATCAGATAAATAAATTGAAATTTCGAAATATTTATAAGAATGGGCCATTTGGTGACAGTACTAAGCCATTATCTGCTTTAATAAAGCCAAATTTGCATATTGAAAACCTAATCAATATGGATAATTAATCGATTTTTCTTTGCAATATAAAAAAAAACGTAAGACTTGTCAATATCCAATGGTGTGTCCGGCTTATGAGTATAAATGAGTGCACATATTTATCCTAAGTGATATTTTGAAACTAAAACTTCAAAACTAATTGTGGTTATCATAAGTACGTTAAATATAATACTAATATTAACGGTTTAATTAAAAAAATATCTAGGATCACTTTTTGATGGCCATCTTAATTTCTGCTTCATGCGATTTCGTTTAGCCAATACTAAATTTCGTTTAAACACTATCATCATTATATTTTTCAAATTTTTATTTTTAATGTCAACATGACTTGAGATTTAATAAATCCAGAAACCGATATGAATCGAATTGGGATATTTGAATATATAATTATTTTGGCAATAAAAGCAAAATATAACAAATTTCTGAGCCTTTATGTAATTGTTTATATATTGACGATGTACGTTACATATTTATTACCTTTTATGTGTGATAAACAAATAATTATTATTAAGTGTTAAATAACAGTAATTTACCATATACTACCAATTTAATATGTCAGTGGTTGGAAACTTCTGAGTATTGCAATAATTAACGTAAATTGTTTTTATACTTACGGGACGGGTAAATCTATTCTATTACATTCGATTTTATTTTTTAATGTAGTAACTGTAGGTCATTGAATATGTAGTTACATGTATTTCTAAAATAAAAAAATTACAATTTTGTATTGTCTAATTATGTCCATAACATTTAAATATTGTGTACGGATTATAATTAAAATGTGTAAAAGTTATTTATAATTTTGACTAGCTTATCGCTGGATTATTTAGTGATAATTAACTTCTTCTTTCGATGTATGCTTGATATTTCTATCAAATTTCATCCCAATTAAGAATAGCATTCAGATAATAAGCTCGTCGGGTAGGCCAATATTCTATCCTGACGGTGAAGTGTTTTCTTTTGTTTTATTACTAATTAAATTACTTATCTTGTATCGATGAAATTGCCATGTGGTAGATTTAGTGGTTAATAAAGAAATTGTGGATATATTCTTGTGTATTTTTAACAAATCCGGATTTAAAATGGATATGTGAGAATGTCATAATGTTAGAATTCAAAAACTAAGGATGCATTTAGTAAATCACAGACAATTATTATTTGAAACTTAAATAATGCTCTTTGTGCTGGATACAATTTTCTGCTTTAATTCGATTTCTTTTAGAATAAAACTAAAATATGATTTTTTAATATTACGTCTTACATATTTATATATTTATGTATCCTTCAGTTCTGATGATTAGTATTAGTACTGAATTTTGTAGTTTATTTGTTGAGTTTGAATTTCTTATGATAATTTGACCATAATATAATTTCTAAAATTAGGTGTTGCTTTTTATGGCAGCGATCAAAAGCAACATATATTCTCAACACACATTATATTCTAATCCATATAAATAAGACTAAAACTAATTAAAATATGAATTTATTACATTCAGATTGATTAGTTTATATTTACATTCAAGTAATTACTACTTTATTCTAATCTTTAAATTACATCAAAAATTAATATTATAATTACTATTGGATCAAAATTCAATACAAGTTAATTTAAATATACAGTAGTTAATGGTTACTAACTAAATCAATAAATTTATATCACATATCTCATTAACATTTCAAGTCTCTAAACATTATTACATAATTACAATTACATTCTACAAATTCTACATTTATATAAAAATAAAATGCCTTTTGCTATTATTGGAATCCTGTTATTATATTTTCTTTGTAATTTATCCTATTTCTAGGTAATGTAACCTTGGAAAGTGTATAATTTTTTACGCTGACAAAATTTAATAATAATACACTTGCTAGAGCAATATATTATCACTACCATTAAATGTTAATACAACAATTGCTATAATATACTGATCTATTCTGCGTGTCTAAAGAATAATATTTAAGGTTGGTTAATGTAAATTATATTTTTATTTAAAAAAATACCGCATTTCATAAATTAATTTCTTAGGTATATGTTTTTCTTCTTTAGAAACTGTTATATAAGTTTATTTATGTAATTTGTGTCTTAAGTTTATTTATTTACGGAGAGTATAAAATAGGCGTGACAATCACTTCGGTATATAACTAAATCTAACTAAACTAATTAAAAGTACAATATCACAGGCCCAAACCAATGCTCAATGCTGATCGCAAAATCTGTTAAGAAAAGCTGCCTCCTCGGGAGGTCCACATTAAGTGCCCCAGGAAGTCATTAGTCGGGGAGAAAAAGTCCAGTTCCAGGTCTGAACATTGATTGGCCAAACAACATGCCCTAGGAATAAGTTATATGAAATCCTATGTGAGCTTTTGTTGCTATATCCTTAATATTTCGCCAAATCTATCTTTCACGTCTATCTAAAAATCACAAAGTTCCACACTCACAAGGGAAGTTACAATATTCTGCTTGAAGTTGTCTTTGTGACTTCTCATGGCATAATTGCGTTCATTCAATTACAAGGTCAGCTTTGCAGTGATTGGGCTTTTGCTTGAATTAAAAGGTATCTTACTTTTCACCAGCTCCTAATATAGTACAAAGTGCTGGTCAGTTCTCTAATAAAGTATTGTTCTAATGTATGTAGTTTTGCTCGAAAACACGCTGAGGATGCTAGATTCTATCCTGATATATACTGAAAATTCGTGTATCATCCACACACAAAATACATGATGTAGAACCTCAACATTTGAAAAGTCTTTCTTGTGATTTCTCTCTCAGTGCAACAGCATGAGATAAAGCGTTAACATTTATACCAATAGTGTATATTTGTGTAAGATTATTGAAGGATTATCATTGATTATTTTATGGAAGACATATATTTTTAAAACTTGGCGTTTAAGGTGCTTTGGATTTAACGGCCGTATTAACTTAACAAACGAATGAGTTTCCTTTGGCAAGTAGTATAAGCAACATACATGTTTTTATATCCGGACCTTAATGCGTTTACCGCTAATTTAGGTATAATAATATGATTCTAGATAATTTAACTAACTGTGCATCTGCTATAAATTTTATATTAATCTTAAATTTTGACTACTATCGTTTAAAAACTTTCTTTTCCACACTTGTTTGCATTTAATTAACTTCCTGTTTAGCTTCTTATTTAACAACAATCATTTGATGACTGTCTACTTCCTTTTTAAATTACAAATTGGTATGACGTGAATTTTCCTTTATTGGATGTGGATTTATAATATTTTTTTTTAATATAAAATAGGCCAAGTCAAAAAACTGATTATCTTTTCTGCATGTCTATATTTAGGATTATATTAAACAGGCGTCTATATTTGTTATAATTATTGTTGACACGATGAATTTTATACAGGTGTTTCCTTTTTTAACAAACACATTTTCACAGACTAAATTGAAATTTTTATCAATACCTAAACATAGCAGAACCAAAAATTGTCATAGCTACGTTACAAGTATTTCAATGTTAATCATTAAAGGGTGTATTATAATAATTATTATTAACATAATTTAATTATTTCAGGAATTTCTGAAAAAGGAATTTAGCGCCGAAAACATTTACTTCTGGACAGCATGTGAACGATATAGAAAACTTCCACCTGGTAGTGAGAGAATTGCTGAAGCCTTAAGGATATACCAACAACATTTGAATGTAGGCGCTCCAGAAGCTGTTAATGTTGATTCTCATGGTAGACAGTGCGCTGAACAATCCCTCAATACGCCAAATAGTGATGTGTTCGATCAGGCACAGAAGCAGATATTCAACCTAATGAAATTTGACAGTTATCCAAGATTCTTGAAATCTGAAATCTACAAGCAATGTTTGTCTGGTAAAGTGGAGCGTCAGCCGCTAGATAACAGGTTAGTACAATAATTAAAATATCTATACATCTAACGTTTCTCTGTATTGGTAGGTATGCTATGATACTGAAGAATTTACGTATAATTTATTTTAGTATTGTAGACAAACTTTCTTATTGAAGTCCCAAGTAAAACATGTCATTCTCTTCAAATTAAATTAAAACAGTTGATAGTGGAAATTAAATATACACGTTAAAATATTCTTAACTGGTTGCTTTATTCAATAAAGCATCTCGTTGGCTACGCTGTAGCCCATGTTCTTCACTCAATTTTGTATACATTGTCAATTATATAATACGGTTACCAATATTAGTGCTATCAGGATCGCTAATAGCGAAGTCAAAGTAACAACATACAACACCATAGGTACTGTTTGAGGATGAATTGATTCTACCATACATGTGGGTTTTTGAAACACACAGTTCTGTTTGCTCATATAACTTTTGCGCTAAAAATAAGCTTCACCCCAAATGATTTTCCAGTTAAAATCGTAGCCATTTATCAATTTATTAGAAACACACACAAAGGGTTTTTGCGGTGGTAGATCTAAATTAGTTGAAAAATGTTTTTGACATAGCTAGACTGTTTAAGTGAAAGCATGACTAAAACTTCTTTAATCAGTGATTTAAATTATATAGTATTGTTATAATACGTAACTGGCTAAGAGTATAATATGGTTTTATATGAGTAACATAATAAATAATTAATTAGCAGTATTAATCATCAACCTAAAAATTGCAATCAACATGCAAATCATAATAATCGATTGAAAAAATGTACCTGTATATTGTATGTACCTATCTGGTCACGTTGATGTGTTTTACATTTTCTGTGATATGTAGAACTAATTGAAAAAATACTACAAAAGTTGTTTTATAAAACATTCAACAAATTAATGCTTATTGATTTTGATACGCCTTTCTATTTTTAAGCTTCTGACCTTCTGGAGAACCAACTAATTTTAATCTTTACTTTGTTTAACGTAGACCTGTTCGTTTATAAAAATCTTGTCACGTCCCGTGCTTTAAATAATGAAAAAAGCATTTATTTGTATTTTATACATACGCACTTACATATCGGTAATCTTTCTTGTATGAGATAGATATCACCACTCAAACCAAAACAAATCCACATCAAGGTCATGTGATGTGGATTTGATAACTGCTCTGGTTTAGAGGAGATGAAATGTTCGATTCTTCGAATAGACTACAAGGAAATTCATATGTTCAAAACCCGGAATTAAAAGTAGTAATTATTCTATTAATACAAGAGTCGAAGATAGTTTTGATTTCAAGATTTCAAATAGGCCATCACAAAAATGATTTGCGTTTGAAATCAATATAATTGATAAACAAAATTCTTTAGGTTTGTAAAATCAGTAATTTTACCCTAAATACCACTACCTATATTATTTTTACTTTTAATGTATGTATTCTTTAAGTGATAAAATATACTTTGCTTTAGATTATTGATGCACTACCCTGGACCCTCTAGCCCAAGTAAATTGAAAAAATCATTAAGTAATGCTGAAGATAGAAGAAGAAAATCGTTGTTGCGTTGGCATAGAAAAAATCGGACTAAATCAAGAGACAGAACTGAAACTGAGCCCACGTTGGCACGATGTGATGCTAAAAATGGTGATGAAACCGTTAGTACATTACCTAATGTACTAGGAGGTGGAGAAATACATTCCAGTCGCTCTTCATTGGCTTCACTTGATCTTGCCATTGCCAACCAGGTAAATTTTTAATATATGGACCGGAATTCTTATTGATATATTTATAAAATTAGTCCGATAAATTTGAAAGACCAGGTAGACACGAAAGGTAATTTTCTTTCGACTACAAAAGCATCTAATGATATTTTACGTTTCATCCCGAAAATCAGTGTAGGTCTTGTGAAATTAGTTGGCTATACTCGACCTACGAAACACAGCTTTCTAGTCTAGTAACATACATTTCTATTTTTCGTCATTATTCAAATTTCAAATCAAATACTGAATGTCTTGCACGGATCAAAAATAAAGACTGTTATGTTGGAAACCAATTTCTCACTTTTTTTTATCAGTCATGTATGACTTGCCATTTCGCAAACTCATTGCAAAATGTTGTCTATACATTAATTAATGTATATGCGTATCAAGTTTCCTAATTTAGATGTTATTTTTTAAGGATATTTCCGTGCCAATAGCTGATATATCAAATGAAAAAAGAACATCATTATGTCGAGTATCATTAAGCAACGGCAGTACTACTGTTGTACAAATTAGAACCGGTGAGACGATACAAGAACTTGTGACACGACTTTTAGACAAACGAGGATTAAGCTATTCGTCGTTTGAAGTATTTACGAATAAACACTCAAAGGTTAGTAAAATATGTTATTTAAACAGGCGACTGTAAAACTAATTTGCAAAAATTGTTTATTACATTTATTTTTGATTTGTTTTTATTCTTTCTTAGGCTATTGATATTAATGAACCATCAACAAAATTAGCAGGATGTGAAGTCACCGTAGAACAAAGAGTAGTTTTTAAATTAGATTTACCAAATCGTAAAATAATCTCAGTTAAATCTAAATTTACGAAAATTATTATTGATGTGTTGCGACCGATTCTTCATAAGTACCAGTATAATTTGGATCAAGTCACAGTCAGCTATGAAAATTCACCTATTGATATGTTACAACCTGTTACAGCAATTGATGGTTCGCGGTTAAATATTCAACTTAAAAAAGGTAAATAGTCTAGAGATCATTACATTTATTAAAATTATTAATAAAATCAATTATTACAATTTTTTAGTTAAGTTTGGTTTTAAATTTCAGAATTAGTAGCCAACAACCCAGTAGTTAAAGTAGATAATGTTAAGGTGAAATTAGACGAGTTAACCAATAAAGTATTTGAAGGTATTCTTCAAGAAAAGTCTGATAATGGTGCTTTCAAACCAGCTAAGTCTGATAAAGGCTCTGTCAAGGTAATTATGAATTACTAAATTAACTTATCAATGTTTTTTGTTGTATTGATATTCAAATGATAAACTTTTGGTGATAAATATTGTAGCTTTTTTCTGAGTTCGTTGTGTGAAATAATAACACGCTTTAATTAAAACTAATTTATTTACACTTAATAACTAAATACTTAAACAAACTAATAACATTGATGCACTAATCTGACTGTATTTATTTCATTATTATTTATATGTCACAACACTGTTCTCAACTATTGACTGTTCATTTCATAACTGTCTTCTGTCCCTGTTACGTTGGGTGTATATATATGGTTGGCCTTCTTTCTCGAACACTTCCAGTGAGTAGTCGAACATTCTGGCGCGTGTATGTCCAGTCTAGATCCATACGGTAAGCGAGGCACATCCTACCAAATTAACACAGCGCTGCCCCAGACGAGGTACAGCCTACTAAATTCGAAAATGATTCATCTGATTACTATTATAATGCAGCCAACGCGGTGTTGCCGGATGTATTTATTTATCTCTAAACGTTGGAGACATTTATATATTCGTCACAATATAATAATATAAAGGATGTACCGGTGTTCTAATATCTATAAAATCTCAAATTTCATAAAAAGTGTTCAGCGTCCTTAGTATCGTTTCATTCATTATTTACAGAGTGAGGATTGGGGTTCAGAACATTCCTCTGGAATTTTTGGTAAATTTCTACGCCGCGATTCAGCGGTACATGAGAAAAAGAAACGAGCTATGGGATTGCGACCAACAAATAATAATGCCAAGCCAAACATACCCAATGGTAATAATGAGGATGGTGGGGACAATGCTATGCGAAAGCCATTAATTGCCAAATGGAAAGCTGGTGCTAGTAAATTTCATATCAATACCTGTGATGGTAAGTTTCAAATTATGTAACTGACATTGCTAGTTAAAATATTTTTACCTCTACGTGGTTAATTAGAACGTTAATAAATAAAAACTTCTGTATCTTCAGGTGTTTTTTCTGGTTTATCTCTATACCATCAACATAGTTTCCGTCCATTAAAATGTATACTTAATAATTTTTATTCATTTTTTGGTTCCTACAAATTATAGTTGGGTATCCCACTTTTACTATTTACAAAACCAGTTAAATAGTCAATATGGGAGTACAATACTGCTCAGCAATCACACGGCGATAACAACCTGCCAACTCGCCAGGACTTTGTGCAAATTTCTAATGAGGATGTTCCTAAAAACACAAGACGATGATCAGAGGCAAACTCAGAATTATTATTGGAGCTGTAACTTATCAATCCGATAAAGACATCTCCATCAAAGTAAATTTTGTACAAAGCGTGTAACCATGAACAAATTATGAGTCATTAACATAGCGAATTACTTATCCAAGTAATAACTGGTTTTGATACTGCCAATAATTGTTTCTTCTAATAGGTTACGAAATACTTGAACTTTTATATTGTTTATTAGTGTAAAGGAGAATGTGAATTACTTTATTTTATCCCAATAATTCATTCAAAAATGCTTTCAACTGTATGATTGAAAAACAATATTTTTATTATTACTAGAGTTTTAATCTTCCTGTGTTTAATTTTCATGATATACCGTTTCAAATTGAATGTACTTTACTATAACTTTTATTTTTTTCCAGATCTTGTTGAGGGATTAACAAGGGCTCAAAGAAGACTTGAAGATCAACGCGGCACCGAGATTAACTTTGAACTACCAGATTTTCTCAAAGATAAAGAAAAGGGTCCGCAAAATATCCCAATACAATTAAATCATCTGAAAACAAATCCAACCCAAAAGAGCAACTTCTACGTGCATGATCCTCATGATTTCATATCACAACAACCAGATCGAGGTGTATCAATAGTTTCTGCAAAAACTGTACCTTTAGAACTACAAGCGAACTACGAAAACCGCAGTGTATTAGTTAATAATATTGATGTGCACAATAAAAGTGAAAGTGATAAATCTGAACCCAGTTCTCCCGCAAAATCTTTAACTACTAGTGATGTTAAAGGTCGCAGGAGTATAGAACCACCTCCATTACCTCCAAAACCTAAAATTGTCCCTATCAAGCCCCCAAATTGGGGGTTTTATAAATCCAAGGAAATGTCAACTGATAGAAGTCAGGCGATGTTCTTGGAACAACCTTCAAGCAGCTTTGTGTAAATAGCAGACTAATTTTAAGGTAAAATAAATCTATCAAGTATTAAAATTTGTATTTTTAATGGTGTGATGTCTAAATAAATGATGTTAGCTTTAAAGTTTTAATTTATTGGATTTTTGTAATATATGGAAAAAAATGATATAAAGCAGTATTTAATAAAAAATATTATAAAATTGTTGATTACTGTTTAATTTAATCAATGTCATTAGTTCATTCATATTTATCACTATGCTGTTTGATAATGCTTAAATTGTTCCACTCAACCGCAATCAGACGATTTTTGTATGTACCAACAACGAATCAATTAGGGAAATATTTTCCAAGTTAAATCAAATACCACCATCCATTATATTGTGCTGCACAGCAGCTTGTTTGTTTCAGAAGCGTTGATGTCTTCTGAGAAATATCCGAAATTCTATAGTCATTGAACTAATAAGTCGTCCTACATTATCAATAGCTTATTTCTGGATAATAGCGTCTTGGACCGTCCTCTTGACTTCAAATTTAACGTATAAAGATAATTTGTATGGATCGTATTCAATATATCGGGAAAAAAACATCGTATTTTATTGCTTTTGTCTACAACGTCGCTGAATCTGTTAAAAACTAAAACACAACAAACACATAATGTCGTTAGGTCTCTGTTGTTAATTTCAAGGTTTAGCAAACACCACCTATAAGTACTTGCACGGCCCACCAGGCAGTGGAATCTTAAGTTGTCTGCCACGCTCTTACCGAGCATCACAACTTAAAACAAAATTTCCAACGCAAAGCATTTCTATTTAAAGTAAAGCATCAGCAGTCTACTACAGCGTACTGCATATCAGTCGTCACAGCAGAGTGCGAAGGACCATAGGAATGTGCCTTCAGTAAAATATACATACCTACATACATACTTCATTTTATTCAATAACTACAGAATAATGATGATTAAAAATATATATTTATGCCGTTACGACATTTTCCTTAGTTGTTTCTGGTACTGTGACTGTCGCTTCTTTCTCACGGGGTTCTTCAGCTTCTTTAGGAATTTTCTTAATTCTAGTTATTCGTGATGGCTCTTTTGGTGCTAACCAATCTGGTATAATTTTAGCATGTACTCTCCAAACACCATATTCGTTTGCTAAGTGTTTTTCAAAAACAACATATTCTAAAACATCTTTTGCCAGGATCTCACTTCCATGCATCAGTCTGCCAAAACGATCGTAAATTGCCAATATCTGCAATATATAATAGGCTAACAAATAAACTTCGCACAAGTTAATGATGCATGAGTGAAATTAAGCATTAAAGGAACATTTTGAACACTAAAATTGAAACTAGTCGTACTGCGTGGTGCTGACGCAGAGATCATTTTAATGATGATCGTCATGGACGCGTTCCAAAACGGAATACCATTGTGAAGTGGGTAATATAAACTTCAACAGGATTTATGATAACTAGGACTGCACGGGGAGGAGATTGAACTGTACGAATCCCGCAAAACATTCAAAGGGTACCAAAATGAGTCCTCGCCGTTCAGCAATACGTCACGCAATAACGGAAGAAGAGTGACTGTCAACTCCGATCGCTGGATGGGGATGAAACAGTTCGTTGAGACGGGATGTGTCATGGCCACTTCAGATCCCAGAAAGCTCTGCTTGTGACTATTTTTTATGGAGCTGCTTAAAATTAAAATTTTCATGGACAAACCTCCAGCTGTGGAGCTCTTCCGGAAACCTTAGCACGCGTAATAAAATATCCGAAGGGTGTCAACTCTATGACAAATTATACCCAATATACTTTATAATTTAATACCTTCAATTAATTTAAAGCCAAGCAATAGTCTCTCTAGGCAAACTGCGCAGATAACTGCCGAAGACGATATGATGTTTTTTATATTGTCAATTGCTTCTCTGTATTGCGACAGCGAAGGGTTCAAGTTAGGCTTTAGTAAATTTAATACACCGTTTGTTACCTGCTTAGTATGAAACCGAACAGTGAGTTGTGCGAACACATTCTCCTTGGCAACAACCTCAGTACATCTGGCATGCACTACTCTAGGTAATTCAACATCTTCCAAATATTTCCAATGAATTGTCTTGTTTTTAATGTTGTGCATAACTTCGGGGTATGCTCTTTCCGTTATATAATCAATTATATTTTCCTTATCTCCTTCTGCCATTAATTCATGCATCTTAATATAAATCTTAGTGGCTTCTTTGCAGAAATCTGGTGTATCGAAATCTTCTTCAAATTGTCTAATTTTTCTAATTGCCATCATTGTATTGGTTTTCTTTTGCAAAAACTGAAGGCTTTGTTTAGCTCCCTTAAATAAAATAATATACAAACTTAAAAATTAGGTATCCTTAATTAATCTGGATCTTCAAATACCTGTGAAGAAATTGGCGAGATTTTTCCATCTCCTTCTGGCGGTACATATGCTTCAAACACACCACCAGTAGAACTTATAAAATAACCTCTCTCAGACCATGGCCTTGGAGGCAACATTCCTTGTTCTTTAAGTTTCGTACGAATTTGTTCTTCGGTCATGTCACTTGATAATTTTTCATTAAATTTCGGTAATTCTACTTTCATTACTTTAAGCCTACGCAATTGCTTCCATTTAGGATCCCAGTGTTTAGTTCTTCGGTGCCTTACGATATTGAGGTTTACATTGGTTACTACAGGTAGTAGAAATTTACTAGTTACTTCCTAAAATGGAATGGTAAAATGTAGATATTTGTCGTAGTTATTCCAACTAGGCAGTCTTACCTGAAATAATAACGTACTTAAATGGGTACTAAACTTTAATGCCATCGTTTAAAACTTAGAATATAATCTTTATATTCTAAGGTTTAAAAACTTATCAATTTTTTGATTTAAACAAAAGGTTATTTTTTCTTCTTTCTTTATTGGCTCGATTGGCCGCAGCTGCAAGAAAGAAGCATTGTCTTTATAAGGTCCTTACACAGAGAATCCAAGAGCTATTTGGTAAGGTTGAAAGCCGAGAAGACTGTTCTCGGGTGAAAGTAACGTTATTATTATTTTTAAATTATTTCTTGGCACTTCTCAGATTGACCAAAGCAGTTGATCAGGGTGCTTGTTCTTAGTCAATTTTCATTTAGACCATTAGCGTGTACATTGTCTTTATAAAGACAATGGCGTGTATTAGATATACGCCGTGTATCTTCAATTAACGATATTAGGGAGATTTTGAAATCTAGCTAGATGCCAGGGGGCCAGGGAAAACCAACTTACAGAAAAAGAAAATAAGGTTATCTCTAAAGAAGAACGTCAGAGAGAAGTGAGGCTCGTGAGCAAGATCGTTCTGTTTGCAAGTCCCCTAGCGATATCGATATAGCTAAATTGCGACCGCGAGGTATCGCAGTAAAGGTTTTTCGGCAGGCCCCTATCACAGCATATTTATGTATGCTGTGCCCTTATGCTCTTATCATTGTCTTGAAAGACAAGGAGCTTTAGATTATACGGGTTAGATGTACCAAATTTTAAAGCAAAAATCGATGTAAATAATAATTGTATATAAATATTTAAATTTATCGAAAGTAAGTCTATCGATATATAAATACTGGTAGGTAACTGAGGTGAGCTAGCTCAAATAACGGATAATAAATATAATTTTTACTATTATTTGTTGTTCGAGTACGGGGTTGGGCCGAGAAGAGTCAGCTGTCAGCTGTTCTGGGTTCTAAGTTCTAAGGATTGGTTTTGGGATTTGGTCGCAGATAAGTAATTGTAATTTAGTTCAAACTTTTATCTATGGAATCCATTCTAAGGTTCTGGTAAACTTGGGGACCCACAGAATTTCACACTTTTTCTTAAATTTTTATAAAGCTTACCTTAAATAGAGATGAATTAAACCAAAAAATCAATGGATCATACAGTTTTTTGTTCTTAAATAAATAATAAAGATCTAAAATGCCTCGCTTCTTTTGGAACAAAAAGCGCCATAACCCGCTAATTATATAAACTATTTATGGGGTATTCTTCTATTTAATAACCTTGATGACCCACAGAATTCCTACTGAAGACACACAGACCACATTAAACCCCTTTTCTAAGTAAAATAAATTTGCTAAAATATTAAGATAGGGTTAGTGTGTTACAAGTTTATTTACATTTACCAATTCTACCAAACAAGAATATAGAGGTTATCTGCGATGTTGCCATATATATTCGACTCGTTCAAATGTTTTTTTGCGCAAAAATTATTTTTCTGCAAGTTAAGACAAGTTAGTATTTTAGTTGCTTCTAGCGATTATAGTGAAAGTAGTTTAAGTCTGGATTCGCTCTGATTACTTAGTTTAAAATTAATATTATAGTTGGGCTGGATAGTTTTGTTACTTGGGTTGGGTAGTTAGGTTAGTTTGGCTGAGTTCTATTGGGGTAGTTTCGCTAGTTTGGGTTGGGTTAGGTAGTTAGGTTAGTTTGGGTGAGTTATATTGGGGTAGTTTCGTTTATTGGGTTGGGTAGTTAGGTTAGTTTGGGTGAGTTATATTGGGGTAGTTTCGTTTGTTGGGTTGGGTTAGGTAGTTAAGTTAGTTTGGGTGAGTTATATGGGGTTAGTTTAAGTTACTTTATGGTAGTGTGTTTATATTGGGGTAGTTTGGTTAGATTAGTTTGGGATAGTGTGGTTAGATTGGGTTGGGTTAGGTAGTTAGGTTAATGTGGGTGAATGATGTTGGGTTGGGTAGTCGGGTTAAATTAGGTTTATTTTAGTTAAGGTATTTTAGTTAAGGTATTAGTTTGACCATTTAAATATTTATAGGTGGTGAAATAGGTAATTTTTTTATTTTTGTTTATTTATTCCTTTCAGTTTTTAAAGTACGATTACACAATACTAGTGCAGTACATTTAAAACATAGTGAAAATAAAATCACTTGGCAACACTGTAAATACTGTGTGATGTTATTAGCGTATTTTTACTACTGCGTTGCGTGAACGTCTTGTTTTATTCAACTTTTAAAATCATTTTTCTCTTTCAAAAGTGCTTTATCCATAATTTTTTTTTTTAAAAAGTGTTCTATTACAATAGAGCTTTTAAGTAAAAAAAAAATTTTTGCGAAATTCCGTGGGTCCCCAACTTTACCAGACCCCCATTCTAATATTGCGTTAAATTTTAAAATCCAGTAGAGTTATTAAATTTGTAAAAATTCTATAATGTCCAGTAATACAGCCTTAATTAATCACCTTAAGGTACTCATTGGAGATGATGTAGAACCCAATATTGTAGAGTACGTAGTACGTTTAAGAATACATAATTTGTGATAGTATGTACATTAAAAATTACTTAAACATTATTACAGTTATATCACCAGTATGCCACTTGCAGAAGACTTCGAAGAATTTATGGAAAATATAGTTGACAAAAATAATAGTGCACATAAACAATCCTGTGCCGCAATTCGTGATATAATTTTTGGTAAAGGAAAATCGTTGCGTTCCAATTCTAAAAGTAATTTAGACGACGACGTTGCTAATCGAAAAACAAACCACTTTGTTCAAAACAAAAAGGAAAAGAAAAAGTTTAAAGATATCAATAGCTATCAAGCAAAGAAAAAAGAGAAAGAAGGTAGGAGCTAGTTATACTAATGAATTAGCAGTGGTGCCTGTATAGACCTCCACATTGAGATTATGTTTACCTAAGTTTTACTTTAACGAAAATTCCTAAAATATATTTTATGAATAGGTAGATCAGCTTGTGACTGTATGGGTCAAGAACATGAATTCATGAATAATTGCGTTCATTGTGGGCGAATTCACTGTGTAGAAGAAGGTCCAGGTCCCTGTTTGTTTTGTCGTCATATGGTAAATATAGAGCTACTACATTCTTGGAATATTTTATGCATTGTTAATTTAGATTACAGTTCGAGGTGCCGAATCACTCCAAACTGATAATAAGAAAACGAAAGCACATAGGTATGAGGTAACAGTACAATAAATGTGTACGCATAAAGACATTGGATACCTCCATACATACATTAATGATAAAGTTAACTTTTAGGCACAAGGAAAACAAAGTTTTTGATGATGACAACGATTATTTCAAAATTAATTCTAAAAAGAATACGGATAATCACAGCAAACAGAAGATGATTGTTGCTCTAGATTTTGCAACACGTAGAGTTATTGAAAGTACCCAAGAAGACATGAAAATTAAACAAAAACTTTTAGAAAATTCCATTCAACATTTAAAGAAAATTGATAAACTCTATAAAAACATTCAAAAGCAATCTGAAAGTCATTCCAAACAAGCTGCTGGCAATAAAAATGTAAGTTTAGAATTTTATACACATTTATAGGGTTGTAAATAAATCATAAATTTGTCTGATGTAGAACTTAAACGACGATTTAATCAATCTGTTGATTCAAATGAGACATAAAAAACCTAATGAAAAAGAAGATTTAGGTGTCGAAGATGGTGTGATGCCAATAATTGATTATGGTACAAGAGTTTTAGATGAAGATTTAATTGCAAATACTGATCACGGCTTATGTTTGAGTATGCATCAGCCGTATGCTAGTCTACTAGTAGCTGGAGTAAAACGGTATAATATATATCTATATCTGCTTAAATGCTCAAACTATTTACTTGATTGTTCAGGCATGAAGGTAGATCGTGGCCAACAACTCATCGTGGCAGACTGTGGATAGCTGCTGCTGCAAAACAACCGGAAGAGGATGATATTGAAGCAGTTGAAAATTTTTATAGAAGCTATTACAAGGGTATCTACTTTCTATTTTCTGATAAGTTGTGCTTTTACGATAACTACATCACTGCGGTAATTAATAACACATAAAGATAACGTTCTTGTTCCAGATCAAACATTAAAGTTTCCAATGGAATACCCAACCGGTTGCCTCTTAGGCTGTGTTCATATTGATGACTGTTTAGATCAAGAAACCTATCGGAAAACTTATCCACATGGTGAAGAAAATAACAGTCCATATATTTTTGTTTGTAAAAGTCCAATTATCTTGCCGATATTTTATCCTATTGCGGGGAAGCATAAAATATGTAAGTTTTAATGTAAATCTATGTCATTCTGAAAAGGTTATATTATGTTATGATTTTAGATCCTTTGGACAGAGAGTTGCACAAAGGTGCGAAAATGGCGTTGCAACATGCGAAGTATATACTTTGAATTAAGTTAACAGACATTAACGTTAATAAATAGTTTGTTCTCAGTGCTTGTTATACTACATATTTAATTATTATTTATATACATATTTACATTTCTACGGAAACCTACTTTGATATACTACTTGAACTATGCCAACTTTAAATAAGGATCACATCAGCTTGTCCTAATTCTTTAAGAAATAAACCAGGTAATACGTGATTCTGATTCATAATTAACCTCAGTCAAAATCCAATTTTAAAACTTGCGTTTTCTCAGTTATGTTACTCCTCAACATAGTTTAAATAAACTACACGGTACGGTAAAAACTGTCCCCAATTTTCACGAAGTTACTCGTACCATTGTCTTTACAAAAGACTGCTACTACCATTGGCTTTATGCACAAAAAACAATGAAGTAGCATTCGTTAAATGTGTTACCAGCTTTGATCTAATTATACTATAATATAAACATTATTGTATGAATACATTAGTAATAGCATTCTTTATGTTTATAATACATTAGTAATAGCATTCTTTATAAACATAAAGAATGCTATTACTAATGTATTCATACAATAATGTTTATATTATAGTATAATTAGATCAACACATTTAACGAATCTTGATTATACATAATATAAACATTATTGTTTGAATACATTAGTTATTGTATGAATACATTAGTAATAGCATTCTTTATAAACATAAAGAATGCTATTACTAATCAGTGTTGTTGCTGGCAAAAAAATTTTAGTAATAGAAAATGGTGTGTAATTGTAATAAACGTAATAGATTTATGTTTAAAAAGTAATAGAAATGTAACAAATAGCAATACATTATAGGTTTGTTTTCACAAGCGTCAGAATCAGTCAGGATTCTGCACAAACCAATTAAACCGCACGTCAACAACGTTATGCTCAGAATCCAGACTGTTTCTGACGCTTGTGGGAACAATCCTCATAACAATCTTATATTAGGGTTATTCTTTCGTAGTGATAGATCTGAACAAGTGAATGTGATTAAACTGAATGTGATTATACTGAACTGAATATTTGGCGAAACCGAAAGACCATCTTTTTTGTGATTGTCTTTCACTTAACTTCGAAAATTTGTGAAAACAACCAAATCTGCTCTGAAAACTGGAAAATTATTTCTTCCATGATATTATTATCCATGTTTTAAACTTTTACAATTTATTGGTTTGATTCGAAGTCATATTCCAATTATTATCTCTCAATATTCAATACTTTTAGAGGTTAACTGTTAACTGAACGAACTAACCGGTACCCAGAGGGTGATCGGTAAGCGGCAAGGGGGGAAGGCATTTTAATCAGTTTGGTAGAAGTGACCGATGTCGAAAGAATACGTACAATCGTGAATGAACTGATTATTTTCAGATTGTTCACTTAGTTCAGTACGAAAGAATAACCATATTAATAATATCCAGAGATAGTTCATATCTCTGATAAATAGCTGCTTTATTTCGCTAGTTTTCTTGATCCGGATTTATTATTCAGGATTTGTTGGATTCTGAATCGTAATTCTTTTCATTGCTATAGGTAAGAAAAGAAAGAACGCTCGATAAGTTTAACCTAAAAGTTCGAGTTTAAAGAGGCATAACCTCTTTAGACTAGGACTTTTTCCTATAACGTGTTTGTTTATAAATATGAAATATGACATTTTAGAAAGATTCAGAGGTTAGAATTTTATGTTCGAATGAAACAAATCATATTTTTTAAATTCCCGAGAGGCAAGGGGATTACGGATCCGGATCGTGATGGGCGCTAAAGTGGCGATGAATCAGAAACATAAATACAAACGACGATGTTTTATTTTATTGGTATCGACTTTTTTTAAAAATGACTAAGATTTGGTACGCAGCTCTCTGTTTTCTGATTACAAACCTAAAAAATAAATGACAGTTTTTTTGATCTCTTGCGCTTGCGCTTCTCTATTAGCTATGCCCGTCAAATATTAAAGCACTACAGAGCATATTATAGGAAGCCATGTTGAAGCTAACTGATTTGGAATATCTAATATTCTAATATCTTATAAAGACAATGATATTTAGTAGGCAAATGTATAAAGTTTTTGATTTTGACAAGTAATTTGTTTTCAAATTTTAATTGAATTTGAAAGTAATAAAAAAGTAATAGAATCTATAAAAAGTAATATATTCTATCAAATTAGACAAATGTCGTAATAAAGTAATAGACGACAGAAAAAGTAATAGATTTGTTACAATTGTAATAGCAATAACAACACTGTTACTAATGTATTCATACAATAATGTTTATATTATATTATAATTAGATCAAAACTGGTAACACATTTAACGAATCTTGATTTTATACAACTTCCAAGTCTCCAATTAGTATCAGTTATCAGTAACAATTTTGACTCCTTTTTTCAACAATGCAAGCGAGTTATGTCATCAGTTTTAGTTTTAGGTGAACTGAACGTTGAAGGAAAACGCCTAATGACAATTTGACGTTATTAAGCGTTATCAAAATCAGATCCTTCAACATTTCGGAAGACATGATACTCACCATACTTCCTATTTTTTAAAGGCAAGCAGGGGCATAGAAATTTTATATTATATATGTACTCTAGAATGCTAATTAAATCTAGCCGAATACCAAAAAGTGTAACGGGTATGCAGAGTTTTCACGAACTACGCATGCTCCTCAGTAACTTATTTTCAGTACAGAGCTACAAAACTATTTTGTCGTTCGCCGTACAGAATTTATGCGACATATCTGTTTTATAAATAAATCCATACGTTGCGTCAGACGAAACTGCTTGACAAAATCAAATAATTAAATGTTATCGGTAAAATTGCATACTGTTTAGTTTTCAGCAATATGAACGAAACATTTTTTTCCAAATCTTATTAAATTTAGGAGATTTCGCAACAGCGTCTGTTTTCTCAAATGACGTTTCTCGTAGTGGGAATATCTGTCAGAGTCGGATTCACAACAATTCAGATAGGTTTTATAATTGAGTTATGGTTTTATTCGTGGTATATTTTAATTGATGATAGATATACCTATTTGTGATTAAAATTGTTTTTAATATTTGTTATTTTGGTTTTAGTTCGTTTATTTAACAAACAATGAGGTGTATAGTGTTGTGGTGTAAAAATGAAGGTCTCATTCCTGGTATTAAATATTTTCAGTAAGTTATTGTTTCGGGTTTCTAACAGTCTCAGTTTGAGTGAATTTGATACCATTGACATGATACTCATTTTTAGCTTGACAAAAAAAAGACATGATGTTTGGATGCGGGCTTTGGGATCCTAGTACAGAAAATGTATGTGATGGGAATGTCATATGCAGTAAGAATTTCGCTGCAGAAGATATCATTTGTAGAGAAGACGGCAAGAGGATCACCCTCGTACCCGATGCAGTTCCCAAACTTTTGTTGAAAAGAAGAGATTATGTAAATGAGAGTGGAAGTTAAATTCTTAATCGTTTGATATCAAGACACTGTTTACTTAAAAGCAGTCTGTCAAAAATGCATGATATGTATGTCAAGAATATATTTCCTACGTTGTGTAGGTATACAAAGTTTGTTTGAATTCTGTTGTTAAACTGGAATATACTTAATTATAGAAATTGCTGAGAATAAAAGTTCTACCAACCATGTTTTGTCACAAAATACTATTGCGAGTAGTACGGATGATATGGAAGTGGTTTACATGGACACGGAAAATATTTGTGAAGTCACTGTTTCTTGCACCCCTTCTTTGAAGGCTGTAGAGAGGTAAGACGCCTAAGGTGGTTGTATAAACAAACAAATATTATATAATAATAAAATAAATAATTAGAATGCTCAAGTCCTTAAGATATTTTCCAGTATTAGAATTTTTACTTATTTCTCGTTTCTGCTTAGATTTATTATTATTGGGTTGTACCTGTTAGTATTTAGATATTTAATGTAATTTTTTATTTCTTAAATTCCTTTATTCCATTTTTTTTATTTGAATGTTACCAAATGGTAAAATTTAATTTTAAATATACCTATAACAGAAATATTACATTTAATCAAAGCCGGTCCTGTTGAAAAATAAGTTACTGGTGATCATGCGCATTATGGACAGCTCTACACTTTTGGTTACATTTTTGTACTACGGGATTATCATTCTAGAGTATATAATTTATAAATTGTCAATCAAGAATCAAGTTTGTAAAAGGAACATGGGTTTGAGACAGGTGAGTGGAAATTGCGGATATTTCTCAGCCTTTTAGAGCAAGAATGTAAGTGAGATGAGGGGTAGGTGATCATGTCAAATTCAACTAGCTTAGGCCCAGATAAGTAAAGTACCATTGTCTTTAGAAAATGACATGGGGCTTAGGGTTAAGTGTGAACAATTAGAACTTATAATATTTGACGTCTTTATAACATCTATAACGTATTTGGCTCTGAGCGCAATGAACTCTATGACTTATAATGTTTATATACTATACTTATACCATCGAAAATAATTTTTATATCTACGGTGCTTATACCGTACACACTGTGATAGAACAATGAAATGAGAAATGAGTTTTCTAAAAGCAACGCGATAAAGTAAGCTTGAGTGAAATCATCTGATATTTGAGATAAAAGAAAATGTCATTTGTCATTGTGATTGAAAGTCATTCAATTAATATATTGAAATTGAATGACTTTGTATTTTAATGTACCTATCATTCAAGAAAACTTAACAATTTACAAAACATTTAGTTCTTTGTGAGTCTTTATTTACTAGGTGCACATACAGTTGTTAAATAAATCAAAATGGTACGCTATCTTTTATCTTTATGAAGCCGTAATGTTACTCTAAATTGATTCTAGGGTCAAAGCCAGTCGGGCCCCGGTGGAGGTGATAAAAAGGAGGAAAAGGATAAGAAGAAAAAATATGAACCCCCAATTCCTACACGCGTTGGTAAGAAAAAGAGGCGTACTAAAGGTCCTGATACAGCTCTAAAACTGCCAGCAGTAACGCCCCACACAAGATGTAGATTAAAGCTTTTAAAATTGGAGAGAATTAAAGATTACTTGTTAATGGAAGAAGAATTTATTCGTAATCAAGAAAGACTGAAACCACAGGAAGAAAAAAATGAGGAAGAGAGATCGAAAGTTGACGATTTAAGAGGTATATGATAAGGGTCGAAGTAATAGTTATTTACTACATTTTTGCTGATAATTTTGAAACAATCTACTTCTAATGAAAACTTATAGAGTTGAAGATTTTTAAATAAGTGTTCAAATGGTATCTTAATTTTTTTATGAATGTTTTAAGTAGGACACATGAATAACATAACTTATATCTTTACGAGCTGTCTGAATTACTTATCAGACATTAAAGCATTAATTAATGGTTAATCTTTATTGTATTATATCACAAAGAGCTATTTCATATTTACTCAGGGGTGATACAAATAGTAGCTAATATTTTGCAAATGATAAAATAAGAATAAGTAGTTGAATGTAGTTGCCATTCTTAAAATAATGTAATAATGATTTATTCATGCTTTATTTAGGCACTCCTATGTCAGTCGGTAACTTGGAAGAAATAATCGATGACAACCATGCAATTGTTTCTACATCAGTGGGTAGTGAACACTACGTAAGTATTCTTTCGTTTGTTGACAAGGATCAGCTGGAGCCAGGATGCTCTGTGTTACTAAATCACAAAGTTCATGCAGTTGTGGGTGTGTTAGGAGACGATACCGATCCTATGGTAACTGTAATGAAGTTAGAAAAAGCACCTCAAGAAACATACGCTGATATTGGAGGTCTTGATACTCAAATTCAAGAAATTAAAGAATCTGTTGAATTGCCGTTAACTCATCCAGAGTATTATGAGGAAATGGGTATAAAACCACCAAAAGGTGTCATATTGTATGGACCACCAGGTACGGGAAAAACCTTGTTGGCTAAGGCGGTAGCTAATCAAACATCGGCTACATTTTTACGTGTTGTCGGTTCTGAATTAATTCAAAAGTATTTGGGTGATGGACCAAAGTTAGTTCGTGAATTGTTTAGAGTAGCTGAGGAACATGCACCGTCGATTGTTTTCATTGATGAAATAGATGCCGTTGGTACGAAAAGATATGATTCAAATTCAGGTGGTGAACGTGAGATTCAGCGAACTATGTTGGAGTTGTTGAATCAGTTGGATGGATTTGATTCAAGGGGAGATGTTAAAGTAAGTAAGCCAAGAAAGATGCTTTAAAATACTTCTAAGCAATGTAGGTAATTTCCCATACAGTACAGACACTACATAAATAACTAGCGAAGTGTATGTAGATATAAATCGACAAAATCTCAACTACTTACCACAACAAATGACACCAGTCTCCATTTATATGGGGCGACCAGTCGTGTGAAGGGTGGTGCTTAGTTATAAATCTAAATTTTTAGTTTTTTTTTCGAATGCACATTGTTTCAATTGTCACAGCATTCTAACCAAGTATGTGTCTAACATCGATGGTAAAGTTCACGATGAGAGGATTGATTATGACCTTGTCTGTCATGCCACTTCTGGTTAATATTAGTCTTTTGTAATCGTATTTATTTTTGTTCTTTTACAGGTAATTATGGCAACCAATCGTATTGAAACATTGGATCCTGCGTTGATCCGTCCAGGTCGTATTGATAGGAAAATAGAATTTCCTCTGCCCGATGAGAAAACGAAGAAACGCATTTTTAATATTCACACATCGCGGATGACTCTAGCCGAAGATGTAAATTTACAGGAATTAATTATGGCCAAGGATGATTTGTCTGGTGCTGATATTAAGGTAAGGCTGTTCTCGTTGACGGGTCATACACGACATTCGAAGTGTACGTATGTTAACCGGGGTTGATGGGATAGGTTACCGTTTGGGGCTCATTAATTGTTTTCAAACTGTACATGTAAACCACACCTGTACAGATATGTTTTTACTGGCAGTTGTTTCTGATCTGGTTTTGATTTTCCTGGCCACAGTAGTATTAAATATTAAATATTAAATATTAAATATTTTGACGAATATAAAAATATCCCCAACGCTTAGAGATAAATAAATACATCCGGCAACACCGCGTTGGCTATACTATAGTAATCAGGTGATCTATTCTCGAGGCTCGCGAATCAACAAACGGGAGGCGACTCTGTACAAATTTAGTAGGCTATACCTCGTCCGGGGCAGCGGTGTGTTAATTTGGTAGGATGTGCTTTGCTTACCGTATGGATCTAGAATGGACGAACGTGCGTCAGATTGTTGTAGAACAATCGACAACTCACTGGAAGTGTTCGAGAAAGAAGGCCAACCATATATATATGCAACGTAACAGGGACAGAAGACAGTTATGAAGTAAACCGTCAATAGTTGAGAACAGTGTTGTGACATATAAATAAATAGTAGAAATAAATACATTAATGTTATTAGTTTGTTTAAGTGTTTAGTTATTAAGTGTAAAGTGTAAATAAATTAGTTTTAATTAAAGCGCGTTATTATTTCACACAACGAACAACCAAAAACGTTACAATATTTTGAATATTGATATTCAAAATATTAAATATGTTCGCTTTAGGTTTCTGGACAGCAACATTTTTGACGAGTTTTTGATACCTCAGAAACGCTCACGGATATCCGTTTTAAACTTAGAAATCTAAAGAGTGTCTAAAGTACCATAGAAATACCAATTTAGCACAATTTTATCCACAAACGGCGCACTATTGGAGCAAATGTGTAATTTAATCTTCGGTAGTTTTCAAGTTGATAGACAATAGAATTAGTTTGGCAACAAAAATACCAATTTCGAGACACCCTGGACATATTATTTGTTTACTACTGGTTTAGAGAATCGATGCCAATGTTGCCCTTTTCCCCAGCCATCGAATTTACATAATTTTGTCGTAAATTCGATAATAAATTCGAGTTTTATTAAAGTAACAATGTTAACATAATTTTCGCACGAAAAATTTTATTGTTTTTATGTGGTATTTTAACCGAAATTGGCCTAAAACGTCTAAAGACTTGGACTATATAGAGTGTAACAGAGTATGTTTTACAGTATGACTCTATAGATTTTTCATGAAAAAAGGAATACAGTAAAATTTTTGAAAAACAATTATTTTTCCTTAATTTCTTCTAAACCACTTGAATGATTATAAATAAAGCAAAATTTTGTTGTTTTAGGCGATTTGCACAGAAGCTGGTTTGATGGCACTCAGAGAAAGAAGAATGAAGGTCATGAATGAGGACTTTAAAAAGTCAAAAGAGAGTGTGTTATATCGCAAAAAAGAAGGTACTCCTGAAGGTCTTTATTTGTAATACATAAAATATTTAATATTGTGTGATTTGATATAATAAATTAATTTCAGTTAATCAAATTTTTACTTTTTTATTTAACGAAAACATTAAATGTTTTAAGGCATATATAAAATGTTATTGCAACAGATACATTAGTTTATTTAAATTAATTCATTCATACAAAATAACATTAATTAAAAATAATATAAAACTTATTCCTCATGGTACAAAATATAACATGAATTTCTTATTAAGTACTGTTTATCACAAATTATTTCTTTCTTGATTATTGTAAGCGATTGTTCTTATATTTTTCAAAATTTGCCAAAACTTAATATTAGTGCAATTTTTACGCCCAGTAACTCATCCAAATAAACGCAAAAGTTGCCACTATTGGCAATTGTTGGCTTAAATATTATCTATGGCTTGGTATTTAGTAGCTTTAACCATGACAATATATCTTTATTTCCAAAAACAACTGCTATGTTAATACAATTTATAAAGAGCGAATTTTCAGTGAGATAAAACATTGTCCGCTATGGCTCAAAATTATTTATTTTATTGTAAAAAAAGTTTATTTTTAACTTTATGTATTTATGGCGACCGGCACCTATATGATTCAAGCACTGATCATTGGATGTGTTACGCGGCGTTTTTAAAGTATTCTATGAGTTAAATAATCCTTAAATTCGTATGAACTTAATTTGCCGAAGAGTTTATGATAGTATCGTGAACAATAATATTTTCTTAAATAATGCAATAAAAAATAAACAAATTAAAATTAAAGTAATACACATTAATACAAAACGCACAAGGCAATTCACCATAAGTTGCTTATATCGGGCAGAAATAAAATTTAGGAAATAAAGAGACAAACAACTATTTCGACAAACACTAAGTACATACATAGTTTAAAACATTTTAATTATGTTTCGGGAATTTTCGACTAGTTTTGGAAGGCTCTAATATATCTTCTTGTTCAATCCATGAATCACTGCTGGAAGATTTATTTCGAATTTTTCTGTTCCTAGACTTTGGCAGTTTTTGATTGACTAAAATTTTAGCAATGGCACTTGCTGTAAGCTTCACCAGTTTACGTTTTACTTTTCTTTTACTAACCCTTTGGGGCGTTTTTCGTTTGGATCGTTGTGCCGACTGACTATCTTGAATAGTACATGTTTCAATAATATCTTTGTATTTCTTTACTGTCATTGGTTTTTCCGCCATATCAAATGTAGAATCTAAATAATTTGCTGTGGGTATTATCTTGGAACTTGTCGGTTCATCAAATTCTAATGCTAAATTTAATTGAAGGTCACCCGGGCTGTTTATTGTGTTACAAAACGATTCTACCAAATGTGTTATCTGTTTACCAACAGGTGTTTCTAGAAGCTTAATTCCACTACCTACCTTATGCTGTGTAGAAAACGAAAATCGTTTGCTACTGTTGTCCAAGTTTTCATTGGGTAATTCTTCTTCAAGTTCTTGACTTCTAACAGTTTGAATTTTTGATTGACTGCTTTGAATATTGGGGCTCGGATTTATTGTATTTAATAGTTTATTAGTATTAATATCTTCATTAGGGCAAGGAAATTCCGAGGTCAGACTTTTTTTATTCAAATTTTTGGCAAATTTAATTAGCTCATTATTCTCCGAAATTGAATTTTCATTATTTGAAGGTGAATATATGCTTACATTCAATTCTGTCGACCTTGTGCGCGATAATCTTAAGGAAAAATTTTTCAAAACATCCTGTTCGTTGGCTGTAGCATTTGATATAAAGACATCGTCTTCTAAATTACTTGTAGAACTAGAGGATGAATGGGTAGTTTTATTAGAATTATTGATTTCAGTGAAATTTATCTCATGTGACTGATCTTGTGACTGATCTTGTGATGAAATTGAATCCTCTGACAATCCGTCCACAAAAACTTCATATAAATCTTCAGTGATTTCTTTCAAACCACTATCCTTCATATTATCATTACCTATACAGGAGGAACCATTAATGTCTTTACTTCTCGAAAGTTCTGATTCTCTTTTATAGGAGCTTGAAAGATAAGTATCATTTTCTGAAGACTCTATTTTAATTTTTTTCGTGATTAATGCTGGGTTCAAATAAACGAAGCTCCTGGATTCATCGCATATGTCATTTATATCTGTTTTTTTTGCTGAATCGTCATTCGTGAATGGTACTGTTGATGGGTTGGTTTGTTCATCCGAATAAAACTTTGAATATGGCTGGCGTTTTGAATTGCTATTTTGATATTCCATAGTAGTATTTTTTAAACATGTTTCAACGTCAGACGTGATACTCCTATTCGTTAAAACAAGCTGCGGTGTTTTTGGAATTGGACTTAAAGTTCTTGAATGTTTTATACTTATGTCTGAGGCATTTGGGCTTTTAGATTTTCTATGTGAGGTATTTCTAATAGGGCTGCTGGATTTCCGCAATTTATGTTTTGGAGTTGTAATCGTCAATTCGTTTATATTTGAAGAATCTAAATTTTCAGATGTTATGTTTGCCCTAGAGGTAGTTATGTTTTCTTTACCGGTGACTCTAAGGGATGTATTAATAATTGAAGTATTCTCATGCGTTGTTTGCTCGAAATTATTTTCCACAAACCTATTAGCCGTTGAAAAATCACTGTTTGATTCGACATTTTCGTTCGAATCAAGAAGGGAATTCTTAGGAATAGTAGATTCACCTGACAAATTATGTATTTCACTAATAATAGCGCTTCCATCAATTGTTTCACGTCTGATAGTAGTTTGTAAATAAATATCACTCAGATTTTCATTGTAATAAAAACTTTTACAATTACTAGTATCAGAGATGTGTTGGTCTACTTCGAATGACATATTAAATTCATCCAAAATATCAGATGCGATTTGAGTAACATTAGTTATTTCCTTTGATACATTATGAGAATTTTCTACAACACATTTCTCAAACACATGATATGTTGTATCAGCTACTACTGTGGGATTGGTTATCTTTGGGTCAGAGATTTTAGTTTGATTTTTTTTGTTGGTTGTACTTGATTCTTCATGGAGGTATTCTTTTTGCATGTTGTATGAACTCTGGCTTTTAAGTGGCTGTTTATTTACTCTGTGTGCAATATTTTCTGGTGTGTCGAAAATACTTTTATGTTTTACTAATTTGTCTGCTTTAATCAACTTTGGATTAATATCATCAGCTTTATGGATATCTTGATGAACGTTACGGTCCAAAGCATTTATTTTGTTGTTGTTTAGTAGAGGTTGACAAACTATTGGCTGTGTTGAACCTTCCATTTTTGCGAAAATTGTTTTATTTGACATGGCAGTTTGTTTTGCATCAAATTTATTGCTCATCGTCTTTGAAACTGGTGGATACTTAGACACTCTGTTTGCTTCTTGTACACTTATAGGCAAATTAGTTTCCTGTAATTGGTTGTGTTCAATATGACTCAAACAATGTTTTATAACTGTTGTTTCATTTGAGTTTAGTGGTAAAGTATTTACCTTCTCAGTGGTTGCTTTTGAGACAGAACTAGGTGTTATCAAATTTTTATTGTATGTTGAAGACACTGGATTTGGAATAGATACTGAACTGTCTACCTTAGATAGATTCATGTGGCACGTCGTCTCCTTTAATAAGGAAGCTTCGTGGCAAGGTAAATATTCCAGACCTGATAATTCATGTGGTGTTACTGACGTTTGCAACGAGTTGTTCTCGGTTTTATATTCACCTTCATTCATCATTGGCTTTGGCAAAGAAGTCCGTTTTGGCGTTAATGTATTATCGATTGAAGATATGTTCAAATGAAATTCAAAAGATCCATCTGATCCGGTGCTTATTGTAGATACTCCATTTAGCAAGCTATTTTGATTATGATCCGTACTTTTCGATTGTTCAATTTTTCTTTTCGTTTCCACAATATCGTTGACTGGTGTTTTATGATGTTTATATGTAAAATACTCAATATTTTCTTTATTAGTACTATCAGCTAATCCGCTACTTTTGTCCTCAAATCCCCCTCTTATCAAATTTATTTCAGGAACAACTGTAACTTCAATTTCCTTTGCAACCTTAGGAGTTAGTTGTTTATCATTCACACTATTAGAGCTGTTTGTATGCCTTTTGTCACTAGGTCTTCGCTTTCTTTTACATTTATTGTTTTCTGCAATTCCATCTGTTTCTGTATTTGTGTTGTCCGTAATCATATCAATCTTGGTGTTTGTGTTATTCCGTTTACGAACAGTGGACCCTTTTCTTTTCGGTTTAGACTCGGTGTGGATTCCTTCTGAAGGGAGAACTATTGTAGATTTGGGATCAGCAGCGTGGGACATATCCGCTTCAGCTGACAATAATTGCTTACTTTGTCTATGCTCAGTGGTTTTTTTGGATGAAGTTCTGCGTTTAACAGGTTTTTTATTTTCAAGCTGCGATTGCGCTACTAATTCTGGATTTTCAAATTCAGTTTTGTTTTCATATTGATGACAATTTCCAGTTTTTGAATTTCTACGGCGTACTTTTTTTTCTGGAACTTTATTCGAACCAGCTTCAGCTTGACCCTCTTTCGTTGATTCTATTGGGTTGAGTGTTAATGCTTGGGAATTTTTTAAATTTTTTCCATCACGTTCTCGTGGCGTTTTTCTGTCTTTCTTCTCCAGTTTTTTATTTTTGGTGGTTTGGGCGGGTTCTTGCATAACATCTGTTTGATTATTACTGACTTCTTCTAGACGGAGTTTTGTTTGCATATTCTTATGTTTTTCTTTACTGGATGTTCCTACATCTTGACTGGTAATTTTGTTACGAATTGTCTTCTTTTTGGATAAAGATGGTATGGTACTAGATTCACTTTTTTGTTGATTTGAATAATTTACTATATCTGAGAACGATACTCTGCGACCTTTGCAATTTGCTTTACTTCTACTTTGGTCTTCATCATCTGGTTCTACCGAACACTTCAAAACTGCAAAAATACAGACAATATTAGTTTTAATATGCTTATGAATGCAATAAAACTTTGGGTGATTTTTGAAACACTAATAGGTCACAATGCGAAGGTTGTACTAAAAAAGTTGTCACATTATAGAGTTGTTTGCAACTGTAAACATTTATCCAAAGGGTACTTTACAATCATTTTTGTAATAGATTGAGTATAGACAAAGATTAATATCTTTGGTATAGATAATACGTAATATTCCATTTAGTTGATTACAATATAACTAATGCCAAGCTGAAATTTTAGTTTTCATCAATTGTCATAATAATAATAATTTTTCGCATTTCAATTCTTTTATTCAACCATTGTAACTTTAACAAATAATATACTTCAATACAATTTACAAGACGCAGTGTGTATAAACATATTGAAACTTGATACATTTTCAATCATAATAATTAGTCCTAGTGAGAAGGACCCCCACGGGATTATTAATAAAGTTTTAGCTCGGAAAAGGTATTAACATTTTATGTAACTATGATGAACCTAATATTTTTATAAAATATTTATTTACAATAACCAACATCTAACTTAAAATGATTGAAAAGTGTATTTTGGATGGACGTTTATGTTACATCTGATCTGGTGTATTACATGCACATATAATCTTCCGCAACTGGTAGTAGTATGTCTTAGAAACTATTTTGTATCAAAATAAATCTAAATAAATACGAAGAAGAATTCGATGATCTGATTTAAAGAAAACAATTGCCAAATAAAAGAAAGATAAAAAAATCTTATCACAAAATTAAACGAAATCGGTATCTCTAAAACAAAAAGCATTACAATTTTACTTGAATAAAAAATGCGTTTCACTAATATCTTTAATATCTATTTTATATACAGGGTGCCCGTAAAGTAACGCGGCGATTATTTTCAAAATGGTACATTTTTAAAACACGACGTCAGTTTTGATTTATGTTTAGCAATTTTGTAGCCTACGTATTTGATCCGAAATCGGTCGCATGGTGGCGCCACCATCTAAGTCATATTTGTTTCAAATTGCAGCCCCTATTTTTTAGTACACATTAGAGTTGCTGCTGTCGTCCTGAGTACAATGATGTGTAGCACAAGAGAATTTTTGAGAAAATGCAGATTTTTGCCTCAAAGTGTGCGCCGTTAACCGTTTGGCAATGGCCTAACCTTTCCACAAACGAGCGTTGCACGTTTTCTATAATGTAGGAAGTGATGAATTGCATATAATTTTGAATGCGGTGCCTTAATTCATCTACATTCTGTGGCCTATTTAGGTGAACACGGTTTTTAAGATGTCCCTATATAAAAAAGTCTAAGGGGCGATCTCGCTTGTGGCTGAACCATAACAAGGTACAGTCCGATTCAAGATCGAATGGATCAGACGCGTATTTGATTAGTACATACAATAACAGCAGTTATAGCGGGTAACGTAGGTCAACATACTAAAATTGCCTTCGCTAGGAAAACCTGCCATTTCTCAAAAAATTTCTTATATTACTCCCCCACATGTGGCACATTACTTTACGTATAATTAAAGTACGTGCCTTTGTTTAGGAAACATATTTTTTTAATTTTTCAATCCGAAAAATATTTCTTTACCAAAATCTGTATTTTCATCAAAATCTTTACATCGAACTTTTGGCCCGATCACAATCACTTCTACTTCTATAATATACTAGTATAAGGTGCGGGAAGTAAAAAGTAGGATAAAAATAGGAAAATTTAAAATATTCTTAAACTTTAAAACAGGTCAATATAATGTAATAGTTTGAATGTACGGGGTGTCCCCAACTCGGCGCCCCAGGCCTATTGTATGAAAACGAGATTAGATATTAAAAATCTTTTGAAGTGGCATAAATTGTGTTGCATTTACGTATATTTTACGCCAAAAAAATATTTTTTTTCGATTTTGCAAAATGGAGAATATGACGTCATCAGTATTATTTTTCCACGAACATACCTATATTTTGCCACATTCCGAAAGCCCTAATTTTCCTAAATACCTTTTTACTAATAAATTTTTTTTCTATCCGAGTTACGCTAAAAAGGTAGAGTGCCAAACTGACAAAAAAATAGTATTAGAATATAATTCAACATAGCCATGCCAAATCAAATGCTCCATGAAAAACAATTATTCTGTCACATTACTAGTGACAATTGTTGTCAAAATAATAAGGGATTAATTGTCAAAACAATAGATACGATACAGAAAGTAATAACAGGTACTTATTTAAAACGTGTTTATAACAAAAATGTTTTCGACAGACGAAATAAAAAATAATATAATAATTGTTTAATTTATTGCAAAAGATGCGTTTTGGTTTTATATAGTGCAGGCAATGTCATCTTCGTCTTATCATCTTTGTTTCTTTCAATTGTCAGCCATATTTTTTCGACAAAGAAAATAATAAAAATTATATAATAAACCAAAAAGTGTGATACAATAATAAGTTTAAAATTGCTTTCCATGTAGCATTTGATGATTTACATGGTTAAGTCAAATATCTTGAAAAACATTTTTTTGTTCATAAAATCATAATTTTCGTTTGTCGAGAATAATTTTTGGTATAGACTTTGTAAATAATTATCTTCCGTATATAATATTCATTATTTTGACAATTAATGACAACTGTTGTCACTAATAATCAAACAGAATATTTTTTTTCATGGAGCACTTGATTGGTAACATTGCTAAATTAAATAATATTTAAGTATTTTTTTTGTGTGCGCGCGCTAATTTTTTAACGAAAAGAGATAGAAATTTTTTGAACATTGATGACGTCATTTTCTCCATTTTGCTAAATTGGAAAAAAATATTTTGCTTTTCCAAAATGGACCTTAGCGCAACTCAATTTAGCCCTGTAAAAAAGATTTTTATTATCTTATCTGGTTTTCATACAATAGGCCTGGGGCGCCGAGTTTGGGACACCCTGTACAAATAATACAACTGTATAATCTGTATTCCTAGCGAATTATTTTGTGTTAATAATTTAGTTAATAAATAGCATTCTCTCAAAATTAGTTTTATTTGACGACTATTAATTTTGTTTTCTAAAACATTGCATTTTTAGAATAAATTTAAATAAATAACTCTATTTTTAATACAGGGACTCCTTATTGAAATTTATTTTATTCATCATAGACAATTCGAAAATGCAATATAATACAGGAAATTCTGTGAAGAAATTGACTGTTGCTATTTTTTGTTTAGAAAATGCACATTTAATAGTTATTTATGATATAAGTGTGAAAAGTACATTTTTAAGGCCTGTGTGTGATGGTTTGCAAAATGAGCGACGCGAATTCTGCAATTCACATAAGAGCATTTTTTAAGTTTTTTAAAACACATTGGTGATTTTGCTTTAAAAATGCAAGAAAACGTAGAAGACAATTATGGTTTCATCGATCCGTTTAATGACATAGAAGAAGCAGCAGTCGAGTTCCCTTGGCTTTGTTACCCAGAAAATCTCGAGAATATCTAATCCTTTGGTAGATAAATTTAGAAACCAGAATAATAATTATTCGCATAAAAGTAATTTTGAAACAGAAATTCTATAATCCTTTGCCATAGCAAATATGTTTGTTTATTTATAATAATAATATTAAGGAAAAAAAAAACAGTAGATAAAGCTGAGAACTCACAATAATAATAATAATATTTATTGTCTAACAGGCATATATTAGCATAAATTAATAATATATATATGTCAACAAAACATCAAACAAGTTCAGCATAACTAATCAAATATCTACAGTTCTCAAATATACAGACACCTTACACTTGAACAGGGAACGAGAAGAGAAAAGAAGAAATTGGGACACATTAAAATGAATATCCGTTAGAAGGCGAGGGCAGTCAACACGGAAATTAATCAGCTTGTATAGAAAAACCTGTGAGTTGACCGCCCTCCGGAACTCCAAGGAGTCAAAGCTGAACCTATCCAGCAACTGCTGATGGATAAATCCTCTCGCAGGGAAACGTCTGTCCATTCGGAAACATATGTTTTTTAGGAACTTGCGCTGCACTCTCTCCAATCTGTCAATGTGAACACGGTAAATCGGTGACCAAACCATCGACGCATACTCCAATTTAGATCTTACCAATGCCTGATACACCGATGTCAGACAGTCAACGTTACGGAATCCTGAGGTTGACCTCATGACAAATCCCAGTGTGTTAAGTGCGGCGCGAGAGATATCAATAATGTGGTGGTTGAATGAAAGTGCAGAATCAACCACGACACCGAGGTCCTTTGTCACCGAGCATCTTTCCAAGGATGTGTTGTTAATTTCATAATGATGTTGATGGGGTGCCAGTCCTCTATAAAATGTCATGCACTTGCATTTTTCGATAATCAAGAGTAAGCAGTTGACAGTACACCACTGATTTAGGACATTTAAGTCCTTCTGGAGAGCATGACTGGCCTCAGGGCCGCATATAGTTCGAAATACCTTCAAATCATCTGCAAACAGAAGAGAGTTACTCGAAATGTCCGAGACAATGTCGTTCACGAATATAGCAAAGATTAACGGAGCAAGATTGCTCCCCTGAGGAGCACCACTTGTAACAGAGAACTGGCGAGACCTAAAACCGTTATATTGGACGAACTACTCCTGTCAGAGAGATAGGAATCAAAAAAACTCACCAACCTATCACCAAAACCAATCAAAAGCCTTTGAAAAGTCGGTATAAATGGTGTCAACCTGTTTGCCCTGACTAAGAGCCGGGATTGTAGTTTGTAGAAATTCCAAGTTTGTTACGGTTGAGCGGTTATAGAAGAATCCGTTTTGTTGAATGATGATGATGTTTTTTATTTGGTGAAATATTTTGTCTTGAAGTATCATTTTGAATACTTTTGAGAAGTTAGACAAGATGGAAATCGGACGATAGTTGGTAATAACATCGGCATCCCCCGACTTATGTACAGGACAAACTCGCGCCAATTTCCAAGCAGTGGGAAACGTATTTAATAGGATTAGCTTGTTGAATATAATGGATACCACAACAAATACGCACAATCCCTAATAATGAAAGCAGGAACGTTGTCGCAGCCTGAGGTCATTTTGGGCTTAAGCTTTTTAATTAATTTATTAATTCTCTCATAAAACAACAATGTTTCAAATATTATCTACTCCAAATAGTCTGCAAAGGTTGCTATGACCACAGATCTAGAAAAGAGTTTCTAGATCTGTGGCTATGACGGCTTTTAGAGTCTATGTCGAAAATGAAGCATTTTACGGACTGATATCAGTTGCTGAAGTAGCTATTTTTGGGAGCATAAACCAAAAACTATTTTTCGAGATATTAAAATTTGTTTCTTAAATAACAAATTTTTAGTCTTTGGCTTCATAACTTTGGTATTGTGTTAATCTTTGCTTAAACCATTGACTTTGTTTATAAAGACAATTCTTAAACTATCAACTGAGTAGAGTAACAGTTGAACAGTAAATTTAATAAGATGACCTACAGCTACAGCGTGCGATACAAAAATATTTACACGTTTGTAAAGGGATTTTTGGTGTTAGATATTAAACGGGGACATTAAATTTTTACTGAAACCAACTTTAGTCTATTTCGAGTTTTTATGCTTTTGAAATAACAAATCCGTAGTATCTAATTAATCAAGTTCAATGCTAATAAATAAAATATATTTAATTTATCAATCATAAAACAACCTTTCTATGGGTATACTTTTTTTTGTACTTTGAACAGACAACAAATAAGTATTGATAGATGCAACGTAGTGATGCCCCACGAATCAGTGTTGCCTAGGGCTTCCAACTGTCTTAATCTGCCACTGTAATTATCCAGGGGCACATTAAGAGTTTTCCGTTATACTGTGGTTTAATTGACACTTCTTATCTCAAGTTTACACATTGAATTAATAAAATCGCACTCTAATAAAATCGCACTCTAATAAAATCGCACTCTAATAAAATCGCACTCTTATAGTTTATTGTCCTTTTTTTTAAAGTCTAATTTTTAAAAAATGTCGAATTTTACGGTAGGTGGTTAATAAGACACCATTATACATAAGTACAACAGCTAAAATTTTTTAATTTCTAAAACAAAATTAACAAATCCTGCAAAAAATAAATGAAAACTAAAAAAACAGAAAACAAATATTTTTAAACTGAACTAGAAAAAAAAAACAAACTAATAGGTATTGTGAGAAATATTCTAAGCAAAATTTCTATATTTGGAAAGGTACACTTTAAATTCTTGTCCACTATATATTGCAGCATTTCATTTTATAAACTAAAACAACTTTAGCCAAAAACTGAAGATGATATTCACTTTTTAAATATAGTACGTTTAAGTCATCAGAATATAGGTCAAGGTTTTTTACACATTTTTTTATTTTGTCACTGGAATTTAACTAAAATTGCCATCATTTTAAAGCATTCCTCGAAAATTAAGTATTCATTGAATTACTATGGATTTCCGAATCGAGATCAGTTGTGTGTCTGCTTATTAAATCTTAGTCTCGACTTAGCGGGGCCCGCAAAATCCGTCGCCCTAGGCCTAGTGTCCCATAGGGTTAATCCGCACTACCTACATATCCTACATGTATAAACAGACTATTTACTCACTTGTTTTTGTTTTGCTGACAATATTCTGATCTATATTTCCATTGGTGTGTTCAATCATAGAAGTTATATCCCAAGTAGAACTTTTTGGTTGCTTGGCCATGTTTGTTGGATTTGGCACTACAAAAATAATCTATTAATAGTTATTGATCACAGCGATTTATACAGTGTGTACCAGTTTTTTTTTTCGATCATCTTTAGGTTCAACTCATAGATATTACAAACATATAGGTATATCAAAATATGTCTCCTAAAGTGTCAAATGTTTATAGACTTTTTGTTTCAACATATCAATATATTATATAATATATCAATAATTGTATTTTAATACGAACCCTTAAGGAAAGTATCCAGTGTTTTTCATAAAAATTCAAAAATGCAATAAAATACATGGTGTTCAAAATACTACCTATACCGGGTATTCCATTAAGGGTGGATAGGTAGCATATCTCAGGAAATAATAGTCGTAGGATAATGGGAAAAAAATTCTTTTAGGGAAATCGACAATGGGAAATCGCTAAAAATAGTTTTTTAGTTCCTAACTATACCGCTAGATGGCGTAATAGATGCAGTTATGCGAAAAATGCATTTTTATTGAAAATTTCGCAATATAAGTCAGAAAAACAATACTACCACAGTAATGCTACTGAGATTCGGCAGCTTTTTGGTGTATCACTTTTTATTGTGCGGCTTGAAATAAAGGCAGCAGGGAAGGACGAAATTTTACCTATGATAATGTGTATAACTTTGGTTTGACTTAACCGAATGTATCAATTTAATTTTTGTTAAAGAACTCAAGCCTTGCTGCTGCAGAAAAACAAGATTTCAAATCATAATTGTTTTTTGGGGCTCCGCTAGATGGCGATGTTTGCATCGCCTAAGGTTTTTTTGATTTTTCTTTAAAAACTTAAATGGAATGATACAAATATTTTATCAAAAATGAAAAGTAAATGGAATTTTCAACAAAAAAGTACAAAACCGCACAGGAAAATCTTTATTCGTGTAAGAGTTATGGCCAAAAGAATGTTGTTCACCAAAATTCGTTGAAAAATCATGTATCTTTAATTTTCCCTGATCAAGAATGCCATGGGAAATAAAGAAATAGGTTTAAACTTTATTAAACTGATAGTTTAACAAATAAAAATAATGAAAGATCCATTAAAATTACCAAAATGCAGAGCTTTCATAAAATTTGTTAAAAGAGGTGCATCTAGATACCCATGAAACAAAATTGGGAAGTTTCCATGCATGGAGACAAATAAATAAACGCGAATATGCTGCTAAATACCCTGACCGAAGACACCATAGCAGAAAAGTGTTCCGTCGGTTAGCAGTCCGTTTACGAGAAACGGGAAGTGTAAGAGTTGATCCAGTCCCGCTCAGAAGACGTCCAGTTAGCAGTGAAGATAATATTATAAGCGTTCTTGCGTATGTGGAAGCGAATCCTCATGTAAGCGTCAGTGATATTTCTTCAGACTTAGGAATAAATCGCACTTCAGCATATTGGATTTTAAAATCTTTTAAACTGCATCCTTACAGTATGGTTTTACATACACTCACTTTCAGATGCCAATATTGACAAGAAGCGCCTATAGAGTTTTGTTATTGGCTGAGAGATATGTGCACGGAAAACCCGCAATTTCTCTCACAGATTTTATGGACTGAGCCATTTTTTCTAGTTGTGGTAGTGTTAATTTACACAATACTAATTATTGGTCACAAACAAATCCTCATTGGATGCCGGAAGTTGACCATCAAAGTAGATGGAGTGTAAACGTGTGGTGTGGAATCGTAGGCAGGGTATTTAGCAGCATATTCGCGTTTATTTATTTGTCTCCATGCATGGAATCTTCCCAATTTTGTTTCACGGGTAGATCTACCTCTTTTAACAAATTTTATGAAAGCTCTGCATTTTGGTAATTTTAATGGATCTTTCATTATTTTTATTTGTTAAACTATCAGTTTAATCAATTTTAAACCTATTTTTTTATTTACCATGGCATTCTTGATCACGGAACATTAAAGATACATGATTTTTCAACGAATTTTGGTGAACAACATTCTTTTGGCCATAACTCTCAAACTACTAAAGATTTTCCTGTGCGGTTTTGGACTTTTTTGTTGCAAATTCAATTTGCTTTTCATTTTTGATAAAATATTTGTATCATTCCATTTGAGTTTTTAAAGAAAAATCAAAAAAACCTTAGGCGATGCAAATATCGGCATTTAGCGGAGCCCCAAAAAACAATTATGATTTAAAATATTTTTTTTCTTCATCAGCAAGGCTTGAGTTCTTAAACAAAAATTAGATTGATAAATTCAGTTAAGCCAAACCAAAGTTATACACATTATCATAGGTAAAATTTCGCCCTTCCCTGCTGCCTTTATTTCAAGCCTTCCAATAAAAAGTGATACACCAAAAAGATGCCGAATCTCAGTAGCATTACCGTGGTAGTATTGTTTTTCTAACTTATATTGCGAAATTCTCAATAAAAATGCATTTTTCGCATTACTGTATCGATTACGCCCCCTAGCGGTATAGTTAGGAACTAAAAAACTATTTCCAGCGATTTCCCATGGTGAATTTTCCTAAAAGAATTTTTTTCCCGTTGTCCTACGACTATGATTTTCTAAGATATGCTACCTGTTCACCCTTAATGGAATACCCGGTATAAGTCGTGTCACATTTTTCTATAATGATTGAATCCATACATGTCTTATATGATTTTATTAATATATTGAAAAGGTGTGTCAATAAAAAACTTGTTTTTTTCTAACAATGTTAGCGAAATGCGCGTTGAGAATAAAAAAGTGTTTTAGTTTAGTTGACTTTTTCCTAAAAAATAACACCGGCTAAAGATTAAAGCAATGATTTAAATAATATTAGAAAATCTTATATATATTATCATAAAAAAGCGAAAAAATCAACACTTTTTTCTCTATCACCAAATGAGTAATGGATGAAATTCAGCAAATTTATTAAGCAAATAGTGAGTGCGCATTGAAGTTCCTACTCAGTGTCAAACCCGACGGGTAGTAGTCAACTTTAGTAGTGACGGCAAGTGGCTGTGTGTGAGCGCCGTTACGGACATATATAAATTTGAACCACCATGTATATTAAATATTAATATTATTATGAAGGAAAATAATAGAAATTAATAAAAGTATTTTTGTTGCAACCTAAACACAGATAAGTGAGAACACACAATAGTAACTAATTTTTTTGTTATTCAATTTAAAGAACGACGAAATAAATTTTATAAATCCCTCTAATGATGAATAAAAAGAAAAAGTACCTACGACACCAACATTTTTAATCGTGATATGACTTGGTTTTGTTTTTTGTGTTTATATAATTTTCTTTCACGAAATGACATTAATGCATCTCTCTTTTCTTATATGTATTGAGTTGCACAACGCCAGCTTTTTGTAAGATAGAACCCACCATTGATGATGAAGCCGGGTGCCTCGAAACATGTATGATGACTGACTGAAGATCCTTAGAGAGATTTATTAAATTTATCTCGTGGATATTGACTTTTATTTCCCATATTTTTGGTTATTCCAACCAGTTGGAATCTAATTATAGGTACTTAAAATATTTATAAACTCACCTAGAAACAATAATTGTAATAAAACTACTTAATTAACTCTTTAACAGTTGGTAGGAATGTTAAATTAAAACATTTAACTTTTACAGAATAATAACCTTCTTTAAATAAATCGATTTTGTTTATTTTAAAAACATAGGTAAGTACTCGCTTGAACGTATTGAAGGTATTAATAAATAAAATAAAATTATTGAATTGATAACGGGCAGCGCAGGGTCAGCCTACAGCGCATTCTAGCAATCGCAAAGAATGAAATTAACAACAGAATTCAACCCTCAAGAGCAGTGTTGCCAACTGCATGTTAATAAACTAACTACATACATAAAATACTGAAAATTGTATAAAATCGCACAGGAATGCTTAATGCGAAAATAACTTTAGAAACATCAACGTTGAAGTTGTAGTGCCTCAAAATCTACTGCAAAAATATGTTTGAGTAGACAAATAGAGTTATGTGATTTAAAGAAGTAGTCCACAGTTATGTGATTCAGCTGCTTCTGAATACAATTTGGTCGACACAGTCATCGTTCAAAAAATTTGTTGGCGCTGAACTGAAGGAGCGATTCTGTCAGGCAAATATTTCACAAACTAATATTGATGGACTAATCACCCATGAGCACCTAATTTTTAAATCGACTGTAGTTTTTAAAATATATGAAGAATCTCACTTATTCGTCCCAATACCTGACTAGCTATGCTTACTTTTCAGAATGTACAAGATAATCTGACACCAATCTTAGTGAATAAAATTTGCTCTGGTGTGATTACCATAGTCCTGGCATTTCTCATTAACGAGTAGTTCCTGGGTCGCATTTTTCTTTCCTGGAAATGTTATTCTTTTTTTAATTTCTTTAGTTATAAGAAAAATATAAATTTACTTAGGTATTTGTTTATACTCGTAATTAACTTTATTATTATTTACATAAACATATAAAATTTATAATTTTATATTTAGAGGTATGATGTATGTCTTTATATTCATTATATATTAATTTATTTTATTCTGTATACAATCATTTCTGCGCTTTGTGCTTTGTTTTATTCCAAAACAATCATTTTAATAATAAAAATAAACCTATTTTGAACGACAATTTTGTTTGAAACTGCTGCCTGGAACTCAAATTTAATGAGAAAATCACTGGCATAAACAGAATTCAGCTATCTGTAATTGTTTGGCCGCTAAGCTTTAATGCTCCATAACTTAATATTAAAGATAATTGATTTTTATTTCATTTTTAAAAAACAAATGGCTTTAAAATTTTACTTTTTTACGTAGAAGTAAAGTACTTACCTGTAGATTTAATTATTTTAACAAGAAACGCACACGACAAAGAAGGCGTTTTTAGATCTGATAAAGATCGCGCTTTTAGTGCCATTGAAACCCTAAGTCGTTTTCGCGTTAACTCTTCAAGTAAAATTCAATTTCATTAGAAAAACAATTTTGAACCGTTCGAAATATTGATAAATCGCCAGGGCCCGGTCTAGCCTTCATGTCACCCCGGACAAACAGACAATGTGCCGGCGGTTTTTTTAAATAAAATAAAAATTATGTTAAAATAATTTATTTAACAAAATCTGTTGATTCGCCCCAAAACTTTCCCGACATGATATAATTTAATGACAAATATATGACCTGCTTAACGAAAAATTTTAATAATTATTATTATTATAATTGTATTATTTCCAATAAACAAACTAACTATTTTATTCAAAATTTAAAAAAAGTATTGCCAGAGATGGACTTCGAACCCATAACCTTCTGCATGCGAAGCGAACGCTCTATCAATGTGTTAAAGTACTCAATTACTACATATATTCTAATAAGAGTTATACGTTCCAACTACCTAACTGGTGAAATTTTAAACACAATTTTCTTGAGAATTATGAGGCAAATATCAAAAGTCACTCGACCCCTACTGCTATTTGAAAATGTAGCGGTTGTGTCCACCCATCACAGGGCTTATAAGCGATTTCAACCAAGGGAACTTCAAAATGGTTATATCCGTCTTTATCTCAATTTTTTTTAGCGCGTTCACAATACTTCCTGGTGCGGGAAAGTAACAATATATGTAATACGTAATAAACCATTGTTTATTATGTTCATTAAAAAGGGCAAAACTTAAAAGTACTTGTATATATAAACACTTAGGGTTGGTGCACAATTTTACATTGTTATTAATTTTAGAACAGTGATTGTTTTTTTGCCCAGATACTGCACAAATTTCCTCTGTTAATTCTACCCCATTAATATCAACAGAATCATTAATAATAATATTGTAATATTAATATTTTCTCACATTCTGACAGTGAAAATGCCGCCCCTAAGATTTGCCGCCCTGCACAAATATCCGGTCTTGAAGAGGCCCTGTAAATCACTCGATTTCACTTTCCAATACAAATTTTAGGGCTGTCATTGTCGCTCGATAGGGGGTTAGTCTCAGTCCCCGGAGCAAACGAACATTTGGGCTTCAAGCTTTAAGAAAAGAGGAAAAGCTAGGATCCTTACCTACTTTTGATGGACATTCTGTATAAACATGTTTTAATATCTTTTTATACACGTGATACTGATGGTTTCAGGAAAATTGTGAAACCACATATCAACTAGGAATTGTATAGTTATAAAAGCGTCACAGACAAAATTGTTTATTAAACTAAATTAAGAGTAAACACTACAGGCGAATTTGTGTAGAGAAAATGTTGAAATCTCTACGTAAACCTCTCCCGATTTTGTAAATGCCAAGTCGGTCAATTGAAATTATTTGAAACTTTTTCACTCCCTCCCTCATTATCCACTATGTCCAATATTAAAAATTGATTTTATTGAACTATAAATAAATATGAATGAATATGATTTTTTTTAGGTTGACAAAATAAATACCAAATATTATTTACAATAGATACCAGATAATCATGGTCCCCTGCAGAGCTTTCAAGGTGATGACTTAATTTATTAAATGTCACCAATTTTTCTTTTCTAAATATAGATAGAGGTTGGTACCTTTCTGATCCCTCCTTGCTACGGTCCACACTCAGTTATAGAAACAATTTCGCCATCAACTTCCCATATACTCGGTATATTTTTCTTTTTCAAATTATTATAGCACATTAGGGAAATCAGCTGCAACGTAGAAATTGAGACTTCTACATTAAAGTGTTAAGGGGGCAGAAAAGCGCGCATGACACGCATCCTGTTTCCAATACAAAATAAAGCGCGACTTTCTCTACATCCGCTTTTGCGTTTACCTTTTCACTCTCTCAGTTTGCTACCATCTACGAAGCTGTGGGAAGGGTTGAATTTTCCTTGAATTTCCACTATTTGTTGACGTAACTTACGTGATTTTTAACCGGCTCAGATAAATAATATGCAATATTTTATTATCGTTTTCATTATGTGACAATATATTTTGTGATTCTTATTTATGGATGTTTTGTCGGTTATCTTATATTTAAATGTACCTTGAAAAACAATTCATGAACATGAATAAAAGGAAAGTTTTGGTTATGTGGTATGTGAGTCTAATAGGAATATGTTTAGGTAAGATATTTTAGTTGTCCATAGAATATCAAAAATAAAATCCTTTAAAAGTAGATTTATGGGCATAGAATGTGACAAAAATTAAATAACTCATATCTTAGTAAAATGCATTGTTGTACTTTACGGAAATTGGTAGATATCAAGTACCATTTAGTGCGGTTTGTTTTTATCTATTGTATGCCTCTCAATCCAATTGCTAAGGTGTTTTAGAATATCCACTGATTATTTGTGCATGAGTTTAATATCATTATTTCTGTTAAGATTTTGATTTGTATTAAAACAATATTTTCGATTTCCTATCTTTAGGTTGAGCCTGCTTATTTAGACGAGACGTACTTTGATACTCACGCCGTGTTGTTAAAATATGGTTGGGTGTATAATACAAAACATGCAGTTTAGGCAATCCATATCTTCTAGAGGTAAACCCGTCATCATATTTCATGCAGATGGCAAAAATAAATTTGTTCGGAATGCGTTATTATCTGCAAAAAAATATAAGCGAATCCTCTGTAATTATTTGAAGAATGGATGGCTGAACAACTGCTATCAAACCCGATTACAAAAAAATTATTCAAACACCAAATATACTTATGTATACATACATTTGCTGTTTATTTTCTCTAAAATAATGATACGTCCATGCCTCCAGACTGATAGAAGTATGCCGCCGAAAGCTTTTCTACGATTTCAACTGACAATATAATCAGTATACTACCCCAGATTTTCAGATTGTTCTACAGTGTAGTTTCTCCATAGTCGATGGAAACTCTTCCCGGTGGGACACACAGTATAGTAATCGGCACAATAATATAGAAGAACTTTGAGCGTCAAGCATTAAGAAATTTACAAACGCAACCCATTGTAATGTTAAATGGTGCGGACAACACAATGTTGTTGTTCTTGGATCAAGGTATTAATTGACGTCAGAGTTGGCCATATTTTCCTTTGATTAAGATTATCATTAAGTATATATGAGAGTCGCAAGACTCACAAGACTTTTTCAATGTAGTATTTCTGAGTTTTATAAATAAATAAAAACAACATTGTTCAACTACTGTAAATGACAATTTCTTTAGGAAACCGAACCGTTATCGATGGATTTTCCATTTCAAAAGGTAGAAATAGAGTGCAAATTTTTATTAAATTATATAAAAAAGTACAAATTTCCTAGATATTAATGATTTTGGCAACTTTTTTGTTTTGCAACCAGTCTGCTTTGCTGTTTTTGTCAACGCCGGCTTTGATTAATCAAACGGTCTTTACTTTTATTCTGGGCTTTTATGTTTGCATACATTTACAATATGCAGTATGATCTGCATCCGTTAAAAATGGCACGTTTTTGAAAAGCTCTTTACAAAAGCAAATGGTGACACACGTGTGTATAAAAAGCTTTTACAGTTTAAAGGTAAGCATATTTAAATACACAGTTATAGGTTTCATGTATGTCTATGTTTCTTCAACATTGATGGGATAGTATTTTTGTTGATGTTTTCTTTTTACGCAGTTTTATGTGGCACTGCATTATATAGTCGGGAGTTTGTATCTGCCATTTGTAGCGGGGGTCTCACAAAGTAGTTGCTTCTGCTATTATGATGCCCGGGGAAAGGGTCATTCTTGGTCACCCAGGGTTGGCCACCGTTCTATAATTGGCAGTGTTGTACGACTATGTTGCCTCTGGGCAACACCAGATAATTTTTAAAGAATCCTCTTTGGGATAGTTTTTTTGGAAAGGGTCACTTCGACATAACTCCCCGACTTTACTGCAGCCGTATTGTGAAAAAGTACCCTGTGGAGTTCAGACTTGTGTTGGATGTCAATAACAGCCGGTGCAATAACGCTTGCCCAACAATAGAGTGTCGCTTTCGTTGGAAGGGTGGTTTCTTAGGGAACAATACGATGCCCATTGAGGATTCTTATAGCTGACTAGCAGTTTTCCAGTGCGTTTCGCTGTTTTCAAAAAATCGCCCTTCTGAAAACAAAATAGAATGAAAACAGAGACATGGTCTAGTTTTCAAATTTAAAATAAATTTGTTATTTGTATTATAATAACATCACTATAACAACTTGTTCAAATTCAAAACAGCAAAGTTTTATCTCCTTTCCTATTATTTCGCTGTTGGCTGTTGTCGGCTCGTAAATAAATGTAGTTTTAGGAATTAAATGTGATATCTCTCTATCTCTCTCTTGAGTTATTATATCAGTGATATATGCAATCAAAATCTTTAATATATTTCCATTGTACTTGTGAATTTAGAGAGAGAGAAATTCCGAAGCTATTATCATTGAAACAGAATGGATTAGGGGATATCTAAACTATATCGTTCCACATTGAACCCAAATAATAAAAATGTCATTAAAACATCTCCCAGAGGTAAAAGTTTTTTGTTTTCAACAAATCTGATGCAGTTTTAATCAGTCGCCCGTCAAAACGTTGCGCTGTAGATTATAGACGATAAAAGGATTTTCTGCTGCTGCACATTTTACTTCGAGATTTATTGTTCACTATGAATTAATGTTTTTAGGAGGATTCGTTTATAACAAAATGTTCTTTGGGATATTTTTTAACAGTGACAAATTATACCAAAATATTGACTAAACATTATAAGTTATGTTCATATTCGGAAAATTTAAAAATAGAATACAATCACATCAATCTCTTATGGTCAAACAAAATAAAATTGTGAAATATTTTACTGTGGGTAGTAGGTTTACAGTGAGCACCCATTAAAAATAATTTTCAATGTACAGGGTGTCCTAAAAATGTCAGGAACACCCAAAGAAATCAATTTGTGCTGTGACCTTTCTATCAGGTCAGGTATAATAAGTTAGGTTGAGGTGGAAGCATACCCTATTGCTATAGGTTTACATTTAAATTCTGGGTAGGTATATTGTTCCGAATGATTGATATTTCTAATAAAAATAAAAGATACACTATGGCGCAAAAAAATTGCAACTATTATATTGTAAACCGCCTCAGAAATCGTCCTCTACAATTTATATTGATATTGCTGACATACCGGATACCGGATAACGGAAACGACCTAACACCTTCATGGACAAGAATGTCGGGTATTGTGACTGAAACTAAACTGGGATATAGAACCAGGACTGGAAAACAGAGTTGGATGAATGATGACATATTGGGACTGATGGATAAGCGTCGGGCATGCAAAAATAAGGATGACATCAAATATAATAACATACAAAGAATAATCAGGTCAAAGATAAGAATGGCAAAGAACGAATGGCTGAAACTAGAATGCGCGGAAATGGAACAGTTGCAAAGACAGAATGACGGCTTTAACTTACACAAAAAACTAAAAGAGACTGCCGGAATACATAAAGGCAGAGCAGCAAATGTACTGGCCGACGAAAACAATCAGATAATCACCGATGACCGGGAAAAAATTGCAATCTGGGAAAGATATATTAAGGAACTTTTCTACCAGGACAGACCTACAATTATGAACGAAGATAACGACCACTTGACAGGACCATCAATCACAAAAGCGGAGATAGAAAAAGCGACACATAACTCTAAAAACAATAAAGCAACTGGACCGGATCGGATCCCATCGGAAATATTGAGATATTGGATGAAAGAGGCATTGAAGTTCTACACAAAATATTTAACATCGTATACGAAACAGGACAATACCCACAACAGTGGCTAAGTTCAACATTCGTCCCTCTACCTAAGAAAAATAATGCTAGAAAGTGTGGAGCCCATCGACGGATTAGCCTGATGGGCCACACTTTGAAAGTATTTCTAAAAATAATTCATCAGAGGATATATAAAAAATGCGAAAGAGATATCAGTAGCTCACAGTTTGGGTTTAGACAAGGGATGGGCACAAGAGAAGCGATAGTGGCCACGCAAGTCCTTGTACAGAACTGCCATGATGTGAGAAAAGACATATGTCTTTGCTTTGTTGATTACGAGAAAGCATTTGACCGAGTTGAACATCCCAAACTAATGCAGCCCCTCAGGAATCTTGACATAGATCAAAAAGACATTAGATGTATAGAAAATCTATATTGGTACCAGACTGCACAGATTAGGCTCAATAATGAGCTGTCTGATGATATAGAGATCCAGAGGGGCGTGCGACAGGGATGTGTCTTGTCCCCGCTTTTGTTCAACCTGTACTCGGAGGGGGTCTTCCGGGAAGCATTGGAAGATGCGGAGATCGGTATTAAAGTCAACGGAGTGTGGATTAATAACATACGTTATGCTGATGACACAGTGCTCATCACTGATAACATGCAAGACTTACAAAGACTGATAAACACAGTCGGTCAACATAGCAGATTGATGGGTCTAAACATAAACACTAAAAAGACGAAGTTTATGATAATATCAAGGAACCTGAATGCGTTTGAAGACTCACAGTTAACATTCAACGCAATGCGCATAGACAGAGTGAACAAATTTAAATACTTGGGCATGTGGTTATCTGAAGACTGGACCTCTGATATCGAGGTCAAGAGTCGCATCGAACAAGCCCGACAAGCATTCCTAAGACTGAGGAGAGTATTTAGTTGCTCGGACTTCGATCTTGGTCTGAGGTTGAGATTCTTAAAGTGCTATGTGTGGTCAGTACTTCTCTACGGGATGGAAGGTTGGACCCTTAAAGTCAACAACATTAACAAATTGGAAGCGTTCGAGATGTGGCTTTACCGCAGAATGCTCAAGATACCGTGGACTGCAAGAATAGCAAACGTAGAAGTTCTGTCCAATATCAACAAAGAACGTGAACTGTTAACCACCATAAAAAAGAGAAAGACTTCATATCTGGGGCACGTCATGAGGAACAAGAAGTATGAGTATTTACAGTTGTTGATCGAGGGTAAGATAGAGGGCCGTAGAGGGATAGGAAGGAAGAAATTGTCATGGTTGCGGAACATAAGACAGTGGACAGGAATAAATGACATACAGACCCTAATTCACACCGCAAGAGATAGAGAGGAGATCGAAAATGTGATCGCAAACATCCATTAGTGGATAGCATCCGAAGAAGAAGAAAAATTGCTGAGATATAAAACGCAAGCAATTAAATTAACTTTAGTGAAAAAAATTTGAATAACATATTATTCTTCAGTATTTAATAGTATTTAGAATTTAGAACTCTGAAGCAAACTGTTACTCGTGGTAGCTTCACGATCCATTTAACAAAATAAAAGGAAGTATAAAAATACATTTAATTTTATTCACATGACAGCACCAGTTTATCCAAAATTTCACGTACGCCTATATACCGTCTGCATTATCGAACACATACGTATAGTATTTATATACCCTGAAACTCTGTACCATTTCACATTTTGATGCCACGTAAAACGAAGTTATTACAAAACCATCAACTGGAGTTTTGGGACTGAATTTTACGAGGCAATTTCAATTACAAACCATTACAATGGCAATTAACCAGTTCATTTAATTGATAATCGGGGTGAAATAATGGGGTCTACACATTGACAGGTACCAGATGAAGCGTAACGGAAATGATGATCGTTTTTGTTAAGACTATAATTATTAAGCCTGCAGTTCTTAATTGTGTTTCGTTAAAAGTTAATTGGTTTTCGTTTCATAATTCTGTTGTTTTGCATAAATGCATTTCATGGATTAATGAATGAACTTTTAAAAGGAAAAGCGGAATAATAATTATTGATGTGTGCGGTATTCTCGAATTCATTTTTTAACCCAATTGCATGTTATAAGTGATTGTGGGTTAAACTAGCAGGTATTTTGGAAATTAATTTTCTTCTAGTTTATTATGTTAAATAACAAATTTATGAAATCATCAAAATTACTATTAATTAAATACATTATACTACTAAAACAGTTTAACCACGTTCACGCAAAGTTGCTCTGAAGAAACTGACATGATGATCAGCTAAACATTAGCTAGTTTAAATTTAACGCAACATTATTCAGCAGTTTTCCAGACATCATATTCTTACAATATTTATAATTTATATAATAGCATACCGAACAATATGAAACTCTTAAAACCAAAATTATTCAAATGTAAGTATGGGGCCTCTCTAATGGGAATTGAACAGTGTTGGAGATGTGGGAGGGGTGATGTCTTTTTCGTTTGATGTTGAGCTTTTATTTGCTTTGCTTGGCTGTGAATTGATTTTAATTATTATTATTTTTTTCTCTCAATTGTTTCTTTTTCGCAATTTATTATTATTGAAATTAGTTATTGTGGTTCTGTGGGAGGACTGAATAATTTTAAATTGATTTAGTCGCCTTTTTTTGTAATGTCACAATATTTATAAATACTATACAATATTCTGTAGTTTGTATTTTTTTATTGCAAAAATAAATTAAGTTTTATTATTATTATTATTTATGCCTAATTTTTCTGTCTAAAACATTCTCTTCAAAACTATTTCAATAAAGCAAAAAAGCTCCGCTATAATCTTCAATATTTGAACTTTGATCCCAAAAGTTCAAATATTGTAGATTATAGAGCGGAGTTTTTTTCGTGGTTTCACCTCTCTTCACTTCGGATTAAAGAGATATTTTCTGAATGATTCTAATCGAGAGATTGTTCAGCTGCCCCACTTTTTCATGAAGTTGATCGTCTCTTCGGGGGTGGATTTCCTTGCTTCTTTGAGTCTTAAAGTCATCCTTCCAAAGTATTTCAGCCTTTTGCAGCCGCAGAATCCGCATTTTGTAGTCTTTTCGGAAAAATGACATTTGTAGTCCTCACTTAGGGCTCTCTTTTTGCGATGGTATCTCATAAAATAGTGTCCTATAATGCGCCTTAATTCGTTTCAATGCAGTTATATCGAACTTTTTGGCTTTTGGTTTGGGTTTAATGGATCCTATGTCTATGTCTCAGGGCTGGAGTGGCATATGACCCTTGAGTTAAAATAAAGCAGAGCCAGGCAAAATTCGGCATGACCAGAAGCTATTATACACATTTTGTTGACACCAATATTATAAATTACTAAAACCTAATTATACAGGGTGGGTGGTATACAAATGTCGTGTATGTTGCTGGCAAGAGTTGATTTCGCACATATTTTATTGATATGCCACTGTATTCAGATATTTTTTAAAGCATTAAAATATATAAAAATATAACAAAAAAATATTACCAACTTTAACACGCTCTCTGCCATTAAATATGTATTTTAGCGATCTATGTTCCTACTTCACTTTTGCAATCTTGCTTCACCTTGGCCCAAGAGCGGATCCAGTCTGCTATTCAGGGGGGTGACATCAGTGGCGTATCAAGGGAAGAGGCACATAAAATAGCCAAACAATTTTACTCAAACAAACTAACATTCTCAATTCAAGTGATGTATAAATTTTCAAATTGAAAATGAAGTTCAAATTCTACAAGTCAACACCAATACGAAAGTTCTGTTGAGAATCTTACCGGTTAAAATTTATTTACCACTTAAGACATTTGCCTATTAGAGATATGATAAATGCAAAACCAGTTTTACTTTTAGGTCAAGATAATATCAATTTGACGATTCCTAGAAAGATATATCAAGGAAGAAGTGATAGACCTATTGCTACAAAATCACACCTTGGATGGACTATTCATGGGAATGATAATCAAATTAATTCATCTGTTTTCTATAATTTCCACATTTGCAATTCAGATGATCTGTTAGAGGAATTGATCAGAGAGAGTTTTTCAGTTGACGCATTTGGTGTTTCGTTAAAGAATAACAAAATAAATAAAGACGAAATTCGAGCAATGAAAATGCTCAAGGAATCCACTAAGAAAATATGCGGAGAAAATCGATATGAAACAGCTTTGTTATGGAAAGATGACAACATAAACTTACCGAATAGTTGGGACACAGCGTATAATCGACTTCTATGCGTTGAAACAAAAATGAAAAAAGATCGTTTATATTTCGAAAAATATAATCACAAAATTCAAGATTATTTATTCAAAGGATATATAGAGAAATTAAGTTTCGAGGAAATAAATAGAAAGAGTAATAAAATATGGTACTTACCTCATTTCGGCGTTATCAATCCCAACAAACACGACAAATTTCGTCTAGTATTTGATGCTGCAGCAAAATCCAACGGCGTCTGTTTAAATAACTTTCTTTTACAAGGTCCTGACTTTTTAAGTTTTCTACCAGGTGTTTTAATGAGATTTAGACGACATAAATATGGATTTTGTGGAGACATAGCTGAGATGTTTCATCAGGTCAAAATTCGAGCAGAAGATAGAAGTGCACAACGATTTCTTTGTAAAGATGGGGACCAAACAAGAGATATCGAAATCTACGAAATGCAAGTCATGACGTTCGGAGCAACTTGCTCGCCCTCTAGTGCACGTTAAAAATCTTAATGCAAGAGAATCTGAAAAATACAGACATTTAAGTTATGATGTAGAAAAGAATTTTTATGTCAATGATTATTTGGATACATGTTCCACAGAAGACGAAGCTGCTAACAAAATATTTTAAATTATTGAACTACATGGGTTTAACGTAGTCAGTTGGTTGTCAAACTCCCCGAATTACAAGCTGCTGTTATGGGTAGCAGACTATTAGACACAATAAGAAAAGAAATTGGATTAAATATAACAAAATGTTATCTGTGGAGTGACTCAAAAACAGTTTTATCTTGGATCAGAGGGGATGGTAGAAATTACAAACCTTTTGTCGTTCACAGAATCGGAGAAGTACAAGAATTGACATCCACAGACAACTGGATGTATATACCAAGTGAACTAAATACGGCTGACCAAGTTACGAGATTCACATCGAACATTGAATTTGATATCAATTCAACTTGGTTTACAGGACCAAATTTTCTCAAAATACCTGGACAAGTAGTATATGGCGTGTTCTTTCTTTCTTTTAGGTTTATGATTTATTTTGGAATGAGTGGAAGAGTGGCATATGCCAAATCTCATTTCCTTTGTGTTGATAGCCTTAGGACTTAATTTAACTGTATTAGATTATGTAAAATATTGTAAAATTTATTGTTTGGTTTTGTCATTTGGTTATTTTGCACAATAAAGCATTTATTATTATTATTATTAAAAACAGACTGGCCTATACAAGATACACCATATCATATTGAGATTAACGAAGAAGCAATAAAAGAGCAGAAGGTTAATTTCGTAGGTGTGTTAATAAGTTATCCAATAAATGTACCAGATGTAAAAAGATTTTCAAAATGGTCAAGACTAGTGAGAACCACAGCATGGGTCTACAGATATATGTGCATCAATTAGAACGTCGTGTAAATAATGATAAAATGAACTTACCTGAAGTATTAACTGCAATTGAAATTGGAAAGCTGAAACATGCGTTCTAAAATATAGCCAACTACAAACTTTTGAGGAAGAATATAAGACATTATCAGCAAAACAAAATATTTCCACCGGTTCTAGATTATTTCAACTGTCACCATATCTTGACTCAGATGGCTTAATAAAAATTAATGGTAGAATTAATAGTTCTTCAGTATTGGCAGAAAAAACCAAACATTCTGTAATTTTAGATCCTAAAGATGCAATTACAAAATTATTACTCCAATATTACCATGAACGAAACAATCATTTTGGTATTGAGACAGTACTGAACAATTTGAGACAATATGGATACTGGATAATAAAAGGAAGAACTGCAGTGAAAAACTCATTTAAAAATTGTAATTTTTGCCAAAGAAGAAAACGGAAACTTGAACAACCAATGATGGGACAGATACCTGCATTCAGATTGGAACCAGGAATCAAACCATTTACTTACTGTGGAATTGACTATTTTGGACCAATATACGTTGTGGTTGGAAGACAGAAAGAAAAAAGATGGGGTGTGTTGTTTACATGTATGCAAGTACGAGCGCTATATTTAGAGATCGCACACTCGCTAACTACAAATGGGACATTAATGGCTATCAGAAGAATGATTTCTAGGAGAGGCGAAGTGAAGAGATTTTATTCAGATAATGGAACTAATTTAAGAGGAGCTAGCGAAGAACTGAAGAAATGTTTTGCAGAAATGGACAAAAATAAGATCTTAAATGAAATGACAATGAATAAAATTGAATGGAGTTTTATACCAACAGGCAGTCTGCACATGGGAGGCTGCTGGGAACGTTTAATTGGTTCTGTTAAAAAAGTACTCAATATAACTTTGAAGTCTGAAACACCACATGATGAAATTCTTTTAACTCTCTTTGCTGAAGCAGAGAATATTGTTAACAACAGACCACTGACATATGTTTCTGAAGATATAAACGATTTGCAATGTCTTACTCCAAATCATTTTTTGATTAGCAATAACCAAAAACCGTTTTCCGGAATAATAGAAATGAGTGATTTAAGAAGTTATTGGAAAAAATCGCAGAGGCTATCACATATGTTTTGGACTCGTTGGGTGAAGGAATATCTACCTACCTTAAGCAAACGTGCAAAATGGATTAATACTTCAGATTCTGTCAAAATAGGAGATATAGTAGTTGTTGTTGATCATACACTTCCACGTAATGCTTGGCCCATAGGACGAATCCAGACTACGTACCCCGGACGAGACAACGTGATCAGAGTAGTTGATGTGAAAACACAACATGGAATTTTGAAGCGACCAGTTACAAAAATATGCAGATTTTTAGAGGTTGAAAAAACTACTTTTGTATAACAAAAATTGTAATACTAATGTGGAGATTTTATTCTTCCGCCATTGACGCTCTCAACCAAGTTTTCAGTCTTGTAAGTGTGGAGAAGGACCTCTCTGCCGTCGCTACAATAATTTGTAGTGTAGCAAGAATACACAGAAGCTTTTTTACGTCAACCCAGACGCAATGCAATGCATTATGATATCAGAAATCGTCTGCGGTATAGCCTGATCCCGTTTCCATTTATTGATCCCAACCGACGCTGGCGTGTTGTCTATTAAGTGCTTGTAGGTTACGGCGAGATGCTTAACCGTTTTCATGTCCTGATTACGACAGATATGATTAGTTTTTGGAATGAACACTCCGAGTTGGAATAAATGAAGTACCTCTGGATATCATCGCTCTTGCAGACCATTTAGTATGGAGTGCAGAAGAGGGACGTAGACGCTCTTGCGAAAATACTCCTCGGCTGATTGCGCTAATTGATTACTAGTTTTATCTGGTAACTAATTATTAGGATTATTTATAAGTATAATGACACTTACCATGTAATGCATGAAAAGCCAATTGAAACAACGTTTACGAACTGTCTAGCCTGCTTCTATATCATAAAATTTATTATGAGATGGTCCGCGTCCGGTTGGTCGATTGGTGCCAATCAGTAATCTTATGCAATAACGTTAATCAAGCGCGAAGACTATGAGACCTGACCTTCTGCCGGAACGTGAGGTTGGGATGGCGTGGCTGTGAAGCAAATTTGTGCAAGTAAAGGAGTTAAATCTGTTTTGCCAGACTATTGACGTTGGTATAGTTCATTGAGCGTTTAAAAAACGTTTGTGCACATTTCTAAGAATATAGCTACGACGCATGTGATTTTCAGAGGACAAGGTTGCATTTCTTGCCGAGCAGTTTTGTTTGTTTACAAACAAAATAAATTATTTAATAATGTGACGTTTTTTAGTTGAACAAAGAAAAAGGGTTTCATAGAACTATATAAATAGTTTCCGGAATATTCTGATCAAATTTCTTTTCAACAACCAAAGTTTTACCCAAATTTTTATTTTCTTCTGTTTAATTACACAAACCGCAGGGGTAAAATATAATCTCAGGGGGAATCGGCACTTGCCTTGGCCGTTGCTTGAACCATTTTGAGCCTACAAAATTATACTCATATAAATCGCAGGTATTATACGAGGGTTGCCTTTTATATTTCTGGATTAGAGAACAAAAACAAATATTAATCATCGAAAATCACGTTATTGTTTTTCAAAATATTCCCCATAAAAATCTATACACTTTTGCTTGCGTTTGAACCAATTGTCGAAGCACTTTTGCCACTCTGATTGAGGTATCTCCAAAACAAGCATTCTGAATGCAGCAACCGCTTCTTCAGGTGTCGAAAAACGTTGACCTCTCAGTTTGTTTTTTACGTACGAGAATAAAAATAAGTCATTCGGTGCCAAGTCAGGACTATACGGCGGATGAACTATCAAATCGATGTTTTGGGTGCTCAAAAATGCAGTTGTTTGAGCCGATGTGTGAGAGCTCGCCTTGTCGTGGTGATTCGGGGGTTGGTTTTCCTGATTTCTTGGAAGACAACTGGCAAACAAATGGTTGTGTACCACTCAGAATTGACTGTTCTGTGTTGTTCTAGTGGTACGGTTGCGACATGTCAAGTTTTTCCGAAAAAACAGGCGACCATTTACTTGGAAGTGCTTCGTGCGCGAACAACTTTTGTTGGATTTGGCTCATCTTGAAACACCCATACAGTCGATTGCTGTTTACTTTCGGGCTCATACGATTAAATCCACGATTCATCACCTGTCACGATGTTATAGGCGTGTTTCGAAGCACCGCGATCGTATTTTTTGATCATTTCTTTCGAGCAATCGACACAAGCCTTTTTTTGAGCGATTGACAAATTGTGTGGGATCCAACGCGAACAAATTTTTTTGACAGTCAAATGTTTATGCAATATTGAATGTATGCTGGTCCCACTAATGCCTAAGGTTGTCTCAATCTCTGATAGGTCACATGACGATCTTGCAATATCAGTTCGCGCACAGCATCAATAGTTTTCGGAACAACAACTGATTTTGGAGGACCATCACGAAATTCGTGTTGGAGTGAACTACGTCCACGATTGAATTCACCATACCATCGAGAAACACTGGTCCTTGATGGAGCTTCATCGCCAAAAATTGAATTAAGTTCATCCATGCACTGTTGCTTAGTTAATCCAGGTCGAAAGTTGTAAAAAATAATCGCCCGAAAATGTTCACGATTTAATTCCATTTTTGGGCCGAGATGAATCTTTTAAGTTACTGTAAACAACACAAATAGCGCTCGTATGTCAAAACGTTCTGAGTACGTATAACCTCAAAAATGTCCAACTTTACGATAGAGCTGCCAGTTGCCAGATTGCAACACCAGGTTTGCCAAATCCCGAAATATAAAAGGCAACCCTCGTATTATTACAGACAAGAAAAACATAAATCAGTGTTTTGGATAATTTCATGTTGTTGCTGTAATTTTTCAAGAGTGTATAACCAATTGAGATATTTCAATGAAATTTGGCTCGTGTGGAGAGATAATCTAGCTTCATTTTTTCATGCAATAATATTATTTTTACTTCCAGCAGTGGCGTGCGTACGGCTACCGATTGCGATATTTTTAATGAAAAAAATGATACGCCACTGGTTTATCAAAATGAAAATTATATCTGCAATTATTATTCAATTTAAAAGAAAAAAGTACTCTTGGCTTTTTTTCGTATGATGCAAGATTTTCGAGTAAAAAAATAAAAATTGTCTAGACCAAATGTATTGAAAATCAACATAAAAATAACATATCATTACACGTTTTAACAGATTTTACAGTATTTTTTTTTACAGAAACTGTTCAAAATGACTATCGTTATTGTTAATTCGCAATTGGCATCTTCTGGTGATGCTATTAATTGCTGCCGATAGAAGCTTCTTGAATTTTTAAGACTAATTCTGCGCGTTTTCTGACCGGCACCCTATACACTTTTTCTCTTAGGTAGCCGCAAATAAAGAAATCAAGTGGAGTCAAGTCAAGCGACCTTGGGGGGCAAGATATAGGTCCCTCATGATTATTTTCGACTTCTCCAGGGAAACGGCTAATCCATTGATTTCCGTAATGCTGTTACCTAGTTTTTCACATTCCGCCCGAAATGTGCTGGTGCTCTATCAATTTGAAACCAACCATTCGCACGTAAATGAAGTGGCATGTCATCCATTAAATCATTTAAATTATTCTGTAAAAAGTCTAAAAATAATTGTGCTGAGAGCCTAGCTGGTAAAAAGAATGGTCCGAGGAGATTATTGGATATTACTCCTAGCCACACGTTCACACTGAATTGGTGTTGAAACTTTCTCGCTCGCACTTCGTATGGATTGTGTTGTGACCAAATATGAAAGTTGTGGTAATTTGTTATACCAGTTCTTGTAAATAAAGCTTCATCAGTCCAGCAAACCTCGTTCTCGAAATGCCCGATGACCTTGAGAGAAAAATTCTCTCGTTGGATCACGTCTATTAGGGAATCTGCGTGCATACTCCCTTGCGGCTGCTACTGCATTTTCTTTGCAAAAACCGTATTCTTGGTTACTAAATAGCCGCGGCATTATTATTAACACTAAAAAGAACACTTAAATGCAACACAAATTTGTTCTGAGAAAATGATTGAGATTTCTGTTTTGTAACCAAGTGTTTTGTTTTAATGGAAGCTATTGTGATAATTATACGCCTTTTACCAATTATGTATTGGCAATGACGGTAGTCATTTTGAACAGTTTCTGCAAAAAAAAACCTGTAAAATCTGTTAAATATGTTTAAAACGTGTAATGATAATATGTTATTTTTATGTTGGTTTTCAATACATTTAATTTAGACGATTTTAATTTTTTTACTCGAAAATGTTGCGTCATACGAAAAAAAGCCAAGAGTACTTTTTTCTTTTAAATTGATCAAAAATCGCAGATATAATTTTCATTTTGAGATAAACCAGTGGCGTATCTGTTTTTTCATTAAAAATGTCGCAATCGGTAGCCGTACGCACGCCACTGGTGGAAATAAAAATAATATTATTACACGAAAAAATGAAACGAGATTACTTCTCCACACGTGCCAAATTTCATTTAAATATCTCAATTGGTCATAAAGACATTAATAAAATTAGAATTTTTTTCTTAAATTTCAACAACCTGTAACTTTGTAACGAAGCATTTTTCGCACATAGTTTACTAACCAAACTCACATTATTTGTCGATTATCTATCGATTCTGAAATTTATGCAGGTGAAAGTTGGACCACCCTGTATATACAATCCTCGCCTTTTTCTTTATCACATTTGGATGCACATACGCATAACCACAAAGGTAATGTGTTGAAGCAAAATTTGTGAAATTTTATTAGCATCTCTTTAACTCTTTGTTTATACCAGTGATTACTAAGTTGCCATGCATTTCTCAGATTTTAGGGAGTTCAACCGGTGTCACACGGTGAATGTAAAAATAAGCGGAAACGGATAGAAGTTAAAATGGATGCAGTAAATTTTCAAAATCACTATGCCCGTAGTCGCTTCAGAATATTAGAAAGTTAGGAGTGTGATCTCTTTTAAATAAAGTTTACTTAGACGTAGGACGTCAGTCGTATTTCAGATAGGCTTAAGTTGGCTATGAAGTTTTTTTCTTAAAACATAGGTTCTTATTTTAAGATTATAAAAGTTATAAAAGAAACTAAAGCAACACTTTATACTCCTTTTAAATTCAAGATGTTTAGAACTTTGATTCCACATTATATTATAAATCATAATTTAAATTCAACGTTTTTGTTTTATCAAAAAAAAAAAATCATTATTTTTATGTTACTTACCCTGTTTTAATAAATTTTTCCGCCAGTAGAAGAATCATTTAAAATAAACGATTTGCAGAAAAAAATCTAATTTTGAAAAACCCCTTCAAGATAAAATATATCGTGAGCAATTTAGTGAACACAAGAATAAGAAGAATTAAAAATAAAATATTTTGTTTTGAGTTGAGTGCTATTTAAAATGTTGTTTATTTTTAAATAAAAAAAAAACTTAGCAGTTATTTATATTTCTTTTTCAAGAAAATTTATATATGCATTGAATTTTTGTTTTCAGAAGTAGGAGCAGAGAAAGACCATGCGAGTGAAGAGGTAAGTTTCTTTTGTCGCTGTATTTGAAAGAGAATTATGGTTCCTCATAACTTGCTTTGCAAATAAGTTTCGTTCGCATCTGAATAAATGCGTTCACGGTTTTTTCTCTTTTCTTATTTTACGTTTTTAAGGTCGTTTATTTTAATATCGTTTTAAAACTGGAGCTCTCACAGGAGGGTTGATAGATCTTTTTGTTTCCAAATCTAAAATTATAGAGAGTAAGTAGGAAGTGAAATTTTTGTCTGGAGATAAAAACTTCGTTTTTTACAATAAATATATTTAACATAAAATGATTTTTTGTACGACCGACCTTTTTTGATTGTTTACCGTGTCTGTCTTTATGACAGTAAGGGACATTTACTGGCTGACAACCCAAACACGACGGTAAGTAATTCACTTACCGTTCAGAGAACGGTAAGTAAATTCACGACGGTATATCATTGCGCATTTATGCTGACGTCATTATTTTGATTTTTAAATTGTATATTAAACGGCATTAGGTATGAACTTTTATAAGCATTTTCATACCGTTCTCTGGAATTATAGCGGCTATTCCAACATTCCATGCTTCATCAAGAGATTCACATTCAAAGTCACTCATTTTCAATAATAATACTTATTTAAATAAGTTTTGACAAATACATGACATAAAAAATACGATAACAATCATAACAATAACAATTAGTTCCATGACAACGTTCAACTGCAACTTTGTAGAGGGTATTCAGCTAACCTGAATTTGTATTTAATTGAAAATATTAATTATTAAAAATAATAAAATTGCAATTTCAGCTATTCCGATCGTACAAAAAATAGTATAAGCATCTCAAACAGTAAGTAGTTTACCGATCTCCTCCAATTTTGGCGACTTCGCTTCGCTCAGTCGCCAAACATTGTCGTCGATCGGTAAACTACACTTACTGTTCTCAATACTTAATATACTATTAGTTTAATTATTGTTTTCTTTTTGCTAAAATTTAGAGCATAAAAATGTCTCTTTATAATTCTTTTTTTAACCAGGCATATCTTCTTATAATTAAAAAAATTAATAAATGTTCCCGATATTTTATTTGTTAAAAATGTTTTGCATATTAGATCAATTTATTACAATTTGTTTCATCCAAAGATTACCAAAACCCAAAACGATGGAAACAGTAGATTCTATTAAAAATATGACATTGATATTCCACTCTTTTATACGAAACACTGTGTACTGAAGTCAAAGATTTATTATGTGTATGTGAATGATTGCTGATGTTTCCTCTTAAAGTGTGCTTATAGTAGACTTGTAGACCCTCAAAAAATGCAAACAATTTTGTTTAATATTTATTTTATATGACAATAATATACTGTCTAACCTATCTAATAGAAAAATGTTAATAGTAAAAATGTTTTGGGTGTAAATTTGATAATTACGTAGATGCAGTTTCTTTGTTACACCTATTTAACTAAGATTGAATGTGTTAAAAACAAAAAAATAGAACAAATTAATTTGAAATAACCATATTAAATAAATGTTAACAGAGTTTAATGATGTTTTTTAAAACACTAATTTTAATTAGTGTTAAACGCAAATGAATCAACAATAATTACGATTGGTTCGCGACCACATTATATTATGGAATTGTTTAATGTGTTAATTTGAAGTGGCAGTATTTTCCCGAACATTTGGATTAGGTCATTCAATTTTGATGCAATAGCTTTCGATGATAAATTTAACTTATTCTATTTAAATATGTATTTGAGGAATTTTTTCTAACTTCAAATGGAAGTGTTTGCTATTTTAATTATTAAATTAATTAAGGTATATGAGTTTGCACAAGCAAGAAAATGCCGTATTAGCGCTTGGCAGAAGTTTTCAAAATATGATGAATGATTTCAGAATTTTAATATAGGTACAATGAATGATTCAGTGCTCGTATAATTTATGATTCTAATATTTTGTCTTGTGCCGATATATTGTTGAGTTTCCCTTAACTGGAAATGTTTTAATATTAATTATAATTAAGTCAAATCCAGAAAATGTTGCTTACATTAATTAAAGAATATATAAATGTTATAAGTTATTGTCGGCGACTTAGTTATTTATTTAGTGCAAATTATAAAACTATTAATTTGATTATATTTTAAATTAATAGAAAATAAGAATCAATTAAAATTAAAGAAATTAAATTAAAATTAGCACAGGATAACGTTTCGTATATACGTGCGTTATTAATGACTATAATAAATGTTGTATATTGAAAGTAGGGGCCTATTATTTTTATTAAACAAATATGGCGTTAATGGACGATCTGTAGTAATCAAATTTTTGGTTATTAATTTGTCCGTTTTTTGACGTTTACAGAAAAGTATACAGGCTCCCCTATATATTATGTTTTTCCATTTGAGAGATTTGAACAATATTTGGCATGTATAAGTTCACATGAAGTTATCGAGATATTTATGAATAGCACAAAACGCACACACAAAAGTTTTCCTTTCGTTTTTACTTTCATTTCACTTATTGCAAATAAGAGAATGTCATTTTTAAATAATAGAATTATTGAACATCGATTGCTTTGTTTGTCATGAAAGTTTAAAATAATTGGCGAAACAAGATGAATAATTTAAGCGAAATTCAGCGAATTAATAGTATCAATTATGATAGGTGATCTAAGAAATTAATAATATACAATGTGTCCACGGATAGAGTTGGAAGAGGAAAAACTTTTTTATTTGTAGATTTAGAAGAAAAAGTCATTCTTTATAAAAACGTCTGCTTGTGTCGAAACTACAATTTCAAATACCAAACTTACGATTACTATACAGGGTATATCAAAAATAACATTTTTAATGATTTTGATTTTTTTTTTAATTTTATGAAAATAGTTTCAAAATCGTGATTTATTACACCAATTGTGCAAACAACTTTTTTCTCAAAGTGGTTGATTTCATAGCTACTATTAAAATAATAAAATTAAAAAAAAAAATAAGGAAATCAAAATCATTAAAAATGTTATTTTTGATATACCCTGTATAGCAATCGTAAATTTCGTACTCGAAATTGTAGTTTTGACACAAGCAGACGTTTTTATAAAGAATGACTTTTTCTAAAACTCTATCCGTGGAAACTTTTGTATTTGTAGATTTAGAAGAAAAAGTCATTCTTTATAAAAACGTCTGCTTGTATCGAAACTATAATTTCAAATACCAAATTTACGATTACTATACAGGGTATATCAAAAATAACATTTTTAATGATTTGGATTTCCTTGTTTTTTTTTTTTTATTTTATTATTTTAATAGTAGCTATGCAATCAACCACTTTCAGAAAAAAGTATATTAGTGTTTTTTGCACAATTGGTGTAATAAATTACGATTTTGAAAATATTTTCATAAAATTAAAAAAAAAACAACAAAATCATTAAAAATGTTATTTTTGATATACCCTGTATAGTAATCGTAAATTTGGTATTTGAAATTGTAGTTTCGACACAAGCAGACGTTTTTATAAAGAATGACTTTTTCTTCTAAATCTACAAATAAAAAAGTTTTTCCTCTTTCAAACTCTATCCGTGGACACATTGTACAGTGGGCAAACCACTCTTACAAAAATTTTTATCGGATATATGGGCGACTTTTGATCCTCAGTGTATATTTTTTTACATAATTTCATTTCAAGAATAACTCTGTTTAAAAGTGTTAGTTCTACGTAAATTGTGTTTTAAAACGTAACCTTTTAGCTGTTTGTTACAGAAATGCACGCAAAGTAAATGATGTAAGTATTTTATATTATTATTTTCGCCTTAATAACGTGTGAATACAGTATAAGTTATGACCCTTTGTTGTCGAAAAATTGATAAGGAAGTAAATAAGCTAAACAAAAATAATTCCTATATTCGATGTTCTAGTAAACAGGGGGTAATTACAACTAGCACCTCACTAAAATTCTCGGTTTCTACATAATATAACTCTGACCGTTTTTAAGTCAACCCTATTCGGTATAATCAACTCTAAGATTGAATTTCTGGAGGCCTAGAATAAATTAAACTATAGTCTATATACAGTCTATAATGATGAATAGGTATTTATATTTGAACTTTTTCAATATTGAAGCTTTTTTATGGCTCTTTATTGATCTATATATAAACGGGGCATTATACTTTTAACAATATATAACTTTCGGTTTCAGTCAAAAATTTGTGATACGTAGGCATTGGGTTTGATTATAAATGTTGATAGTTTTTTTTGTGAAATCGATCTATTGTATAATTGATTTAAGTTTTATTTAAATTTAATTTAAAATTAGAATAAAGAACAAAACTTATTCTATAGCTCATAAATCATCCGCATATAAAACAATTTATTGTATACATATCTAGTTACAAGAAGTCTATGAATATGAAAATAAAAGACTTTAATAAAGTTTGCTTGTTGAGCTTTATTTTAGTTTGTACAAGCCTAGGAATCTGTAGTGGAAGAATTACTTTACCCAATTTTGAAAATCTATCATTTCTCACTTATAGAAAAAAAAAAATCCGAACTTAACACCACTTTGTAGTTTGTTTTTTTTTAATTTTATTATTTTATATCAAGCACTTCACTTTCAATAACTGCATGATGATTGTTAATATTTTTTAAATTAGTTCTTAAACAAATATTTAATAACATGTCATGTCTATCCTCCTGTACAAGGGCAACTATTTATATTTTGAGTTTTTGATACTTATTGACACTGACACTTATTGTTCTTAGGTGTTGTTTTCACTCTATCAATCAATAGAGCAATTTTTGTGTTGTTTAGAATTATTTGATCATTGTATGTCAGCGTAAAAATGAATGAAGTCGAAGCTTCATATTTTGCCACTGTTTAACGCTGGTGTAATTATGGCCGTCATTCTTTCACTGACGAAGTTTGTAAAGGTGGTCCAAAAACAGTTGTCGTGCCCGAAAACATTGATGTTGGGAAGTAACTGATCAAGATCGTCATCTAACATACTGTGAGATTGGGGCGGAAACCTGAGGCATTAGTTGCACCACCATAAATTATATTACCTATAAAATAAATTTGAAGAAAGATCCGCGTGTGATTGATACAAACAAAGGCTTAAAAAATACAATGAGCCGGAACGTAAACAGCCCTCGACTGCGTGGATATTTCAAGATGAACCTAATCCCACAAAACTGGTTCGCGAAGCAAAAATAGTCGTCTGTTTTCTTCAGAAAAACTGATCATGTGGCAACTGTATCTCTACACGTAGAACGGTAAATTCTGTTTAATACACATGAATTTGTTTGCCGCAAGTCATTGCTGAAATAAGGAAAACAAAGAAACGTTGTCGGATCATCCTTCATCAAGACAAAGCGAGCGCCATGGACAATTTGAATGCTAAAAAAAAAATAAATAAAACTAACTATAAGTTTTACATTTTATTATATAGATATAGCGATATATTTTAGCTTTTAGTGAAAAAATAGATAAACTATAAAAGTGAACGAAATAAAAGTAGCAATATATTTTATGTTATTCTGTTGGAAATAAGTCTTCTATGCGTTGGTCTCCGTGAGAATTCTATTATTATATACCACCTGCAGATAAAGAGGGGTTAGAAGATGAAAGCTTCTTCCTCCATACCTATTTAATAGAATAGTAAACACGAAATCGTGAACTTTTCTACAGCAGTTTTAGGTTTGTTAGATTAAATCAATAATCGTTGAAGAACTACTAGCCCATTTACAGTGACGTTCCTTCTGCCTCAAAGTTTAAGAAACCAGATTAGTAAGGTAAGAATATTTAAATACTATTTTCCAAAATTAGTTATTAATTTAAGCTGACTTTCAAACCGTATTTTTGTATTATTTTCCGTCCCTTATGCAACTAGAGACAGTTTTTCTTCGCCGAAATATAGCAACTGGGCGGCGGCAGCGAGTCCGTTGTCGTCTCGGTAAAAATTTTAAATTGTTTATAATTCGTAATTGATCCTATAATAGATTAGTTCTATAATATATTTATAAAAAAGCAGACAACTATAATTCCATCCTCAGTGGCAGACAGAATCTTAAGCAGTATAGTTGTAGTATTTTTGTTTTAAGTTTAAACATGGAATTTAAACATTTGTGTAGACACTTTGTGAAAAAACCTTAAGGACAACGCAAATTGTAATTGATTTAAGATTTATAAAAATTAAATAGTTACAATTATCGTCTAAAACTGCACAAACAACATATTATTGTTAACTGTTAATTCTTTATCCAGTTTTAGACGATAAGTGTGTTTTTCACAAGAGATCACCAATGCAAATCGAGGTAAATATGTTTCGATTTCGCCTCAATTTTGAGGATCACTGAAATACATTGAGCAAATCGAAAACATCGTATATTATTTTTTATGAAAAAACAAAAAGAGGAAAGGAAAAGGAATTAACTGCTCACAAGATTTAGGATGATTTCTAAGAAATATTGTGCCATTCTTCGTGTAAGTTGTTCGAACATTCGATTGAGGTGCGGGCCGGAACATACAGGGTGTCGTATGGTGACGGCCCATTAAAATATTTCGGAGACTACTTTGAATTGGATTTGGAAAATTTTGGTATAAATATTGCCAAATATGGTCTATTCAAATATCATAATACCAACCGCTTAGCACTTCCGGTTACGCCGGAAGTTGATGATGACTTTGTTATTTTAAATGGAACACCCTATATATTATGACCTTTTTGGATTGCACATAAGATTCTAGACATATTTCATGTATCATGTCCGATACCTAAATCCAGCCGTTTTTGACTTATATCCAAGATTTATATCAAAACTGTCATTTTAGGGCTCAATAATAATCGCATTTTTTTTTCTTATAAAGATGTTTTTAGTAATCATTTTGCAGGCGTTTTCTTATTAAATAAGGTCTCCTTTTTCCGATACCTACAACATTTTCTGGTTTATTCATACAGGGTGGTCAAAAAATTATACTGAAAACGATATAATAAAAACAGTCGAAAGTCAGTTTTTTCAAATGGAACATGTATATTTTTATAATTTTACTTACGTATCATTAAAAATTAATGAAAATTTCTAAAATGCATAGTTTTATTGTGCAATTTACCTTTCAAAATGCCTATTTGATTAACAACAATTAACTTTTGATGTTTGATTTGACGTTTATTGGCCTGCAGAAAAATTTTATTATTTTCATGACACACTAAATTAATAGTCAAAGTAATATACGAGAATAGTGAAAATGCTAAAAATGTTACATTGCCGATATTTCGAAAACTATGCATTTTCGAAATCAGTTCCTATTAGAAAGTTTCTTTAATTTTTAATGATACGTAAGATAAAATTATAAAAATATACCTGTTCCATTTAAAAAAAAACTGACTTTCCACTGTTTTTTTAAGATCGTTTTCAGTATGATTTTTTGACCACCCTGTATGAATAAATCAGAAAATGTCGTACGTATCGGAAAAAGGAGACCTTATTTAATAAGGAACGCCTGCAAAATGATTACTAAAGACTTCTCTATAAGAAAAAACTGTGATTATTGTTGAGCCCTAAAATATCAGTTTTGGCATAAATCCTGATATACGTCAAAAACGGCTGGATTTAGGTATAGGACATGATAAATGAAACATGTCTAGAATCTTATGTGGAATCCAAAAATGGCATAATATATAAGGTATTCCATTTAAAATAACAAAGTTACTATCAACTTCCGGTATAACCGGAGGTGCTAAGTGGTTGGTATTATGATATTTGAATAGACCATATTTGGCAATATTTATACCAGAATTTTCAAATTCAATTCAAAGTAGTCTCCGAAATATTTTAATGGACCGTCACCATAGGACACCCTGTGTGCCGCACTCATTGATATAGCTCTTTCCAAAGGTATTCAATGGGAGTGGGTAACGATTTCTTAGTTTAACAACTAAAATACTATTTAATTTTGCTACTACGTCATTGTTTCCTAATTTTTTTTTTTTCATTTTTAAATTACATATTTGAACCTTATTTTCTTAATCAAATGATTTGATTCTGTCTTGATCGTTTCTATAAAATGTAGCTTGATATTGAAAATATAAAATAAATGTATAAGTTGATGAGAAATCGATATAATAGGTATGATAGATATAATGAAATGTCATCATAAATAAATGACTTTTTAAATCAATTTGGTGAATGTTTTATAAAATTCGTTTCTACGGCACAAAGGAATTATTTATACGTTAGGGTATAATATATACACGGTGTTTCACGGCCGATGGTAGGTTAGACGTTTTTGAAAACGAGGCAGGTCAGTTTAATCTATACTTCTAAAATATTTTGACACTTATGCCACTTCTGGTCATCCCGCAAGTCTATACCAACTTTCTTATTTTAAATGGAACACAATATGATTATATTTTTAAATTTCCTATTCAATTTAAGGTATTGGGGTATTTTTAACATTCGTTTACTCAAATATTTGCCTGCCTTTCCATTTGGGGACTGATCAAACCGCCTAAAGCCATTTTAAAGTTGTTAATGAACGATATGATATAATTTGCGCAAAGCACACACAAAACGACAGCAATGATGATTATTCTGAATATGCTGCAGACATTTTGTGATCGAATCTAAACACGGATAGTAAACAATGTCGTGATATAAGAGCATCGGTAATGCTATCACATAATTTTTTACGAAGTTTAAAATGGATTTGTTCGTATACCTATAGCAGCATAAAGCAATAATAGCAGGATTGCTAAGCTTGTGGACGTGATTAGAAAATCCCCAATCCTTATCTACTATGTAAATAACTTAATAACATTATTTTTAAATACGAATCAGAATTATTTGAACTTTTAAGATAATTACTAGGGTCGTGTTTCTAATCGATTTACACTCAGCAATAATGCGATTCCTTAGGTGTTTCACATTTTTCACAGGAGTAGCGTAAACTAAGGACTTGAGGTGGCCCCACATGAAAAAATCCTATGGGATTGTGAGTTCCACCTCGGGGCCAGTCCACCGATTTCCGTATGTTTCTGTTAATAACTCACGTCCAGCACGACTAAAAGGCGCTGGTACACCATCGTGCATAAACCACAATGCATTTTTTGTTGCCAATGATACTTTTTCCAGAAATCCAGGAAGCCTGTGTTACAGAAAGTCGCGATATACCACTCAGGTAAGTCCTGGTAGAATTACGAGTCTAATTAAACAGTCACCCACAATTCCAATCCAAACGTTCAACGAGAACTGATGTTGAAAATGATCTTCAAATATCGCATGCGGATTTTCATCACACTATAAATGGTTATTATGAAAATTTCTTATTGCATTTCTTGAAAAACTCGCTTCAGCAGTAAACAAAATCAACAGCAGAAGAATTTTAATAATTTTGTGCAAAAGCCATTGACAGAATCGCACACGTGGAGGAAAATCAGTAGGAATAAGTGCTTGAACACGTTGGATGTGGTATCGATTTAACAAATTATCCTTAAGAATGCGCCAAACAGTACTTACATTCAAAACATCAGCAAATTTTCAAGTTGAAGTACCTGGAGTTTATTCAACCATGTTCAGGATATCCTCTTCCAGCTATACCGCTCTTGCTGTCTTTGGTCTTCATAAAAACAAAGCATAAACTTTAAGTATTCCAAAGGAAATCATAATAATTCATATTGCTTATAACAGATAATAAGAATCATGACAAGCAACGAGGAAAATATACTTGTGCTGTTAAAAAATACGAGAAAATACAATAAAAGAAAAAGGAAATTAATTAAATAATCAACAAGCCGCTCCCAAATTTAATGAAAAACTCACCAAAAACAGGGATCTTCGCAGGATTGAATAATCTCCTAAAAAGTGAATACATTTTCCAAATTTCGTACCTTATTATATCGGACTAAAACACTCCGTCAACTCTAAGCAATGGCTAAAGTTTTACTAATGACGATTATCCCCAACTTAAGCCGAAATAATTAATATAAAGTAACTGTAGTTTTTTCTACGTAATCCGTTGTTAAGAATAAATTGTTTTCACTTAATATAGCAGGTTACCCACATTAGTTCTCATAACTTATACATAATACAACTATTAGTTCTGGAAAGTTTATTAATGCACACTAAGCATGCTTCGCGTGAATACCCCTGTATAACATCCATGTTAAAGTTTAACTAGATGAAATAAATTAGTTGTATGCCCAAAGTCGCCCATAAATCTTCCCTATAGTCGATACTAACACGTGTAGTATAGCTTTATTACTGCTTTTATAAAATGATTAAAAACGCTTGTGTTTATAAGAGGCAGTCGAAACGAGAAATACTGAAAGCAAATAAGAGGCTAAATTAGTAACATTTTGATGTTTTCTTTTATATAGGTATATGAAGTTGTTAAAAATATATGATTATTATAATCGATGAGCGTACAGTAATATTGAAAATTTTGTTTTACCATTTCACCAAAACACTTTTTTAAGTCTCGACGCGCTTTTCGCTAGCCATGTTTTTCAACAATTCTGCAAAATATAAATATATAATAGGTATAGCCTATAAATTGCATTGAGTACACACCAAAATTGAGGCCTGATACAGTGTGATCTTATTTATTATATATTTATACCTATAAGAGATGATGCAAGTATAAAAATTATACTCTAGCTCTACCCGGCCATGTAGCAAAGTTTATGACCAAATGAATAATTATGGTTTATGAAAGTCACAAAAAATCAATGCTATACTACAAATACATACTATACGTTTTCATCATATCTATGCTATTACGCAAAACAAGCACTCTATTAGGTATTATTGTTACTCAGTTTATAAGAAATTAAATTGAATCCCTAATGGAAAAAATATAATCCAGCTTAACGTTGCAAAATTTTTGAATTGTTTGTTTTAAATTTGATGCATGCGAAACATTATGGATTTATTACCAACTTCAAAGTGAGCACAAGAGATTAAACTGATATAGATATAGTTTTCATTGTGGTTATTCAACAATATAGTACGATAAATTATTTTTTAGCTCTCCATACTATAATATCCAATACCTACACATAAATATTATACAAAGTATAATATGAGGAATATAGGTTCCATGAAAAAAAATAAAAATATTGTCAACGGAAATCGGAAATGCAATCGTCACTGTTTATAGTGAAACGCTATATAGTGGAAAACTCTTTACAATGCAATTTTTTCAAGACCTAAAAATTTTTAATGATATTTAATGTAAAAAACCCTACATATCGTGAATCTTTAAAATTAGTAGCACTTTATATAACAAAATTTTTACCGGACTTTTATATATACATTTTTATGCATTTATTGAGATCCTCGTCTTTTCGGGTTTCCCGTTTACATTTTTATATCGCATTTTTTTGAAAATGTTCTCAACGCGTTCATAACGCCTAATGGTAGGCAATAAAGCAGGCAGATTTCTGTGAGACACCTGGGGAATTCCTAACCCATTTTATAGTCGAGGCCTAGTAAATCGCAAGTTTAGGTTCAGTTGGTTTTTGTTTAAGAATCAACTAAGTGTGTGTTTAAATTTAGCTGAAAAAATTAAAGTTTTGGAGGAAGTTGATAAAGGCTGTAAAATTCGCTGTTTCCCCAAGTTGTGTATCTCTGGTAGTAAAAAATCGCGAAAATATCATCAAAAAAATTCTTACGTGGATGTAAATGAAACAGTATTACGATGGTTTCAAGTGGCCATACGCATCAAAACGTTCCAATATCGAGAAATTTAATAAAGCAAAAGGCTATACAATTTGCTAAAGCGTTAATTTTCAAGCTAGTAAAGGGTGGTTAAGTGTCTGGAAGACTCGCAATGCGATTGTTTTCCAAACGTGTCTGGCGAGAGTGCAAGCGATATTCAGACGAACCGTGACATTTGGACTGAAACTGTTTTAAAAAATGTATTGAAAAAGTACGAGCCAAAAAACGTTTTCAATTGTGATGAAACCGGTTTGTTTTTTAAATGTTTGCCAAATGAAAATTTCGCTTTTAAAAGTGATAAATGTTTTGGTGTTAGAACAAGTGAAGAAAGGGTAACACTTACGGTTGGAGCAAACATGGATGGCTCAGAAAAACTGTAAACTACTACTCATAGGTATAAAAGCAAAAATCCCCGTTGTTTAAAAGGAGTTAAATCTCTGGAGTTAAATTACGCCAATAATAAAATGGGATGGACGACTTCTGAGATTTTCGAAAGATGGATTAAAGAACTGGACACGAAAATGAAAAGCGAAAAGCGAAAGATTGTGATGTTTATAGACAATTGTCCTGCACATCCAGTTAGTGTAAGTAAAAGTTAACGAATATTGAATTTACCTTTTTTCTACCAAACATGACCTCCAAATTGCAACCTATGGATCAGGGTATTATAAAAAACATAAAACATCATTACCGAAACAGAATTGTTCACAGCAACCTTCCAGTCCAAAAATTGATTACCCTTAAAGACTGTATAACCGAAGTCGTTAAAGTATGGAGTGAAATTTTTTGTTAGCACTAAATAGCACATAAAGAGTGCAGGGGAATCAACATAATCAATGTTAGTTTAAATTCGTTTTAAGATGCTATCTATAACCTTAGTAACCAAACTTTAATCTCTTAAAATTTCATTGGATAAAAGCGATCACAGCCTCTGTTATTAAGAAAAATAAAAACCCTGAACATCGGAAAAACGATGCGTTACAAGCAAAAACTATCAGGTTTCCTAGTATCGCTTTGACAAGTATATCGCTTCGATTTAAATTTTCCATCGGTCTGTTTATTTATAACAATGAAATAAAATTAGCTTGGGTTGGGATTTGTATCACACACTTTGCTTGATTCCTGGACTGTAATTATTCTTAAAATAATTTTTGATTTACAGTAACATAATTCTTGAAATATTAGTATTATACACAGTCAAATACATAAATATATTCCGTTGAAACTAACTAAATAACTCTAATTATTTAATGTGAGTCTGGAAACTCTTTTATGTTATTCTGTGAAATTTGTTTTTGTGACTATGGTCGTGACTTCCGTGCTCTGTGTGTATCTGGAGAGAATATTGATGTCACGAAAAATAATTTTTTAATCAAATATTACATTCATGTACAAATTTTTCCATATGGGACGTGAAATTATCAAACAACTTCAGCAAAATCCAGAAACTGTATTTGGAGTTTATTTGGCGGTGTAAAAAAGTGTATATTTGGTCGAAATACCGCTTAGATAATTTTTATAAAAACGAAAATAGTTTACATTTTCTCTCAGTGAAGTTGGTAAAATCCCAAAATAAAAGTTAAACCTTACTTAGATTTATTAAGGACATGTCTGGAGGATAATTTTCATTCAAGCTCGTATATTATAAGTCCACGAGTTTGAAGAAGAATAATTTTTAAGAGCTCATACTTATCGATAATTCGTGTTTAGAATCTTTTGAGACGAAAAAACTTTAAACGGATTTAACCAAGTCTGGTGCAAAAATAACATTTGACCTGCAGTATAATATTACCTAAATTCTGGGATACATACGACGTAGATGAAAGTTGTAAAAATTAATAAAAGGCATATATTATAATCTAAATGGGAAAGTAATGCAGCTTTTGGTATCAAAGCATGGTGCAAAGAATGTGCAATGTACATATATGTTACGGCAACTTGGCTAGTTTATATACAGCTGGATAGTGTACACACTAAATCTACTGAATTAGTAATCACTAATTCAATAAGTAAAACATGATTTTCCATCAAAATAACCAGATATTTGGATAGTGTGTATAATATTACGCTAGTATATAAACTAGCCAAGTAAATACTTTACCTGGTATAGTCTTTTTAATTTTCGTTTAAAATTATATAAAAAACCACAACTCGATATCCCTTTGTAATGTCATACCGACCGTAGCCGTCCATAGGCGCACCCTTTTAACTTTTCATAACAATACATGTCCTACGATAATTTAAAAATCCTTTATGTATTAACAATTGTATGTTCATTTGTATAAAAGTATACTGTATTTTTCCATGCCGTTCCAACACGGCAACATAGAAACCTACGCTGAAAAAGACTGTTTTTGTTTTTAGAAGTTTAGACATAGATGCACACGTACCTATAGTCCGTGGTCGAACAGCAAGGAAAATACCTTTACAATAATTAATACTATTGTTAATACTTGTTATGCATATAAGTAGACACATTTATACTAATATGCTTTTGATATTATAAACTAACAACAAATTTTTCTCACTTAGTCAGTGACATTTTCTATAGAACGTAAAAATCTTATAATATGTGTATTCGTCACTTCATTATTTTCAGACCTTAACTGATGATAAATATTTAAAAGAAGACGCTGGCTTTGCACATATACTTAAATCTTGATGCTTGAACTACTATCGTGTTCCGCTCGTGTCGTATACCGTGTCGTATATACGCCGTATTTGATACAGATTGCAAAAAGTTTCATCCACTTGAGGTTTTATTAAAAATTATTATCTGATTTGATAGATCTTCTTTCATTTTATTAATCTAAGAAAAACTATTGAACAAAATCATGGTTACAATATTCTGCCACCGTGTTTTATACACAAATTTTCTTGGTTAAATTCCACATTAAGTCTCCGCCATACCATATGATGTCCATCCGATTCTATTTAGATTAATCTGAGAAAATAACACGCTGCCAAAAATTATTTGTTTCATTCATATATTTATTTCTCTTTTTTTTATTAATCATTAACCCAATACTTTTTCCAGTCATTGTAGTTATTTTTATTACTGTCGGTATCCTTTAGCAGGCATGATTTATTATACGTCTTATATACGAAGGAGAAATGTATCAAAAAACGCTGCGTTCGATGCACTTTTATAATGTCAAGAGGCATGGGAACGGATAGCCCCTGTAGAATCGTTAAATTGATATATTTTAATATAACTTTGGATAAACTATACCTATAAATGTTGCCCATAAAGAAAATAAAAAGAGGATCAAAATCAGATTGTAGGAAATCAAAGTACGTTAACTGCCTCAAAACTTGTATTAACATTAGTTCACATTCAACTCTATTATTGCAGCGAATTTGCCCAATCCATTATACTTTGAGTCATTTCTGATTCTCCCATTGCCAGCAAGGCGCTAGAACAGACCCACCTAGCTCACTGTCTAACATATTCCGTTATTTCGGCTTAGTACATCCCTCCATACAAATTGGTGCAATTACAAGATTAGCAGAAAACAAATATGTTTAGTTTCATCATACACTATCTGGCATCTGGTAAAACATACAGATCCATTAAATGACTACTAAAAAGAGAATAACCTGTAAAACCTTCAATTTGTCTGACGCTTTATTATTCTCTGGATGTGGTCATTATACTTTACAAATCGGTTGGGCTAAGATTTATGTTGTATTTTACAATTCCGTTTTGGTTTATATCGATTAATATACTAGGGTGATTCATATATTCATTAGAAAGTGTGCAGTTTTATAAACGATAATAATTTATTTTAAGTATATAAATGATATTTTTATTATACAAACAAAAATCTTTATTTATTCTTACAAATCAATTTCGTCGCATTGTGATGCAATATACTTATGCCAATACTTTTTCCAATTCAAGAAACAATCTGAAAAGTTCGCTTCCGGAATGACCTTCAATACCTTCTTGGAATCAGCTTGTATCTCTTCACTCGATTTCAAACAGTTTTCCTGGAGCGCTCTTATCATTTTCCTGAATAACCAGAAGTCACATGGTTCTAAATCAGGTGAATATGGTGGTTGTGCAACGATATGCCTCGAATTTTTTTGCGAAATGATCTGAAAGAAACAATTGTGTGTGAGAATGTTATCGTGGTGCAAATACCAAACGTTGTCTTTCCACAATTCTGGCCTCTTGAGGCGAAGAGTTTTACGCAAATAACGCATAACATTCAAATAAAACAGCTTGGCGCTATTCTATTGGTGTGGCTCACTTTTGGCATGGGATTCGCTCGATTGATAAGTGGTTTCTCGGTCGTAAGCATCCAAGTCTCATATCTAGCAATAATGCGTTATCCTGGTAATCAGAAAGAGAAAAGACGCTCATTTTAGATAGACAGATATATATAGGATTCAAGTCCCTGTTGCCACGCATTTTTCTCTTTACAAATATTTCTTTATTTCAGTTTTTCAGGTTCCAATTTTAATTCTTGAAACATAAGTTAAAATATTATTATTTTTTTTTTGGTTTTGTTGTAAATTTAATTAATTAATTTTTTAATAAAAACTACATTCTATTTTTACAGTCAAAGCGATGTTTCTTACCAGATCAACGACGTTTCGTTACTAATATGCTAATTTAAATCTTAGACATAAGGGCTTGCTTTCTGCTCCACTGCACAGGACGGAATTATTTAAGAGGTCCATACACTTACAACGTTTACTCAATTTACAATCAAGTCCCAGGTGAGTTAAAGGACTTACGTATGCTTTCAATTAAATGCAAGCTTAGACATCGCTTACTATTTGGTTGAGTCAGACTTTTAGGAATGGTTTTTGATCCTTATCTCATCATCTCATCTCATCTTCTAATCTCTTTTTTTTTCTAATATTCATGTATAGGTATAATATATTATTAAGGTAGATTTATTAGGTAATACTGTTTGTGCTTTTTCTGTTTTTTTTTTTTGAAGGATAAACATATGTTTATGTATTTTGTTGATTTTGTTTTTCACAGGGTTAAAATTTATATCAGCACATACTGCCTTTTTAACCCTTTTTGTAGTTCTACATTATTTAGTTAGTAAGTTTAAGTTGTATAATCTTTTTGTTTTATAGAACTGCAAACAAACTGATTTATTATTATTATATGCAAGATCAATTTTAGTATTAGTTGGTCTAAATTTACATTTAATTTATTTTTGTTTCTAAATTGAAGAAATTAATATTTGTTTAATGTTTCGAGCGTTATACTATATCCGGAAGTAACTTTAAATGACGTCGTGCATCGTTTTGACAATAAAATAAACTGTAATTTTTACTAAAAAAAAGAAAGTGGAATAATTGAGAGAAAAAAAAAAACAGAAAATAGAAATATTTCAGTTTTTCTTTTATATCAGAGTTCTAAAACACTGCTAAAATTTGTTGAACGTTGTCATTGTTAACATTGATGATGTATTGTATAACCATCTGTAACCGTTATATTGTCTACAGATATTCAGTATTTATAGTAGCGTTTAACTAATTGCCGGTGTTACACAGTACAAAATACTATTGCTACCCTAAAAATTTCTAATAAATGCATTGTGTTAGTTAATCCTGGTATTTTCCAGAACTCCTCCAGTTTGCGTTTGATGAAACTGCTTTGCGGATGGTCTTGATATATAGGCTGATCCCACTAAGGGATTCCATTTACCTATAACCGTTTTCCATGAACCTAAAACGTAACTAAAATGGTTAATTTATAATTACAAATGACCAATGAGGGACTGACACCCAAAGACAAAGAGTTAGAGAATAGTAAGAGCAGGTTATGAATAATTAATGTCACTATACCTGTAACAACGTGTGTTGCATTGTTGATTAAGTAGGTATCAAATAAATTAATAATATATGCAGATGCAGCGAATAAATAATTATAAGTCTGCTCTACAGAACAATTAAGTATACGTTCAATTCAATGAACATTTCTTCTCAGACATGTTTTGGGACATGACGGTCTCATCATCAGTGGCATTACTTATGAGTTTCAGTAAAAGGCAGGTGTCAACTCGGTACAATTATACTCTGAATGGGTCGGTGTTGGAACTGCACAATGTCGCCAGAGACCTTGGGATTCTCGTTGACAGCGATCTGACTTTTAACCGGCATATATTGGAAGTAACTCAGAGTGCAATTCGCACTTTGGGATTCATTTTTAGAAATACATCTGAATTTCAGAACGTCAAATGTCTTAAGTCTCTGTATACAGCACTGGTAAGATCCAAATTAGAGTATGCTTCAATTTTATGGGCACCAATTTATCGGGTGCATGTCGAGAGAATCGAGAGGGTACAGAGAAAATTTTTAAAATATTTATTCTCCAAGGTTAATGGTCACTTCCCTGTGAGGGGTTTTGATCACAGTATTCTTCTCCGGACCTTCGACCTACAATCGCTCCTCACTCACAGAGTTTGCGCGGGTCAGATGTTTGTTTTCAAGTTGCTGAATGCATTAGTTGATTGTCCTCAACTTCTGGCGGCAATAAATATTCGAGTCCCGCAATATAATTCTCGCAATAGTCACTTATTCGAGGTTCCATTTCATCGAACCAACTATGAAGGAAGGGCGCCTGTCGACGGAGCATGCCGATGGACCAACTTTTATGAGATACATAGAGAATTGAATTTTTTGTATGAAGATATTAATAATTTTAGCAACGGGTTGCGAACTTTCATGGATAGAGTTGTTGATCACTGATGGCCTTGCTTTGCTTTTCTGTTAAAAGCCTGTTTTAAGCCTGTGTTATGTATGTGTACTAAATTGTCAAATTGGGGGTACTTGAGGGTTGCTTTCATTTATTGAATTTTGTTTATATGCACCATGTATATAAAGTATTTTGGTTTTGGTATACCTACTATTAGATGTTAATAAGCATATATAGTTTATATTTAATTTTGAATATATATATTATATAGTCCATTTATTTTTTATTATGTAAATTTATAGTTAAGTTGAATTATGCTTAAGATATTGTCTTGTTATTGGGCGAAAGCCTGTTAGGCAATAAAGAATTATTATTATTTATACAGAATCATTCTTTGGTTATGCTCAAGGAATATGAAGATCTATATATTGATTCTGTGAAAAATTGTAACTTAAAACATTAAAAAATACTTAGGAAAGTCTTTCTTCTAGACTTTAGAAAATAATCTATTATAGAACTTAATTCAGCAATATGTTTAATTACAACAACACCTTGTTACTTTGATTGCCGTTTATACTGAAATTCATTTCGACAATATGCTTCAGAACTAAGCATTCTTATCCTAAACCACCAGCTACATATTTGTCGATTACAGTAAAAAAATAATGTTGCAATTTAGAGATCAAAGATTTATCTTATTAGCCTAATATTAAACACAAAAAATATGAAATACCAAGTCAGGGCAAATTTTAAATACAAATGTTAGGTAGCTCTCATTCCCTGCTGCATTTTGAATATGTTGTGATATATGCGAAAGGCAGACTTTTTTATACGACTGCACAAAATTTCATCTGTACCGGCTGTTCCATAAATATTTTGTTCTCATTTTATATCAAAAGTCAAAAATACTTCTCTTACTGGGATGGCAGATGCTCACATGTTCAAACACCTGTCGGTGCGGTCACGGTAGTAAAGTACCTTGTGGCGCGGATAGAGATTGGATGGTTGGACGGTACTTCTAATGGAGTAGGTAGATTGCCTATGTCAAGTAGCTATAGACTACATAGTCGTGGGTGCTGGCGGTTGGCAGTCGATGACCGTGGTTCGGATTCCACGCTAAACTGTAGGTCCAAAACACACAAATAATTAACAAAGATGGTCGTAAAGGCCAATAATAGAGAAAAAAAACATGTCTTCCTTTTAAAAATCTGAGGACACAGAGTGAAGCTGCGGGCAACACTAGAACCTCTCTAAAAGCGCTTGTTTTTGTAAGAAGTGATAAATCGAGTTACACCGATATGCTTATAATAGTATATTGTGCAACGAACATGAAATGACATATATTTCCTACGAGTATGATCGTTTGCAGCATGAGCCGCAGGCGAGTGCTGCAAATCATACGAGTAGGAAATGGTCATTTCATGTGAGTTTCACACTATACTTTTTCTACGACTGTTTTAATACTTTTGAATAAATTTAACATAATTTTTAAAAAAATATTTGTTTTTCGAAACTTACCCTTGTTAGCATATAAGCCTAAATACGATAAATTAGAAGTATTAAATTGACTAGGTGGTGTTAAACTATATTCACTATCACTGTTTATGTGTTTTGAAATTAGCGAAATACTTAATTATAATTATTATTAATTATAAATACCAAAACTGTCAATTTGGTGTTTGTATTTTCGGCGTTGCTATGGTGAGTTTTCATGCCCGCCGCTACTTTTGTCATTACAATTGATTACACAATGAAATTTTATCCGTGCGTAATAATATTTCCCCCTAGTTGCCTAGCTACTAGTGGGAAATATTATTACGCACGGATAAATGATAAACAGCATTACAATGTACTACATTGTCAAATCATGATTGAACATATAATAAAGGCATTTAAAGACAGTCGTAGAAAAAAGCATTTTCACAATCAACATTATTTGGGCTGCTGAAACCTCCTTCCGCCTTGAAAATGAACACACTAAATTTAGTAGGCCTCATCTCGCTTCTCTTAAACATTTTACTTCTCGGTTTTCAAGAATTATCACTCAGGGCGTATGTGTCAAACAACTTCCGGCAATTACTTTTTCCCATGAAGTTAAGACACCAACAAATAAAATATGGCAATCCGCTCGTTGATATCTTCTCTAAGTTCGCTTAATTCAGCCTCAAAGGATAATAGAATCCTGGATTATTATTATTTCACTGATTTGTTTACAGACATAGGACGCGTCGTAGTTCTTTTGTAGCAATTTTAGTCTTGTTCTTTTTTAACAACACATATTATAATATGTGTTTGAATTCTAACTAGCTTTAACACCTCGGACAAAATATCTAATCAGTAATCCTGTTACATCGCATACAATTAGAATTTTTGTACAATAATAAAAACGTTTGACTTTAACATAAATCACTTTATAAATGCAGAAGTTTTTACACAGGCCCATTAAAATCTGCCATGTCGTTTACAAAGTTAGAGAAAATTGCATTAAATATCCGCGGTAATCTAACGCTGTTGCGACTTTCCAAAAATTGTATCACATAGCAGCAAAAATTGGTATATTTTACTGTTTCTGAAATCCTCTCATTTCCGTTAAACCAGGTAAAATGCATTGTATAATATTCTCAACATTATTTAAAAGTTTGAAATTGGGGCTTAGCTGACATGTCGTTAAGCGGAATTTCTTTCTAAAATTCGGTCATTTAATTTTCGACTATACCATTTATTATGAATTATAACTATGTCTTGTTTGTTGCATACATTTTTATGCTAATAAATTATTCTTTTATCAACCATCATTATAAGTCTGGTAATCTAAGGAACATATTATGCTTTCCGCTTTTTTGTTGTTTATTTTATCAAAGAAAAACAAAAATGTTTCAAAATTATTCATTTAAACTAACGCTTAAAACTTTTCAACACAGCTTTTTGTAGAATTAAGTATAATACCATTTTGCATTGTAGAGTAATTTGGAAAAATTGGTCGTAGTTAGAGATGCCTCCACAGGGAATACCGCAATTTATGCAAAAGATCGTTAGAGTGACGAGAAACTCGCATTAGGATAATGAAGCTTAATGTTTGTAAGAGAAAGCAAATTTAAAAACTAAAGGGTAGAAGAGCTTTTGCGCACCATTTGTTCTCAAAATTGTTACCCTGTGTTCGTTCGTATGAATGTACTCAGGGATTTTGGTTTGTATATTCTACAGCTATAAATGCACCTTTGAGAAATTAAAGATACAGTGCAATTACGAGATTTAAAAAAGTGTTTTGGTAAAGTGGTTACATTGGTTTTAAAATTATTTTTGATATAGCAATTAATAAGCAGAAAATAATCAAATTCAACCAACTTTTTTATTTATTGTTGAGAAAATCATAAAATTCTATTAAAATATAACTTTAAACCAAACCTCATATTTCTCTATTGATTACTTTCAGTTTATTCTTCTATTGTTTTCATATTTTATATAGTCTTTCCGTACAATATATTTTATATGACACCATATAAAAGATGACACAAACATATTGTCTTCATTTTGTTGAAAAATGACTTAAATTTTCATCTGAGTTCGATGGGATAAAGTTTTTAAAAGTATGAAAACTGTATAGTCGACACTTTTAAAACTGAATATCATAGCATGATGAAAAATTTAAAAAGTTCTTATTAAAACAACGATGTTGTATTTCAGTTTCTTCTTTTGAAGCACATGTTCTTGAATGATATTTCAGGCAACGAACACAGTGTGTTTGATATGTGAATTCCTGTTTTCCTTTTATTTAACTTAATTCCATATTATCCTGCATATTGCACAATTAAACTCAAATAAATTTAGAGCTGCTCAACATTCGAATAAACATAAATGTTGGTCAACCAACATGTAATAAACTGAAGTTGCTTTACAGTTGCTACAGTTTAAGAAGTATCAACACAAAATATGATTATGATTAGGAAAATTTCGCAAGTTACTTAGATTACTTCAGCAAATTTACAAAGAACAATCTGTACTTATTCTGGTTTCTCTATAAAAAGAGGTGTCGCACAATGAAAAAAATGTCTTGCACCATTTCAAGGGTTACAAAAAATAGTGCATAAAATTCACCATACAAATGATAAAAGAGAAACCTTCATGGAATGAAAATGTTGACGAGAATGGTGTCATAATTCTTATTAGAGTTTTTATATACCTAATATACCTAATGAGATAAAAACTGGACAAAGACGAAACATTTTTTATAGCATTTCAAGCCCTAGAAAAATACTGTTTTAATGGTTTTGAAATATCCCCTAATTGATAAAAGACAAACCAATTATTTACCTTCATGAAACATGGTTCGATACAGATCAAACTGGAAATGAAGGATGGAATGTTATATAGTGACAAAGAGTGAAGTAGAATTGAGTTGGCAAAATGGATTATTGTAAAACTAAATTTTAACAGTGCATTACATGTGTTGTCGAAATCCTATAAATTTTAATCATAATAATGTAAACTACCTAATTTTAAAAATGAAAACTGAACAACCTATAAGTATTTAATAATTTTTAATATCAAACAATCGTAACAAATAAATATCAAACGTATCGTACAAGAGCTAGATGTATTCTGTTTTCTTATGTCGCTAATCATGCCCACATATATCACAAACGTTTTTACTGAATCAGCGATAAGCCGGGGGATGTGATTCACAGTTTATATCTAATAAATGCATACTTTACAGTCGGCCAACCGACGATGCTTCACGTCCACGTGAAGTTGAGCCTGCAACATAACACACAAAAGAATATGTACAAAATATTGGCTACAAATGACGTTAGTCGCTATCAGAGCTGCTGCTCTCGCTTGCGTTAACGCGAGTAGCGAATAACTTCATTCGTTCGGAGGGACATATCCCTGTATAAAACTTTCCGGACCTCTTAAATCCCGGTAATTCGCTGACCACGTAACGGTCGTTGTCAAGGACTTCGTAACAGAAACGGTCCTTTAAACCGTGGCCTGAGTTTTCTACTCTGACCATCTTTAGAGCCCTTGACTTTTTGGACAAGAACGTGTTGTCCTACGTTTTGTCTCACAGACACATATTTTTCTCTGTTTCACTTCTTTTGCGTCTTCCGTCAGAAGAGCTTGAAGGACTGGATGAACTTCTATGAGTTCTTGTGCGGTTACGTTTAGGTGTACGTACCATTATAAATTACTACTAGACACTACTTGTACAGTTTAAAATAATATACAGTTACTTCACCTCGTGTCGGCACGTTTGATGTTCATGTCCTTCTTGTCTATAGTTAATATTCGATGCTACTTGTATATTTATGCTTTGTTTTTCGTCATAAATAAAGCAATGTATTATTATTACACTGTCGTATTATATTTTCGCGGACACACTGTATACTTGAACACGTAACTGTTCAACTTAATACACTATCACATAAATATTAACAAATATAATAAATACTAAAACCGTAACGACAACTTTTTAATAAACAAATTTAAACACTATTATTTTAACACGTACGTAGGTAACTAAACTTATTTAATATTTAACACAACTATTTTATATTAAAAGAAAACGATATTATAGTTCACCCCACACCTGAACTGTAAACTACCTAATTTTAAAAAGGAAAACTGAACAACTTATAAGTATTTAATAATTTTTAATATCAAACAATCGTAACAAATAAATATCAAATGTATCGTACAAGAGCTAGATGTATTCTGTTTTCTTATGTCGCTAATCATGCCCACATATATCACAAACGTTTTTACTGAATCAGCGATAAGCCCCGGGATGTGATTCACAGTCTATATCTAATAAATGCATACTTTACAATAACTTGTGGACGAATGCAAAAACCTAATTTCTTTCTTTGTATAATCATAAAATAAAACCTAATTTCTATTGAAACAAATATAATAATCAGTGAAATGAAAAATAATTTCGTGGCATAGCGGACAAAATTACTGGTGTTACCTACACAAGGGATTTTGTTTAATTTAGCAGGGCGTCAGTCTAATTCATTAGAACCAGAACGAGGTATGATTGTTTCGGCCTCTGTATGGTGGGATGTGCATTACTATGTGTATGTAGATGAGTACGTTTTACATATATCTACTATTGTATATCTCACTGTGCTTAAATGCAGGCCGATATTGTAGACCATAATAAGATCGAAACGAATTCGTCAGTATCTGTGGACCCATGCCTCGGTCTGGTTCTACTGAATTAGACTGAGGCCCTGCTAAATTAAACAAAATCCCTTGTGTAGGTAACACGAGAACATTTTGTCCGTTATGCCACGAAATTATTCTTAATTTCACTATATTTATGGATACAAATTTATTGTATAATAATAATTTAAAAAAACCATTATGTCTATAACTATTTTTAAGCTGAGAGAACATTTTTTTTTAGTAATTTAAAAGATAGAAACCCAGTAGAAAATATTGCAGATGTTTTAAATTCTATACCAAATATTATAAGCCGAAAGAAAACCAAATTGTAATAATTATTTATGTTATTCTGGACCATGAAACTTATAGCCACATTATCACGAAGCTTTAACATATATGTGCATATGAATAAATTCAGGGAAATATAGTTTAACTATATAACACTTAACATGAATTTGAGCGTTATTTGCTCAGGTCTGTTCACTGACTGAAGAAATATTTTTTCTTTATGCGATTCAATTGCAAAAATAAATGTTTAACTATATATCCCTTACCTTATAAATTAAGAATAAATGTTATATGTAATTAAATAAGGAAATTGATAATTAGCTAATAATATATGTCAGGTTTTATGTTAATTTTTTGATTTTTGCGAAAAAATGTGATTCCAGCTATTTATTTTGAGAGAAACTTATTATTGTTGATTTAGACCTACCAGATCAAAATTTCGTGATATTTTATCGACCCTTAGAACTTACAATTTAGGCATTTCTAGGGTTTCTTTTTTTTTTTAGAAAGGAAAGTCACTGAATAAACGCGTTATTAAAGAAAATTTAAAAGAATACTTACTAATTAATTTACTTTTAATGTTTGTAAGCAGTACCAAAGATTAATCTACACAATAGATAGTCAGCCCAATGCATTAAAATCAGAACATCTCTAAGTATGCCTGCCACTACGTGGCGTAGACTAGAGTGTAAAGCATAGAGCAGTATTGTCACAGCCAGAAACCGTTTTGTAGTTTATTAATATCAAAAACAAAACGCAACGTATAACAATTATTTAGATCATTTGCAACAGATATGCACCGGCAATGCTGTATTGTCAGAGAGAGAAATTGATGAAATTCTGGAGGGGATACGCAGGGAGGGTAGAAAAAAAAACAAGCGAATGTGGTGTGTGTCGTGCTGTTGCCAATTCGTCGGTAAAAGAAACACACAGGGTGATTTATTACAAGTACAGTATTGAAATAAAAGCCTAATCTCTATGAATTAATATAGTGAGAAATTAATGGGTTTTAGGTCTTTTGTAAAAGAAACTAATGTATTTTAAGCCAACGTTTCGACAATCTTTATTGTCATCCTCAGGGCACAACTGAAAAGAAACAAAGTTCCCAAGTATAATAAAGAAATGTTACATATAAAATACAGATACACATATACAATCTCATATCAACTAATATTTCTCTTCTTTTCTTGTTTGTTAAATTGTAATATAGATTTTAAAAAATATAATAGGGTAGAATAACTCGAAAAGAAAAGTTAAAAAACAATTAAAAACATCAAAAAATGAATTAAATAATTCCGATAGCACATAAAATTTTAAAATATGTTATCATAAATAAAAAAAAAAACAAGAAACACAATAATAAGATCAGTATAACAAACGAAACTAAGTCAGAAATTTGTCCTGTTGAAAACCGTATATAATGCATATAAAAAATCCATATAAAGATGTGCAAATAAAATTTATAAAAACTTACATCATTGTTTCTATTTGTCGGTAAGAATTTTTGATATAAACGAGACACGCACAAACAGAACACATGTATGTATACTTATGTATAAATAAAATAACATAAAAGCATAACAACAATACAATATCACTAGTCGTCTAATCTGGATGGTATTTTATTTAGTGAAAAATGTAAATGTACCTATTAACAATCAAACAATTTAAAATTTCAGTTTAACCAAAAAAAAATAAAACAAAAACCTGCCATAGGTACAGACATCGAGAAACAGTATCATTATAATTGTGAATTTGGTATACAAGGGATGTTTCTATAGAATGTTAAAATATGCCGAATTTAAATTTTCAATATCACTTCTGACGTTAATAGAGTTTTTCTCCTTTTTAATACAAATCATTTCGTCCATTAAACGCTTTTTTAATATTTTTTGTTGGCCAACAATTTTAGTATTGTCAAAATCAAAACGATGTAAGTGGTCAAGCGTATGTTGGGCAAGTGCTGTAGGATTAGGTTTTCTTTTTAAAGGGTTTAAAATGTTAGTGGAGTCTCTTTTGTGTTCGCTGATTCTAGTTTTCAAGTATCTGTTCGTCTGACCTATGTACACTTTGTTACAGTTTAAACAAGGTATTTCGTACACTACCCCAGATTTGAATTCATTCGGGGTTCTAGATTTTAATTGAGAGAAAAACTTTTTATTAGTGTTTTCGCACTTTAAACAAACCCTGACATTATTCTTATTCAAAATACTCGTTAGTTTTTCAGATAAGTTCTTGACATAAGGGATTTTAAAATATTTAATATTAATGGTGGTAGGTATATCATCTGGAGGTTGTGTTTGGTGATCATGATATAAGAAGCGTCTTATAATACTCATTGGATAATTGTTCTTTATCAAATATTCTTTTATTTTGTTTAGATTCTGGTCCCAAAATTGTTGACCGGACAAGTGTAAAGCCCTATATTTTAAGTTTTGAATAATATTGATTTTCTGTGAAAATGGGTGAGAAGAAAAGAAATTTAGAAAACGCTCAGAAAAAGTTGGTTTTTGATACCAATCCGTCAACAGTTTGTTGTCGAAATTCTTAATAACTATTGTATCCAGAAAAGGTAATTTATTATTAGTTTCAAGTTCTATTGTAAATTGAAGGCGGGGGTGGAACTGATTGAAAACTTCAAGGATTTCAGCACCTTTATCGTTTGGAATTGCCGTGATTATATCATCAACATAACGTTTAAAAAATGGGACACTGAATGAGACTCTGTCTAAGCCATAAGTTTGAAGTTTTGTCATGATGATATCTGCACATATGGGTGAAAGACAGTTACCCATGCCTAGGCCAAAAACTTGAACATAAAAGAGATTTTCATATTGAAAATAACTATTTGCTGTACATAAATCAAAGAGTTGGATGAATTGATCTAAAGAAAGTTTCGTATGAATTTCTATTAGGTGCCATTTTTCAAGTATCGCCTCTTTGACCAACTCGACCGGTATGTTAGTAAAAAGAGATTTAACATCTAAGGAAACAAGAATATAATTTGATGGTAATATAATATTGGTAATATCCCTAACAAATTCAAACGAATTTTGTACATATTTATCGTCCTTTTCAAATATATGTTTTAGTAATTCGCTAATAAATTTAGTGAGAGAGTATAAAGGACTACCAACAAAGCTTACAACCGGCCGAAGTGGACAATTCTCTTTGTGGATTTTGGGTAAAAAATAAATTTTTGGTGGTGTGCCGGTTTCACATTTCAATTGTGTAAGAGTGTTTTTGTCAATAATGTCATCTTTATGTAGCTTCTTCAAAATGGTATTCAATTTGTTCTGAATTGTGATTGTCGGATCGATTGGTAAAATTTGATAGGTATTAATATCATTTAGCATTTCAAGGGCTTTTGAATTATAACATTCTCTAGTTAGCGCTACTGTAGTGTTTCCCTTGTCAGCACGTAAGATCAAAATATTAGAATTTTCCTTCAGAAAATTAGAAGTTTCCCTCGCTATTTTATGAATGAATATATCATGACTACTGAGGTTGTTGTGTGAAAAACGTAAAAAATTTGTTATAGTATTAATTATCCGGTTTCTATTTTCAATAATCAGATCTTGATCTTGATATTGTGTCAAAATATATTCTGAATCTATAACTAACTGTTTAATAGGTAGTTCTTGTTTCTTAATATAAGGTAAATTAAACTTTTCGCCTAGTGACAGTAAATACTCAACATTGGTTGGAAAATGTATGTCTGTTAAATTAATGAACCATTTATTATTAACTGTTACAACATCATGTGCTTGTCTACGCGAGTCTAGAAGAAAATTTAGTTTATTAATTTGCTTTTTATGAGTTTTTTCAAATTCACGCTTATAACTTTTGTTTTGTGTTTCCATAAAAAGTTCAAAATGGACCTCCGGCAAAACGTCCGCAATCGCTGTCCTGAGGTTGTCCATCTCCTGTCTCGTTCTTCTTACCTTCCAATGAGCATACTCTATTTCAATATTAAGAATTTTTCTCTGGAAACTTTTTAATATATTACTGCACTTATTCACATAAGGATTATTATTATCCAGAAGAATTGGATACATGCATTTCGTTGTATGTTGGATATGTGAGGGTAGGACATTCTTCTTCCGACAGGTCAGTAAAAATTTCTTGTGATTTTCACTGACCTGTCGGAAGAAGAATGTCCTACCCTCACATATCCAACATACAACGAAATGCATGTATCCAATTCTTCTGGATAATAATAATCCTTATGTGAATAAGTGCAGTAATATATTAAAAAGTTTCCAGAGAAAAATTCTTAATATTGAAATAGAGTATGCTCATTGGAAGGTAAGAAGAACGAGACAGGAGATGGACAACCTCAGGACAGCGATTGCGGACGTTTTGCCGGAGGTCCATTTTGAACTTTTTATGGAAACACAAAACAAAAGTTATAAGCGTGAATTTGAAAAAACTCATAAAAAGCAAATTAATAAACTAAATTTTCTTCTAGACTCGCGTAGACAAGCACATGATGTTGTAACAGTTAATAATAAATGGTTCATTAATTTAACAGACATACATTTTCCAACCAATGTTGAGTATTTACTGTCACTAGGCGAAAAGTTTAATTTACCTTATATTAAGAAACAAGAACTACCTATTAAACAGTTAGTTATAGATTCAGAATATATTTTAACACAATATCAAGATCAAGATCTGATTATTGAAAATAGAAACCGGATAATTAATACTATAACAAATTTTTTACGTTTTTCACACAACAACCTCAGTAGTCATGATATATTCATTCATAAAATAGCGAGGGAAACTTCTAATTTTCTGAAGGAAAATTCTAATATTTTGATCTTACGTGCTGACAAGGGAAACACTACAGTAGCGCTAACTAGAGAATGTTATAATTCAAAAGCCCTTGAAATGCTAAATGATATTAATACCTATCAAATTTTACCAATCGATCCGACAATCACAATTCAGAACAAATTGAATACCATTTTGAAGAAGCTACATAAAGATGACATTATTGACAAAAACACTCTTACACAATTGAAATGTGAAACCGGCACACCACCAAAAATTTATTTTTTACCCAAAATCCACAAAGAGAATTGTCCACTTCGGCCGGTTGTAAGCTTTGTTGGTAGTCCTTTATACTCTCTCACTAAATTTATTAGCGAATTACTAAAACATATATTTGAAAAGGACGATAAATATGTACAAAATTCGTTTGAATTTGTTAGGGATATTACCAATATTATATTACCATCAAATTATATTCTTGTTTCCTTAGATGTTAAATCTCTTTTTACTAACATACCGGTCGAGTTGGTCAAAGAGGCGATACTTGAAAAATGGCACCTAATAGAAATTCATACGAAACTTTCTTTAGATCAATTCATCCAACTCTTTGATTTATGTACAGCAAATAGTTATTTTCAATATGAAAATCTCTTTTATGTTCAAGTTTTTGGCCTAGGCATGGGTAACTGTCTTTCACCCATATGTGCAGATATCATCATGACAAAACTTCAAACTTATGGCTTAGACAGAGTCTCATTCAGTGTCCCATTTTTTAAACGTTATGTTGATGATATAATCACGGCAATTCCAAACGATAAAGGTGCTGAAATCCTTGAAGTTTTCAATCAGTTCCACCCCCGCCTTCAATTTACAATAGAACTTGAAACTAATAATAAATTACCTTTTCTGGATACAATAGTTATTAAGAATTTCGACAACAAACTGTTGACGGATTGGTATCAAAAACCAACTTTTTCTGAGCGTTTTCTAAATTTCTTTTCTTCTCACCCATTTTCACAGAAAATCAATATTATTCAAAACTTAAAATATAGGGCTTTACACTTGTCCGGTCAACAATTTTGGGACCAGAATCTAAACAAAATAAAAGAATATTTGATAAAGAACAATTATCCAATGAGTATTATAAGACGCTTCTTATATCATGATCACCAAACACAACCTCCAGATGATATACCTACCACCATTAATATTAAATATTTTAAAATCCCTTATGTCAAGAACTTATCTGAAAAACTAACGAGTATTTTGAATAAGAATAATGTCAGGGTTTGTTTAAAGTGCGAAAACACTAATAAAAAGTTTTTCTCTCAATTAAAATCTAGAACCCCGAATGAATTCAAATCTGGGGTAGTGTACGAAATACCTTGTTTAAACTGTAACAAAGTGTACATAGGTCAGACGAACAGATACTTGAAAACTAGAATCAGCGAACACAAAAGAGACTCCACTAACATTTTAAACCCTTTAAAAAGAAAACCTAATCCTACAGCACTTGCCCAACATACGCTTGACCACTTACATCGTTTTGATTTTGACAATACTAAAATTGTTGGCCAACAAAAAATATTAAAAAAGCGTTTAATGGACGAAATGATTTGTATTAAAAAGGAGAAAAACTCTATTAACGTCAGAAGTGATATTGAAAATTTAAATTCGGCATATTTTAACATTCTATAGAAACATCCCTTGTATACCAAATTCACAATTATAATGATACTGTTTCTCGATGTCTGTACCTATGGCAGGTTTTTGTTTTATTTTTTTTTGGTTAAACTGAAATTTTAAATTGTTTGATTGTTAATAGGTACATTTACATTTTTCACTAAATAAAATACCATCCAGATTAGACGACTAGTGATATTGTATTGTTGTTATGCTTTTATGTTATTTTATTTATACATAAGTATACATACATGTGTTCTGTTTGTGCGTGTCTCGTTTATATCAAAAATTCTTACCGACAAATAGAAACAATGATGTAAGTTTTTATAAATTTTATTTGCACATCTTTATATGGATTTTTTATATGCATTATATACGGTTTTCAACAGGACAAATTTCTGACTTAGTTTCGTTTGTTATACTGATCTTATTATTGTGTTTCTTGTTTTTTTTTTATTTATGATAACATATTTTAAAATTTTATGTGCTATCGGAATTATTTAATTCATTTTTTGATGTTTTTAATTGTTTTTTAACTTTTCTTTTCGAGTTATTCTACCCTATTATATTTTTTAAAATCTATATTACAATTTAACAAACAAGAAAAGAAGAGAAATATTAGTTGATATGAGATTGTATATGTGTATCTGTATTTTATATGTAACATTTCTTTATTATACTTGGGAACTTTGTTTCTTTTCAGTTGTGCCCTGAGGATGACAATAAAGATTGTCGAAACGTTGGCTTAAAATACATTAGTTTCTTTTACAAAAGACCTAAAACCCATTAATTTCTCACTATAACAATAATAGAGGTCGTAAAAATTGAAAATCTATGAATTAAATTTAATATAATAATATTTAATCCATGTCATACATGTTTCAAGACTAGACCAGTCCCATGATCAGTGGCGAACAATCGTTAAATGAAAAGCTTTTAGATAGAAACATACTTTTGACTAAATATTTCACGTAGACAATGTGGCAAAGATGTAACAAGATTGTTGTAGATCTTATAATACCTATAATAAAAAAATTATCAGTGCTACCTATATTATATTAGGTATACCTATTATAATAGTCTGTCTCTTCATCAGGTATAAGTTCCACTTTATCGGTTTAGGTACTTAAATTTTACTTCTTTTTAATGTTTCTTCGGGTAAATAATAAGTTCGGTAGGAATAGGGCTTTGGGTATGAAACAAAAAAGATAGAAAATAGAAATTTGATATAGGGGTAGTTCTAAGCATTTACAAGTTTGTGACGTGTAGCGATTTTCGATGCCGCCCTCGGAGGTATACATGAGGGCGGCGCAATGCCGTTTTAAATATCTCGTTTCGCTTTCTTGGAAAATAAAAAATTATAACTGATAACTGAAACTTAGTACTTAATACGTGGGCGTAAGAGGTAAGCTCACTTCACAGGTCTCTATTAATGAAAGAAAGTTAACATTTTGAGCATCTGCGTAAAATTAAATGTATCCGTTTGGTGGGTAGTTTTGATTACAATAAGTCGGTGCCAAGCCCAAGCCCGAAACAAAATAAATCTATATTTACCTACTACCTATTTGGCTTGGTACCGACTATTATGTGCATTGTTGTCTTTTGAATGATATTTGTATTTTGTTATTTTTCGTATTTTTTATTAGTTCTTTTGACAGCTCTGGTGTCATCAATACACCTGTATCCCGAATTGCACCAAATTGCGATGCTATTGAACAAGCATATAATCCTAAATATAATATTCTTTTTGAACTACCTGTATCTCGAAAACCAAGCCGTAGCGGACCCATGTACATATGAAATTTGTATCTTAAAATTAGTCAAAGAATCACCCTTTAAAGTTTGTACAAGTACTTATGCAACACCCTGTATACATAGATACTTTGATTTGCAAATCTGTCAAACTAGGTAATGCTGTTTTTTTTTATTTACTTTCAAATATGGTGTTATGTAATTGTATTCAAATTAAATGTTTGGGGATGATATTTACGAGTTTTATTTTTTTATATAGAGAAACTGTTATTCAGTTTTTAAGGATCAATCTGAAGCAGACGATTGTACTTGTTAAAACATGAAAAAAGTTATTGTCGTGATACTTTTAACACCCTGTTGGTGGGTGTTTAAAGCTTTTTACGAAACGTGTTAACAATACCAAAGATTAATTGTGTAGATTAATCTTTGGCAGTACCATAGATGTTAATCTATGGCAGTACAAAATATAAGAAACAACAACATAAATATGTAATGTTCTTAATGAAATATTTTCCGAACTAGTAAGAGGATTTTGTACATCTGAACACTTGATAAAAAAAATTCACATTCACATATTATGATGTTACGCCCAGTATATCTAGCTTTCAATGTATACAAGTTTTGTTATCCATTAAGTAAAATTATAATCGAAGTACAGTATTGAAAAGAAATACAAACAGTTTCTACCAACGGCAAATAAAGTTTACACTTTTATAAGAGCTTATGAATTTCTTGAAATACAGCTACGCTTTTGCAATTTGCTAATAACAAATTTAAGCTGTAGTATCATGTACTTTGTGAAGTGCAGGTTTCTTGAGCTTAGAACGCAATATACATATTTCAAAACAAACCTTTTAGATCTATATAACGTTATTGATCTATAAAACTAGGAGGTATTCTTTTGTTTTCACTTGTTGGAATATTGTTTATTTTGTGGATTAAATGTGCAATTACAAACCATCTTCTATGGTAAATCATCAACGTATCGCCTATTTATTCAAGCATATTCAGAGTTGTTGAATATCACCATCATCCTACATTTGAAAAATTGCTGTTTTGTTTATTTTTCACTAGCACAAAAATAATAGCAATTAAATTAGTTCTGGATATACCTTAATAAATTGGTGAAACGTTCGCGATGATTTCTTAAGATGCTTAAAAATATCGTATTTCTCATTTTTAGATTGAATTTATAAGAAAAGAACAAAACGCGAGATTTTAATTTAAAATGAGAAAGGCAGGTGACATCAATATCACTGAAGTAATTATTGTTTATGCCATAGAAATGTGATCGATAGTTATTGCGGCAGGAGAATGTATACGTTAAAGTGCAGTCATTCGGAAGTGATCACGTCGAAAAATTTCGAAGTAGAAAAGGTGTTTTCCATAAATGTTCCAGCATATTGATGTTTCCAATTATTTGAACTCTTTTGTTTTGATTCACGCACAATTGAACATTACTTCGAAATTTCAGATTATGCGTTTGCCTTTGCTACTACAACAGCATTTATTTATGATGGTGGGAACGTATGGATATGCCGATTAATGTTATCAGGATGAAGTCATGGTTACACCTCATCTGCAAAGTGTTCTTTTCCTGCAAAAATATAAATTCTGCAATGTTTTTTTTTCTATACTTAGATACTATTCCAAAAGTTTTTTTTATTACTATTATTTAATTTTGTAAGATAGCGTTTTCTCATGTTTGTCATTTTCTTTTGTACGTCATAGCTTGGGAACGATCGTGTAAATTGCCTTGATATTTGGCATGTATTTTGCACTAAATATGTCCAAGCAACTGATGACAAGTAGAATAAAAAATCCAGAACCGGATTGAAAAATTACTAGTATTTTTGTGTCAACTCCAAAACAACTTCTTGTATATCCGAAAATTTCCAGGCGTTTTCCCGCAAATGAGCGTATTGTATAAAATTTAACTTCAAAATGTTTTTATTGGGATTTTTATGACTGATAATTATTGTTGGTAAGCGAACCAGGAACAATTTCTCAAATAAAACTACAGCAGTTTTATTACATTAAGTATTTCATTTATAATTTTATAACTTTAAAGATAATAAAAATGTGTTGCACAAAATGAAGGCATTTTGAGCAATTTTTGTGGCTTCAGTTATGTTGTTTCGTTATAAGTAATAAAATTGTTAATTTTCTTTGTTGTTTCATTGTCCAAAATAATATTTTAAAAATTTTAGGTTTTTTTGTTTTTTAACCTGTGCATTGCAAATTTAATTTGTGGTATACAAGGCGTTGTTTTGAAGCTATGAGCAAGTTGCAAAATATAAGTTATAAAATTATAAATGAAATGCCTTATGGAATAAAACTGCTGTAGTTTTATTATTATTAGTGCTCTTATCAAAAACAAAAATATTCCGAAATTAAGTTTGATATAAAACGCTGCGTGAAAACGAATATGACACTATTTGTTTCTAATTTTTATTTAGTTTTTAAATCTGTAAACGCTCTGGAAATTTTCGTATATACAGGGTGTTGTTTAGGGGTCGACACAAAAAACTAGTAATTTTCAAAAATAAGGTCGCTACGCCACTAAGAACAGTTAGTATCAATAGTTTAAATTTATCCCATGTTAACGTATGTCGGTTTCACTACGAAACACCCTGTAAATTAATCTGTGAGTTTAAACTGATGAAAATTTACTTAGTGAATTCATTGCTTTTACTTCTTTCTTTCTTTTTTCTTCTAAATATATTTTTATTTGCATTAATTAAAAATAAAAAACTATAATCAAATAATTCAATTTTACATGGTAATATGGCCCGTACGCCGACAAAATTAAATTTAAGACGAGTAGGAATCCATGTACCCCAGGGTTAATCGTTTTTAGCGTATCCATATTTTTGTTTTTATGTTTCCAGCATCTAGTCAAGTTGAAAATTTTAAAATTTAAGCCTCTGATTTATTGTAATTTGATTTCTGTGGCATGAAAAAATATTTGAGTCATATATTTTGGTTAATTTTCAATTTTATGGACGTGGACTTTGTGGTTTAACTTATTTCCTAACTTTACTTACAATGAACTGCTTTATCAACAATTTTTTGAATATTTTCGATTAGTCGAAATTTGTTTAAATTATTATTATTATTTTTGATTTATATAATTGCCAGAACAGCTAATAAAGCCCTACTCTACTACATATCTTTATGTCAATTTATTAGCCTTAATGTAGGTATTCATGTTTTATACGTTTCATGTCAAAGTAAATTTAATGCTTAATTACCCTCATCAAATAACCAAATGAGCGCGGAGCTCTCTCTATTCAATAACTGATTTCTATCACTTGTCTCACATATAAAAGCACATAATATTAATAGCTTATGTAACTAATTAAGTACCATAAGGATATTAATTTTGGAAATTTTTATGTTATTTTCGAAATAAAAAATATTACATTTCTGTCGGTATCAAAGAAGTACGTATAGTATAGTTAAAGTTACCTCAAACTAACGATGGATGATAAATCCAACCAGTCAGATATACAGGGTGGTCCAACGAAAAGTTTGCACCTAGCTTTTCTCTTTTTTTTGTAGTCGAATGCGAAAATGCTCAGACACGTCGATTTTGCTTTTGAGGGGGACACATTTTAAACATATTTTTCGATCTGCGCCTTTAACCCCCTAGCGGGGGTGAGTAACAACCCTAAAATTTTAAATGGAAAGAGGGGTCTAATGACATATCATTTGAAAGGACACAAAATTGTCTTTCTAATGATACCCTATTTGTCGAATTTTACTAAAACAGTTAATACGAAAACGACTTTAAAGACATTAAGCCGATAATTTTGGTATTAATGAGAAATACAAATAAGTTTTAATTATTACGACTGAAAACAACTACAATCATTTCTAAATTATTTACTTTGAAGAAAAACGGGATTTCAAAAACACTATCTTATTTATCAGAACTAAATTCCTCACTAATCGTTTGCGTTTTTTGTTGAAATAAAAACTGCAGATACGTGTAGGAAAAGAATTTACACCGTTTATTTTAGTCTTTTCATTGATTCAGTTTGGTTGCTTCTCAAGTTATTTTACTTTTACCGTACAAAATGATTTATTCCATTCTAGAACGAGTTGAAATTGTTAAACTTTATTTTCAAAATAATAGTAGTGCTAGACTTACGGCTCGCTTATTTAATGAGAGACATCCCGATAAAAATGTGAATGATGTGTACGTTGGCAAGTTAGTTAAAAAGTTTGTAGATACCGGATCTGTCTGTAATGTAAAACACCAGCCGCAGAAACCGATCAGAAATGAAGCTGTGGAAGTCGCTGTTTTAGGGCATGTTGAAATGGATCATAGTCAAAGTACCCGTCAACTAGCTGAAGCCTCAGGTGTCTCCCGTTCGTCCATAATACGAATTTTAAAAGCGTACAAATTTCATCCGTACAAAATCAAATTAGTACAGGAACTAAATGAGGATGATCCTGATAGAAGGCTGCAATTTTGTGAAGCAATGAGCCAGCGTTTAATTGAAGATCCGCAATTATTATTTAACATTTGTTTTTCCGACGAATGCACATTTTATTTGAATGGAGCTGTAAATAGGCACAATTGCCGTTACTGGGATGACAGTAACCCACATTTATTCCGTGAGGTTCATACCCAGTATCCTCAAAAAATAAACGTCTGGTGTGGCATATTAGGAAATCATATTATAGGACCACTTTTTATTCCTGGAAATTTAACTGGTGAAGTGTACCTAAACATGCTTGAAGACACAATTGATCCTTTAATAACACAAATAATAGAAGATGACCAAAATCATACTGCTGATCGGCTTTATTTCCAGCAAGATGGAGCACCTCCGCACTATGTGGCTCCTGTAAGACAGTTCTTAGATGACCGGTTCCCTGGACGGTGGATTGGAAGGAGGGGCCCAATTGAATGGCCTGCCAGGTCACCGGATTTATCGCCTTTAGACTTTTTTCTTTGGGGGCACTTAAAAAATAAATGTTTTGCCACGAAGCCCGAGTCCATAGAAGATCTTCGCCAACGCATTACAGAAGAGTGCAGAAACATAACACCTGATATGCTACAAAATGTTAGAAATAGATTTGAACAAAATCTGTATTATTGTATGGAATCAAATGGGTCACATTTTCAACATTTGTTAATGTAACGTTTTAATAAATCAATTTAACATCTTGTTTACTTTTTTTACAAAGCAATGTTAAAACTAACAAACATTGGAATGTACTAACGATTGCAGGTGTTTTCACTCGCAATAATTAAAACTTATTTGTATTTCTCATTAATACCAAAATTATCGGCTTAATGTCTTTAAAGTCGTTTTCGTATTAACTGTTTTAGTAAAATTCGACAAATAGGGTATCATTAGAAAGACAATTTTGTGTCCTTTCAAATGATATGTCATTAGACCCCTCTTTCCATTTAAAATTTTAGGGTTGTTACTCACCCCCGCTAGGGGGTTAAAGGCGCAGATCGAAAAATATGTTTAAAATGTGTCCCCCTCAAAAGCAAAATCGACGTGTCCGAGCATTTTCGCATTCGACTACAAAAAAAAGAGAAAAGCTAGGTGCAAACTTTTCGTTGGACCACCCTGTATAGGTGATCAAGTTCCCTAATCCCAATGAGTATTGTAAACGTGCCACAGTATGCACTTTGGTCGTATTACCATTTTTATTATCCCGGCTCAATATTTTATTATAATTATATCTTGAAAGGTGTCGCACTTAAAGAAGTATTTTTAGTAAGTAATATATGATTTATATTTTGTTAGTATATTTAATTTTTTTTAACTGTTGCAATATGGCATTTTGGGGACTATTCGAACATGATAATTTAAACTGTAGTGTAGAATTTAAAAATAAAGATTTACCTGTGCAGTGCCAACGAATAATTTTAAATATGTATGAGTGCCTTAAAAACGAACATGAAGAATGTAATTTCAATATCTGTAAGTAAATTAACAAGCTGAGTAAATTATCATTGTCAACAATTTATTTAAACAAATTGATGACGAAGGTAGGGTATAGTTTGTATAAACAAAATAAGGTGTCTACTTTAGATATAGTTTGAGAAAAACTTCAAAAACTACATACATTATAATTACAAATGCTTGGCACATTGCGCGAAATACTAATGGACTGTGGAATTAAATATAAAAAAATTGACATTAGGCTAGCTGGAATGGAATCAAGAATGATAGTAGAATTGCGGGAAGAATACTTAGAAAATATTAAATATTGTTCTGAATGTGTTATTATCTGCTAAAAATATAAGCCAATCCTCTGCAGATTATCATGAAGATATGAATGCTCAATTATTTTAAACATGGATGGCTGAACAACTGCTATCAAACATTTCGAGTAATTCTATTATTGTTATGGACAACGCATCTTATCATTCCAGATTATCCAATAAAATTCCTAATGACAATACCAAAAAATAAGATATTATTAATTTTATGACAGAGCAACAATTAACTATTCCTAAATCAAAGTCAATAAAGAAAGAAGTACTTGATCCAATAAAATCATTTAATTTCAAAAAATAATATGCAATAGACCAAATTCGCCTAACACTGTTCTCAGTTTGCCGACTTACCACTGTATTTTCAATCCGATCGAGATGATTTGGGGATCATAAAACCCAATTACAACAAAATTATTCAAACACGAAATAATATATACCGGGTGGTCCATTTATCTTGAGACAGCCTTATATCTTAAAAACGGCACATTTTTCGGAAAAAAAGTTCAAATAAAAGTTGTTTGCTATTGTGTGGCAAATGCAGTGGTGGTATCCTAACTTTCTACCTAACTACTTTGATCAAAAATTAGAAATAAAAAAAAATTCCAATAGTAGGGCTTCAACACAGGACCTTTCGTACCCAAAGCCACGCCGATTACCACTGGGCTACGGTCAACAAAAGAAATAAAAAAAATTGCATTTAAAGTTACAAATATGGAATACTGCACATACATTATCGCACATACATTAACGCAATTTTCTAGAAAATTATGGACTAACGCTGTAAAGCTTTCAAATGATGTATCGACCCTTACTGCTATTTGAAAATTTGGGATTTGTGTCCACTATCACAGGGCTAAAGCGATTTCCACCTAAAACTAATGGGTTCATCTTAGGACTCTCCCAAACTTATATTCCAAAATTAAGCTCAGTTGGAGGAAGCATTTAGGCGCTATCGCGGAACAACACATACAGACAGACAGAGTTCCATCCAGAAATGATCTTAATCGTATCAACAGACTTAAAAATGGTTATATCCATCTTTATGTCATTTTTTTAGCGGCTAAGTCAAAAAACTACAGTGTGATTCCTCATTGTTTGTCTCTAAAATTTTTAAACTTAGTTCGCACTTTGATTAATTAAAATTACACAAATAAATAAATTTGGTGCACGCCGATTTGCTCTATATATTCAGAGTGTTTCATAATATATGCGCAGGACTTTAGAATGTGAGGTCTCATCGAAAAATATAAAAAAAAGTTTATATTAACTTACTCTCTAAGATGCACCATTTTCGAGATGAAATTGAAACAAAAAATTCGTTTTTTGCGAATATCTCCGGAACGTTGATCCTACAGAAAACAGCTTTTGTAAGCATTTTCTACTCATAAGAAGCTATGTTTTGTGTAAGATTTTTTTTAAATTGGTGAAGATTTTGAAGGGGTAGTGGGTGTTTTTCTCCCCAATTTCTAAGCCACTGGAAAAGTAGCCCATTCGAAACCCCAATGTTTTCTACACAAAAAAGGTACTCTTGATCATAAGATCTAAAGTTCACCGATTTCAACTTTATTCAACTTGTTGAAAAACAGGGTCAATTATTTGAAATAAATTTGATTTTTTCTACTAATTAAGCGAAATTTATTTAAACGTTAGAACAAGTAACAAATCCAAACGATAACTTCATAATAATGCTTGCACAAAACATACCTTGTTATGAGTAGAAAACGCTTACAAAAGCTGTTTCCTGTAAGATAAACGGTTCCGGAGATATTCGCAAAAAACGAATTTTTTGTTTCAATTTCATCTCGAAAATGGTGCATCTTAGAGAGTAAGTTAATAGAAACTCTTTTTCATATTTTTTGACGAGCTCTCACATCCTAAAGTCGTGCGCATATATTAGGAAACACCCTGTATTTGTTTTAGTCCCTAAGCTGCGTTGCAGTTACTGACAACAATCAGTACTAAATTATGAGTTCATAAGGTTTATTGGAAGTATTTGGTCTCAAAATAGGTATTCTGTTTTCACACGGTATATTGTTAGGTAATCGGTAATAATTAAAATGATGTTATTTGAGCATTTCCACTTCAACATATCTTTAATGTTCATTTGTTTTATCCATAATCCTTGTTTTACATTATCTCTCTATCCGAATTTCACTTAAAAGAGACCTCTAAAATCCTGTTTGCTACGCTGTAACACGTCGTTAATGAAATGAAATTACCCGAACATTGTCTAACTTTATCCTTAGGTATATTGAGTGTGGTTAATATGAGGAAGAATATACATGTAATTTATGCCTTGGTTATCATCGAGGATATTACGAATACCTATATAGTTTTGCGTGTATTAAAGATTGGTACTTTATGTATTCCAATTTTTTAATAATTCTATACTAAAGCGGCGGTACGGCAGAAGATGTTGCAGACTTTTATCATTTACTATATAATCGTAATTTCCCTGTATAACTGCCATAATATTAGAAACACTGTTGGTAAAACGATGAAAAACTGCTTATTTTGCATACATAGACATTCTTTGACTGGGATCTGAAGGCGGTCTTTTGTTACAGAATCATTTTAATATATTCGGTGACTTATTGCTCATATTATATGTATACTCGCGGTTTCCGTATACAGATTTTTCCTTTTTGAAGTAAAATGCGGAAATATATTCTTTTGCAGTTTTATAGCAGAGAATAAAAATACTAGTGTATGAAATCACATAAGATTAAACAACTTTCTATACTGAAACCATATATTTATACTTTTAGTCTAGGCACCATTTGTATGGTAAACCAATATGCTGCGTAGTGCTGATGATAACTTTTAGGTGTGAAAAATAAAATAGATGCTCAAGATTATAATAGGCGAGTCAAAACGAGAGTAAGTCATGAGTGTTTTGTTGCTATACAACTAAAAAAAAAATTAATTTTAAGTAAAATGCAAATTATTTTATCAATCAACTTCACTTTAATTTTTAGCTCTCCGTATCATATGTATGTAATATCTCTAAAGGGTACGCCAAAGTCGATGGCCTATTAGAAGTATCTAGAGAACAGAAAGAATATATTCCTGATACTTTGGGGTAGCTTGATCGAATTTTAAAGCAAGTTAAACTACGACACAAAAAAAATGCAAAAGTCGATTTTTTAAATAGTTTTTTTTTCCGATTTTCTATTTATTAAACTCTTAATTACGCGTCAAATTATATAACATAATATCTATCGTCAATGGTTTTGGGTGAAATTAAAATTACCTTCGTTAATATTTTTAATTCATCAGCTACTAACATGTTCAATTATATCACAATTTACCAGGGCAAATTTCTATGTATTAGTTTTTGGGCCAATTATTAATGTTTGACAGATTTGATTCATTGACTACTAACTATAATACCCTTAGACAAGGAAAAAGAGTGGACCCGTAATTGTGCCGGTCGTTGTGTTACCAACTAGCACATATCCCTTAGATGCAGAGGCGTAACATACCTACATAACTTATGTGATATATTTTTGAAATGTTATTTAATTTTGATGAATAATAGTTTTAATAAAAAAAGATATGGGCATGTGGATATAATAATAATAATAACAATTTTTTATTTCAAATAAGTGTACCTATATATCCACAATCACACGAGCATACAAATAAATGAAACGACGTCAAAAAAGAGAAAAAAAAAATAGAAAAACAAAAAAAAATTATACTCCTAACTACATATCAAAATAATCCGCCAATTGATATGGTTCTAGTTCCACTAGTAATTTCCTAACTTTATTCTTAAATCTCTTCAATCCATTTATTTCTTTGATACTATTGGTAGTTTGTTCACAAATCTAATTATCATATTATATAATGCTGATTTTTCGGTTAGTGATAATCTGTGAGCCGGATATGCAATATAGATATGCTGGATATGCAATATAGATAATTTAATTGATAAATGAAACAACATAATATGTTAATATATTGTATTTATTGAACAATACAAACATAAAATTAACAATATAGGTAATGCAGTAGACACAACACCAATACATAACGTTTTTATTGTCCTTTAAATAGAATGAGTTTTGTTAATTGATTTCGAGAATGGGATCTAATTTTTGAGACAGTAGTTTTGTTATGAACGAACATTAAGATATTTGACACAAATAGATTTTATTAAAAAGTATATGTGATTTGCTGGGCTATCTAGTGCATGTTGTTCTAAATATTGAAATAATTAAAAAGCTAAAGTGACATTATTTTATTCACTTTTAACGCAAAAAAGTAACAAAATGTGTAAAAAACAAATTTTTTGAAAAATAAAATGCCTACGCTCCTGATAAAGTAAACATCTATAGAGGTTTCTATCAAAAAATAATGCTTTATCATGTTGATTTTAAATGAATTGTTGTATCAAACAGTTTTCATTAGGTAAACTGAAACCTGTTATACCACATACTAAAAGATAATAGCCTAAAGATTACTTTTAATTATTAAAAACTAATAAAAACTAGAAGCGACTTGATACATCATTCTAAGTTTTACCTATGAAACGAAATTCTGGACTCCTTTTGTTCACTGCGACTTGGGCATCCAAAAGCCACACAACGTACCATTTTATTAATATACAAACTAAATTTCTATTACCAATTTTCACAAATAAAATCATCAAAAATGCACACGTAGTTTTCTATTTTTTGGCACATAAAAAATGGACGCCGCATTAAAAGCGTAGGTAACACTTGCCATGCATTCTGATATACGAACGTGCGGTATCTCCTCTCTTTCCTAATCTAAGATAATACCCGTTTTCACCTAAAATATCGTATAATTCAAAAACAGTTGAAAATACCTATGTTGTATAGAACCCATTTGACGCGCAATTAAGTGTTTAATTCAGAAACAAAACATTAAAAAAAATCAAATTTTGCTTTTTTTTTGTGTCGGAGTATAACTTGATTTTTTCATACCCTGTATAAAATTAGATCAATGTGCGTCAAAATTTATACAAAAATTATGTTTTAGGAAGCTGCTGTAAAAATTGCAGCTCTCGTTTAGCACTGGCGAGAAAAATATCGCATTTTCTTGAAAATGCTGGTTTTGGCGAAAAAAATGCAAATTAATTCAAAAACAAAAAGAGATTGTTATAGAGCATATATTAATGCAAATATGCTCAGAATTACACGTAGAATCCGAATATCCAATAACAAATTGGGTTTCAATTGAAAAATTTCAAAGTTGTGTTGAGTATCACACGATTTTGCAACAGCGCACTGGTAAAAATATGTTCAGAAGCTAGATCCCCGCATCAAATAACAGTAACCAAAGTATCAGAAATATACTTCCTCGACTTTGGCGTACACTGTATAATATGGAGGCTATTAGTTTCATGATTTTTTTTTTAATATTACCGGAAATAGGGTTTTGTTTAGCACAATAACATCAGTTATAGCGAGTTACTTGCCAAAATACTAAAATTGACTTTGTTAGGAAAACCTGTCATTTCTCATTTTCTTATGTTACCCCCCACAGGGATTGTAATTGTATATTCGGACGCAAAGGGAAGGAAAATATATTTTATGCGAATTTTCAGATTTCCGTGATTTTTATAGGGCTTTAATTTTGAATCTCTTTATTTCAAAACCAAAAAAGTTGCCTTTTGCATCTTACCGCCTCATATAACAACAAAGAAACTGAAAATTTCAAAAGGCGCGATATTTTACCTAGATGAATAATTCCTTCAAACATCAGACAATATTGAGCAATTGTTCTGAGAAGGAATGGGTAGAGAACAAAACGGAAACAATATTCTGACATAGGAGAAATTGATATCGAAGAATAAAGACTAGATAAGGATGATATTCTGAATAACAGTACAGACCATACAGAAAAAAATGACGCCCTTGACCAACATAATTAATAATCGCAGGCAAGTTGCGTGTATTTTTTGTTTAAAATTGAGAGTTCCTTTGAGGTATGCCACATGCCACTCCGCTCTTGAAAAATCCAACAAAACAACAACTAATTTATTTTGGAACTGTATGCTCTCTTAAAATAATTTCATAAAAGTTTTTATTTGCGTTTACTAACATATTCGTGTAAATTTGATATAGCAGGAGAAAAAGTTCATGTCGAGAATTATTAGAGATTTGTTTTCCTACAGTATGAACTGAGGGCAGAAAATTTTAAATTGGTGGGTGGTTTGTGGTAGAACAAACTTTGTGGCTAAATATTCCTTGTTTGTGTTTGCATAAACTTGTTTTACGGGAAATGGGCTAGTTTACAATTTAGTTTGTTCTGATATAAATAAACGGCACTCGGAAGGACATGACACTGTTGGTTCCGGGTATGTGTGTATATAAACTTCTCAGAATGATGTAGTTGAGATTATAACCCTAATTGTGACAATTTATGAGTCTAAGTTTACAATACTAGTGGCTAATTAATTATTAACGTTTATATCGTATTTCTTTTTGTTTTATTATGTGCATTTATTTTTTTTTTGTTTCATATTATCTTTAACCCAAGTTTTGATAGTTTATTTTGAAGGATGTTAGTTTTTGAGCTGGTCTTAAACGAGGACAACTAACACTCAGTGGGGACGCGTGACTTTTGTATTTTAAACCTCCCAAATATAATTTTTTGCTTATTTTAGGTATTTTATTTAAACTTTTTTTAAAATTATTTTTTTTTAAGTGAAAATTGCTAAGACTATCTAATCCAGGCCTGTGGGATAAAATAAAATAAATCACTATTCCCAATTTCCCAAATAATATAATATATAAACTCTTTAGAACTCTAAAACTATTTAAATCGTTGACTCCGCTACTGATCCACGCATTTTTAGAAAACAGAAGACATGGCCACCAATATAGTCTATTTTTTTTGCAACCACATAGCCAAGAGTTTTTAATATACCAACTAAATTTAAAATATCGAACTACTTTTTTTGATTCCTTTTTTAAATTATTTAAAATAGTTGTTGCTCTTCCATTTTGAATGATCTCCTTTTTTTCTTCAAAATTATACAAGGAGAAGCACCTTTCAAATAGTTGATCGATTACGCAGCGGCACTCATCCATGTTTATTTATTTAACTGCACCCACACTGGAACCCGCAGCCTATTCTGTGTAAATACTAACCTAACGAGTTACCAAAAGAAAAAATCGTAACAAGGATGCATCATATCACGACGCCCCCACGCTCTCGCGCTGTAGAATTTACAATTCAAGTACGCGACCAGACACGAGTCGGCCCCGACTAGGGGCCGACGGTCCATCACGCGTATCCATAAACGAAAGTGGTAACATTCAATCTAGTCTAAGCGAGACTCTGTTGGTTATATACGCATTTTGTTTATTACAAATATCATATCTACGAAATGAAGACAGTATAGAGCGAATTATTTTCGTGGATTTGGTTAATTTCATTGATTAATTACTGAATTATTACATATTGCTGTTGGGAAAAAAATAAATAAAATTATTTTACAGTTAGTAGGTAGTCATAAAATATTTATTTTTAAGATTTTTAACTGTTACCAATGGTAACAGTGGTTACATGGACGCTTCGCCACTGCTTACACCATGCTAGTGGTTCTAAAGCCACCTACTCATTTGAAGACGAACACGAATGGCGCTAACCGATATCGCATGAGACAGGAATTAAAACCAATGCGCGGCAAACTTGTATAGACTGTTCTTTATTTTTTTTATAATTGAATATGGAACTGGCAAAATCCATAGAAAACGAGAATTGGTTATTTGACATTTTCGGTTTTGTATCTGGCAAAAACCTGGAAGAAATACGATTTTTCCCAATCGGCCATTATCCGCGGGACCTCAACTTGTCGCTCAAGTGAGTACGGACTTTAAAGTTTTGTTTCTTTTATATTGGCTCTGCATATCGGATAACAAAGACCAATGCTGAGATATAATAATGTATCTGCTTCATATGGATTTTCATGGATATACTCATAATATGCAGTTTATATATTGTCATTCGGTATATTTAATTTAGGAAAGTAATAAAAGCTTAAGATGGTAGATTATTTATCACAAATGATATTTCATGAATTTTTGCGGCTATATTATAAGCAATAAATAGGTACAATAACAATAAATTACACTTTTCACTTTGAAATCTCTAATTTATTAGGACGTTGTTTTGGTATATTCGTTAGTAAATTCTGATTTATGTCCGTAGACCAGCAAAAGATAGGAAATTAGTCCAATTTAACACTCTCTCCTGTTTGTTGGGTGGATTTCTGTACCCTAGTGGGAATAAGCAAAATTTAAAGATAAATCGCAAAACCTACACCAACATCGCTCCGGGCTGGTTTTCCATCCCGAACCAATTTAGCCGAAATGCGATTAACAGGGTGTGTCGCCGTTTATTAAACCTGTTTCTAATTGAGATTAGAAGCTGTGGTGTTGAGGAGTTAGGGATTTACTCATCTTGTCATCCACTGCATTACAGTAATCTCATTTCATCGCCATCGGTATCTATTTAACGATTAGGAAATAAGGTTAATAAGTCAATTAAATTTATCAAAATACTAATAAAAATAAAATGTAATTTCTGATAGATTACGAATTTCAATATACAAGTGTGCAGGGTTTCCCAAATTCGATGCTTTTGGAAGATATTTCGAAATCTAGGTGATATATTAAAATCTAGTGAAGATGTTACGACCTATTATAATGTAACACGAATTATACGCGAATTTAGATTGATAATGATAGGCAATTTTTGATTGAAATTAAATAATTAGGAGAGCAAGAATTGTTCGCTTACGTTCATTGATATGATTTATTGTTAGTACATAAAAATGTTTGTCATTAATTTATTTATATTCACCTGCTAAACACATAATATTAATGGAAATTTGATTAAGTCTTCAATTTTGAAAGCTGATGCGAATATTTTCCGCGAACTTGAATGTATTGCAATATATTACATTGATAAATTTCAATTTGCTGCGAGAATGAACAATGTTCATACGCCCGAAGCTAATCCTGTCAATACTATCTTTATTAAAGTTTCAAGCGAACTTTTATTCCAGGATTTCCTATCGATTAATAAATGTTATTATTTTTTTGATTCAACAATAAAAAGACGGCAAATCTGGAAATTATAAAGAAGTAATTGAAAATATATTTGTAACAATAAGATGTTTATGGCGACTTCTCGTTGGATAAGAAGTAAGAATTTCATTAAATCCTATTGCCAACACTAGATACGGTAAAATTTATATAGCAGGACGTTTTATTCATAAGAAGCTTCTTACATAATGTGATAATAATAACTTTCAACATCAACTCTTGTTACATTATAAAGCTTGTTATAAATAAAGCCTAGTTCTAGGGGAATCTGGGGGAATTGAGTGTTGGCAGTTGGCAATAGGACTAATGAAAGCCATCATCATCAACTTTGTTTTGCCGGGAACGTTGCCTGCTCTAACATCTAATAGTTACATACTTTCGTCCGAATATAAGGCATATCTAAAATGTTGGCAATTTGAAGTTGCGGCCTAAGTATATAACGTTCAAGAATAAAATAGAACCATTTGTCGCATTCGAAGCTCGCTTGCTTTGTTCCCAAAGCACACTTTTAATATTTTCTCTGGCTAAAATTTTAATAGAGCAATAGGCGTATATTCGCATCGAAACAGGGCACGGTAAACAAACAGGTACTCGAAATTCATGCCGCGTTAAAAGAAGTTTGTGGAAGATAGCTGTAGATCATAGTACAGTACAGAAATGCGGTATATAAAGTTTTAAGAAGGTCCAACCAACATCTAAGATGAACAGCACTTAGGACGCAGTTCACTTCAGCGCAGCAAGAGTATTTGCTCCCAAAAATCCATAGATTGCGTCTAGAACTGTTGAAAATGCAGCAATCATTGAACTTTTCGAAAAATACGATTGCGGGAATAATTCCGCCACCTGGCTTATAGTCTTGATATTAGCCCAATTTTGATATCTTCTCCAAGCCGAATGAAACCCTTTAGTTGCCCAACAACGGAATATTGAACAAAATTCAAGCAATTTCTTGCCGGTGACAAGCGAACAATGGTCTTTAATCATTTGAATCTATTTCAACAAATACTGGTCGAGCAAACTGTGCATTATTTCTGGGAAAACCCTGGTATGTTGTTGTTTATAACAATAAATTTAATTTTCGAGCGCTTTCTTGTGTGGAATTATCCAGCATTTGTTCCGGATCCAAACTTATAGCCCTATGACTCAATACTAATCTAGATATTCGGTCGCCTAACATAGAACGTGAACTTATTAGGGAGATGTTGCTATTTGTGATGCACCTGCGAATTGAAATAAATTTCACTCGGTTAGTCTTCATAATATATTCAACAAATCTGGCAGCGAAAATGTTACGCTCTGGCCTGAAAGAATTATATTTGATTCCTAGGCTGTAAAGCGCTATAAAGTATTCATCAAATTGACTGTTAGTATCGCAGAAAGTATGATTCTTAAATTAAAAAACTGTAGAAAGTTGACCGATAAATTTCTGTTCCATAAACATATTATGTAAGAGAAGAATCACTGAACTAGTTAATTTTAAGTTCGAAGGGGAGCTGCGACTCATAGGTCCTCCCTGAATATGGCCATGCCAACAACTAAGAGAATGAAATGCTAGAAGGTTTAGTAACTTCACCTTTCAATCTATATTATGCAGATTATATAATTTAGATTAATTTAAAATTATAAGAATCAATATAGCATATAGCAATAATGGATGCTGGTGAGTTGGTTATAACCAGAGCCACTAACTTAATCACTTAAAATAAAATAGAAGAAATACCATCATAAAAAAAACGAAAAACAAGTGAAAAAATAGGGTAATTAAGAAAGGGACTTTCCATTTTTGCGATGTGAGGGCAATTTGTTCCCCTATCGAAATTGCTATGTATAAATTTAGGACACGCAGCAAAACAACTATTCCACTGGCTAATACCACAACTGGTATTGAACTGAAAGAACAAGTTTTCTAAATAAATACTAAAATTAGAATTTTGTAACATACGAAAACATAAATATATACATAAGACTTTGACCAACGAATGGATGACAGGTCTTTGTTATAATTCGCTTTCTAAAATACTCAGTACAAATTTAGTCTTATCCCATTGGATGTTTATTTGGTTCATGTAGATTCATTCTATATTTCATCAAAATTATTAATCTATCAATAAACTAACTCAACTGTTTTAACATAGATCATCTTTCCGTTGTTGCAGAATGTATTGCAGAAATCATGAATGCGTACTGATAAAACATCTTATTTTTTGAGTTGATGAGTTTTTATTCCGTATTAATATAGTTAGAATCTCTCCTTCTAATAATTTCTTCTTCTAACGGATTTACAACTGTGAACTTACTGCCCAACAAACTCCAACTTTTCGTTTTGGGAGAACCGCCGTCTTTTCTCTTATTCCGATTCTTAATTAAGAAACTAGACTTACCCTGTAATTTATTGCATTTATTAATCTAATTTGGTTGTTATATATATTGTATGTGCTGAAATATTTTATAAACCGCAGTGGAAAAGCTGAACAAAACAAAAATGCGATATATACCCTAGCCATATATTTAGGTTTTTGCGCGTAGGCATTTCTATGAACAGCGTGAATTTGAAAATTCTAACTCGCACCATAATAATCATAATAATATTCCAGCAAGTGTAGAAAATGCATCCCAAACTATGTGTGCTCGTGCATAAATTTACGGGACTCGAATGCAAAATTTCATTTCATGGTTTTGTATATCACAAGGCGTTACGGTATGTTGTTTGAATTCAGTTATTTGCAAACGTCAATCTTTTGAAGTGGAGAAAAATTTACTGGAGAATTCATGCAAATGAAATTTTTAATGCACAAGTTCTGAAGGTATGTAGGATATCAGTAGCGTAGTTACAATCCACTTATACCAATATTTAATACATACAGTCCAATAATATATTTTCATTTTGTTCAAATAATTCCTATACTCTAATGTAGGCTAGAATAGTTTAGCTGCGGGCGGGATTTTTCCTGCTGCTTCGTTAGTGAACTGAACCAATGGTTGACAATATTTTTAGAAGATGCCTTTGAATAATTGTCATATTAAGCTCTTAGATAACATTAAAACTTTAAAGCAGAAAATAAAACAATTTGGCCTGCAGTATGGTGTGGGGAGGCGTTTGTCCTCTAGAGTCTCGACTCCAGTGCAGTTTCTAAGTGCTACTGGGTTACGCAATGAAAGACAGAAACCCACTGATATTCTAGTGCACCCCAGATCAAGCATTCAGTTTCCAAATAATACGGGAAGTAAAATCAATTAAAGTTAACAATTTAATAATTAACTTGTCATTCAATAACTCCGTAGGATAAGTAAGAAAAAAACAAAATTTTGACAAAACTTGATTTTATTATTTAACATAGTTGCCTTTTATAGTACGATTTCTCTTTCTCATCAAATAGGCCTCAGTCTCAGCGATTACTTCATCATTGGAATTTCTTTCCAGCACGCCTTCTCTTGAGATCTGAAAACAGGAAAAAGTCACTGTGGGCTAAATCTGGAGAATACGTTGGGTGGATAAGCAATTCGAAGCCCAATTCGTTCAATTTTGCTATAGTTTTCATCGATTTGTGACACGGTGCATTGTCTTGGTATAACAACAATTTTTTCTTTTGCAAATGTGGCCCTTTCTTTGCGATTTCAGTCTTCGATCGATCCAAAAGTGCACAGTAATAGTCGCCGTTGATGTTGATTCCTTTTTGGAGGTAGTCGACGAATATTATTCCGTTCGCATCCCAAAATACAGATCACCTTACTGACCGACTGTTGCGTTTTTGCTCGCTTTGGATTCGGTTCGTCGATTGCTGACTGTCTTTAGGATTCTGGTGTGTAATAGTGAAGCCATGTTTCATCCATTGTCACATATTGACGATAGAATTTCATTCTATTGCGGTTTAACAGCACCACTCTTCTGAAGCATCAATTCGTTGTTGTTTTTGGTCGACTGTGAGCTCACGCGGCACCCACTTTCCACAGAGCCTTCGCATACTCAAATCTTCGTGTAAAAGGGTAAAAACACAACCATCTGATATCTTTACAATCTCAGCTAGCTCGTGCACTTTCAATTTGCGATCTTTCATAACCAATTTGTGAATATTTTTGACGTTTTCTAGAATAACCAGCTCATTTGTGCTATGGTGCGACCACGTTTAAAATTAGCAATCCAGTTCTCTACCATCTGTCTCGATGGAGAAGAGTTTGGATAATATTTATAAAGCCATTGTTTGGTTTCCACTGTATTTTTTTTCATCAAAAAGCAATGCTTTATCAAAACTCGAAATTCACTTTTTGCCATTTTTTTTTCAATAATAGAAGTTGCTTCACACAAAATACTATTAACTCACGAATCAATAGTCAGACTGCTGTCAAATTTATACACGTATCCTTTGAAGTTTAGTACTAAATAAAAATCCTATGGAAAAACTTCTAGTAACGCCATCTACGTGTCATCCGGACTTATTGAATGACCTAACAATACATTAAATGCGATTGTAAATTTTAAACGATAAGTTTCGGAATTAGAAATCATATATAGCAAAACTAGATAATTGTATTTAAATAAAGATGATTAATGTACGAAACTGGTAGTTATTTTCTTAATTTCTAAAAAACTGTGAATAACTCTAGAGTTTGCCCAGTTGCCCCAAATTTTTGTGTATGTGTCATGTGAGTGTGTCCGTATGTGGGTCTGTATTCACTATAAGTCATAAACGTGAAGCCATTTGAATGTTTTTTTTCTTAGAAAAATCATGTTTAACAAATACTATTGTTTTTGGCATACCTGTAGTAGTTATTAGGGTTGGAAAGTTAAAAGAGTTCACATTTCCTAGACCAAAGGAAATTTTATAGATCATAAAGTGCATAGTTTTTTTATTTTTTGTTTGTTTTTTAGTTTGTGTTTTTAAATTCACAAGGTCTCTTGGGTTTATGTTCGCCATTGGCGACCGGGGATATTTTTCAGGGATTTGAAAGTTAAAATAAATAATTAATTTGATATTTCGAAAAGATTTTTGTTAAGATGTAAATAAGATGTGACAGGTTATGTCTAACACATCAAATTTTTTAGACGGTTTCCTGTTTAACGATGATACGAATAAATTCAGCTTAAGCTTAAGTAAATATTGTTACCAAAACACCATATTAATTGGAAAACTGTAATAGTTAAATACGCACAAAATATTCTACGAATACCACCACTACTATATACCTACAGGTGGTGTGTGTTGAAAAATTCAACGCACTATTCTCGCGTAAACTTATCAATATACTGTTTCTTTAACCGATCAAAACCACTGTGGTACGCCTAAAACGCTTAACAAATTTGTGTTAAAATATGATATTCTGGACGAAACAAATAAATAATACTGCAAACCATATCTATTAAAAATCATGTCCTTATAGTGAAAACTAATGAGATGATTTTCATTTTTTCCGATATAATGTCGTATGGAGATTGTTTATTATTTTTGTTATTAATTTTAATTATCTATCATTTAAGTGCTTAGAAAAGTGGCAATAGAGGCTACGAAATGTGGCATTTTATTTTATGATTTAATATTTGTTTTAATTAATTAATTTAAACTTTTAATAATGCAAACATTTCTTTACTATTATTATAAAATTTCACTAATTACCTACCACATTTTAAGAATGACCCTACAATAAAAATCTAATATAATTTTAAAAGTAATATAGTCGTGTTGAAATGACTACTAAAGAAGAGAAATACAAAGATGGAGATGGAATAAGGAGACACATGAAAACTTATATACAAACCCACAACATTCCCTTAACAACGACCGAAGAATATAATTAATTTGCACCTTCTATCTCCAAAATCATAAATTAAAAACACGACGACGACGACGACGCGACAGCGACGGTCTAATAATCATTCTAGTTGGATAAAAAATTAATATTTATCCCAATGATCGCCTTGTTATATAGTGAAAATAATTTTTGTAAAATAATAGTAAACTATGGCTCAATTTTAGAATCGAAAAAAAACGCGGATTCTAACACATAACGCCGACTTGTGGAGTAGACGTATTTTACTAAGTGATTGGTATTTGTAATGACAAATGCCAATCACTCCTTGATAAATGGAGTACTTTCGAAAATTAAATATCAGTTTTATATTATTTACTAAATTAAATATTCTCTGTCGATGTAGGTATGTTATTTGCAGTAATTTCCGCCTCATTTAATTTCCGATGGTCGAAAAACTCAAATCTATTGTTGGGTGGTGTGATCAGGCAACTTAGTCAAAGAAATACTAATATTAATTTTTTTTCTAGCTGTTTTATTATATAACCCCTGATATGGTATATCCTGTTTTCTTGTATTCTTTAATTTTTTTTAATAGTCCTCTTGCTGAGAAATAATTTGAGCCTAGTGAGAATGCGTGACACCTTCTGGGTTATGAGCTATAACCCTTGATATATTAACATATATGGCCTGACATTTTCTTTGAAACGACCCCCGTATATCCAGATTTTTTTTTGGATTCTTTCATTTGTTTTCCTGAGAAATAATTTGAGCCTAGTTATAGTTATAAATCTCAAATGAATCAGAAATATATTTAAACAAATCGAATTATTTTATTATGCCTAATATATTATCATATAGATGATTCGGCGTCCTCAGTCCTCACATTCTTTGGGGTCCCTTTTACATTATTTATGAATTAACAAAATGCAAGGTATTCATTTGGAATAAGGATAATATTTACACTGCTGCATTAGCTATGTTTCACAATGTATAAGACTTTGTGGGAAATTTAATTGGATTTGGTTTAGCATTCCGGAGGGTTAATTTGATAATGAAGATAAGGATTGTGTCCGTTTTGTTACTCAAGATGAAAGTTGACTAAAAAGAAGCAATCAGAAGAAAAAAGGAGAGGAAAGTCGAAGAAAATAACCAATAAATTAATTTGAATTATTTGCTTGTGCAGAAATACGCCGTAACACGGTAATAATATTTCTTATAATATATTCACACGAAAATCAAGCTGCGAGTAAACATTTGTGCCAAATAACAAAGAATATGCTCTGGATTCAATAACAGTGAAAATATGTACGGAGACCACAACGGGAATATATATGCCAAAAACTGTTGAAAACCGGATATAAATCAATTCTAGCGCACTCGCCTTTAGGCATGTGTACAAAGCTAAAAAAAGGAGAAAAGGTCGCTCCTGTTTTGGTGATATGCCACTTTCTATATACTATACACACAAACATACCGGAGCTCAGATAACCTTTCAAATTTATGACTTTATTATCGCTGGCCACAAACGTTGTCGAGTACCATATAATTTCATATTTTATCGTAACCGTAGAGTGGTTATTATATTACATTCGGTAGTTGTCTACGTACAGGAAGGCTTATGAAAAATGTACACCCCCATTTTTCGATTTTAAAAGAAAATAAATGCTCGGCCCTGTTGATTTTTGATTCGATCGAGAACTGTTTTTTTGCTTTGTTATCCCCGTATGTTATAAGCTAGATCTACGGTCACATTTCTGATAATTTTTTTCGTGGAATAAATAAATGTTTTTATTTTACTAAAAATTAACAATCAGCAGTTTTACACGGAGCATTGTTAACGGTCGTTTATATATTCACTTCGAATTAATTATATAAGATGCGTCTCGCCCATTTTCAAGAAAAAGTTGTTTAATTGATAAGATTTGAACATATATATACAGGGTGATTCAGGTTTTTGTAGTAGCACTTTAATGACTTATAGAATATAAATTTCATACAAACATATATCCGTGGAAGATTTGAGAAAGAGTGTCAGAGTTTCACGATTGATTTAATTATTTACTTAATTTACAAATAACTAATTAATCTTCTATATCCTACTTTGTTCTTGACATTAAAAAAAATCGGTTGTATCGCCCTAAAACTTCCCCGGTAAGATATAATATAATCTAAAATATATGACTTCTGTAGGTAATGAAACAGGATATTAATGATTAGATATTATTATAATTGTATTATTTTTATTAATTATTATTAATTAACTAACCTAACACACTAAACTACTGTATTAAAAAATCTGAAATAAAAAAATAAATGCAAGAGCTGGGATTTGAACACAGGACCTTCCGCACGCAAACTGCACGCTCTACCAATGACGACACCGACCACGCTTATAAAAATTGCTTTTCTAAAATACAATAAAAGATATAGGTACCAACTACCTAACTGGTGAAATTTTAAACAAAATTTTCTCAAAAACTATGAGGGTAAATTTCAAAAGTAACCTATTGCTGTAAATCAGATAAAAAATGCTTTCGAATGTTGTATCATTCAACCCCTACGGCTATTAAAAAATATGGGAATTTTGTCCATCATAGGGCTAAAGGGATTTCAACCAAAAACTAATGGGTCCATCCTAGGCCTCCCCAAACTCATATACCAACATTTAGTTCAATCGTCTTGCTTCGTTCTTGTTTGGGCTCAAATAAATGCATTAATAATAATAATAAACATTATTGGCCATTCATTGGTATACAAAATATATACATTGGCAGGTCATAATGTGTGTATATCACAAATAAATATAAAAAAAAAATAAATAAAAAATAAAAAAATAAGAAGTAAAAAAATAAATAAAAATGTTACCAGATTTGATTGAAATGTTCCTTCATTGTAATGTGTCTTTTGAGTGGTATACGTTGTTTAGAAATGAGTTACATAAATAACGTATTAAAAAATTTTTAATTTTATTTTCGCCTCTAGTTTCAAATTAGTAACTGAAAAAAATATACTAAAATAATATGAAAGAAAGTTTTTAAAACTAAATGATGTTTATTGAATGATTACTAACCTAATTAAAAATGTAGGTATAATAATAATTAGTTTGTTGATTAAATCCAACCTATTCCACAAAATTAAGCAATAAATTTGTTAAGCTACATCAAGCTTATCCAGATGCCCATTTCTTATATCCAGATATCTTTCAAGATCTCAAAATGCATCATCAGCGGCTTAAATATGAATCTTTTTAGAAGAACATTATTATTTATACAAATCTGAAAAGAAAAACTTGGAGAACATGAAAAAATTTAATTGTCATTTTATCATTTTTGTTTAATTAAAATAAATGTTAAACAATAACCGTGTGAAATAAATTAAGGTATTGAATTTTTCGATAGCACCGTATTATAGTAAAATTCGAACAAACCACATAGCCTGGTGCTTCTAGTTTATTACATGAGCTCTAGGGCAGAGAACATATTTTTATTTTTGGCTTCCAAACAAAAATTGTACAATTGCCTAGAGAATATGCTGCTTTTTATTTATAAATTTCCAACCAGCCAACAGTCAACAGAGAAAAACGTTTATGTTCGTTTAAATAAAAGAGCAAGTTTGATTTATGATCGGGTGAATTTGAAAACGGATTTGATGGTACATACTAGTTTTAATATTGTCTTATACAGGGTATATACTTTCGGTGGTATAATATAAAAAATATTCAAAGGGAAATCTTGAATATGAGGACAAATTAACTATACACACACAAGGAAAGTATTGTGAACGCGCTAAAAAAGATAAAGACGGGTATAACCATTTTGAAGTTCCCAGAGGCGATTAAGACCATTTCCAGATTCTGCTAGCATCACCCAAAATATTTGGGTATCATGATAACCAAATATTTTGCTGCCGCAACGCTTCGGACGGTGGCCTCCAAGCGTTCTTCGTCGATGCGATAAATAGTCTCCTGCGTTAGCGTTTTGTGTTTACACTATTTTCATTTCATTTCTATTATTTTTACGGCTGTGTAGGTGTTACCTATACATTGGATTTGATTGGCCTCTTTATGGTGGGATCTGCATTACTGTGTATGTAGATGGAAATAGTTTACATATATCTACTGTTGTATATCTCAGCGTGATTAACTGCAGGCCGATATTGTAGATCGGCAACGACTATGGTACTCTGACGAGCTTATAATAAGAGCGAAACGAATTCGTCAGTATCTGTAGACCCATGCCTCGGTCTAGTTCTACTGAATTAGACTGAGGCCCTGCTAAATTAAACAAAATCCCTTGTGTAGGTAAAACCAGTCATTTTGTCCGCTATGCCACGAAATTATTTTCCATAAGAAATAAAGTAAATTTTTTTATTATTTTTCAAAAACAAAATTGTGAAAAGGTTGTACAATCTACATCTTATATATAATAGCATTGAACCTTTAATAACTCTAGGCAACTTAATTTATTTCTGAATTTTTGTCTAAAGCTATTCAAATATCAAAGAGATTTTTCCAATGCTGCTTTTTAAAAAGATTGCGTGCTGAAATTTTTGTTCAACGTTTGGTTTTCGTGAAAGTCTTATCAACTTATGTTTTTATATAAATGTATGAAATAATATGTATCTTGTAATAGTATAAATGATGATCATTTAGCTTTTCATAATCCGACTGTGAATACACATGGGCGTGAGGCGCTGCGGGAAGCAATTGCCCTTCACTCTTGAATGAATTTAAATTATACTAAGAAACCCTAAACATTATTTAAATAAAAAAACATTATTTTGGTGACTTAATTTTAAGTTCACCATAACAGGGACGTATATAAATATATGAAATTTACGATGGTTTTATATTCAGAAAGTTATAATTTATAATAATTTCTTAACTTGGACGAATGTTTATTGTTTAGAGCTTTGATTATGCTAAATACAGAAAAGAAACGCAATCATAATTGAAAAACATAATGCTGTGATAACTATACTGCGTTTGATTTTTGATAATTAAATAATTTTAAGTGTTTTAAATTTGTTTCACACGCCATGCAATTATCGCGTAGGCAGGTATATTATGATTTTCGATTGCGATTGCAGTGTTTTTTGTATTTCGCTGAAAATGCACGTAACGAAAGCATGAAATGTCAGTAGTATACCTACCTGATTAAAATTAACATAAATGATTGACACTTTTGTTTAATTATATATTCCTCTTATAGTAGGGAGTTTCATATCATGTACCTACCAAAGTAATATTAATATTTATATACTCAGGAATTCACTTTGTTGAATCTATCCTTATACAGCTCAACCACCGATGAGTATGTCATATGGCTTTGTTGAGAGATCCCGTCTTTGCTCTACACAACAAAAGATAATCTAACAACGCAACTTGGTTGTGCTTTCTGTTTTGATGTTTGATTCAAAACCAATTACTGGTAAAGCTACGGGATCGTACATTTCCACTAAAATAACGCTTTGAGATGTCACACACAAGTATTTTATCACAACAACATGTATTTGAGCCGATGCGATATAACCCGTAGTTTCTTGGATAATTGCTGGTTTACCCGCTTGATTTTGTTCTGAACTATTCGTGCATTTGTTCTCGGACTTCTTTGAGGGATAACATGTAGTAGCTACAGTTATTACGTAAGAGTTACAAGTATTTAAAAATGTCAGTATTATACCAATTTGCGAAACGGTAGATTATTATTGCCTTTTCATTTCTTGACCAACTCTTTTTTCTTAAAATTAGGAGAGGATTGATGTCTTAGAGTATACAAGCTGGTCAAAACTTGTGAGCGCATTGGGGACATCTAATCATGAAAAAAAACTAAATTGTAATTTTTTGTTTAGGAGAAAACTGGTCCTTAGTAAACAGCATTTATGTAGCAAACTTTATTTTATCACATTTTTGACACAAAATTAATAAAAATCACAACGAACAAAAGTTAGGTTATAATTAAGGCAATGGTCCCCCCGTTTACCCGCCTATGGCCATCCTTTTTTATTCAATGTCATGTCAGTTTACGACATTTAACTAGGTGAATAAATATGCTACATTTGGTTAACTCGTTTCGAAAATATTTCAAAAAAATCGTCCTCAGGCTGTCATCTTTGTAAATAAGGACTTTTCGAAAAATTACAATTTAGGTTTTTTTCATGATTAGATGTATCTAATTCGCTCACAAATTTTGACCAGCTTTTTTAGAAACACCTTGTATTTAGGCTTGGTGAGTACATATAAAGTTATTATTATTGCTATGCTAATAATATGTTTCTAATAAATTTAGACTTAATTATTTGAGTTAAACATTTCCCGTGTGTCTCCATTGAAACAAACTTTGCCGAAGTATCTTTTATATACCTACTCGTAAAGTTTTTGAATATAAATTTAAATCTTAATCCTTTTTTTATTGAGATTTTTCTCAGGATCTTGGTTCTTATTAATTGAACGAAAGGTTTTCGAGAAATTCGAGTTTGAAAATTTTAGGACAAAACTGGTCCTTAGTAAACAGCATTAATAAAATTATTAAAATACAGTTTGCTAACGAAAAGTTTTCCAAAATTTTATTAATGCTTTGTACTTAGGACCAGTTTTGTCCTAAAATTTTCAAACTCGAATTTCTCGAAAACTTTTAAGTTTTTCGAGAAAAAAGAAGTATACCTTTTTTATGTAGAAACCTTTATTTTATCACATTTTTGACACAAAATGAATAAAAATCACAAGGAAAAAAAGTTAGGTAATAATTAAGGCAAGGGTTCTCCCGTTTACCCGCCTATGGTCATCCTTTTTTACTCCATTTCATGTCAGTATGTTTGTAAATAAGGACTTTTCGAAAGATTACAATAAAGGTTTTTTCATGATTAGATGTCCCCAATTTGCTCACAAATTTTGGCCATGTCTTTCTGAAACACCCTGTATAGTTATTTGAAGATATAAATACAATATCGAAAGCTTAGCATAGTAAGAAAAAGTTTGATTTCAAGCATCCAACATTGAACATCCCAAGAATATATTACTCTCGAATATATTATACATTTTATTTAATATACATAAATTTATGTATGATTTATAATTATTTTTATAAGAGAATAATCAATAAAACGGGAAATAACTAGATATATGTAAACCAGGTTCAGTTATATTGCATACCCTGTGGTAAATACTATTACACGCCACTGCTACAATAAAGTTGTTTAAATTGATCGGTTTTTTAGCTATAAAAATGGGCATAAAGAAAGGGAGTGCATATACGTTCAAATAATCTATTATTACTGAGAGCACGGTATTTCACCAAAGTTGATTGATAATCAAAATAGGAGTTGAGAGTTGATATAATAGAAGATATTTATATAGAAAAATATGAAAAATAAACTCATTTGGTTTAGCTGAACAGACAATTATGGCCATTGGCCATGATTGAACTGAAACTCGCCCAATATACAAAAGAATAAAGGCTTTTATTATTATTATATTATTTTTGCGATTCTATCGATTTTAACATTCGTACCTATTCTACTAGTGATCACCTAATGGGAGACCTAGATTAAGATAGGATGGATTGGAAACTTCAATCACGAAAAGCGGAAGCCTATTTAAATCTCAGCAAGAGCGGTACTTAAGATTTGGTTTGAATCTCTCACAAAAAGGGAACAACTCCTCTAACGATATTCCGAGATACAGGTGAAGTCAGAACACCAATATCGATACACAGAAAAAACAATTACCTTGAATTAGTGTTTGGATGTCACAGCTACAAACATTCCATACGCCGTTATAAAGTTCCTGACCAAGCAAGGTAAGTTTGTCCAAACCATTATGAAAGAGATATAGTTTACGGGAACCTTGCCCAGGAAAAACAATAGGTTTACAACAGGCATGGGCTTTTTAAGGATGGTAATGGTAGAGAAGCACTCGAAGACCACTGGTGCGGTCTATTGACGGGAGCACCTAAAATTTGTTGAAAAAATCGAAAAACGTTGAAGAAGACTCAAGTCGCAGAAGTGGTTGGTGTATCCGATACAACCATTTTTGAAATCCATGTTTATCTTGACATGCGCGTTTTTCGCCCTCTTTAGTGAAGATAAAGGTAATGGCTGGCTCAGATTGTTACTGGAGACCAAATTTGGGCTCATCATATTGAATGTGAGTTCAAGCAGCCCTCCATGCAATGATATCAAAAAAGGCACACTACCACCGAAGAAGTTAAACTCAATCGTAGAAAAAAGAAGAGGAAAATTGACGAAAGGTGCTTTGCTTCTACACAACAATGCTGCAGTACACAAGAGTCGTGTTGCACAAAGTGGGATCCAGAAATGGCCCCGAGCGATTATTATTTGTTACCAAAAATTAAAAAAGAGTTTTATGGGAAGAACTTTTCGGTCGATGAAGAAGTGAAGGAAGGAGTTTAGGCGTATTTTTTTGTGAAAGAAAGATTCATTGATCTGAAAACTGTATTGGGGTTGCAGTGAATATCTTGAAAAAGAAAAATTATATTGCATTTTTATTTTCTACACTTATCACCTATCCGTGGAATTAATATAATATGAGCTCTAAGTAATATACTTTTATTAAGTTTTCGATACTTTCATTGTTAATATAGATATTTGTGTAATTTATTTTAGAACCTGCATTATAATTAAAAAGGCGACCTCAATTTTAATGCAAAGAAATTAAAATTTAGGTCGGATCTACATTATTTGTTTTGCTAGAGGATAACTAAAGCGCAACCATAATTCTGCTTATTAAAATTCCCTGTGTCAGCCGCCTATAATAAAAAGCGCACTTTAAAAAACCTTTAAGGTCTCTGTTCGCCCCATAAACGCTCGTTTAAAATAAAATGCATTCGACCGGGGTAAGCCATATTTCATCGCAAAATTATAATGCCTAGGAAAAGCGAGGATAACAGCTTGTTCTCTGTGGTCTGTGAGTTATTTATAGACTTGGTGTAATTTTCTTACTAGCTTCCTTTTTTTTTCTCATGGTCTTAGTTAATACTCTGTTGTTCGGAGTTTATTGTTACATATTTATCCATTATAAAATGAAAAATGAAGGCCTGGATCATTGGCGCCGCATGAGTCGATTTGGTCACTATAATTACACGAAATCTAAAAAAGTAAAAATTATGGACATAATTTATTTCAGCTATTAGCGACTCCTATGCTTTAATCGTAAATAATATTATTTTTCGACACCCGTACCACAGTTTAATATACAGTTACTTCACTTCGTGTCGGAATGTTTTATCTCTCTGTCTTTAAAGCAATTCGCCGCTACTATACTTATAGTATAGTATCTTATAGTATATATAGTAGCGTGCGAGAAATGTGGCTGGGATTGCGACGAGTCGATGCCGTTTTTAGCGTCTACTGACCCTTCTTACCTAGTCATTATTCTATGCCCGTACTATAACAATACATTTATATGCCAATAATTCGTTCCATAATGAGAACCATTATGATACTGATTTTTAACCAATCAATAGAAACCACATTGACCCCATTAAGTTCAATTAATTTCCCAAAGGTCGTTTGGTGAAAGTACAGTTTTTTTGCCGACCAACTCTCGAATTTAAAAGTGATATTGTTGATAAAATAATGTCCGAATATCTTTAGGCGTCCCGCTAGAGAATCTAGGCGGATCTATGTGTTGCAACCGGAACATATTGGGGGCCATTTACCCCCTCTAGTCTCTCGGTTATAGTGAATTTTTATTCACATTAAATTTAATAACATAACAAGTTTAGCAGAAACAAATAAAAGTTAGATTATAAAACATGTTTAAATCGACATCTTTTTGACAATTATTTAAATGCACATAAAATGTAGGCGTGCGTTGCAAATTAGGAAAATGAAATCTACGTTATGCGTTTTCAGGCGCATACAAACTGAAAAAAAGAAGATAATAAAAGGCAGCGTAATTCACTTACATATATTCTTGCAGGATCTGTTGCGCAGGGCCCTGCTGAATTCCAGTAAATCTCTCCAATCAATTACAATACAAAGCGGGTTTAAGCAAATCGGAAATTCACAAATATTAATAATCGTAATTATAATAATTTAGTACTATTCTATATATATATGGCGAACAGCGGTTTTTCTCACGACGGTCAATCAACGTATCTGCTTCCGCGCACTTAGTTGGTGCAGCGAATTACGCGCAAGCGTTTTAGGACAAAGTAAAGTAAATTTAAATATTGATCAATGCAACACGCACCACATTCTATGGTTCCCCAAGAAGCTAATTGCCTAACCAACTGATATAAATCATTATGAAATCAATAACGGAACAAAATGAGGCGCAAACAGCACATATGGTAAACATGTTCGAGGTTTGCTTTTTTCATTTACTTCAGCAGATGCCCTCTACGCTCCCGGATTCGCAAATTTACTGGACACTTTCAATATATAGAAAAGGCACTATTTCACAAGTTATGGCTTGACGATCAGTCAGATGTTATACATAGCGGCAGTAAAAGTAAAGTTGGGAAAATGTCAGGTATCTAAAGAAATGGTTTTATTTCTTTACGGGCAAACGCCCAACTTATGCGAGTACAATAGTAATACAATAAAAGTTCAACAAAAAAAGTTTTATAAAAGAATTAAAAATATACAATAGACCACTTAATTACTCATAAAACGGACAACAATAATACTTCAATACTATTACAAGACAACATGTCCGTAGTATAAGTAAGTACAAAACAAAATTTTGACAAAATTCGATTTTATTATTCAACATAGTAGCCTTTGAGGACAATACAACGAGTATAGCGATTTTCCAACTTTTCGATCTTCTTCTTTCTCGTTAAAATAGGCCTCAGTTTCAGCGATTACTTCATCATTGGACTTAAATTTCTTTCCAGCAAGCATTGTCTTGAGATCTGAAAACAGGAAAAAGTCGCTGGGGGCTAAATCTGGAGAATTCATTCAATTTGTCATAGTTTTCATCGATTTGTGACACGGTGCATTGGTTTGGTGAAACAACACTTTTTTCTTTTGCAAATGTGGCCGTTTCTTTGCGATTTCAGCCTTCACTCCATCCAAAAGTGCACAGCAATAGTCGCTGTTGATGGTGGTTCCTTTTTGGAGGTAGTTAAAGAATATAATTCCGTTCGCATTCCAAAATACAGCCGCCATCACCTACCGGCCTACTGTTGCGTTTTTTGCTTTGGATTCGGTTGGTCGAGTCGGTTCACTCAGCTGACTGTCTTTTTTATTCTGGTGTGTTAGTGAAGCCATGTTTTATCCATTGTCACATATCGACGATAGAATTCCATCTCATTGCATTGCATCAATTCTTTTGTTGTTTTTGGTCGACTGTGAGCTCACGCAGCACCCAGTTTGCAGAGAGCTTTTGGTCTCTGGCATACCCAAATGTTCACGTAAAATGGTAAAAACACTACCATCTGATATCTTTACAATGTCAGCTAGTTCTTCCACCCTCAATTTGCGATCGTTCATAACTAATTTGTGAATTTTTTTGACGTTTTCTGGAATAAGCGCCTCATTTGGGCGTCCACTGCGCTCAGCATCATTTGTGCTGCTACGACCACGTTTAAATTCAGCAATCCACTTCTCTACCATTTGTCTCGATGGAGCAGAGTTCGGATAATGTTTATCAAGCCATTGTTTGGTTTCTACTGTATTTTTTTTCATGACAACGCAGTGCTTTATCAAAACTCGAAATTCACTTTTTTGCATTTTTTTTCAATAACAAAAGTTGCTTCACACAAAATGCTATAACTCACGAATTAAAATTCAGATTGCTGTCAAATTTATACACGTATCGTGTGAAGGTTAGTACCAAATAAAAATCATATGGAAAAAATCTAGTAACAACATCCCTACGGCCTTTTTGAATGGACTAATACATCAAATAATTATCAAAGAGGTGTCTTACTGAACCCAAACAGGCGTTTCTCGGGACAAAAAAATCAAGCGTCCTTGTCGTTGGCAAGACGAACCGAATGCATTTTGATAGTTTTGCAACATAAATGACATCCTGTATCAACTAATCAGTCTAATCTCAGTTGCTGCATTATTCTCTCTCGGTTATATAAACATTTAAGTAACTTTAACGCCATTACCAAAATAAAATGCCTTGGCCTAAGTACGGACACCATAATTCATTGCGAAATTTTAATGCTTGGAAAAGCGAGGATAACAGTTTTGCTGAGTAGTGAATGTGGTCGGGAGTTATTTATACGGTGGCATTAAGTAGTTGAAAGGTGGTTTTGTGATTCTGGCTATGTTGGTCGGAATTAATATTAATGCAACAGGAATATTAAAATACCGATACGGAAAATGGGACCATCGCTCGATTGAATATGGTAATAAAATGAATTATACCCACTCATAATAGATATCTATGGATGAAATGCTATGAATTTATTCATATCACTTGAATCCCTTGGTATAATAAAATTATTCAGTTATTAAATTTTAGGGAAATTCTATCACCGAATAAAGTTGGTTATTAATAGTTTGAAACAAAATTATAGTTGATTCTATAATTTATTTAACAATTAACTTAATACCATATCATAGCCTATATTCGAATGATGCTAAAAAAATAATGGAAATTAAAATATCGGGACAACTTGAGCCTAAGAATTAGATATTAAAGAAATAAATTAGTATTTTGAAAACACGACAAAACTTAAAACGGATAAACAAATTTAACACTGAATAATTTCAATTGCTTCAGGGAAACCTCTGAAACCAAAGACTAGTGTTGTGTCACAACTGTAATCCATGCGAAATCCTGATTGTTAAAAAGCTGTTATTGTAGAAGTTATAAATATAGCGGCGCTAGCTCCTTGTAAATTGAGGTGTCCACTAATTTTATCAGATCCATGAGGTAGCCGCTGCGATTTTTTTAATCATTGAGTTTCGGTGCTACTTTGGTTCTATATAAATATTGATTAGATTTTTAAATCAATCGATATTGCATATATTGCAACTTTAACAATATCGAACATCAAAGTTTGCGAGCTGAAAATTATTAATATGCATTTAATTTACAGAGGTTCACTCCTTATGAAATCACAAAAAGGACGGAAATTAAACTTATTATGATGATTGCTAATGTAATGCAAAGTTTTCTTGTGAGCAGCGGGACAGAGATGTTAGGAGTTAATGTAGCAGGAAAATAATAATTTGCTGACAAAGATCATTTCATTCGACAGAAACTTTTTGAGTCTAAATATTAAGCTTTTTCTCTATTTACAAGAAAACGGGGTAACATTATTCGTGTTGAAGAAAGTTTTAAATGCAAGTAATTTTTCACTAGATATTTTGAAAACAAATGCGCGTAATTAAAAAAGAACTTGACTATTGTTCTAAGAAATATTTCTGTACAGTTAAATCAGAGTTATACTTTATGTGGCTCTTTTAGTTTTCACTTTATATGGCTATCAATGCTTTTGTTAGAAAGATTTTTTCTTGTTTCTGTAAGTTTTAAACATAAAAAATATCAAGTACTCACTTATTTATGCAGAGTAACCAAACAAGCGCAAACAGGGTGTCCGAGAAAGCTTACTGGGGCTAGTTTGATATTTTTTATTCATCGTTATTGATTGTACTTTTTTCTCAACTTACGGGATTGCCAGTATTTGCTCCAAAAATAGATTCAGCCGCCAGTGGCGTATTTGTATGAAATTTTAAACCTATCTTAATTACCTATCCCAGGGGGTCTGGACATAAATACGTCAGTCACTCTCTAAAAGTTTATAAAATTAAAAAGGAAAACTTAGCATTCTTTGAGAACATACAGATATTACACAAGGTTTTCTAAATTATTCATAAATTTTACTTTTGTCAAACTAGTTTTCCTTATTTCTTTTTCACATTTTGTATGTATATGTTCAGAAGCAATTAATAATTAAGCCTTATATATATATTTTTATTATTTGTTTTAATTTTATTTTGAAAATTGTGTTTTGTTCTGATTTCGTATTACCAGGAACACGCCAAAAAGGTTTATTAATTTTGCCAAGAATATACGTATAGAAATAAGAAATTATTGAAATGAAAAGAAGTTCTAAAACTATAAACTAATTAGAATGCCCATTTAATGTTTTTTTTGTAAGCCTTTCGCCAGCATACTAATTGGTGTTATAAAATTTTGATATTGGTTTTGAAATTGTGTTTTCTGCAATATTATTACAGAATGTTGGTTTTAATAACTCAGAAGCTACCTATTCTGTTCATCAACGATTGCGAGGAAGAACAACTTAAATGCTTGAAACTTTGATCTCTTGACATGTTCTAGCTACTTCAACAGCTTTTTCTGTCTGCGCTTTTGTGTAGAGTTTTTTCATTTTGCTCCAGGACCCAGAAATAAGCCACACACAGAAATTTACATCATACGTTAATTTCCTTTTGTGCCGAGCCAATGGGAACGTTCGGCCATGGCGCGGATCCGTGGCGTGCGTTTCGCTTTGTTTTTGCTGTTTTGAATATTTTGGCGCCATAAACTAGTCTGTTACTATATAGAAAACAAAAAAAAACTCGTTTAGAACAGCAATTCTTGTTGCTAAATATAAAATAATAATTTGCGAGCTGCTGCAGCGAATATTATTGCATTATGGATACGGAAACTAAAAGGTATGTGCTTACTTTTCGCTTGACATAAGAAATTAATATAATTTTTGTAGTAGTAGTAAGTATATGAACGTTGGGTAGGATGGATCATGATAAATTACATTGTCAGATTTGTAAAATCAGCTATTCTACCAGTAGCACAAGATATATAGATACTTGAGGAATTTCCACTGTGAATTAGTTCAGGACAAGAAGCTAAAGAAACACACCATGTGTCCCATCTGTACAAATAAAGAGAAATTTTCCCTAATTTAATTACACATTTGGCCAATATTGATAGTGTAAGTATTAAAGAAACAATATTAAATTTTATGAATTCTGAAGAGGACAGGAGAATAGAGAAGTGTTAGTTCTAAATAGTGGTTAAAAAAACCCTCTAAATGTATTTAGAATATATAATTTATTTAAGGATAATGGGCTAGAAGTTTTGTAGATATTTTGATGAAGGAATTCTGTATATGCTCTCTCTATATTTAATTAATTGTATGATATTGGACATTCTAATTTGTTAATTTACAGTTACGACTAGGTATATTTAAAGTCATGATTCTCATATAAATGGTCCCTATGATTACAATGCCATTGTCTTTAATGACAATTCATTCAACTCTTGTGATTATGCGTATGCATTGATAATTATGCTCTGTATCGACAAGCAGACGCGCGCACGAATATTCTTATTGGATCGTCACAAAAGGAAATTAACGTATGTCGAAATTTACGATAGGCTCAACCTGATTGTTATATTATATAATATAGTCCTGTTAATCACTCAGATGAGATCCGTTTATGTCCAACAGCAGACTGGCTCATGATTTCGATAGATTAATGAACTTTTTCGAATGTACTAAGCCTGGATAGTTTTTCAAAAGTTCAGAAATCCAATTATTGAGTACCTATGGATTGGATAAATGTTAGTTCAATTGTAGGTTCTGTTCCGCTGAAATTTTATTCAGCCCGCTCTTCACATAGTAAAGATATTTAGGAAGACTGAGCTACCTCTGGATTCGCGGATGATGAGGTCCTAATAACAGATTAATCGGAAGAGTTAGAATAATGTTAATTGACAAATAGCCCATCTAGAAAATAATTGCTACTTTTTCCCATCTGAGTTTTTCGTATCCTTGTTGCCATTTTGAAGTGAATTTTGCATAATTTACAATATCTACGTTCAGAATAAACACAATTTTGCAATGTTCAATTGAAATGCATATACAGCTACAGTGGATAAATGGGATTTCATTATTTTAGTAGCAAAGGTAGCTGGTAGCTAGTACATAACTCTATTCAAAGGATCACATGCACTCTCTAATCCCTATTATTTAAGTACCTGCATCAACCGTGATTACAATATAAAATAATAACAAAAGTGCCATGCAACAAACAACTAATTGATACCATATATATCTGTCAGACATTGTACAACATACACAAAAGCTCAAAGCCGATGGATTACATGTATTGGCTAGTTTAATCACGCAAGACCGCAATAATATTGGTTCTCTCGTGCAGCAATTTTAACGGCTTTTCATACGTATATACAGGGTGTTTTAGATTTAAGTTAGAGGGGAAACTTCATATAAATGAAACTAATTTGTCATAGGCATAAGCTGCCCAGCTTTAATGGGATATATGGGCGCAACCAACAATAATTAAAAGTAAAATAATATAAATATTAAATAAAATAAATACATATTTTTTTAATTGGATAAAATCTTTCAAGAATTAGGCTCCCCACATTCAAGGCACCATCCAGTAACTTTCTGTTTACAATATTCTATTACTATTTGAAAATTAAATAGATTTTAGTTGTTTTGTTTTAAAGTTTGATTTTAAATGAAAAATAATTTCGTGGCATAGCGGGCGAAATTATTTTTTATTTATATTTACGGACACAAATTCATTTTATAATTTGATTTTAAAATTCCATAATATAAATTTTAACTGTTATATTCAAGTAAATTATGGTAGTTTCGAATCTAAATGCTCAATATGAATTCCTGAAGTTGACGTTGGTATAAACCCAATTAGAAATTAGTGTATACCTCATTTCCTGTAAAGGGATATGTGATAGCTTTTAACTCAGTGCTTAAATTATAGTTCTTAAAAACTTTTTATTTTCTTAGCCCTTGGCTCCAAACTCGCGGTTTGTATTTTCCACGGAAGAGGAAATCTCTCTAAGATCCAAATTTAGAATCTTCACTGTATATATATGTATTCGTCTAACACATATGAAACATAACAATATTTCAACTTCAGCGCATTATGACAAATCTGTAGCCGACACCAACAATCCAGAAATACATAAACTGGTTGTAATTAATTTTCGTTTGTTTCGTTATACCTACCTAATATTATCGCAAAATATGCGAATGGGACTGGTTTTTATTATCGTGGTGCCGTTTTTGTTACTGAGGTTCATGTTATTTCGAAGTTGAATGATTTATGGAAACGCGTTAATAATGTATTCTATCTACTCCTTTTTTTTCACAATAAGCCCATGAGGCTGCAGTGAAACCGGGGACTTATGTCGAATGGACTCATTAAAAAATAAAATAAAAATCTCCTACTCCTTTTGATGTATACAAGGTGTTGCTATATTCAACCGACAACGTCAGAAAGCTCTCGCTAATTCACTATTTTGATATAGGGTTTAATTTTAAAATCGAAAATTTGCCATAATTCAAAACCGCCGGCAAATATTTTTTTCAAACTTAGTGACGATATTTTAAAAAAAAGTAAGTGACATGCTATCGGGGTTAATGACACTTTTTATCCCCTTATTTTTTACGTCACTGGAATAAATATTTTATCTTTTTATCGGTCTAAAGTGAACGGTTTTGCAGGAATTTGCTTCTAAACAAAAATCTGCCAGTAAAGGGTGTGCTATAATAAGGTACACACAGTTGAAGGTAGATTAACTTTTTTTAAATTAGGTATGTAATGTTCAGTATCTCAGGCACTTGCACACTTTTGTTTACCAGCAAATTCCTGCAAAACCGTTCACGTTACATCCATAAAAACTTATTATTTTTTAAGCAAAAATGAACAGGGCGTAAAAAATAGGAATAGATGTGAATTAATTTATTAAAAATATTGTTTATGTCGAAATATGTGGCGTTTTTGACTTCAAATCAAATTTTCGAATTTGAACCTTTGACAGCCTGTATCTAGACAAGTAATGCTTTTAAGGGTATATGTCCATGTATCAAAATGCACGAATTAGCGAGATGTTTCCGCGTCGGCCGAATATAGCAACCCTGTTAGTTATTCAACTACTTTTCGACAGTTCATATAAGCCATAAACAAACAGTGTGAAGTATTTTTTTAAAACTCACGCAAGTGTTAGTTCTGACTCATATACCTATTCGTCCTATGATCGAATCAAAGCAATATCAAATGTGTTAAGGGAATTAATTACATTGTATTATCAATGTCAAAATTGTCAATTTCGAATAAATCAAATACTTACCTCTATATATATATATATATATCTACTCGTATAACAATTTAAAATGCAACGCAGAAAGTAGATGAAGATAATAGCAGAAAAATATTCCTTTGTTTTGCCCTTATTTGCTATTTATTAAAAGTCATCGATAGTCATATTATGTTATCGAAACACTTTTGACCAAATTTCTCGGTTGCAGTGATAACGCAACATGGAACATTGTGCAACAGGTTTTGTCAAAACAAAAAATTACGCAAATTTAGGCTTAGCTCCCTGCGACTTTTGTTGTTCGCAAGTTTTAAAATTCTACAGAAAGGACATCGATTTGACGACAAGAGATGATTGAATCAAATGCGACAAGTCGATTCAAACGCGGTCTCAAAACTGACTTGCAGAACTGTTTCAGGATGTATGAAGTAAAAAGTATATTTATAGGTGTATAATCTCTATAGCGTTTTAGCCCCCCGTGAGTGCACCACTGAGGTTAGGTGTCTTTCTGAGCTGCTTTAATTAAAAAAATACATTTCTTATATTAAAACATTTAATTTGGCACTCAATATCTCGTTCCTTTATATCAAAGATTATTTATACACATACAGGGTGAGTCACGAGGAACTGTACATACTTCTACCATAAGTAGAGGCACGTTAGGGGATTATCAAATGACCATTAAAAAATGTCTCCTTGATTTGATTATTAATATACAGGGTGAATTATGGATCTTCACCAAAACAATGTTTCGTCATATCTTTTCAATGATTAAGTCCATTTATCTAATTTTTTTTATAAAAGTGTGTATTGGTGTCGGGCAACTAACTGACATATTCAGAATTGGAAAAATCCAGGTCTGTCGTCGAGAAAATTTGTGGGACTGCTTCATATTCAACACTGCACCCTGTATATGATTTTTCAAAAGTCTGATATAATTTTTTCAGAGGGCATAAATAGACAGTTAGACCTGGGTATTTGAATTTTTTGTTACACTCACCTCACATTTCCAATTAAAGATTCCTTTTAGAGCCAAATTGAAAATTGGCAATAATGAAGTATCTTACTGTACAATAATGTTTAGGTATTAAAAAGAAACCTTCAAAATAGACAGAAACGACACACACTGTGCTCCAGTATGGTGAATACCATAATTTGAATTAATTTACAAGGCCGGATTTAAAAATCTGGCATAGCTGGTTCATCCCAATAATTCACCCTGTATGTAACTTTTTCCACCCGTAATAGATAGAAAACAGATACAAAATGTTTGTAATAACCTAGTTTTCTTATTTGTTTGAGGAAAACTCGTGTGTCTAATTATTTTAATCGGAATTAAATGAACAAGCCAAGGAAATGTTTATTCATAAATTAAGAAATAAAATAAAAAACAATAACCAAACAATAAAAAAGTTTTAACAATGTGGAACAAAGTAAAAAACAATTTAATAAACATTACGATTATAAAACACAACAGCTCATTAACAGAATTATTCACTGTTGCAATATTATTAGAAATGACCCACTGACAATCAGAAAGTCCATTACACATTTAAACATTCGTCAAGAAAAGTGTATTAAGGCAAATGGATTTCATTTTGTACATCTTTTATAATCGTAATGTTTATTAAATTGTTTTTTACTTTGTTCCACATTGTTAAAACTGTTTTATTGTTTGGTTATTGTTTTTTATTTTATGCCTTAATTTATGAGTAAACATTTCCCTGGCTTGTTAATTTCATTCCGAATAAAATTAATTAGACACATGAGTTTTCCTCAAACAAATAAGAAAACTAGGTTATTACAAACATTATTTATCTGTTTTCTGTCTCTTACGGGTGGAAAAAGTTACATACAGGGTGAATTATTGGGATGAACCAGATATGCCAGATTTTTAAATCCGGCTCTGTAAATTAATTCAAATTATCGTATTTACCATACTAGAGCACAGTGTGTGTCGTTTCTGTCTATTTTGAAGATTTCTTTTTAAACACTAAACATTGTTGTGCAGTAAGATATTTCATTATTGCCAATTTTCAATTTGGCTCTAAAATGAATCTTTAATTAGAGATGTGAGGTGAGTGTAACAAAAAATTCAAATACCCAGGTCTAACTGTCTATTTATGCTCTCTGAAAAAATTATATCAGATTTTTGAAAAATCATATACAGGGTGAAGTGTTGAATATGAAGCAGTCCCACAAATTTTCTCAAAGACGGACCTAGAATTTGTCAATTCTGGATACGTCAGTTAGTTGTCAGACACCAACACACACTTTTATAAAAAAAAAAAATGAGATAAATCGACTTAATCATTGAAAAGATATGACGAAACATTGTTTTGGTGAAGATCCATAATTCACCCTGTATGTTAATAATCAAAACAAGGAGACATTTTTTAATGGTCATTTGATAATCCCCTAACGTGCCTCTACTTATGGTAGAAGTATATACAGTTCCTCGTGACTCACCCTGTATACAAGATTGTACCTGAGTACTGCGAGTGTATTAATATTGGCTCATGCGTTTTAGGTTACATACTAGTTTTGGAAATAAGAACAGCAAATATAGGATAAACGAATTATTTTATATTTTACCTTACCTCGAAAGACAATGCCTACTGCCACAGCTGTTAATGGAATAAACATTCGAAGTATTTAATGAATAGACTAATAAAATAGAGAAATTCTTTTGTCAATTGGATTGTTCGATAGATATTCTTTTTTGAATGAATGCCCAACGGAAATGAAGTTTGTAATTAAAGTTTTTCTTCTATCTTAAAAAAACTAATTTAATTTTTTAGGATAATTCCAGTTTTGTTCTAACCCTCAACAATGAAATTAAATTATGAGATATTAGCGTCCAATGATTAAATTTTATCTCCAATGCAAGTGTATTTTGCAAGTAATTAAAAACAAATTACTGAAAATAATTGAAATCAGAATGTTATCCAGCTATAAGAAATGATATATTTTGTAGCTCCTTTATGATTCTGGATTTTTTACCCGCATGTATTTTTACATTTTGATTACTTTAAGAAAAACAGTAAAAAATTAGACATATAGAAACTGCAAATATTTAGCTAGATATGTAATATTTTTTTTTCATTAATGTAATGTATCTCAGCAATGCAAAATTTTAGAGTCGTAATTTGCGGTCTCCGAATAAGATAAAACCTAGTTAAACAGCAGACTTTTTTTAATGGAAATGGTAAAACAAAACATTAATGCATTAGACTTGCATAAAGGTATGTTACATTTATGTAAATATTTAACATCTTTTTATTCGTGCAATACAGTGCTTGCTAAACCTTTCAGGTGAACAAAAATAAGTAGGCATGAATGTTTTCGTAGATATAACAATATTTTAATATTTGTTATATATGATTGTGGAAGTTCAATAAGTTAAATTTCGTGGGAAAATCAAGTATCTAATCATATTCTATGTGTAAATATATTGTGTAGTGTTTGGATTTGTTGAGAAAAATGTGCTGGAATATGTTTGTGGTGAAATTTTATTTGGAGATTTTTAGATATAATAATTTTCCTTATTTATTATTTTTGAAGCTTGATCTTCAAATTTCTTTGATTTTAGTTGTCTTGGGTTGAGGTTCACAATCATGCACAAAAATTTTTTTGAACTATTTTTCTAATGTCAATTTTTTGCAACACGTATGTCTTTTTCAAGAATTTCTTTTACAATTCACAAACATTTACATTTTCTTTTTTTTTTGTTCATGCATGTATAAGCGAAGTCTTGCTCTACTACTGACAGGGTCGGTTTAAGCATGCGCCGGGACTTAGGCGGAAGGCTGAGAACGAGCCCCTACCCCCGCTAAAGGCATTTTTAAATTTTACAATTTGGATATAATTTCTGTCCAATGAATCCACATATGCATACGTTTACATACCATAATATCCATGCACCTGTGGATATTCATGCACGCAGACATATGGGCAAATATGTCTGGTATTGCAGTCATAATAGGGTTATCCTTTCGTAGTGATTGATCTGAACAAGTGAATGTGATTAAACTGAATGTGATTATACTGAACTGAATATTTGGCGAAACCGAAAGAACATCATTTTTGTGATTGTCAAGCAACCAAATCTGCTCTGAAAACTGGAAAATTATTTCTTCCATGATATTATTATCCATGTTTTAAACTTTTTCAAAATTTATTGGTTTGATTCGAAATCATATGCCAATTATTATCTCTCAATATTCAATACTTTTAGAGGTTAACTGAACGAACTAACCGGTACCTAGAGGTTGATCAGTAAGCGGCAAGGGGGGTAGGAATTTTAATCAGTTTGGTAGAAGTGACCGATGTCGAAAGAATACGCACAATCGTGAATGAACTGACAATTTTCAGATTGTTCACTTAGTTCAGTACGAAAGAATAACCCTAATGATGGTATATCGTATATATAATTAAGTGTATACCTTGGTATATTAGTCTGTATATGGGTTTACCACATGTATCCAAAGGTGGATATAATGGTATATGTAGAAAATGGAAAATCGATTTTCAAATTATCCAACAAAGGTTTTGAAAATATTATGACCTCCCTCATATCGCATTATGTAGGGTAACAGATTTTTGCAAAAATTTCACGTTCCACCTGGTATGGAAAACGTTACTTTGGCCATAGGCTGGTTGCGAAGAGGTTAAGAGGTTGTATTTATATTTATTTTTGTTATAGTGTTGTATATTGTTATTATTACAAAATTGAAATTGGACATCATATTATCCGTAAATAAAGAAATATAATTAAGAAATAGAAATGGCTTTCCAGAATCATTATAGATTTCCCTTTATTACCAAAATTTATAAGATGATCAGCCAAAAAGGGGTCAAATCCAGAAAGATAAACTAAACAGCTCAAATTATTCCCTTTATGGCTACTATTTAGGTTTTCATCCCTTCCCCAAAAAGCTAGTCCCTGAGAAGATAGGAACTTAATGGTAGCTACTAGTCTTTTCAGAACCTCTCGCCAATATTTGCATTCTTAAAAGAACCCTTTTCTGTTTTCTTTAAATCGTTGTCAACTGTATATTTAGAAGACATAAGGTGCACATAGATAGTTGTTGCAGGATTAATATTGTCTCGCGTCTCACAGCAGCATTGAAATCTCTATGATGCGGCGGAGGCCTCAAGCTTGGTTGCCAATTTCTTTTATTTAGATTTTTGCTATTGATTTTAAGCCCTTCCCTGGCCCCCTTTTATCTCCGGGCCCTAGGCAGCCGCTTAATGGTTAAATCGGCACTATTATTAAAAAAATATATCACAAAATTTCAACCCAAGACATCTAGAATAAAAAAATGTTTTTTTAGATATAATAATGATTTAATATTTGTTATATTATTGTAGAAGTGGAATAAGTCTGGCAGCAGAGCACATGTTGGACCCCTCAAGTTAGTATGTTGTTTCAGCGAGTAGATTTCCATAAGAAAAGCACACACATTCTAATGATATTACTTTCATGAAAAAATTGACGATTTGGGAACTATTTCAAAAATGTTTCCCTTCAAAGGAGCCTCACCTAAAGTAGGATACCTGACCTGAATATGTAACTGTACGTAAAAACACATGATTGCCCACATGTGCAAGCGCGCATCGACGTGATTATGATACCGCAGTATCTGGTCGCGTGGATGGTGTTTGGATGGGTGGACGGCGCTCCCGGTCGAGTCGGTAGACTACATAGTTGTAGGTGCTGGCATCTGGCAGTCGATGACCGTGGTTCGGATTCCACGCTAAACTGTAGGTCCAAGAATTCTCACAAATATATATAACTAAAGAAATGGCTAAATTACCTAGTTGTAGAGGCCAATAATATAGAGAGAGAGAGAGAAAAACACATGGCATATTTTACACTTGCTTGGCTTTGAAGGAGATCTACACGGTCTGGAACTCGTTTTTGGTGAAGATTAGAGTGAATAAGCGCTATCACTTTTTATTGTAGGAGTTAAAGTGAATAGTTTCTTTTAATTTACTTTTTGTGGAGTTAGTATTCTAGAATATTGACGTTGTCCCATAGAACCCTATGACCTGTTTGATACTTGTGTTCGGCTATGTTAAATTTCTCAAATTCCCTTCTCCTAATGTAATGTTGATGTTCCTTTACTCTAACTTTCAATGGTCTACCCATATAAAGGGTTAGTAATATTAAATTTCATGTAGCTACTTACAATATAGAATGTTGATGTTATTTCTAATATATGCTGCAATGTATTGATTATTAATTCAACGTTGAATATTACGTTGTTTTAACGTTTTTGATGTAAAAGCCTATCAAACTATCCGAAAGTTAAAAAAAATATATAAGATTGTAGATAATTTAAACTAGAATATACAAAATACCCCGTTCCGCATTTTACGGATCATGAATAAGATATGTGTGAGACAGCCACAAGGCAGGAGTTCTAAAACTTTTACTCTACCAATTTTCTATTACTTTCTAGTTGGTTTCTAATTGTTATAGCCGGGCATTAATTCACATTATACGGCGAAAATCTGGGTCTCGGAAAGAGCTTCTGTTCGGGACGTAAAAGTGAATTGCGCTTTAATGGAGAAAATAGTAGTTACATGTTAATAGGAACATTGTGAATCTGACAAGTTGGTTATATCTTTGATCGTAATACGTTTCACTGTTGTATCTGGATTGTAATGTCATTTGTATGGAATATAGTCTTTTGTTTATTTGGTTTTTATTTTACCAACACCTTTTTTTTTTCAAAATGTCAAGTAGGGACTACTATACACACACACATAAAAACATTGATATAACGGGTGGGCAAATTTGAGGTTAGGAAGTAAATTGCCTGAAAAACACACTTTTTTTTTGACAAATTCAGTTTGATTGACACCAATATAAAGTAGCAATATGGGAATTAATAATAAAATATGATGTCCACCTCTAGCACATCGGCAGATTTGCAGCACATTTTCCAACAAAGCTTCGCTTATCTCGTCAATGAAGCGCCGAATTTCATCTCATTCAGAGCGTCAGTTGTTTGTGGTGTGTTCACGTAAACCCGGTCATTCAAATGGCCCCAGAGAAAATAATCCAGTGGCGTTAACTCACAAGAACGAGGCGGCCAATTGACATCGAAAAATAAATGTCAAAGGATGACAGCTCAATTCTTTACATTTCATCATTTGACAGCCAATTTACTTTCAAACCACAAATTTGCCCACCTTTTATTTGGATGCAATCGCTCTTTGTATGGCGCGTATACCACATCATTTAAATGTCCAACCTTTAAAAATATAGTCTATAAACAATAATGTGAATATAATTTCAATATTATTTTGTAATTACAGTTCATGTTCATGTAAAATATTCAGATTATACATAGTAAACTAGCTATTTAATATTAATTTTACCCAAGTGACGCCTACAATTCTATTTGTATAGAAGCCATAAATAGCACATACTATCATAGGTTCCCAGTAGGAAAAACCTTCTTAGTTCTAAAAATTGCCTTTTGTACGGCTTATTTTCGTGCAATTTCTTTCCTTTTTTTTTGCTGATCCCAGTTCACATTTATTCTGCAGTCTTTCACATGAGTATATCGCCGTTTTAGGTATTCCCTAGAGCCTTAGTTTTGAGAGAAAATCATTTCAGAGGAAAAGAAAATGAGCGGAAATTACAGCTAAAAGAAGTGCAAACTAGAAAGTAAGTATTGCAGCCACAAAGTAAATAGGTTTTCTTTTTTGTCTTAAAATGCCTTTTAAACATACCTAGGTACATAGTTAAAATAAAAGCATTTTTATACAGAAAATATCGAGTTTATTGAATTAATTAAAAAATATACATATACAGGTACAGTGTGTCCAATTTGAGACGAAGAAAATCCCTCTTAAATCTCAACTATTAACATGGAAAAAAGTTATTAGAAAAAGTTTTTTTTTTAATATTAATGTAGTGTTTAATATTTTTGTTCAATATACTGTAAATTTTACAAGAAGTAGGATTTTCATTTCTTAATTAGAGTGACATAGAAAGTAACAATAATTGACAGATTATCCATATATTTTGGACTTTTGATTCCTCAACATTATCAAATATTTATATTTTCAATATTCATTCAGTAAATATTTCTTTATTATTATTATATTATTTTTGTTTTTTTTAATGAATTTAATATCTACGGAAAAAATAGCGATTTTTTTAAATTATTATACGACGGATGTTTTTCCCTTATCAATTTGAGTGCTTTCTTCAGGGAACTATATATACTTAATATAAAAAACAAAATAACATAATACAGACTATTAATTTGATTTTGTTTAATGCAAAAAAATATTGTGGCATGTGTACTGCTGTACAGGGTCAGTCATTATTATATTTTGACACCCGTATTATTGATGATACAAAAAAAATTGAAATATAACATTTTTAGAGTTTCTGTTGTAGTATTTTGTAGAACTATTGAAATCAAAAAATATTTAGTTTGCAAAATTGAAAAAAAAAATTACGCCTTATACTTTAAGGTAAAATGAAAATGTGTTTATTCTGATTTCAAGAAAAGAAAGAATATTGATATTAGAGTCAGCCGTTTCAAACTGAAATTTCTATAGAGATATTTCAGTTTGAAATTTATATTGTGGTTACTGGAAATCATCAACCATATTGTTTATTGTTCGGAAAATCATCAAGTGTGTTCTGATTACAACTGACATATTATTATGTGAACAATATATTTGGTTGACATTACATATCTTACCAGTCCAGTCCTTAGGCTATTTGACAATTTATAAATTAATTTGCACAAATTAAATATCAAATATATTATGCAGATGAAGAAAAAACAAAAATAGTAAGATTCAAATCATAATAGTGGCTTCTTAAAAATCAGAACTAAATATCTTCAATTATACCCACAAGAATATTTCCTTCAATAAACACAATTAAGAATGTAATTAAAAATGTGGAAGATCGAAATAGCGTTCAACGCTTCCGTTAAACTCAGAAAATAGAAAGAAATTTACATGAAGAACTTGCTATTTTACTTTACTTTTTAGGTATATTGTCACTTTAGATCTGATCGCTTAAGCGGCGACATCTAATCACATCTATTATTAATTAATAATAATAATTTTCATGAAATCGTCCATATTTGGAGTACCTATATAGATTATGAAATAAACTGCGTGGACTCCACAAAATATAATTTATTATTGTTCTTCTATTAGCTTGAATGAATTACTAACGTACCATACATGTTTCGATAACGCATATATCATATTATCATCAGTGGTTTATAAAATCATCTAAAATTTACATAAAAACAGTCTGAATTACTGAAAATGGACGATATACACAATAAATATATATAATTATCAATAGAATTCAAACACTTAGAATTTTGTAGATTTTTTTTTAAGTCAAATTAATTAGACTTAAATAATATAAGAAAAGTTACATTTTCAAAAATATGAGACCTTTCATATTTTAACTTCTTTTTGTATATCATAATACGTGAATTTTATGTTTATTCGATATTAATTGATTCAAGAAGCTTTATTACGTTGTTTTTTTAGATACTTTCTACGAGTATAATTAAATTTTTTTTAAATGGAGAATGTAGTACAAATAAATTATTGAGTTATTAATTAATTATTAATTATTTAGTTCATTCAACATACTAGAAGAACAATAATAAATAGTATTTTGTGGAGTCGACGCATTTCATTTCATAATAATAATTAGTTTAGTTTTTACATTATTTTCAAAAATAAGCTTTAATCGTTTATCGTATATGTTGTGTTCGTTTTAATTTATTTGTCAAATAGCAAAAGCACTGGTAAAATATGTAATGTCAATCAAATATATTGTTGAGATAATAATATCTTAATTGCAATCAGGACACACTTGATTATTCGCCGAACAATAAACAATATGGTTGATGATTTGTATTAACCAGAATTTAAGTTATAAACTGAAATCTCTCACAAACGGCTGAAGCTAATACCAATAACCTAAACTTTTGTGAAATCTGATCTTTTAGTTTAGCTTATAATATATTAAAACATGTCGGTTTTGTAGATAGGCATGACAATGCTACTCTGACCAGCTTATAATAAGACCGAAACCGGCATGTCGATAATTTGCTGTGAGTATGGAGAATTGAAACGTGAGTCACCCAGGAAAAGGTCGATAGTGTCAGTTAGCTCATTAGATTTATGTTATATTACAAGATTGAGTCAACTGATGTTGAAATGGAGAAAACTCTAAAAACCTGTACATCATTGCCATATATGATGATTCGTGGTTTACTTTCATCAACTCGAAAATAATTGTCAATCGTCTGTTTGGATGTTCCATGGTAAAGAAAGGCCAACAAAAGCCATGCGTCAATGTGGATCGCGACATGGGTCCCAGTCGTTTCTTAACTCAAGAAAAGACTCCAAGATCAAAGGGTTCATTTGCTATAAAGAGCAGTTGAGGTTTTAAAAACTGTAGTTGGGCTGTATCAATAAACGAGTGCAGATTAACTGTGTTCACAGCTGCTTCGAGCACATGGAAAAGTGCTTTAATCTTCGTGGAGCATTCTGCAAAAAACAAAGTCTTAGAAACTGTGTACTGTTTAGTTCAGCCCTATATGAAAAATAAAAAAGACAACCCTTGTCTGTTATAACATTCAATATAGTTTTATTCCGCTGCCGAGAGTTTCTATTGCTTTATGAGCAAAATAAGTATTTTTAAAACTGTATTAGCAGTAATATAATAGTTTTATGGTTGTACGCGAATCTGATAGTAATAAGAAAGAAAATTTCCGAATCAAATATCATCATAGCTACTCATATTGTCGTTTCCCATTGCTCCTATATTACGTCGTAATTTGTTCCGGAATTTGATACTTCACTCGGAGAACTTTGAGGTCGAAAAAGAAGACAATGAAACAGGAAAAATCCCATCTCATATACAATAAAACTATTGTTAGATGGCAGTGTATATAGATACTGTTATTTTATTTTTTAGTTTTGATTGCATTTCCAATAAAACTCATTCTGTGCAATATAATTGCGATGTCCTCTTTAAACTTATCAGAATATAATATTTGTTTCTTAATTTTGTATAAGTATAGACAAGAATTTAAGTTGGATTTTTTTTACATAGACCAAGATACCGGCATAAGAGGTTTATCTAGAATTTGCTAAAGTTATTTCTTGTTCCTAACTTACAGAATTTCTGTTTGTTAGTTTTACATTCTTTATTTTACTAAAATAACTATGTTCCAGTGTAATTTTGTTGAAGTCTAAACGAAATTAAACGAAACATTGCCTAAAATTCAGTTATTTTAATACTTATACATCTTATATAGCACTAAGTTGCATTACAAAATTATTTTCAATCACCATAGAATTCTTTTTTTACTTTCCCGACTCAGGGAAAGTATTGTGAACGTGCTAAGAAATTGAGATAAAGACGGATATAACCATTTTGTCCCCTGAGACGACTAACAGCATTTCCAGATGGAAGTCTGTCTGTATTCTTTCACAACGCTCTTTAAAGCATGCTAGGTTATAATAAAGAAATAGCATTTCTGAGCATTTCGTTCGTAATTAAACCAGCTTCATTTGATATGCGCTTTTTCAAGTCTTCTGCGTGTTTTCGGGTTTAGAGGTCAAGCCGCTCATTGTATGAAACCTCGTCTGCCACTCGATCTATTCGGAAAAGTTAAATCTAAATATCCTCGCACTTGTTGAACATAGGCTCCATCTTGTTGAAACCATATCTATTCCTAGTTTGGGCCAGGCAAATGTCTAATTTCAGGAATAATTTAGTTTTGAAGCATTTCTAAATATCTTTCAGAAGTAAAATTTCCATCGATGAAAACCGGAACCACTATGTTCGTTTCAAATAGCTAGCCCACACATTAAATTTTTGTAGATACTGGGTTTGCATTGCTTACATCCAATTAGTATTTTCAGAGCTGCAGTATTTACAATGGTGGCGATTTAAAATGCCAATAAGCATAAATAATGTTGCTTCGTCTGAAAACACGATATTTTGTGAGAAGTTCGAATCTCGGTTTTTCCATCACTGTTCTTGCAAAATCGTTTTTCGTAAACTCCTGTACTAAGTGAGCTTTATTGTATAAGGGTGATACTTATTTTCTACCAAAATTCTTCAAATCGATGACTTATCTATACCTTTTTCTTCTGCGGTTTTTCACAACGAACAATGAACATTTTCGACGAAAGACTGTAACACATCCAAGCTTCTTTCTTTTATGCTGTCGGTTTCTCCAAACCTTATTATTGTGTAAACAGTTGAACCACAAATCCGATCTCCATTTGGAAGTGTGTTATTAAATAAATTAGCAACATCGATGACGTAAATTTCTTTCATTCACGTGAACCATTTTAGAATAATTAAAGTATACCTGCCTCAAATCTAATTGTCACTGGTTGTGATACATTGCAGAAGGCAGAAACTATAACTAAAAAGATGCGATAATTATTTCGTTATACGGGATATACTAATTCGTGGGTATCTCATTTAAAAATAAAAAGTAGACACTGAGCGGACCTTGTGGAACACGATGTATGTATCATTACTGTATTTGAGGAACAAAAATTAATATTATTTTAGAAATAACTGAATTAGAATAGATATTTCGCTCGCGACTTATTTCTATCCTTTATTTACCGATTCCTTTTTCCGATTGGACTTTAAATACATCCAAACTTGTACTTTAGTTCTTGCCCAGAGAAACACATACATACATAGCTTTAATTCGAATCTACACCAGTGCTTGCTCTTGCTATATGTTTTGTATATTCCTTTGGGTGAAATTTGTTCGTACACTTCCAATTTTGTTCTGAAAATTTCATTGTACTACTACCTCAATTTGGTTATTGTTCCCGTCTGCCGTGTAAATAAATTATACTGGGTGCTAATTTTGTTTTTTTCCGAAGTTCACAAACTAAAACCTATTTGCTGCATTGTGTAAACTTGTTTTCATTCCGGCGTTTCCGAAAAATAGGAATCCAAATGCTATTATAAATATATTAGGCATGAGTTGTTATATTTGACTTTAGAATTGAATATAATGTATACTCCACCTTTATTTGGATTTAAGTTTACGCGTGTTTTTTTTTATATATGATTGATGTTTGTATGTTCTATTAATTCTGGTATTCTGGCACATTGGAGAGATTTTGTAGACAACGTTGGCTATTTGCCACACAAGTGATAAATGTGAAATAAATTGAACGTAAATATCTGTGTCTCTACGGCATTATTGAAAAGAGATACAGCTATGTCATTATGATGTTTCACTACTATTGAATTAAGCTTTAGATATCAAATGGATTACAAATTAATGTTTGGTTTTATTTGAAATAATACTCGTAATAAGTACATTATCAGTTGCAGAAAAGATACAGTATTTGAAGAAAGACAAACTTACGTTAACTTAGCAATACAACTTTTACTTTTAGTTTCAAAATGAGTGGGTTTACACTGCCACTCTATTGCAATTTCACGAGGACACATTGTGGCTCAAAATTATTCATGTTTAACCCAGCAGCGCAACGATGTCGATTATTTTGATGCGTGAGCCTTCTTCTCGACTCCATGATCCAAGGGCTACACTACCGAATGTCGGAAATCTCCAGCTGCACAGAAACAAAATACATTACGCCATCTCATCATCCATGCGACACAAGCGGCAATCGAAATTTCCCGAAAAATAATGAGCAAACTTCAGTGAGTAATCTTAGCAGGCAGAAGATCTAAAAATGAATACAGAATAAACACTTAAAGCTCTTTAAAAATGATCTACCTAAAAAAGTACTTTAGAAAATGAAAGAACAGAACCTAATGCCTCTTTATTCATTTTCTAAAGTACTTTTTATTTAATACTTCTAATTTATCGTATTTAGGCTTATAAGCCTAAATACGATAAATTAGAAGTATTAAATTGACTAGGTGGTGTTAAACTATATTCACTATCACTGTGTATGTGTTTTGAAATTATCGAAATACTTAGTTATAATTATTATTAATTATAAATTCCAAAACTGTCAATTTGGTGTTTTTATTTTCGGCGTTGCTATGGTGATTTTTCATGCCCGCCGCTACTTTTGTCATTACCAGAAAATTTTATCCGTGTGTAATAATATTTCCCCCTAGTTACCTAGCAACTAGTGGGAAATATTATTACGCACGGGTAAATGAAAAACAGCATTACATTGTACTACATTTTCAAATCATGATTGAACATATAATAAAGGCATTTAAAGACAGTCGTTGAAAAAGAATACCTATTTACTACTAAATGCAATATAACAGTTTGATTTTCATATCATAAGATTTTCTTCCAATGTGCATAAAATTATAAATAACGAGACATTTTTTGTATAAAATGGTTTGTGAGTCCATATCAAAAAAGAATAAATAAAATCAAATTAGGACCACAGTTGCTATTTTTTTTATAATAATAACGAATTTATTGTAACCATTTGGAGCAGAAATTAAGTGAAAATTTCGGAAACCTAAATGATAAAGTCAAAATTATGAAACAAAACTTTGAAGAAAATCTTAGCAATCTGGAAGATAAGCTGAATCACAAGGTATGCGATCTAGAAGATAGATTTTTAATGGAAATAAATAAAATTTAAGAACGTTTTGCTGCCACCGAAAGTTCATCATTAAAGAGTCAGCCAGTTGTTCGAGAGTGCAATTACAGAAACTCCGATGAGACCTGTACGATTCTCAGATGCATCCAGAGCATCGAATATTTCCACAAGCTCTGAAATAGTAAAGATGAAAATGAAGCCACCTCAAATCGATGGGACGACACCCTGGGAAGTATATTTCAGACAATTTGAAGCAGCTGCGAGAAGTATCAATTGGACAACAGCAGAAAGACCTACTGCATTGACTCTTTCGTTACGAGGTAGTGCAACGGTAGTACTACAAACCGTTACAGAGGCGGAGCAGTATTATCAACTGGGGAAACACTTCAAGAATATGAAGCTCATATCGAGCCTTTGGTTCGTTTGGCATATTCCGGTACCCCAACGAATGTTTTGGATCGGTTGGCAGTACAGGCTCTCTGCGTCGGGCTTCGTAATCATACTATAAGCGCTGCTTTTAGCCAGACCGAGAACATTAATGGACGCGCTAACGAAAGAATCGGAAATCGAAGCTGCCAAACAGAGTTCCAGGGTCACTATGCGTGTTCGTCTATTGGATGGAGAAGATTAATCTACGCGTGCGTTGAAACAAACAGAGGACAGGAAGAAACGTCCAATTCGATGCTGGAACTGTGGAGAACAGAGTCATATCCGAAGCCGCTGCAAGAAAGAAGCTAGCGAGGAACCCCCGCGGTCGTCGGAAGACTAAAAAGAGTCGGCCGCTGCTTGTTGATACGGGAGCGACAAGGTAAGACAAGAACCATCATCAGACCTGACATAGTGAACACTAAAATTCAACCGTCCAAATGGAGACTTCGTACGGCTACAGGGGAACAGGCAAACATTCATGGAGAAACGGACGTCAGTATTTAGTTGGGTAATACATAGAGTTTGGTAGCGGATGTGGACGACAACATGATATTGGGAATGGATGACATGCACGACTTCGAACTCAGTCTTAAACGTGGTACTTTAAATACAAATGGTTAATAAATTATTCTGCATCATAAGTACCAAGATACGGTGCGAGTAATTTTGGTGGAAGACATTACTGTACCTGAGAGAACTGAAATGGTAGTTAGTACCCACATGGAGACCGATTTTGGGAACGATTTTGGAACGATTATTATGTTAGAACCCAAGGATCATGATTCCGAAATAGGACGTGGTGTTGCAATAGGGAAGACCCTTGTAGGTGCAACTAGAACGATTCCGATTCGAATACTGAACATGAATTCACTAACACTCAAGAAATCGACGGAAAATTAAAGTTGTCTGCCAGTATCATCGGTATGTGGAAATCTGGTAACTACGTGTGAAAGTACAAAGACATTTCCTGCTAAACTTCACAGTTTGGTAATGGAATGTTCTAAAGGATTGAGTTCGGAACAGAAGAAGAAGTTGATGAATCTGGTCACCACCTATCAAGATATTCTCGACGTCGGCGGAAAGATCAAGGGTAGAACCAACTTTTTTTTTTTTGTTTTTTTTTTTGTACGGACCCTACGACTTAAGTCCCCGGTTTCATTGCAGCCTCATGGGCTTATTGTGAAAAATCCGCGTTTATTATGCCACCCAATGCAGCAGCCCTGTACCCTCCACTAACTTGTGGAGGTCAGTTATGTGTCGGGTGTCAATATCTGCTGGCGCAATCAGCGCATGCCCAAAAATAGCGTGTCGTCTTCGTTGTAGAACTACACACTCACATATTACATGGTAAGCTGTTTCAACTTCCCCATTACACAATCCACCAACCACGAACTTACTTCGGCATAAAATCAACACGGGAGATGCACAGCCAATTGGACAATCCGCAAGGAGGCTACCGCTCGCTAAACGAGACGAGGCCGAAAGGATTGTTCGAGATATGGAGAAGGAAGGCATTATTGAACCTACCAACAGTCCGTGGTCCTCTCCAGTAGTATTAGTCAAGAAGAAGGATGGAACAACTGGTTTATGTGTAGATTATCGTCAGCTTACCAACGTGACTAAGAAGGAAAGTTATTCATTGCCCCGAATAGACGAGACATTAGATAAACTTGCGGCAGCCTCTATCTTTTCGACTTTAGATTTAAAAAGCGGATATTGGCAGCTTTTTCTGTTGGTTCTGGCCTGTGGCAATTCAACGTATGCCTTTTGGATTGTGCAATGCTCTAGCTACATTTGAAAGACTAAAGAACAACGTTTTGAAGGGACTGTCATGGGAAACGTGTTTGCTTTACCTCGATGATGTTATCGTGGTTGGAAAAACGTTCGGTGACAACTTACAAAAAGTATTTAGCAGACTACGAAGTGCTGGCTTGAAGCTAAGTCCAAAGAAATGTCATCTGCTGCAAAAAGAAGTTCAGTACTTGGGTCACATTGTATCCGGAAATGGTGTTGTTAAGTCCAAATAAATGAGTTTGATTAAAGCGCGTTATTATTTCACACAACGAACCACGAGAAAGGTTGCAGTACAATCACTTCGAGTTGTAAGTTAGCTACTTATGAAACAGGTATGATCGTTGTTATTTTAGTTAGATTACACGCTGTTGAAATGTTTTTACAATGCCAAACTTGATTTGCAGTTTGCACAAATCGAGTAATGGGCAAACAAATGTAGATGTTTTTTGCGCAACAATTTAGAATTCCGACAAAGTACTACGTCAAAGTTTGATATTGGTTTTGTAAATTAGTTCTCTACTAAATTGCGGCAAATATTTAATCTTCGCATTGTATATACGTATACGGCTGTGGAGTATTCTGTGAAACGCATACCGATGTGTATGTTGGATTTTGCTATACGGGGATATTCACTAAATTAATGGTAGTTTTTTACAATCCACTAATTACGTAACTTTTCCTACCTTTTCTCTTCTTATGTACAAAACGAGCAATAAAGAAAGCAGGGCACGTGCTAAAGCCATAAAATTTTAAAATTCTTGCAGTGCGATTTTTAAGCGCTTTTGTACCATTATTTGCTCTCTGCGACGCGGCGTCTTTCAAAGTTTCAGAAATGGAAAGAAATTAAAAGTTCTTTTTGAATAAAGTCAAACAGGGCCTCCGTGGGCTCGAAAAAACCAATCTCCATATTTACTTTATGTATTTTCTGAATGAAGTATTTTTGTTTTATTTATTTATCTATTTTAATATAGTTACCGATTATAATGTACAATGTTCCACAATATAAAAATCTGTGTTTTGAAAAAGCATAAACATTATAATATACTATAATTTTTCTAATTAAAAATATTTTACAATAATCACAGTTTAATTAATTTGATTAAACTGACAATCGTTTTACCCCTGTGGTAAAACGATTGTCAGTTTAGTGTTCTACGCCAAAGGTTCTACTCATCGATTATAATTAATTTGATGTTACTAAACTTCAAAAATAGCGATAGTCGAAGTGGAACTTCCCATAAAATAATTTTTTATTTTCTTTGCAACGACTTTCGAACTTCGACTCTTCACATTTGTTAAAATATCCAAGCAAGATAAATAAATCATTTCTGTGTCTATATTTTATTAGCGAAATTAATTTAATAAAATCGCTCATATAGTAGTTGTTTGTTGTTAGCAATTGCAGTAGTTTCGATTATCTTTTTATTGACTTTGTGATTCAGATATAGCTGAAAAAATATTTTTGTAAGAATGCTCAATCACGTCCGTCAGTTGGTATATCGTGTGTACCTACAATCTATTGTGTGACACTTAATTCGAATTACTTTAAATTGGCTCACATACGCTACAGATCTGTTTTTGTTCAATATTAGCACATTGTAAGAATTAAGATACTTAGGTTTCTTTTAACCCTCTATGTGTGGAATGCAAATCTTGTGCCACCCTGTAGGAGTTTACAAGTAATCTTCAAAATCTCATCTTTATTATATGCTTTTATTCAATAAAATATTAAGAATAAACTCTCGATTTTCATTTTTAAATAACTTAATTTAAATGAATAGGAATTTTGGTTTTTAAAATCATTTAAGTTATTTGTTTTAGCACAATCTGGATAAAAAACAGCAGCATATATTTATGTATTATTTAGAAAACATGCTTACCGCTATAGTCTTTTTGTGGACGTCCCTAGAATTGTTGTGTGCAAAAATTTCCAGGAGAAAAAGATCTTAAACTCCGTTTATTTTGATTTAAAAATGGTTTTCAAATCCGGTACGAGACTAGGTAATTTGTTAAGTAATCAAAAAGATTAAATAGAAAATACATAGGTATTTACTTTAAAGAAGGAGTCCTATTGAAGTAGAGTGGAAAGATCTCAGACCTACGACCTGTTAGTATTCTACCATCTGTTAGTAAAATAATGGAGGCTGTTATGGAACAACAGTTAAGGAAATATATTGAGCATCAAAGGATTTTGCCAGTCCATCAATCTGGTTTTAGGAAATCCCATGGTTGCACCACGGCTCTACTCAATATCACTGACGATATTATAAAATCGGTTGATGAAGGCAAGATTACTCTATTGGTATTATTAGATTATACCAAGGCATTTGATACCATCAATCATACAATTCTAATCTCCATTCTGCAGTCTATTGGCATTGAAAATCATGGAATCAAATTGCTTTCATCGTATCTGCTGAACCGTAGTAACGGGTTCGCTATGATTCATCCGTATCCATTAGCAGGTTAATTTCAAAGGGCGTTCCACAGAGCTCAATATTATCGCCCCTACTTTTTTCTCTGTACACATCTCAGTTTCAGAGCCATTTAAGATATACTCAGTCACATATGTACGCTGATGACACATGATAAGTTTTAAGATTGAGGACACAAATGAAGCTGAGGGTAGAATTAATTCTGATCTTTCAAATATTCTAGAATTGTCCAAGAAACACTCATTACAGTTAAATCCTAAGAAATCAGTTGCAATGTTCTTTGGAAATAAAAGTAAATGTTCAGAGCTCTCAAACAGTGTTCAGATTGAGATTGGCAGAGAAAGAATAAGGTCAGCAGAAACAGTTAAAAACCTGGGTTTGATTATGGACAGAACTTTAAGATACAAAGAACATATTTCTAGATCGATTCAAAAATCATATTGTGCAATACGGATGTTGTACAATCATAGAAAGTACTTGTCTATGAAATATAAACGAATCTTGTGCGATGGCTTGGTTTTGTCTAATTTTAATTTCTGCGCCGAGGTGTACGGTCTCTCAATTGATCAGTGTACAGGCAGTCGGATACAGCGGATGCAAAATTCGTGCGTCCGTTTCATATGTGGAATTTGGAAATATGATCACGTCTCTCATAAGACTAAGGAGATTGGCTGGCTGAATATGAGTAATCGACGCAAACTTCTTTCGCTTTGTTTATATCATAAAATAATTTTGTTTAAAACGCCGATTTATTTATATGATAAGATCTCTTATAGAACGGACGTTCATAACATTAATGTCAGACATCGAAATATACTAACAATGCCTTCTCATAAAACAGCATTTTTTGAAAGAAGTTTCTCATATGACGTCGTCAGGGCTTATAACTCCGTATCCAATGAATTTAAAAACATGAATGTTACTAACTTCAAGACAAATTTAAAGAGGCTGATGTTGTCCAGCCAGTGAGATCGTTTAGATGTTTAGATTATGAAATCATAACTGTAAGCTGCCTCAAGTTTTTCTTTTTTTTTGTATTTAGTATTATTCTCTATGAGTACCTACCTATATTGTATTTTTTTTTTCTTTTGTTTTCCTAATTTTTTCTATGTCTATATCTTTTATACCTATACATATAGTACTTGTTTTTGTTCATTTCATTTTGTAGGTCATATATTTGGGTTAAGTGGTAGAACACACTCGTTGTGAACTTCGCCTATTTCTGGCACCTTCGTCAAGGATGCATATTTTGTTTTAGTTTATATTTTGAATATGTAATACTTGTGTAAGTTGTCAGAAATAAAGACATTTATTATTATTATTATATGTTCTTGAAATAAAAGTCAACCTCCACGAAACAAATTTAATAGATCTCTCTAAAAATTATACATCAACAACATACATGATTCGGAGCAGCAGGCCCCATCCTGAGTGGTTAGTCAAAGTATAAAAAAATGGTGTTGTATTAGGAGAAATGCATTAATCTCTGGAAAGAAGGATGTATTTAATATTTTTGATGTATTGTCATAAGTATCAAACTTCAAACTCACCAATACCTGAAAAAAAAAATTAAATGTTTTATGTTAAAAATAATAATAATTACTATGTTAAAAATTGTTAAATCATTAATATTTTTTTATCAATTTTTAACATAGTAATTAAAGAATATGTGATTTATTTTTAACATAAAACATTTAAAAATTTTTTCACGTAATGTTGAGTTTGAATGTTGATATACTTATTACAATACATTGTTCTTTTCAGAGATTAATGCATTTCTCCTAATACATATTTGTTCTGTATGTTATGATATCTATTCTGATGATCACTAACTAATTTCTTAAGCCACAATATTTAGCTGTTGTTGCGAACCAGAATATATCCTTAAATTTGGTGGAGGTAATATTTATTATTATGTGATTCAAGTTATCGAAATATATTTTTGCGATTTTGGAATGTTATGATTTTATAAATTATAATATAGGTATTAAATAACATTTCAATTCTTGACGCTGCTAGTATATTTTATGAATGATTGTTTGTCGGAACACATATATTGTTTCCTCAATGTGAATTAAAGTTTTGTATTCTGCACGAACATATCAATTTCACAGCTGCAAAACTTTCAGATGGTTAGATTTTTTTTGATAAAACATAAGAGCGACAGAAAGTAAAGTGGCATTGTATAAATATATAAACATCAAAGTTTCTTTTCAATTTTTTATGTGATGATTTTAGTTATGCGAGAACTTCGATGTTGACGGTCGTCTTGGGACATACTTTCTATATAAAATTCTAAGTTTTATCTGTTTCAACGTTTTTTCTTTTTTTTTATTAACCTTTCGCACAGCATAAAGAACGTCTTCGAAGGGAAGTAATTATAGACGATTGTACGTTAAGGGTTTTGAAGTTTTCGTTGGTTTAAAACATTAATTTATAAAGTTTATAGTGACTTTTATATAATTGTTCTTAGATTTCCTGGAAAGCTTTCATTATGAATGTGCTTATGATTTTTATTCCAGTCTGGTAAAAGTTACTTCATGAGCGAGATATAATACAATTTGTTTGATTTCTTTTTATATGATTGTGATTAGAAAATGTGTGAAATTGGACGCTTTACACCTTTATTTTTTGTAGAAGAAATTAACTTTACTGTCTGTCATCGATTAGTTGATATTTATCTTAAGCTTAATTGTTTTATTGCAATATGAATTACATACATATTTTTCACAATTTATCAGTGAAGGTAGGTACTATAATAAAATAAAACTTAGAATATTTCTGCTACTAAAGACATCGACGAGCAATCATGCATATTATAAATTCGACTCATGAAACCTTATATTACATTTTTATTTGAGTTACAGATAAATTATTAGTCTCATATAATTATTAATTGGATGTAGCATCTATGTGCATCCTTAGTATTGTCTGTTAAAAAATAAATAATATTGGTTATTACATATTCTGAAAAAATGGAAAATAAAATACATAAACGAAAACAATACTATGAAGCATCGAATAAGGGACATATAAGTATTAGGTCATTCAATGCAGCAATTTGACTATTGATTCGTGATTTATAGCATTTTGTGTGAGCAACTTTTGTTATTGAAAAAAAAAATGGAAAAAAGTGAATTTCGGGTTTTGATAAAGCATTGGTTTTTGATGAAAAAAAAAAATATAGTGAAAACCAACCAATGGCTTGATAAACATTATTCGAACTTGAAAAATGGTAGAGTTGTGGATTGCTGAATTTAAACGTGGTCGTACCAGCGCAAATAATGCAGTGTGCAGTGGACGCCCAAATGAGGCTGTTATTCCTGAAAACGTCAAAAAAATTCACAAATTGGTTATGAACGATCGCAAATTGAAGGTGCACGAGCTAGCTCACATTGTAAAGGTATCAGATGGTAGTGTTTTTAACATTTGGGTATGCGAAAGCTCTGTGCCAAGTGGGTACCGTGTGAGCTCACAGTCGACCAAAAACAACAACGAATTGATGCTTCAGAGGGGTGTTTGGCGCTGTTAAACCGCAATGAAATTGAATTCTATCGTCGATATGTGACAATGGATAAAACATGGTGTCATTATTACACACCAGAATCCAAGAGACAGTCAGCTCAGTGGACAGCAATTGACGAACCGAATCCAAACCGAGCAAAGACGCAACAGTCGGCCGGTAAGTTGGTGGTGTCTGTATTTTGGGATGCGAACGGAATAATATTCATGACAGAAAATGTGTTGTTTCCCTAAGACAATGCACCGTGTCACAAATGATGAAAACTATGGCAAAATTTAATGAATTGCTTACCCACTCACCCTATTCTCCAGATTTAGCCTCCAGTGACTTTTTCCTGTTTTCAGATCTCAAAAGAATGCTTGCTGGAAAGAAATTTAAGTCCAATGATGAAATAATCGCGAAAAGGAAAGCCTCTTCGGCAAAAATTTATATAACAAGCTACACTTATTTTGAGCAGTTTGGCCATGTCTTTCTGTAACACCCTGTATATGTTTTTTTATTATGGTTGTTTTGTATAATATGAATTGAAATATGAGTAAAAGAAGCCTAAACTGGAAAAACTTAATTGTTATTAAAATTTACAGTTACTACATTTCGATGCCGGTAAAGTTGAAACTTTTCCCTTATTTGTTTATTTTTCATACATTTCTTATGTTGGGTTTATTATATTTGTTAATATTCTAGCACTTGACAACTGTTTTTTTATATTTTAACCTTTTTTAACCCCATTCATGGACAACCTATCCATATTAATCATATAGCGGATATCTTTCGAGCCAAATTCTGTACTAGTGTCGCACATATTTTTGAGTGCTTTAATTTTACATCGGTGTAACCAAATTAATAAAGTAGTGGTGCCATCAATCCATATTATGTAGATCTTTGAGATTTTTGCGTATAAAATTTTTTTAGATATAAGTCGATGAGAAGGTTGGGAAAGACGCCTGGCAAAGTACCAACTCTGAAAAAACAAACCAACTTCGTTTACTATTTATATACTACCCCACTTTAGACAGCAAATGTTTGCAGTAAGTCGAGTTCTAACAAAAACCTTCCGAGCAATTCTGGTGTACCTACACGTTGCCAGCGGACGCTCTAAGAGATATGCAACCTCTATACAATGACAGTAAGTGGTTCCGACACTTACCACAGAAATATAAATCTTGGCATTGTTTTCTCTCGCTACCTCGATATGTTCACAATGGCCCTTCGAGGCAAAGCGGGAGATAAACCATGACGTGAGAAAACAAGCATCACGAAGCAGTCGAAAAGCTTTTTAGAATGAAATCCGACTGAATAAAAAGGAGGGTGAGTTATCGAATTGGAGAAGAAAAGCAAAAATGAAATCTGATGGGGATTTTTGTTGAGTTATCCTTGTTTGTTGTAACTATGTGCTTCGGGGGAATCGTTTTAAAATATTGGTTTACTTAGAATAAAAAAATTAAATGTATAGAAATAAATTAGTTAATTTATTATTTTAATTTTTAACAGAATTATCATAAATCTTGTAAATATCTCATGTTATTTACTTTCAGTTGTGTATCGTAAGTATTAACATTACTAAAAAACATTTCTGTCTAGCACACTTATGTTGCCTTCATCAAATATTCTCGTGTGATTTTACAAAAGTAAACTGCTAAGTGTAAAGTAAGTAAAGTACAGACGAGAAAATGTTATTTTCGCTAACACGGGGACTTTTGAGAGTACAATTTCCCGTCTCTGAAATTACATACATGTCACTAAGAAACTGGCAGCATACGAATCTCGCACCCAAAATAAGGGCTACTATAGAGCTGGCAATACGCGAAGGAAGCGAGATAGTGATAAATTGTAATAAAATTAAATGGGCCTTGAGCACATTATTTAAATATAATATATATAAATCGCCGGGAATTGGCGGTATTTATCTAAGAATTCTCCCGGAATAGGGAGGTGACTTCCTGTTTAGTAGTAGCCGGTGTATGGTATTCCGGAGCAGTTTGGCATTGGGCTGCCTGCCAAAAAATTGGCGAATAAGCAGAGGAGCATTTATATCCAAACCTGGGAAATCTTCACAGGAAAGTCGCTAGGAAAAAAAAAGAAAAATAATGCCACTACAGCCCAACCAATATACGTTTAGAGGCGGCATGTCGACTGAGACTCGCAACTTCGTAGATGTACAGGGCGCATTCGATACCGTTTTAACGAGCTCAATTAAATGAAGCATCGACATCAATGCGACTTGCTGCAGTGGTTAAACTTAAGATTAATATAGAAAAGATCAATTATTGCACATTGTGAAATTTTTGATACTAATTCTAGATATACATCGAAGAATATATTTAATTCTGAAACCAAACCCGCAGTTGTAATATTATAGTGATTGTTATAATTAGTACAACTTACCATTTCCAATCAAATACAGTAAGTAATTAAAAACGATGGATCGTGCAAAAAAACACTATAATACGACTTGATACCGATCATTTCTAATAAAATACCCCCAATTACTGGCTGAAAATGACTACTCGGCTATTTCAAGTTGTCAGGGTCGTTTTTTAAGGGACGGGATGTCTCTATTAATTTCGGTTGTTTTCTCAAGAAATTATTTGATCAAGGTTCATAAAAGTTATAAAATTATACAGTCATAACGCGCTATGAAATTCAGTTGTTGTGACAACACATTTTCTCATAGCTGTTCGTCATAGTTTTAAAACGATGGTAAATTAATAAAAATGACAAAACTGTTTGTTGTTAAAATGATCGAAATTAATCAATCTTATCAATTTTGGTTTGTCGTAAAAACAAATAAGATTTAGTTATGTGAACAATTGCTGCATTCAACTTAATTTAAAATTCTGGATTTTTATGTAATATTAATATTAACTAATAATATAATTGTTGTTTCAATAAAATGCTTGTCAACAATAACAGATTGTAAACACTACGTATGTACGATTGGTTTTTGTGTGTATTTTCGAACTATATTTCATTTACAAATATTTACTTGCGCAGGTATTGCAAATATAATAAGGTCTGGTAATGGGAACTGCCTCCACCTATTACTTTACTCTACCCAACTCAGTGACACTAAGTGGTTTCAACACTAACCTGAAAATTATAAAACTTTTCCTTGTTTTGTCTTTCTGGTGTGTTCACAATACCCCTTTGAGACATCATATAAACCAACGTGGGAAAACAGTCAGCCGCTGGGAAAACTTCTTGGGGTAAAATCTGGTCCGAAATAATCAGTTTTCGAATTACATGAAAAATATAGAGCAAAAGAAAAGAGATTAGTTAGTTTTGTTACGTGATAGAAGGAACTTTAACTACCTAATTAACAACAACGTCATGGACGTGAATTTAGTTTTCAGCCTTCATTGGTGCTCATACGAGTAATATGGCTTCGAAGCTTAAAAATTGTATTTTAATGCTCTTTTGTCTCATCTTCCTTTTTGTTTTAGTGTGTGTTCTATAAGCATAATATATGTATTAATTTTCAGCCTACCATCGTATATTCGTTCGCATTCACTTGCTTTTTCACATATTGTCACAATAGTATTCGAAAATTAAGGTAAGCGGCCTCAACTGTCTTAAAATTAATATTTAATATAGAAAAGGGTTTGAATTTATCAATTCTATTCCTTTGGTTTTAATAATTTACTCGCTTGTAGAGCTACTCGCGAATCGCCCACGTACATCACGCTTACGTAAAGAGGATCTTTATGATTCTCCCTCGTAAAGGAGTGGCGGTCTGTATTTGAACCGTTTCTCCGAGTTGATACTTATTTTATTAGATTTAGAAAACTATTTTAAAATAGGAAGGAAAGTCAAATATATTTTTTTATTCTTGTTTTTCTTTGGGTTTCAATTTTTAGCGAAAAATTACATTTCGCTTGTCGAACTTTATTAAATAAGCAAGTAACAACGTTTCGGCGATGGTTTGTCGCCTTCTTCAGGTCATTCTAGAACATAATAATTATGTATAAACATTCACAAATATCGTATGAACTTGATTTACCTATTATTTCTTTTCTCCTTTTACATTTTGTCAAAAATTCAGAATATAACTTATACATTTTAAAATCATACTTTATAAAATATTTTTCTTTTTTTTACACTAAATAGTTATTTATTGTACAAGGGAAAAAAGTACTAGATTTTAGCTCGAGGTTGTGTTGTCTAACATTTTTCCCGTGTATAATACACTATTTTTTTCTGTGACGGGAAAAACGTCGATTTAATATTGAAAAAATATTACAAGTCAGAAAATTATCCAAGTGAAATTTGAAGATTTAAAAAACTTTCAGTTAATTTTGTGGTTTGATTTAAACATTGCGTACACTCCACCAGAGTCAGTAGAAGCAGCAAAAGTAGCGTCACAAATTATTGCCAGTTTTGATATATAAAGAAAATGTAACTTTTGTATAATAAAATTTCCTAAAATTAAATATCTACCTTTTTTCTGTGACGGGAAAAAGTTTGACATATTTACTCACTTGACAGGTAATAAAATGTCACTTTATATAAAAAGTCCTCACTTTTTTCCCCGGGAAAAAAGTGATTACTTTTTTCCCGGACACATAATTAACGGTAGATTTTTAATTTTAGGAAATTTTGTTATACAAAAGTTACATTTTCTTTATATATCAAAACTGGAAATAATTTGTGACGCTACTTTTGCTGCTTCTACTGACTCCGGTGGAGTGTTCGCAATTTTTAAATTAAATCACAGAATGAAATTGACAGATATTTGATTACTGAAAGGTTTTTAAAACTTCAAATTTCACTTGGATAATTTTCTGACTTTTTTCAATATTAAATCGAAGTTTTTCCCGTCTCAGAAAAAAATAGTGTATCATACACGGGAAAAAAGTTAGATTTTAGCTCTCGGTTTTTGTCTCCCTCCGCTGACAACACAACCTCGAGCTAAAATCTAGTACTTTTTTCCCTTGTATAATAAATAACTATTACTTATGTGTCCGGGAAAAAAGTAGCCACTTTTTAATAGTAAGTTGATAAAAAGTGACATTTTATTACCTGTCAACAGAGATAATATGTCAAACTTTTTTCCCGTCACAGAAAAACATACATATGTTATACAGGACACGTTTACAAACACAATACAGTTTAAAATTTTTTGCTAAATATACGTTTATAAAATTCTCTGAAATTGTCTTAAAAATAACCTATATACGAGTAGTAATCTGAAAACGAAAACGCCTAAAATGAGAAAAATACATGTAGTTTACGAAATACCATATAGAGATTGTCATAGCGTGTACATCGGACAAACAAAACAACACCTGGAAAAAAGAATTAGCGGTCACAAAAATATAAAGACAAACAAAACAGCTTTAACAAAATATAGCGAATCTCATAATCACACTTTTGATTTCGACAATACAAAAATTTTGGACACTGAAACACACACAAAAAAAAGAAAATTCTTAGAAATGATCTATATAAAGAAACAAAAGAACAGTATAAATGACAGAACAGACATCCAATACTTAAGCAACATATATCATAAATCATAACTTAATAAATTGCGGACGTACACACTTATAATCGTCCCTCGTAAATCCACAATTCCCTGATTTCATTATAGATGTATAGTAGATCGATATACCACCACATTATCAATTTCAATAAATAAAAAAGAATAGTAAATGTGAAAAAAAAACTCTAAATAGTTCAGCAGGTGTTTTGGTCTAAGACAATTTCAGAGAATTTTATAAATATAAATAATATATGTATTTTTAGTGTAAAAAAAAGAAGCATATTTTATAAAGTATGAATTTAAAATGTACAAGTTATATTCTGAATTTTTGACAAAATGTAAAAGGGGAAAAGAAATAATAGGTAAATCAAGTTTATACGATATTTGTGAATGTATATACATAATGATTGAAATGTTCTAGAATGACCTGAAGAAGGCAAACCATCGCCAAAACGTTGTTACTTGTTTATTTAATAAAGTTCGACAAGCGAAATGTAATTTTTCGCTAAAAATTAAAGAAAAAATGTTGTTTTGAAGAACCTGAAACCCAAAGAAAAACAAGAATAAAAAAATTAAAAGAAAAATGGTTCAAGAACATAAAAAAACTACTATTTATTTAATTAATTATTTAAAAAATATACGAAACCAATTTAATAGAAAAGGAGAAGTCTCAAAAAATTATTAAATACAATACACAATACATAAAAATTTGTACTTACATCTTTGATGAGCTGATCTTTCTATCACTTTCAAAAAGGAAATATATAAAATAATTAGTACCGTTACTTAAAAACGCGTTAAATAAACCGTAAAGCTTAAAAAACACTACTCAACGGGCGAGATTTGTGCTTCTCGTCGCTTCTAGAACTCAGAGATTACTTGGCCCAAGTTGGAAAGAAGACCCCGTTTTTTCCTGTTGCGTAAAAATTTATAACTTTGTTTTTTTTTCACTGTTTCGAATAGCGACCAATTAAATTGTCTATTCCTCGGGTCGTACCGATTTTGTGGAAAAATCTCAATCAGCAAATTTTGTCTATCTAGTAGATACAATACCGATGTTATAGTGATGAACTTTTATAAATTATTAATCAGCGAAAAATACTTAGTTCGATCGGAAAGGAACAGTGGGGGTGCACACTTTATTGTTTTAAGAGATGTATTCATCGTATTATTTACGGCTCCCGGTGTGGTACATGCTTTTCTTAGTTTTTATTACTTCATGTAATTTTATTAACGCCTCGCAAGCGGCTAGAAGCCTTTGTTGAGCGGTTCCTTGGCCTTCCAGTGTAAGTAATTGATAAAGAAATTATCTATTTTTTTCTTCTGAACACATAAGGCATATTATTTATTGCTCGTAGTTCTTTAGCTGGCATTTGTCAACGCAATATATTAATTTTTATCCTTTGACCATCATATGTTTGTTGTACTCAACCAATAGCAATATGACATACAAGAGACCATATTGTAAATATTAAATTTCAATTTCCCTTCTAGAGCCGTGTTTGTAGAGCAAATATTCGATTCGATATAGGAAAAAGCGAATTTCGTTTGATGTAATATTGCACTTTTATTTAAAACTGGATGAGGAACAGTAATTACAGTTGAAAAAGACTTTTATTGCAGTGGAATTTTAATATAATTTAATACTTTGATCCAATGCATTTCTTTTTCAAAGTTGTAATTTTAAAAAGGATAGCAAAATTAATAGTGCTGTATTTAAAAGTGTGCGCTTTCTAGCACGGCATACAACATATCAACAGCAATTATTTAATGATCTAATATGGTATAGCAGAGGTGGCAGAACCACCAAAAATTATAAGCATGTTGATAATACTTTGAAATTAGTGTGTTATCCTAATTTATTTTGTAAAATTAATAATGAATACTTATTTACTTTTTTTTTCTTTTTCTTGGGTAATTTAGGTTCACAACTTTTCGATTAAATTTTAGTTTTATTTCATGTCATTTTTTTGCCACATACAACGTTTCGACAACTCCATTTATGTTGTCTTCTTCAGGTAGGTACTCTTAAAACACAGTTGTATAAAGACAAATAATATTGAACAACGATGTTTTAAGAGTACCTACCTGAAGAAGACAACATAAATGAATGAAACGTTGTATTTGGAAAAAAATGACATGAAATAAAACTAAAATTTATTTCAAAAGTTTAATTTTTTGTGAACCTAAATTATTCAAGAAAAATGAAAAAAAGTAAATAAATATAAAAAGGTTTAGGAATTTGAAGATCAAAAAAGAATAATACTTATTACTTATAATTTAATACATATCTGATAATTTTACTTTCCCGCACAGGGAAAGTATTGTGAACGTGTTAAAAAACCATTTTGAAGTTCCCTGAGACGATTAAGACCATTAAAAATTAAAATGTCTGTCTCTCTGTATCCACGAAAACGCAAAAACCACTTAACAGATTTTAATCAAATTTGGTACAAAAAATACTATTGGACATGGCAAGGAGCTGATTAGATTTTGGGAAACATTGAGCGTAGGAAACGGGTTTAAAAGAGGGTTCAAAAATTAAAAAAACTCTTAATCTTAAACTTATCCGAAATACTGCATAGTTTTTTACGCATTTAATTGAATATAACCTAAAATGTTGACCATAAAATATTAGACCACATTGGCGTTCCAAAATAATGTAAAATTGGGTAAAAAAGATTTAAAAAAATCGTATTTCTTAAGCATAGCAGAAATATTAACTAGTTATTTATAGCTTTGATAGAATATAACCTATAAAATGTGTCATAAATAACTTACTTTCATAGGCGTTCGTAAATAGTGGAAAAGGGGTCAAAACATACAGATGGAAGTCTGTCTGTCTGTGTGTATGTATGTGTGTCTCTATGTATTCTACCGCGAGAGCGCCCAAACGCTTTAACCAATTGAGCTAAATTTTGGTATATTTGTTTGGGGCAGTTCTAGGATAAAGCCATTAGATTTTTGTTGAAATCGCTTAAGCTCTGTGATAGGGGTGGACACATCCACAAAATTTTCATCTATCAGGGCACTAGTGATACATCATTTTAAATTTAAAGCATTTTTTATTTGATTTACATCGATATTTGCCCCCATAATTCTCGAGAAAATAGCGTTTAAAATGTCGCCAGTGAGTTAGTTGGAACGTATATATACATACCAATAAAATACAATATTTATTACCATGTCTCTGGTAGGTCATTGATAGAGCCTTCGCATGCGGAAGGTTACGCGTTCGAGTCCTAGTTCTGGCAATACTTTTTTTCTATAATTTTTTAATAAAGTAGTTAATTTGTTACATTAGTTAGGAAATAATGAAAATAATACAATTACAATAATAATAATTATTAAAATTCTTTTTGTTACGCAGGTCATATATTTTTGATTATATTATAACTTGTCGGGTGACACGACCGATTTTTTTTGATTATATTATATCTTGTCGGGAAAGTTTTGGGGTAATGCAACCGCTTTTTTTTTAAATATACACATGCAGAAAAAAAGACATTAAAAGAAAATTTCTGACTGCCCAATAATCACTTTTTCTGAAATCTCACTTAAAGAATCAAAATTACAAAAAAAAAATTAACATTGTAAGAAGGTTGAATTTAATATATGTTTGAAGAAATTGATTTAGAAATATTAACTTGTTTCTTAAATAATTGGGTACATTAAATTTTAAAAGCTTATATATACACAAGAATAGGTAAACAGATTATTTAAGTTAAGCTGAGGCAACTCGGGACACATGGTCAGACTTTCTTAAAACTTAATACAAATGGTATCTATTAATCTGAATTTTGCAAATACCGGAAAAAATATTATTAAACAATAAGATATGCTCGTGATTACAAAGTTTCCACACAATTTATTTCGTCCTGGAAGGCATGCTCATCCAAATATTTATAGCATCTATTATATGTGTAGTACTTTTGAGCATATTTAACACTTTCAAAACAAAACTCACAAAACACAAGTCTGTGATCTGTATTAATTTTGCCATGTCTCAACACAGCTGTGGAGCAGTCAACAAATATGGTACCTAATAAATTTGCTGTTGTTGACGTTACCCCATAAGTTCATTAAATATTTGTAAACAGTTGTATGCATTCCAACATTCGTTAACCTGGCTTGCAACATCCATAAGATTAACATTAAAGTCACCAGTATCCACGACATGACCAAACAATTGTGTAATATCAGAATGAATATCATGATATACAGAAACAGATTCCTCCTGGATAGATAAAAAACCGCAACAATTAATTTTATTGCTTTTACCTTTATGCTTATAAGCAAATATTCCAAAGAACCCCCCTGATATGTGCTTAGAATTTACAGCATATGGCTGTACATAAAAAATATTTCGAATATAAATTTCAAATCCGCCACCAGCTCGATTCTCCCTCAACAACAAATAACCTGGTATGCGAACAGTATCAGAGAGAATATGAGAATTTAGGTAATGCAAACACCATCAAAGGAATGAGTTGTCATCACGTATATCAGGAATGTGTGCAGTATGGGATTTGTGACAAAATGAACATTTTTTTAATTTTTGTTTTATAGCTCTAGTTTCATAATAAACAGAACACTCTCTCCCTTATGAGGGTATAAATTCCCAAACCCATCAAGTGTTTGTCATTTTTTATTCTAATAGACTCCTAGTCATCAGTTTTCCTCGCATCAACCGATCCCACACATACCTTGTCTATACGACTTTAAGTTTAACGTTTTGTCGCTTAACATCTTGAACCATTTCAATTCTAGCGGTTTTGTCTCTTTATAATAATTCATAATTATGATTAAAAAAATAAAACGATTGTTTGATTGTAGCGAACTTCCCATGCCGACCAGAAACCTCAATATTTCAATCCGTGATGAATGCGCGTAGCATTTTAATTTCACTGCTCTCATCTCTAACCCAATTTAACTGACATCGATGGAGTTTTACTTAATTTACGGTCGGGTAATAAACGAGGACAGCGTTTTTTCTCAAGATATTTCAATAACCTGAAGAGATAATGGACATGCAGACAAGCGTGCGGATTAATCAGGTAAAACACGGATTTAGAAATCATAAACCTTCACATGTGATTGTCAACACCTTATATTATGATAATATTGTGACGAATATTAAAATGTCCCATACGCTTAGAGATAAATAAATACAACCGGCAACACTGCGTTGGATATACAATTGTAATCAGAGATCGTTCTTGAAAGCTCGCGACTCAAACTAACCAGAGGCGACTCTGTACAGATTTAATAGGCTATACCTCGTCCGGGGAAGCCATGTGTTAATTTGGTAGAATGTGCGTTACAGTGTAGACCTGGAATGGACGTACGCGCGCCAGAATGTTGTAGAACAAACAACTATTTACTGGAAGCGTTCGAGAAAGGAGAAAAACATATAATAGCCAACGTATAACAGGGACAGACAATCAATCATAAAGTGAAGAGTGAGTAGTTGCGCACTTTCTTGTGACATATAAATTATAGTAAAATAAATAGTATAAATAAAAAGTGAAAATATATATAGTCATATTAGCTCGTTTAAGTTATTAGTTTGTTTAAGTGTTTAGTTATAAGTTATAAGTATAAATAAACTAGTTTTAAATAAAGTGCATTATTATTTCACACATCGAACTCAGAAAGACGTTACACGTTACAATATGATATAAGTAATATATACTTTACTTATTACTGATATAAGTACAAAATAAGGACCACCACAATATTTAGCTGTTTTGCACCAGACGATAAAATTATGATTTGTTGTTCGTTGATTTACTCCGTTTGTTCGATAATCTTACGTTATTCTATCAGCATAATACTAATTCAACTATTGTGTCATATATTTTGTATTAGGACTGCATTTTCACTATAAGTAATTGTATGTGAGGAAATTACAAGCACATTGTTATTTTCCGATTTAATTCGTATTTTTAGATATTATATGACTACATTGTCAATACGCACATATTTTAATAAACAAATTATATTACTTTAAGAATATTTTAACCGTTTGGATGCATCAATGTATTTTATTATCTGTTTTATTTCTAATTTTTAATTATCATAATTGATCTGATATTAGTATTAATGGTATGTATGTGAGTCATTTCCACTTATAGTAAGTCCTTTTTGTTTTTTTTTTGAGTTTTTATAGTCTCCAATCCGACAAATCAATCTATCAGGTTGTATTAAGCTGAATATAATACCTCCGAAATATTCATCTTAGAATTATAAACTGAATGATTGATGTATATTGGTTGGATATACTGTCTCCAATTTACTTTGGGCGATAATGAATACGAAATGTGAAAGAACATTTTTGTTATTATATATCTACAATATCCGAAATAAAAATGCTCCGTAATAAGATGTCTTTTATTTCTGCCTTTATGCTCCATTATCTCCTTCTATTATCCAGCAAACCAAACTAAAATTGCCTTTTATCATAATTTTCTAAAATAAAATTCTTGTCCAACCGCAATTTAAACTGAAAACAGCAGCTTGTACACAACAAACAGCCAGTAGTGCTCATGGAGATAACCATTTTCTTTCTTTCTCATTTTCTCAAATAATCTAAGGGAAGCACCCTCGAGTCTGTTTGTCTACGTCTGTCACGGGTGTTCTCTCTAAATCATAAATATATACGTTTACTCTTATCGTGGACTCCAAGATTACTATACTTTTTTTGGGCGTTGGTATTGTAAAATGCCGTTGTAGTATTATTGTACTCCTGTATTTTATTGTCGTTGAAAAACTAAGGATGGCGTTCCCTTTTTACCATTCTTATAATCGAAAACTCGTAGATATTAGATTTGAAATCACAGAAAACAAATTCCAAATTCAAGTTCCAACCTTTAGATATCCGATATGATATTAATAGCCATAGGCGGTCCATAAAGGGGTTAAAAATGGTCAAAAGATCAAAACGTGTTGTCAAGCGTCAATAATGACACCGCAACATGCTTTTGACGAAATCAAAGTTTCCAACCATTAAGATCTTCAAAATAAAAATCACACATAGGTAATTTACTAATAACATAAAAAAAATTATTTGTAATCGTCATTACACAATGTCACAATCAGGTATCTGGACACAGATCAAGCCATACATGTTTGTGAAATGAATTAAAATTGTACAAATTATACTCAACATATTGTAGGGATAATAAGAGTAAATTCAAATAAAACCCGATAATAATGCAAATAATTGAATTTAATCCGTTCAGTACAACAGCTTTTTTCTATATTCGACTATTCTCTAAGAACATAATCATCTAACTAACTGATCACTCTACTTTGGGCATCCAAATTGAAACTTGTACCTTCAGAATTTTTTTAAAATCTCAGTCGTTGATATGTTTAGAGAGTGTTAACATAAACAAAAACTACAGAAAGTGCAGTGCCTTCTCGGTTTAGGGATTCCTAGATTCCAAGCTTTTGTGTCATATGATATAATGATTGAAATATAAGTAATAACACTCTAAATATTATAGCAAGAGAGTTAAAATAAACAATTGCAGGTGGTGTTCGAAAATACAATGCCCTTTCTACACTAAATATTATAACAATATACACAACAATACACATTGTATACGTTAAAATGTTTATTCTTAACTAATCATCACTAATTATATACTACAAGAAAGAAAAAACCAAGTATATGTAGAAAATAGTGATTCAATTGATATTCTTTGTATTTACTATGAACTGAAAACTTAGCTTTCATTATAAATTATTCACAAGTATTCTGTGTTATTCAGTGTGATGTTATCGACTCCAAAAGAGACATTAATTCCACTATACCTATTTCACATTGTATTTACCAAGTTGCCGTGTCATCTGAAATTACGCTGCATTAGCAAGCCTTTTGAAATGTCGCTCCTCTTCGCTGTCGTAAGCGGCTTACTTTAATGTTGAAAAGACTTCATTAGTATTGATGTCAAAATAGGATCTATGCTAATTAAATATCAGTTCGCAGGCAGTTTGATTTATTGATGACCGGAAAATTGTCTACTAGGAACTTTTGGATGAACAGTATGTGTGTTAAGGTTTTTATATCGAGTTTGAGTGTTTGTATGAGTAATGATATGATTTGAATTGAAAGATGTGCAATCATCAACTTGCTGTGTAATCGTAATTTATAGAATTGTGCTTACAATAAAATTCGTGTAGTAAACGTAAAATAAAGCAATTTGAACATATTATGTATGAAAGCTAGACTGGGTTTTGCACAATATTATTATGAATGTTTAAGAAATTATACGGGTGGTTTAGGAAAATTTTCTACGAAAATGGCTCTTAAACACATTGAAGCAGTTTAAACATGGATCTGTAAAAAATATGTTATAGGACAAAAAATGACACTGTTGGTCTAGGAAGATTTCGTGTAAAAATTCTGCGTGGGAGCAGGCCTGCACTACAGCAAAGCGTATCGGGATTTGATTGACAAATATAAAAGAAGGATCTGTATCTGAACTAAATTGAATTATAAACTTCTGTAAAAAAGTACCCTCTCAAAAAGTATTTGTAAAAGTGTATGACAATGGTACTTTTGTATTTTGGAAACTCAGTTTGCAAAACTGAATTTTTGTTTGCAAGTATGATGTGGATAATCAAACACAAAATTGACCATCACGCAACTTATGAAGTTCAGTGCGGAATAAGTTCAGGTGATCTTGCCTTTCAAGTTCTTTTTGAAATTAAAATGAAAATTGCATTAAAGTTTCGGTTCTTGTATTACATCCATTCAAGTCGAGTTTTAAGGTTATATGACTTACGTCAATGTCATCTAATGAAAAACAAATCTAATTAATTTGACAAAATCACAGCACTAAAAAGGTTTTATTAAGTTCGATTACTACTTAGGTCGATCGCGGGCTATTCTGTCCAAATTTCAGTCGAAAACCGGCCTGGTATCAATAATTATAGGCTTGAGTTACACACAGTGCGTATATTGCACAACAGTAACTAGGAAATAGAATTAGAATATGATTGAGTCTATCGTGGTTCGAAGGCTACGCGAAGCTGCTGATCTCAATGGTGAAAAGTCGTCTGTGATCTTGTTTCTTTAGTGAAATAGTAATCATACATTACAACCAAGGCGCTTTCGATAAAAATAATAATTTACATTTTACATGTCAAGCGTCGAATTGAAATTCGAAATGAATATACGTCGAGAACGGCTTGACATATGAAACAATTTATCCGATAGGACTTTTTAGCAACTCTTCAACCAGGGTTGTAGCAACTAAACAATGGGTAAAAGGTGATGTCTTAAAATTGATTTTAAATGCTTTAAGGGTCAATTTCTGGACATTTCGAGACATACGAGGTTATAAATGAGCCTGTGGACTTATTACACTGTCAGTTAATATCTTGGATGGTGGAAGATTATTTTTGAAATATAGTAACAAAGGCGTATATGAACGGCAGACAGAAACGTAATTAAAGTGGGAATAAAATATGCAATGAATTAAAATGGAATGTATGAAGTTTCTATATGAACTAGAAAATCTCTATAGAAATTGTATTAAATAGTACTTGGCAAAAGGGAAATGCACGATAATTTTAGTTCAACTAATACTGCATATTATGTTTGCTAGTTTTATTAATTATAAGTTACCAGCTTGTTTCAACTAAAAAAAGTTGTTTAATACATTGAGATAATAAATTATATTATAATAATTAGAGCTGTTGTTGCATTCTTGTCAGATTTAGTTTAATGTAGTATATAAAATATTAAATATATTTATTGGCAAAAAGTATAAATTGAAACTAAAGTTTTCGTAAAAGTAAATTGCCACTAAAGCTTGGATAATTTAAGTTTGTGGTTAATGAGGTATTTGAATTTCTTTTGAGTGTGTAAATAGAATTCGGATTGAATTTGGGTTGCCTTGGCGCTTCTCGTAATTTTTCTTGGTTGTTGCCAGATTTTGAATGAATTGAATTAAATGAAATATAAATAATATGGAATTTTTTCAACAACCATATTATTTTAGCAAAAATAAAATAAACTTGGGGAAATGAAGTTTATATTTAATTAAGCGTTTACACGTGTATCGGGTGTAAATAGATTTCGGATTAATTACGCTGTTGCGGAAATAATAAGTACGAGGTGTAGGATAGAGATAATTTCAAAGATATTCTGGCAGCAGAGCATTGTAAGTTAGTATGTGGTTTAACCGAGTAGATTCCATAAGAATAACACACAAATCTGTTTTCTTTTCTAATGACTTTACTTTAATGGAAAAAGTGATGATTTGGGAACTATTTTAAAAATGTTTCCCTTCAAAGGAGCCTCACCAAAAATAGCCTACCGTAGTAATGTAAAAGTAACGTCCAAACTGGTGAGGAAATCGAATAATGTTTAACTCTTGTTGGTACCAAGGAACCAAGTTATTAATGAAAATATGAAAGCTGACTAATTTTCAAAGAGGGATTCAGAACCTCGGATTGCTGGAGGTTTAATAATTGGAAATGCGAAAGCAAAATAATTCTTCTGTAAAATTGGACTGCTGCAGAAGACACACACTGTACACGGGTAATACATATTTAACTATAAAATACGATATCGTACTCGTATATATATTATGTATCAGTTCTATATGTAATTTTCTGACATACTTGATTCACATAGGCCCTTTTCTCAGGCGAATTTCGGGTATTATCGCAAATGTAAACTGCTTGTTGGAGCTTTTATAATTTATAAGCCAAGCAACAGGCAGGATAGATTTACAAACGCAATTTTCTCGAAAGGTCAAAGACTGGAGGAGCATTCGGTACTTTAATAAAATATCCATGCATAACATTCTATATCATTTCTGAATTTGATATTAATATTTGTCGAAAACCTATTAATTCAACAATTTATGCAATACTCGTTTTTAGTCATTAGTCAGCAAAACATTTTTGTGAAATTACACTATTTTGCCAGAGTCCAATTAATTTTTTTATTTTAATTAAAACACTGCCGAATTTAATTTATTATTTGTAAAATTACATAGGTACATTGTAAAATTAATTGCTTCCAAATTTGTTAACATTGTTTTTGATTCCTGTTCTTTTTCCGTCGCCTATTAAAAGAGTTATTCAAACATTTAATAATTATTGTCATGTTTTGCTAACTAAAATAAGGGTTCTAATCCTTAAATTGGATAACAGGATTATCATGATAAAAGTAGATTAGTCTTTAAATTATAATTCCCCATTTCGAGAGTAAGGTCTTGAATGTTGGCTTCTATTGTAAAAGTGAAACCATCTTTTAGTATTGTGTATTTGTATAAATCAAACGGCGTCTGCTCCACAAAATAAATATATTTATATTATTATAAGTCAAGGCACATTGCCTATGTCGTCAGACATGTTTCGAGAAATCAAATATTCTCATCATCAGTGACTTTCAGTACAAGATTAACAAATATTAGTGTTATCAATATAACATATTCATTTTGTGAAAAAATTTTGTGAATATTTCATGTAAATCAAAACATTGTTTTATATAAAAAATTTTTTTTTTTTTTTAAATGAAATTAAAAAATATATCCAAATTCAAAATTATTTTATAGCATTATGAATTTGGATATATTTTTTAATTTCATTTAAAAAAAAAAAAAAAAAATTTTTATATAAAACAATGTTTTGATTTACATGAAATATTCACAAAATTTTTTCACAAAATGAATATGTTATATTGATAACACTAATATTTGTTAATCTTGTACTGAAAGTCACTGATGATGAGAACATTTGATTTCTCGAAACATGTCTGACGACATAGGCAATGTGCCTTGACTTATAATAATATAAATATATTTATTTTGTGGAGCAGACGCCGTTTGATTTATACATTAATCATCGCTCCTCTTTGAATGGATTACTTCATAAAATATTGTGTATTTGTTTCCAGTCCAATCTGGCTTTGTTATTATACTCTAAATTAGGATTTAATGCGGTATAACAAATAAAAGAGTCCAAAGTTAATTATTTGAAGAACATGTGACAAAACACCCCCATCCAACTGGTTAGTGGTGGTGGTTAGTATGGTGAATATATTGAGGTTTTATATTTTGATTAGAGTAAGGGCCTTTATTTGTGTCAAATACATAATACATTGTGGATCCTAACGGTGACATACCAGAATTGCAAAATGTGATGTTTGATGTGTCTCATGGTTCGTTGCTAGGGCTATTTTTAATCCAGGTGCAGATTTGACACCACTGCAATAAAAAAAAGTTAGCATTAAGATTTACAGAGATAAATTTAATCTAAACTAGTCCAAAATGGAGGTGTTTTATTTTACTTTGGGCTCGAGAACATTTGTTGATTGTAGGGTGGCTGAAAATTCTTATAAATTATATATTGCATTACATTTGGAAATTTGGTAAATGCAGTATCTAGAAGGGTTATTTTGAACTTGTGGAGTTCAGCTATGTGTTGGCTGTCAATATCTGCTGCCCAAAAATAGCGTGTCGCCTTCGTTGTAAGGCTACATACTCACATATTACATGGTAAGCTGTTTCAACTGCCCCATTACACAATCTACATTGCAGGTAATTTAGGTAGTCTCTCAGAGCGCAATGTAAGGAGTCCTATAGTTGCTTGCATCTGACTCCTGCTTAATGATAGCAGTTTTCCAGTGCGTTTTGTTGCTGCACCAGGTATGAACTTCTTACCATGCTCCTGCTTGGGAATATGTTCCCAATATTTCTGGTGGTCGTTTTTGGCCCAGCACTTGAGGAGTTCCCTCGCCGTTCTTTTAGACAAGCCCAGCGCAGTTTCCGTGCCGTTATATGGGGTTTCAGAGGCTTCTCTAGCCAGCCAATCTGCTCTCTCGTTGCCTTTGATTCCCGAGTGCCCCGGGACCCACACTAGATTAACCCTATTGTGGTCCGCCAAGGCTCTAAGTTCTGTTTGGCATTCCCATACCAGTTTAGTTGTAACTTTGGGGATTTTCAGAGCCCTTAAGGCTGCCTGGCTATCTGAACATATATTGATTCGCTTGTTTGTAGAAGATCTCAATCTGTTTAGTTTTGCACATTGTAAAATTGCAAACACTTCGGCTTGAAACACGGATGTGTTTTTCCCCAATGAGAATCTTAGATTCGAGTTGCTTTTCGCACTATATATTCCCGCACCACTTCCACTATCGGGTATTGATCCGTCTGCAAACCAGGATATCCCTCTCAGTGTCCGCATGCAGTCTTCATTAAAAACTTATCGGTCCACAATATGTACTTCGAAGTTTATGTGAAATTCAAATGTTAGTCTGATGTGGTCCATGGGCTATGATGCCATCTCCAATACATGCCCCAATTTTGGTCAAAAAATACTTTATAAGCAAATGTTTCTATTCGTGGGATGAATTTCATACTAATAATTTTTCAGATATTATGAATGTAATCAATTTCGTACCTGTCTTCTCAAATAAGGACTATATTGTCAAAAATAGATGTATTGTATACACATAATTTCATATTTGTTTACATCTTAAAAAATATATATAGTTTTAATCCACTAGAACTAATATTTCCTGTACGCCAATGGCCAGTAAACACCAACGGGATCTTGTGAAAGGAATAAAAAATATACACAAAAGGGTAAAACCTAATTGCACCTATACAAGAAGGCCAGAACGGCTTTTCATTTAAATCCGGCGCGCTGCGGCGTTAAACGGTAAAACTATAAGGCACAGTTACACTTACAGTTTTAAATAAACACTTCGCACGTTATAACAATGATGGTATGTTGTTCAGACAAGATGTTTTGGAATTTTCTTCGCTGGTTATTTGTTATGTCGCGTAAAGTCAACCAGAATAATTTGCCACCACATATAAAATCATACGCACAAATCAACAATTTTTATGCTGAAGATTTAAAGAGTAACAACAGTAATTTTTATAAATATTTAAAAAATTTGTATTTTTACTGGGACATCGTTTATAAGTAACCTTTTATCAGCTTAATTCCACAGAAACAAGAAAGTAAAGTATCCGAGATATTATAACTCAGAGATATATTGAGAAGGTAGAATTCGAAAACAAAACTCGTAACACCAACTTCACATTTTACGTTATCTCCAGCCAGCATCTCTATTTGCACTTGTAGTCAAAAGCAATCACATTTCTATCTCTCAGGCTAATATAACGAGCTTTGGCTTTCACACCGAAACTTAATATACATGCTCTTCCTAATTATTCAATTAGAACGACAAACTTGTTCTACATTCAAACAAACTTGTGTTTTGTCGGCAGTGATACCCAGAGCTTGAATCATTAGCAGCAACTGAAAATGTCCAGGGGGAATAAGTTTTAGTTCTAAAGGGAATCAGTTTCTCTAGTAAATGACGCGTCAACTCAGATCTAAAGTTTCGTATTTTATTCGTTTCTGTATGTAAATAAATGAGTGTAATGAAACAGAAACGTGTAGGTGTAGTTACGTTTTAGTAATTAAAATCAAAATATGAGTCTCAACATGAAGTGTACCGACAACTTTAATGTTTTTTTATTCATTAAAACTGACCTTTACTAAGAAACATGCATAATGGTTTGGTTTAACAGTCCACGTTACTTGAGGGTTTTTTCCATTAGTAGCCAAGCATTTACGTGGGAGACATCACAAAGATACGCAAAGAATATGGGCCACCACCTTTTCACCACCTTTACTTTGTTGTCTTTCAATTGAGTTACAGTTATGTATCCAGAAATGCTATATTCATTTTGACCAGCTTAATCATTGATTCTTGTTTTTCGTTCGGTAACGTTCTAGTGGCACAATATCTTTTATCTTCTTCGTCAAGTGCCATTTCCTCTTAGAAGGTTGCCAATCATCATAGCTATTCTCACTTTTGATGCCGCAACTCTAAACAACTCAATGGAACTACAGTTGTACCATTTTCTTAGGTTATTTAACCAGGAAATGCGTCTTCTTCCTCTGCTTCTCTTTCCCTGCATAATATTCTGCAACAATACGTATTTCTCTCCCCTCATCACGTGGCCCAGATATTGCAGCTTCCTTATTTTAATTGTGTTCAATATTTCTTTTTCCTTTCTCATTCTTCCCAGTAACTCCTCATTCGTTACCATGTCCACCCAACTTATTCTTAATATCGATCGATCACTTATATTTTGATTGATTCCCTCCTATATACTAACACCGAGAAAACTAGGTACCTGCATAGTGTTTTCTGTAACAGGAATCATGGTTTCGGTATGCTGAAATTTTCCTCTAATCCTTTATACTTTCAATAGTTTTCATTTAGTCTTGTGATGAGTGGACAAAGTTTAAGGAATTTGTCATTTTACGTTGTTACTTGAATTGAAGTTCTGTTTGATAAATTCAAAGCGGTTTTGCGGCTTGCTGCCTCACAAAATTTTCGGCACATTGTCCTCTCTACCTACATTCTTTTGTTTGTAAATTTTCAATCGCACCTCGATGCTCTGTTGCGCAATGGCGTGTGTTCTGTAAACTATTTGCAACACTGACTTGTTGATCCTAAAACTGAAACAACTTTTAACCATTTATTCACCAAAATATATCTGTTGTGATGGTTTTTCTCTCAGTTATCCCTCAGGACCGGTAGATTATAAATTCATTTAATTGGAATGTCCTCATCCATAAATAAATCATTAAATTGAAACAATTTTGTACGGGGCTGATACGTAAATACTGGTTGTTACGATTATCTGACAAGGCGAACCAACATGACCAATTACAAGCTAGATCACATCGACGCTTGCTGACTTCGATGTAATAACAAAATATTTTATTTTCTGCGACATCTAGGCAAAACCTCGCAGTGAGGTATCGTTCTACGTGTGCATTTGAGCATGTCTGTTTACTTGTATCATTTGCTTTACATGGAGGTGACATCGAGGTAGCTATATAGTGATCACAAGGTGTCATAGTAAGGCATTTTGGTCATGTCCTTACCCTTAGGCTGAATATAGATTGGTAACGAGACATGATCGAACCTTGAATCGCCAGAATGACTTACGATTTGTTTTGGCTAGGGAGCAATGCTGTTTTATTTAGTTTTTCATTCAATTTTTTAATATTATGATGATAAAAGATAACCTCAAAGTTCCAGGAATTTATATTTACGTCATCTGAAGGATGGATCGGAGTCTTGTTCTGTAGCATGTCCATCTTCAGGTGGAGTTATATAATATCCTTCTAGAGCAAATGGTAGTTCATGTAGTAGCAACCTACAAAATTATATAATTTTTTTTGTGCAAAATGTATCTTTCTATAGTCCAGTAGCAAGATGTTATACATCTTGTACTCTACATATATGATAAATGGATACAATTATTTTCTTTATAACAACAATAAATTCTCGCGTTTCCTGTTCGGTACTTTTACAATCAAACTTCAGAAAAAAATATTTTTTCTTTTAAAAATGTCGTTGCATGGCAGTACGGTCATAAAATATATAAATAAATAATATAATAATATTCATATATAATATTCATTATACTCGTACTTCAGAGTATGGGTATTTTTCATGTTGTAGCGTATTCCAAAGTGGGTTCAAGATGTTTTTGAAATATTTAAAAAATATTAAAAACAACTAGAATATGAATTTCTGTCCGTAAATATAATAAAAAGAAAATAATTTTGAGGCATAGCGGACAAAATGACTTGTTTTACCTACACAAGGGATTTTCTTTGATTTAGCAGGGCCTCAGTCTAATTCAGTAGAACCAGACCGAGGCATGGGTCGACAGATATTGACGATTTCATTTCGCTCTTATTATGAGTTCGTCAGAGTACTATAGTCGTTGCCCATTTACAATATCGGCCTGCATTTAAAGACAGTGAGATATACAACAGTAGATATATGTAACAACTAGGTATTTTGGGTGATGCTAGCAGTAGGATAAATGGTCTCCTGCACTATTTTCATTTCATTTTTATTTCTATTTTTACGGCTGGTGTTACCTATACATTGGATTTGTTCGGCCTCTGTATGTTGGGATATGCATTACTATGTGTATGTAGATGGTACGTGTTTACATATATCTACTGTGGTATATCTCACTGTGCTAAAATGCAGGCCGATATTGTAGATGGGCAACGACTATGGTACTCTGACGAGCTCATAATAAGAGAGTAACGAATTCGTCAGTATCTGTCGACTCATGTCTCGGTCTGGTTTACTGAATTAGACTGAGGCCCTGCTAAATTAAACAAAATCCATTGCGTAGGTAAAACCAGTCATTTTTTCCGCTATGCCACAAATCAATATTTTCTTATTAAAAACAACATTATCTTGAAAACTAAGCGTTTTCGGATATACGTTTATATGATTTTTTTACACAAATAAAAAACAAATCAATATCAAATTAAAATTTGCCACCCCCTGTATATACAATGTGTTCACGGATAGAGTTTGGAAGAGGAAAAACTTTTTTATTTGTAGATTTAAAAGAATAAGTCTGCTTGTGTCCATTCTGCAATTTCGAATACGAAATTTACCATTACTGTACAGGGTATATCAAAAATAACATTTTTAATGATTTTATATATTTATTTAAATTTTTTGAAAATATTTTCAAACCCGTGATTTATTACACCAATTTTTAATATATATATATTAAATATCAAATTTGTGAATACTGTACAGGGTTAATCATAAATAACATTCTCGAAGAACTGTCACATGTCTTTTTTCATGTCCTAAACCATAACTTCGCACAATATAAATTCTTTGTTCTAACGTATGTAAGCATTTCTAATTTCACTATTAGATATGCAAATTTATGAGAAAATAATGACACAACTGTCAACAATTTGAAAGTTGCCAAGAAACTAACATTTATTATGTTAATAGTAGCTATCAAATTAACCACTTTGAGACAAACATTTATTAGTGTTTCTTTGCAAAATTGAAAAAAATCATAATCAGTAAAAATATTATTTTTGATATATCCTGTATAATAAACGTAAATTTGGTATTCGAAATTGTAGTTTCGACACAAGCAGACCTTTTTATACAGAATGACTTTTTCTTCTAAATCTACAAATAAAAAAGTTTTTCCTCTTCCAAACTCTATCCGTGGACACAATGTAGATATATCTTTAATAATTTGCCACTAAATAAAAAAACAAAATTAATATGTTTCTGTTTTCATAGATGTATAACATAAGAATACTTTTTTTTGAAAAATGAAAAAAAAAATATTAGCTGAGAATAGACTTGACTGACCATGTCAAATAATTTAAATAATTATTGTAGGCACAAACCGCAATAATCATCATAAATTTGTACTATATATAAGCAAAAGCGTAATCAATTTAGTAATAGTTTGTTTCTCATTTCCGTTCGTCATTCTGTATCCGGGATTAAAATGCGGAATATACGGGAAATCATTTCATGGAATAATATGGTGCATGTAGACCGCTTTCAACAAAAATACCACACATGTATACGGCGTGGGTGTAAGTCCATTTATTAAAACAATAGCTTGGTGGTTATAATGATACATTTCAATTGATCCACACTACAAACAAACGTATATAGATAAAGTAGATTTTCTGCTTGATGACCAGAACAAATATACTTGCATATTACGTAAAAACTAAAACACATTGGATGGAACAGCGCCGAAATAGTAATAGAGATGCCCTTCTATTGTTCATAATTATTGATCACCTATAGAAGGCTTACCTGCTGAGTATACAGGGTTATTTGGAAGTAGACCTGAATATTTTAGGACGTGATAGCAGGAGTCATAAGAAGCCAATTTGACTAAATAGTGCCGTGGTCCAAAGTGGACCCTTTTCGAGATATTCGAATTTTTAAGATTTTTGGGAAAGTTGAGGCATATTCCATTTTGGACCGTATATATGCATCGCGTTTTAAGACAGTCTATATTATTAAAAATCTTTGTTTCTGCGAAAATGAATCCCAGCATCCGTAGTGCAGCCGCCGAAATATGTGACACATGGTCATTAAAAGTCAATTCACTGTCAACATAAATTCCGAGGTCCTTAATCACATTACATCTCTCCAACGCGATTCCATTAAGTATGTAGTTGTGCATCACAGGTGTAAGGCGTTTTGTAAACGTTATAGATTTACATTTATTAGCATTTAAGGGAAGCTTACAGCCAGCATATGTAGGTCTCTTTGCAAACGATCACACGCCACGGACAGGAGAAAGTTGACGGTGTTGATCCTTGCCGATTTTTCTAAGGCATTTGAGACGCTTTACCACAGCCTGATGAAGTCGATATTAAGATATGTCGGGTTATCGGATTCGTCATTAAGACTTTTTACTGATTATCTTGATAAGAGATCACAAGCAGTCACTTACAAAAGTAAATTGTCTTCTTTTTTGGAGATTAGTAAGGGAGTTCCACAGGGATCAATACTGGGTCCGCTCTTGTTCACTTTGTACACCTCAAATTTTCCATCTGGGACTTTCTGCTTTCTCGCGAGAGCATTGCTTAAAACTCAATCCCGATAAGACAGTTGGCATTTTATTCGGTAGAAGAGGGGACAGACAGACATTTCTTGAGCTTTTTAAGGACGGTTTGAGTTTGGAGGGGAAACCAATTTAGGACCGTAGTGAGAAATCTGGGACTCTTAATAGATCAGAACCTCGGATATGAGGAGTATATTTCAAAACGCATTCAAATTGGATATATGAGTCTTAAATTAATATTTCAGCATGGCTCTGTGCTGAGTGTTCCTATAAAAGCAAAATTATGCGAGGCTTTAGTCTTATCACAACTTAACTACTGCGATGTCCTCTACGGTCCATGCATTACGCAGATCTCAAAATCCCGTTTACAGAAGTTACAGAATTCGTGTCTTCGCCTGATCTTCGGAATACGGAAATTTCAAAGGATATCTCACCCTTTGTCTGCGATCAGATGGCTAAACATGGAAGACAGAAGATACTATCATGCTATATGTCGTTTTCACAAAATTTTGTGTGACAAATCTCCACCCTATTTGTACCAGAGAATAAGATACCGCACAGATATTCATAATATAAATGTGCGTCACAAACATGCCCTTACCCCACCTGTTCACTCTACGGAAATGTGTAAACGATCTTTCTCCTATATGATAACGAAATACCTCACTCATATCTCATATGATTTAAGAACATTACCAAAAAATTTATTTAGAATTAAATTACATAAGATGCTAATTTGTAAACCAAATTTGAGTTAGATACGTTCATTTATTGTAGGCTTTTTTGATTGGATTAATGAGCTTTGAGTTGTACCTAGTTTTTTTATTGTCTATTTTTAATTGTATGTTATTATTATTGTATGTTTCAAAAAAAATATTGTAATGATTGTACTTTGGTAGCAAATTTTTTGTTTGTAACATTATGTTATATTTTTAGGGTTAGCTGAACAGAACAGTGACATCTGCCACTGTACTGAAACTCGCCCTTTAATAAAGTCCTTTATTATTATTATTATTAATCATCCGCACACCGTACAACACTGTACAACTTTCACTCATTCGCAAAAAGATAGCAAAGATAGCAAACAGCAAAGGAGCCAAGGTACTACCCTGTGGGACTCCACTCGGCACATTAAAGCAATCAGACCGATAGCCATTATATTCAACGAACTGCTGACGAGTCGTTAAATATGACCCAAAAAATGCAATTAAGTTGCTGAAGCCAATGTTATTCATGCGTTGCTGGATCAAAGAATGATCGATCTTGTCGAAGGATTTAGAAAAATCTGTGTAGATTGCGTCGACCTGAAAACCTCGACCAACAACTGGATATACATCCTGTAAAAAAGTCACTAAATTGCTTAGAGTGAAGCGCTTCTGAAAAAATCCATGTTGTTGCCAGACCAACTTAGAATTCACATGGTTGAATAGCTTAATCACTTTAGAGAAATTCGATAGCATGGAAATTGGCCTATAATTTGCAATTCTGTCAGGTTCCCCAGACTTATGTATGTATATTAATACATGACCAAGGGTCAGGAAATGTGATTGTAAAGAAACGTTAAATCTATACTGTAAACGTTTGGCAAAGACGGTGTCACAATCCCTAATGGTAAACGCACGTATGTTGTCGCCACCAGCGCAAGCAACTAAAACGTCATCAAAATCTAACAAGCCCACCGCGATCATATCATATTATTATTAAATACATCAACAACGGTATTTTCTATTTTTGGATTTTCGTGTACCGTTCAGAATAAATAATCTTAAATACTGACGCGTTCCATTTGAAAATCCGATAAGTTATCAAATTTCGTTATTGTTCTAAATCAAGTTTTACGAAGCTTTTCAAATGCCAGATTATCTCATTGATCCCGCGGTCTTTATCCCCATTTCAGCCATTATTTAACTATAGATTCAAATATGAAATTGTAATTTAAAACTGAATGCCGTCCGTGATTTCTATTGTTTCGAGAATATGCTCGTATTATAATTATACACGAAGCGGAACTTCGTAATTTTCTTGGTTTAATTATATTTGCATTCCAATTCTACCATCCTAAATTGAAATATCGGTCTGTGTATTTTATTTTATTATAGCTGAGTTTTCTTAAGTAAAATTAAATTATTTTTACGTCGTGATCTTTTACTGGGAGTATATTGAATTGTTAATAATTTATTTGCAAAATTCGAGAGACTTTATTGAAGTAGGTATATGGAATGAAATAGATAATTCAAGTTTTTATAAAGTCAGATTACTCTTAATCGGCCAAGAGCCAAGAGTTATTGAATTTTTAATTTATTATAAACAACCCACTTTACACTTACATTTTTTCTCACTTCTTCACTGACATAGCTACTTTCATAAGTTTAGTTTCAGTTGATTGCTCACGCAAGGTCACTCTGAAGATGCGCGCAGGATTATCAGGGAAACGTTAGTTAGTATAAATTTGACGCAAGATTTATTCAGAAGCAGTGCAATATTCTTAGTACTTATTTGATGACTTATTGTAAACCATCATTCTTTCCAATCTTACAAAAACCATAACAAAATTAAAAGTTTAACCAAAACTAACTACGTTTTAGAAGACTGTGTATTTCCGATAAGCTCAGATATAAAATTATTAGATATAAATTGCTTTTAGTTAAAAAATATTTTTTTATAAATATCAGCTAGCCTGATGCATCTAAATTTTTAAAAGAATTATTATGGGAAGGAAACCTTATACAAAAATTATTTGTAAAAGAATGTGTTTGGCGCACAGATCTACTCTACTAAAAATTATTTGTTATTCAATACGCTTAACTAGTGAATGAATATTATAACCAAGAAGGTTATGAAGAGCTTATAGTTAATACAAAATGTAAAGCAATTATTTGACTTTGTTTTATACTCTTATGATCAGATCATTGCCATAATTTTTCTGCGTTCTGGCTTATTAAAAATGGTGAGCATAGTTGTGTTTTAATATAGCTAGGTTATTGACATACATTTTCTCTAATAATTCTTTTTTAACATAATACGTAAAATTCCAGCAAAACAAGGATGCAAGAATTAGTGTACATTGCACGTAGTCCTTAAATTAACTTGTAGGAAGCCTACTTTCTGCATATTGTCATAAAATAGAACTACTTTGGAGTGTGCCTGCTTGTCGCTGTTTTATATGAAACTCTAAATTTTCACTCGACTACAACCTATGTTGAAAGGATTTTAATATAAGGCGGTAAATTTTAAAGTGCAATTTTGTTTTCCATACAAGTCAACTATTTGTAGGTTACACTGTAAACAATAATGACATAATTGTATCTGGGTGACATTATTTAAATATTTACTGCAATTATCCGAGAAACTGTCTTAGTTTTCTTTTACGTTGAACTGTAATGCAGGATTATTATGTAATGATGTTGGTAGATGTGCATATAATTCATTATTTGATTTTATCTTTACGTAAAATTTTACTACCGTTCGCATAAAGTCTTTGTTAGGATTTATCGAAAATAAAACTGCTTTCTTGGCCATATAATTCAGATTTTATGAAATGTAGTAAAGCTGCTTTCACATAAAAATCAACTACACTCCGCAGTTGTTTGTGAAAATGTACATAAAAAATGTAACGATAAAAAACAGGTCCTTACAGTTGTAACGGAAATTTATACAGATTTTATTGCACACTTATTTATTATATTACGGATTTCTTGTATTTTTTGAAATGTTTTTCGAATATATGCGAGAGGACATTTTTAGTTCCGCGAGCTGGAAGTTAAAGCTCGGGGGACATTTTTTTTAATTCCGCGGGATGGTAAGAATGGAAGTTAGTGCTCATGATATTTTTAGTCGTGCGTTCTGTGACCATTATTAGTATAAATATAAATGCTCTTATTCGGGTTATTAATTCTCGAACTATCGTCGGTCAAGCCGTCAGGAAGAAAAGTATAGACATGAAGAACACCGCGCCGTTATATATTTCCTGACTAACTAAGGTGAGGGCTATTGAATTGACCACTTTGGAAGAACAAACAAATCGTAGAAACTGCTGGAGTATCCGATACAACCATTTGTAAAATTCTGCTTGATTATCATGTCATGAGAAAGGTTAGTGCAAGATGAGTGCCACCGCAATAAATAACAGCGCGTCGAGTGCCCTCGTGCGGTTTTAATCTCTGTAGTGAAGATAAGGATGGTGTGCTGGTCCGGATTGTCACTGGAGATGAAACGTGGGTTCCATTATGAACCTGAGTGGAAGCAGGACTCAATGCAATTGCACAAAAAGGAACAGCAAGAAATTTAACGTTACACAGTCAGCTAGAAATCTCATGAGCATCTGTTGAGATTCAGAAGGAATCCTATTGATTGATTATATAGATAAAGGTTTCTATAACTGGAGAATACTACGCTTGAATCTTACGACAGCTAAAAGAAGAGGAATATTTGATAAGTTGCTCAATGATGCTCCAGTACAATTGCGGTGGGTGCATTGATTTATTTAAAATATCAATGCATTACATTATAAATCACCGACCTCGCCCCGACCAATTACGCGCTCTACAGAATGGAAAAATTAATCTGTCGATACCAGTTGACATGATATTCTATGTAGATTGCTTTTGCAAAACACAGTAAAATTCTTAAGAGCGCGAAGTAAGTTTTATATAGGTATAGTTAATATACCAAATTAACAAATATTTTTGAAATCATTTAATAAATACAAACCTGAAGAAAGTGGAAATTATAAAATAAACTGTAAACTTTTTATAATAAAAAAAAACTGATTGGACAAATATTCCACATTAGTGATTGTCGATCCGCTCTTTTATAAATATAATTTGTTCAAATACTAAGTTTTGACAACCTAGTCATGCAAAAAAACTCACTGGATTTCCTTTGCTACGCAGATTGACCGTGTTAACCTAAATTGATCATTTGTTGGTAAAATTCAAATTAAATACATTTTCCGTTATTGTTAACATTTTTGACTATATATATTATTTAAATATTTTCTTCCTTTCTTATACTGCTGGATAAATAGAATGATCGACATGAAAATTAGTTCTCTCAAATCAATGTGGTGATTTTCATTTTTTAAAACTAAACCTCTACAAAATCACAGTTTGTGGAAATTTGGGCGAGCATACCTGCAATCTATTTAAATAAATACCAGCAGCAGAATCCTATTCCTTTTGATAATTTTTTTTACGATTATAGTTTAATCTGCTTAGATATCCCCAACCGGAACTTGGGATTAATTAGGATTCAGTTTTTGAAAAGCAATAGCAATAAAGAATTAAGTAAGGCCAATTTTTCTCATGTGTACTCGAGATGCTGCCAATAAAATGAGTGTTCTTGAATATCGTAAGGGCATTGCTATTAAGTGCTCGATTCATATTATGCTATTACATACGTTTTTCAACTTACACATAAAAATCTAAAGTATGCTAAGTACGTAGAAGAAGTAAGTAAGAATTTAATATTTATTTTTCGAAGTTAATAGATGATTTATGAAGTAACGCGTCCTTAGTACGAAGATAAGTTTACAGACCTTTTTCTGTATACCCCGTATCACATCTAAAACTAAACAATTATCAAACTTTTCGCCCCATTTGATCTTAGTAATTATAGTGAAAGGTCGGTCAATGATTTTTTACGATAAAAATGCAAAACGTCAAAGTATTTCTATAATATAACAAAATTAAATGATTAGTACTTGGCATTCAAAAGTTCATGGATCATCTTTTATACTTTTCTAAATCATAGTTTAACAATAACCCTACTACTTGAATTGCAGCAGTAGGTAACGATTGAATCTCATAAGTTTGCCTACATAATTCCCGACTTAAATATGCATTTATTATAAAACAATTCCTCGTTATGTCAAGCTTCACGCAAAACTTATTATTGCTTTTAAATGACCTCTTAAACTGTAAGACCCTTTATAGGAGAAGCTATTATTCGAATATTCAATTTGCTGCTTTTCTGTTTTTAACCCATTTAAATAATTAAATGGGAATCTTTCAATTAAATTCTGTCGCAATAAGTAATTGTATCACGAATCTCTGTACTAAAATAGACTTTTGAGAAAATAATAAATGTAAAACTTTAATTTTGTGAAGTGGGCTTTTGCTGATGTTGATTTTAATATAAAATTACTTTTTGCCAACAACAGTGACAGCGATATAACATTTATTAAACTTACAAGCATGTTTGCAATGAACAAAAAATACATAAAATCAATAACAAGGGTCTCAAAAATATGTAGCTGAGTTCTTACGTTCGTAGTTCAAAGAAACGTCGTGCTACATACAGGGTCCGATATCAGTTATCCACAAAATGGGCTGATTTTATTGTCAATCTTATCTAAATAGTTATAAACTCATTTGTGTCTTCTGATTTTTTAAACTATATGAGTATTGCAAATATTACAATGACCTAGTTGTTTGCCGAGTAATAATTTTTAATTTAAAGATTTACTACTCATAGGTCATTTATTATTTGAAAATTCAGTTTATTATTCATAAATAATTTGGAATTGATATTAAAGTTAGTAAATGTTTTTCGTCCGCATTGTGGAGTAATCAGTAATGGACAGAGGTGGGTCGTGCTGCTAAAAACTAGAGTAGCTGTAGAATATTGAATTTGAATGTTCAAACAAGAATAGCCACTAAAAGTGTGTACACCAAAATATGGGTCCATGAAAAAATGCGATGTTGGTAAGAAAGGAAATGTACCTGAAGAAAGCGAATAAGCCGAAACGTAGCAAAGACATGAAATAAAAAATATTTCAAACAAAGATTTATTAAAATAGAACCTTAGGAATTATAAAGAAATAGAATCTAATAAATCGTTCTGAATTTCTTCAAACATTCGTTTAAAATTTGTAGATTTTTCTAAATATTCAGCAAGTGTTTTAACTAATTTGGCCGTAAAACACGAAAAATTCTGTGGTAATGTATATGGTCTATGTCTCTCGTAGATTGATTCTGGACGTGTTTCGGAGGTCTTTCAATTATAATTTGGCTAAGCTATATAATGAAATTGATCCTGATTTTAAAGCCTTCCCTAATTTAAAATTTAAGAGACTTCTATTCAAAAAATTGTTTGCTGAGCAGGTTACTATCATTGATTATAATGCTTTGTGATCGCGATTATTATATTAGTTTAGGAAGCAGTTTAATTTTATAATTATAGCAAAGACACATTGTGTACATTAATCTTCTATGATTATAGTCTAATTTATTGTCCGTGAACTATTATTATTGAATACCTTGTGTGTTTGTGGTTTCTGATTCTGTTTGTTAGTACAGCAGTTTTTTTTTTTATATTTTTTAGTAATTTTTTATGCGTATATTACTAGGTCCTAGGCTAGAAAATCAGCTTTACTGAGCTCGAACCTTTTGGCATTTTTTTTAAATAAACTTGCATCTTTTTTGGAAATAGGATTGTAACTTTTTTAAGGATAAGATTGTATCTCTTTTAAAATAAGATTCTATCTTTTTAGCTATATATTTTTTCGTGCTCAAATTATGCTAACAAATTTGGCTAGTGAAAGATCATCTTGTGAAATATTGAAACATAGATTCTTGATGTTTTTTATTTTTGTCCTTATGTGGTTCATATCGGTGACCCCAAGCTGCCCCCATGCTTTTCCACCTGCAAACAATAAAGGCAAGCAACCACGAGCGTTCTCTTTGTCACAACCACATTTTTAATTATTTATCAAATAAGAAACATTTTCCATGACACGTTTTTCTATAAGTACATCTCGTTTGGGTTTAGTTGATATATTATATAACATGGAGTTCTTAAAGGAATATTAGAACTTTGATTAGTTTTCTTGCAGTTAAGTCAGGCTCATTTATTTTTTTGTAGATAATCTATAATATTTCTTTTTAGAGGGGATTTTATTAGTACTTATTTTATCCTGTAGACCTAGTGACACAGAGTTTTATCTAGGGTTGTACCAATTTGAAGTTTTAACTCCAAAATTTCCAAAGATATGTCCTTTGCAATAAATCTTCGTTCTGATCCGGTATGTATGTGAATAAGTCACCCATACCAGCAAACATACTTAGCAAATAAAATCAGTACTCAGTGCGAGTACCTACGATATATCTAGAATGAATTTGGGTTTTCCTCGATTGATTGCTTGTAAGTGTAAGAGTTATCTTTCCTTTCGGGTAAAAATTTGTAAAAGTGTGGTGAAACACATACTAGTATATTATAATAAACTCGTCAAAATTTTTAAACGTTTTTTTTTACTAAATTAAAAAGTTTAATATAGAATTTCATCAAGTCAATGTCAATACTATCAACGAATATTGTTCCCCATATTTTTTTATTATAGAGCCTGATACTTGTGTCATTAATTTTACTTTTCGTTGTTAACATTCCATTTACTAAGCAGTCACAACTTTTCGCTATTCTTATTTCTTATCTTAATACATGGCACGGCACGTTGGCCATAATCAAATAAGAGCAGCTGCGAATTCGGGAAAGTTGGAAAGATGCAAGTCTCAAGCAGACGATATGCGCAAACTTAAAACTAGTAGAAAGTTTTCCAGAGACGGTGTCAGCTTGTTTGCAACAACAACTGATTTACATATAAAATTCAGTCAATATCTGGATAAGTTGATTATGTAAACCAGTGAAATTTGCATATTTATTGTATTAAAAAAATACAATAGGATCAATACAGGCTTACCTATTTCTATGCACTAATAAATCAGTATAGATTACAATTGAATGAATTCAATTGCAAATATTATTGATTATTAGTTCATTGTTTTGGAATGATTACAATTTCAACTATTATAATATGACTTGAAAGAATTATTGTTATTACTATACAGGGTGTCCCAAAACATACCGATAAACTTTAAGGGGTGATAGGGGACATCAAAACCAACATTTTTTGTCTAGAAAATATTCGATGTTGGCCATTTGCTTCATCATACCAAATGTGGCTGTTTCTACTATTAAAATAACCATCTCGTGTGAAACATGCCGTATTAGAAAATACGATTTCCCCTGAAATCAGATTTCTTGCGACCCATTTCGTTCATCCCACTGGATGAGGATAATTTTGAGATTTTCAGCTTGTGCGTGATGCACATGGTAAGAATAGAGCAGTTGCTCATGAATGACACGGTGTATCGTCGAATTGGAGGGTCCCATATGGTGTGGAGTTGCGCGACTACTATTATTATTATTTTTGTGTTCCAGTCAAAATCATTTTACTGAATCGAAGATGTCGCATCGTTCGGCATCACCTAGTTCCAGTGCAGAAAGATAATTATATTTCAAAATATGTATATTGTTATTACGAATTTTTTGAAACTGCTGAATTCTATGGATTTTCACACTATATTATCTTTATTTGAAGTTCTAGGTTTTGTTACACCCCGTATTTCCGTAATTGGAAGATGAAATAATAAATTTTTTCGCCTGCCTGCACTTAAACAGAGTTTTACCGCCCGCTTAGCACACGCTTATTTTAATTTTTTTTCATAGATGGCGCTACTGTTAGATTTCCAATAATAACGTTAACATCAATAGTTTTCACTCACTTAACTTAATGTGCATTCCATCTAGAGGATAAGTTGACAATTGAGAAAGTTTACTTAGGTAGTCGTCTGCCATTCCGCTAAACTCATTTAGTTATATAAAATTGTCCATTATTAATTCGTAATTACTTTTTAATTATTATTGTAGTACCGAAATATACCTAAGATTCTAAAATCAAATTTCTATAGCGTACACGCTCAGATAATAATTTGACAGTTTCTTTCGACATTTAAAATACTCAACACTGACATGTGAGCCTGTCACATATGTTTATCTGATCTGAGTTTGTCAAAGGATAACGCCTATTATCATGTACGTCAAAAAATACTCCCATTAATCACTGTCAACAACTGTCAGTTCATAACAGTAATAATTAATTATTAAAATAAAGTTCTTTTGGTTTAATATTGTAGTTCCAATTTATGAAGAGGCAGGTGAAAAACATTTGTAAGCACCACTGGCGGTAAAGCTGCTGCAACCCTTCGCTGTATAGCTGCCCTCGCTCGCTTCGCTTACCCGTGCGTCTATACAGCGGCGGGCTGCAACGAATGCTTTACCGCCCTTGATACTTAATATACTATAGAATATCAGCATTTGAAGTTTTTAAATTTCTAATACTATCATCAATAACTACATTAGCCAACGGTAATGTAGATAAAGTTAAAATAATTGACAATATTTCGAAAATTACATATTTTCAAAATAGACAACTACAAAGTTCCACTCGTTTTCAAAACAACATGGAAAATACGTTTTTCTACGATTGTCTTTAAATGCCTTTATTATATGTTCAATCATAAGTTGAAAATGTCGTACATTGTAATGCTTGTTTTCACCATAGCAACGCCGAAAATATAAATAAATCAAATATTTCGCCAATTTCGAATGTTTCAAAGCTATTTATATAATGAAAAATAGTGACAGTGACTCGTGAATATAGTTTAACACCAGTTTATTTAACTCATCGTATTTAGGCTTACGCCAACCGGGCGGGTATAGATAAGTTTCGAAAAACAAATCTTTTCCTAAAAATTATTATGTTTAATTTATTCAAAAGCACACTATTGAAGCATCCTGTATAAAATATGATCACATATCACATAAGATTAAAGAACTTAATTGGCTAAAGATATCTGAAAGACGAGAACTCAGTTTTTGCTCTTTATTATTTAAAATTATTAAAATAAAAATACCGAAAGTACTGTTTGATAAGCTGAGCCCGCGTTCATCCATTCACAGCGTTAATGTAAGATCAACAAATCTGCTACATATACCTAGGCATAGAACAACCATGTTTAACAAATGTTTTACTTACAACGCGGTAAAGTTGTATAACTCTTGCATTTCTCAACATGTACAATCCAGTTTAAACTCATTCAGAATAAAAATAAGAAATATGTGGTTGAGCAAATGTCAGTAGCCTTTCAGGCTATTAAATAATATATAATATTTCATTTATGTGTGTGTTTTGTCTTATATCCTAAGATTGGCTATATATGTATTTATACATTATTAATGTTAATAATGATGATTTTTATCACATTTATATATTTTCTCTTTTATAATCATAATAATGCTAATTTATATCTTTTTTTCTCCTTTGCAGCATATTGTCTCGTTGTTGTATTCTTGTTGTTAATCGAAACAAATTAAAGTACCTAAGTAGTGTAGAAGTGAATTGTCATATCTGTGTAATTTGCAAATTATGTTAAGTGCTTGGAGTAGCATATTGCTAAACTTCGCCTTGTTTGTAAATTTCTTCCAAATAAAGACGATTTATTATTATTATTAAAACAGTCGTAGAAAAAGTATAGTGTAAAACTCGCATGAAATGACAATTTCTTACTCGTGTGATTTGCAGCACTTGCCTGCGGCTCATGCTGCAAACGATCATACTCGTAGGAAAAAACTGACTTCTCGAATGTTTTTTTAACTTATTATAAAGGTTTGCTTATATGAAAAGTTTATGTTTAGATATTATCGGGCTAAACAAAGTCCATTTAAATCTTTAAATACGTTATCACTGCCGAACATAGGTTTAGGACAATATACATAAATTACTCTAAAATTTTAGGAAAATTAAGTAGTGTTCTGAGTCAACAAAGAATGACTCTGCAATCTAAAATAACCTAATTACTTTCTTTTGGATATTTATTTTCTGTCTATATAATTTTTGAAAATTTCGGTGAATCTCCAATAAATTCTGCCTTCGTTCAATTATTTATGTTCCAGTGGACTTTACTACTCGTATATTCAAAACAGTGCTTTTTTAGCCTTTAGGTAGACACTTTATATTCATCATTTAAGATTTACTAGTTGTATGCAGTTAAAGATCAAGAATGTGAAGCCCAGCATTATTCTTTTACACAAGTGTGTGCATTTGGTACGCAATTAATTATTAAATTAACCAGAAAGTAATATGCGAGTATAGAAAAAGTAACGAATCGTATTTAGTTTGCCATAATATAATAAACAGTAAGTAATTTTTTTTCAGATATGAAAGGCATTAAGTGAAAAATGATTTGCACTTTTCACTTAATACACATAAAAAAGTCATAATAACTCTATTCAGAGAAAGGAGTTTTTTTTATAATTTCTTGATTCGAACTAACTATTCAGAAAAAAGTTAAGCTATAATTGACAATACATAATTCATCAAACTGACACACAAGAAAATGTGTTTCGCTATTGAATAATAAAGTTCGCTGGGGAAAACTTTTGCACACTTTTGATTGATTTTACTTGAGAAAATCTAAAATTTTTCAGACTTCATCAAGAACAGCGGCGTTTTCAATAGCAAAGTTAGTGATTCGTTATAACATTATGTCGTGGCATTAAAAATTATAATAGGAATCCATTGTGGAAATTATTTTTACTTTCTAAATAATGGGGGGAGTGCTAGATGAAACCTTTATGTCATAAGAAACGAAGTTTATGTGAAAGCAGTCATGGATTAGCTGACAGGTATAGTGTCCATAATAATTATTAAAATCTTGAGAATGGAAAAACATATCCAGTAACCTAAAGTAAACTAAAAAAGTTTTTAAAATTCCACTTTTCTCATCTGTTAATTTTGAAAATCAATAATTATTATTAATGAATTGCTTGTTACCTAATGTAACAAGACTTTAAGTTTTGTTGGAAATTTGTTTAACACTACCATGCTTTCACCAGACGGGCCGTTTCGTTGATCCACAACTCATCAGTGGTGATCAGCAGGCAGTGTGAACCAAATTTCCAACATTTACGAAGAGCTTATACTAGCACGAGAGATGAAATAATACAACAAGACGTTTTTGGCGATATCTAGTGTGAGCAGGTGTTTTTTTGTCTCTAAATTATATTTTCAATCATTCTAAAATATATTATTAAAACCAAATCCTATTATCCAATTGGGAATCATGGGATATCTTGTTGTTGCATGTTTTTATACAATTTTAAATTACAAAAAAAAATTAATTGTATGAACTTTTATGTTTTGTAGCTACTAGAAGCTTGAAATTAATGGATTTTGAATTTGAAACGTTCTAAAAAATTTAATAAAATATTATTATTGTAGAAGTCAAAAAATGACATTCGGAACTCATAGTTTCATATCTTAATATAGTTATCATGAAAATTAACACAACTAGCTAAAAGTAATATTCATGCTTTTGTAAATTACACACTTTTTTTTTGAAACGCTTTGTATAGTGTTCATAATTAAAAAAATTATTTTGAGAAAAAAAAACATTATCATTAAAAAAACCTTTTGCCTGGTTTTTCAAAATGTATTGGAAGAAATTGGTATTAAAAGTATTCAATTTTGTTTTGAAAGTTTGTAGGAGTTTTAAATTTGTCCTAAGTATCAGAGTACGAATAGAGGAAATTTTCATTTCAATTTTATTTAAAAATATACAGGGTGTCCGGAAAAAGGAGGTCAATCTGTTAACCACAGATTCCTTGTGCAAAAATAATATGAGTTTTAAGATGTAATTTTTCATTTTAGCCCTCCATGTTCGATATACAGGGCGTCAAAGTTGAAAATTTAAAACCAATATTTTTAAATAATCCTAGTATTTATTGAGATATTGGATTCAAATTTAGTGTGTTGCTTCAGTATAAAGAGCTACTTCTTTCCAAAAAAACAACACAAAAAACAATGTCTTAATAGCCAAAATACGGGATGTTCAGTACCTATTGACCCCCCAAGTTTTTAATACGTACGCCAATGACTTTTAAACTAAATATTTATAGGTTACTATGTATTTGTGATTATTTTTTAAATCTTATAAAATTTGGATAAAATCATTTGTTTTTGAGATATTTGGAAAAGTATTGGCTCTTGTTTGATGCCTCGGCGGCTCTGGCTAATCTTATAATATTGAAATATCAAGCAACTCTGGTGTTACCTTGGATACCTACTTAAGCAATGTTTTATTGTTGTCAAATTAATTGCCACAATTTGACAGTAGTTTAAGGTTTAAAAGTTAAAATATTTTTAATTATCGGTAATTTTATAAGTAAACACAACGAAAATGGATCGTAGACGAAACAGTTTTACGAGTATATGTTTTTCGAAAATGACGGATATGATTTTAATCATGGGTAAGATTTAAAGACATTTGATTGATTATAATCAGTTAAATTGTATTTTTGTTTATTTGCTAGGAAACTCTAACGCTAGTTTAGCCGCTAGGCGGTACGCATAAAAGACTTTAGGTTGAAGCCTCATATTTTTCAAAGACTAAGATTTTCTTTACTAAAAAGAGCTCGCATATGCATTGAAAAAATGGGGGGTATATCGAGCAATTTCTTTAGACTGGTAGTTTCTCTAATGTTTATTTAGTTACTTTTTCATGTTTTTAAAATAATATGTTTAAATAATTAATATTTGACTATGATGCTTCAAATTAAGTTAAAAATAATAAAGAATTTCGTGTTCGTAGTGTTTAGTTTTATTACCTTTTCGAAAACTGTATCTAATTTGATGCACGGTAATGGTAATTTGAGTTAAATATGCTTGATTTAGTAGTGAAAATACCGTGAGCCGCGTAGACAACAAGAGCCAATACTTTTCAAAATATCTCAAAAACAAATGATTTTATCCAAATTTTATAAGAGTTAAAAAGTAATCAAAAATACATAGTAACCTATAAATACTTAGTTTAAAAGTCATTAGCGTACGTAATAAAAACTTGGGGGGTCAATAGGTATTGAATATCCCGTATTTTGGCTATTCAGACATTGTTTTTTGGAAAGAAGTAGCTCTTTATGCTGAAGCAACACACTAAATTTGAATCCAATATCTCAATAAATACTAGAATTATTTAAATATATTGGTTTTAAATTTTCAACTTTGACGCCCTGTATATCGAAAATGGAGGGCTAAAATGAAAAATGACATCCTAAAACTCATTACTTTTGCCCAAGGAATCTGTGGTTAGCGGATTGACCTCCTTTTTCCGGACACCCTGTATATTAAAATATTTAATGTTAACCCTTGTGTCAAAATAAATATTATTTTGTTAATTCTGAAAAAAATCCCTTATTAGTCCTCAACTTTCATTTTGCTGATGTCTGGAAAAAGTTCCTTGCCAAGTTTTTTGTGCACATCAGTGTCTTTTTTGCGTCTAGCTAGCTAGACGGTAGTAATTTGTTAGGATGGGCTGCGTGCATGGCTGTGTTTTTGCATGGAAAATAAAAACTATTCTTGTTTAACGAAAAATGTCTTTCAGGATCATATGTTTTTCGGGAATATAATTTGTTATTCTGTTATGTACAATACACCCGAGTTAAAAAGTATAGAAATGTTTATAAAATGTATAGATCGAATTATTTTACAGTCAAGAATTGTGTGATAGTGTGTTAACTATTCTGACCGTTAAAATTTATTTGGTAATATAAAAACTTTTCTTCCAAACACACATTCAAATGTAGAATTTGATTTGAATTAAATGCTCAACAAAGTTTTAGGTAATTCAACAAGGAGAACGTCTCAAAAATCTTTAACAAATTGAATTGTTTACTGAAATCAATCAGTTTGCCCCTCCTGGAAATATTTCTGCCGGCGCTCAGGGTTTCTATGTAAAATTTCACAACCATTCTCATTCAAATACAAGCAATTCTCAATTCACCCTCATTGTCCAATGATATTTTGATGGACTAAGCTGTCGCACGCATGGGCATTTTTTGGTTGGACGACCATGACTGCTATACCAGAAAAGAATTACCTCAGTACGCTGGAAAATTGTTTAAACCGATATCAACGGCTCCAAAAGATCGCTCAACATTTCTGGTTAAAGTTGACCATGGAATAATTTACAGAACTTCAGAGGCGATCTAAATAGAGGATAGCAAATATTTCGTAAAATAAGACAGTCTGCCACTATTAAAGTGGAATATGGGAAACACTACGAAACTGTTTCCAGAAAAAATGGCTTAGTGAGAGTAGCATCTGTTTTGATGAAAATGAAGATTTTCTTTCGTCCAGTATCCAGATTAGTTGCGTTTCCATTTGAAAATAGTGATAAAAAGACTAACGAGAGAATAATGACTTATATAATATGAGAAGAATTTTATAATTAATATGTAAATTAGTAAAAAATTAATGAATTTTCAAGGTGGCTGACATGTTAATGTTAACTTTGAAATGGAATAAAACAAAGATGAATTTTTTAAATTGACATGAAACTTACTTTATTCGAAGGATAATTTTCTGGCATTATAATTTAAATATGACTTCTGGCCTATGACTGCCACGGCTGGCTCGGACGTAGTCTAATCTGGAGGTCCAATTTTCGATTACTTTTTTTAACATTTATTGCCGTATATCGGCAATAACGCGGCGAATGTTGTCCTCCAAGTGGTCAATCGACGATTATGTTGACCGTAACATGTACGTAGTGCGCGATACGTATTTCGAACAGAACCAAGATTTTCAAATAAATTTGCACAATTGCACATTCATGTTGAAATGCCAAACCAAACTCTCATAAATGACTTGACAACTGAAAAATTGACCGCCAGTGAAAAAAGTGTTGCCAACTTAAAATTATATTATGCCTCTATAAAAACCACCTTATATATTGACTTCGTTTTTAATAACATGTACCTCTAAAATACTAAAAACAAATATACGTAATAATTAAAAACCCATATAATATGTTGGATTAATTGAGAATTTTCAAGAATGCAATAATGGTTTGATTGTGAACTGACTACTTCCAGAAATTATACAAATTAGTGTATCTATAACTCTTCTCTGCCCAAAAATAGTGAGCTTCACACAGAAGGAAGAACACAATCTCTTTAAACGCTAATAATAATAAAAAAATTGAACTAGGCTTTTCACCGTAAAATGTATATACTCGTATGTAAACATCCATCGTTTTATTTTAACATTATATCTCTCAATTCAGAGCACTTCTATATGGAGGTATATTGCCTGACAAGCCAATCCTTATTGAGATTCTGCTTTGTTTACTCCAGCAACTATATTATACTATTATAGATTACAATGATCAATAGAGGGCTGCCATTAATTCAATACAATCTCGACGTTCTACACCACAAAACCGATTTCGCACTAGAAGTCCTCCTCCAAATAATTCGATTCGATAGGAAAGATAATAGCGAATTAATCAAGTAGGATGGACGTGGCAGACCATCAGTTGATTAAAAGTATGTAGTAGTAGTTCGAAATATTTTCCCAGGAAGAAGCCTGTTTTAAATCAAAAGATATAAAGTTCAAACTTAATTGGATTTTTCATTATACGTTTATCGATGCTATTGGAAATGGTATGGAAAATAAAAATCATGTTATGCATTAACTCACTAATATAGTAAACGGGCAGTTATAGTTTTAATGTAGGTGATTTGACTGAAATATCATCCAACAAACTACTTTATATGAGTAGGTAATTAATAGTTTTTATTTGTATAACTAGTTCAAAAAATTTATATTTCTCGCCGGGTGTATGAAATTTGCAGGTCGAGACAACTTTTAGTGTTTGTTTCAAATTTTATTGAAGAGTATATACAAGAAACATTGCTCAGTCTGTGTTTCCGAGGATTACCAGTGGCCTATTAGGTGATCGCTATTCTCATAAAAAAACAACAAACTAGAAAAAATTTAGTTGATGTGTTAAATATAAGTGAACAAGCGAAGAAATATTAATTTAATATGATACTCTAAATGTAATTAAATGGTAAATTGAAGATTAATGAAATTTCAATCACCTCGTTAAATGGTTTTCCTGCAACGACTATATTTCAATTGCACAAAAATAAACAAACAGTTGGAATGAGGTATTAAAACGTATCAATATTTACCTTGTATCGATAGGTACAATAAATAGACGGAAGTGCTATTCATATTATTTATTACAATGAAATTGAATTTTCAAATACCATTGACCAAACTTATCCCGTATATAGTTGAGACCGATTAATCTGGGATTGCAATCATTGATCCCCAGTTTGGCAAATGTCATGACCAGGAATATTTATGTACATGTATCTATAATAATTATTATTACACGATAATATGCTATTTCTGCATCACGAGATATAAAGTTTAGACGCGAAGTATAATTTTTTCTTATACGGCAACGTTTATTATCTGATTTCGGGATGATTTTCTTGTGGAATGAGGTTAAAGCCACTACACTGTATATTTTGATTCATAAAAACCCGAGCCACCAAAAATGTTAATAATAAATTTTTTCCAAATTGAAACACCTCTCTATATTATAATTTATAATTTTGAAGATTTTTTACAGGGTGTCCCGAAATTAATTTAAAATAATTTAAGGGGACGTTCTACAAGCATATGAGCATATATATTGAAAAATGCTTCATTTTTTGTATATTTCTGACGATTGATTTTTAGTAATATTTTCCAAACGCGTCTCGATATCAAAATGAGAAGTTATTCTGTCAACGCTTAATACGAATTACCACCCTGTTTCTTCTATTATCGTAGCCGTATACGAGGGTTGCCTTTATATTTCGGGACTGTTGCTGAGTTAATCCACGTCGAAAGTTGTAAAAAATAATCGCACGGAAATGTTCAAGATTTAATTCGATTTTTGGTCCGAGATGAATCTTTTGAGTTACGGTAAACAGCACAAATAGCGCTCGTATGTCAAAACCTTCTGAGTACATATAACCTCAAAAATGTCCAAATTTACGATAGAGCTGTCAGTTGCCAGATTTCAACACCAGGGTTGCCAAATCCCGAAACATAAAAGGCAACCCTCGTAATAATATTGGAGACGTTCCATAGAAATTTTCAAAGTCTCTTATCTTGAAAACGGCTTCTTCTAGCGTTATGAAACAAGTGAAAATCTTTTATGTACAAAAGTCTCAAATTTACTATTATTTTTAGAAAAAGTAGAAAAAGCTCACAAAAAAAAAGTTGGGACAAAATTTGTTCTAACCCCCCAGCCTAACCCATCCCTGACATTTTCCCAACCATGGGATATCATATTTTTTAATAATCCTACAAAGATACGTAAGTATGCCAAATTTCATTTTGATATCGAGACGCGTTTCGGAAATATTACTAAAAACCCATCGTCAGGAATTTACAAGCAATTCTGAAAAACGAAGCATTTTTCGATATATGAAAAAAAAATCTTATTTTCTCTTGTAGAATGTTCCCTTAAATTATTTTATGTTAATTTCGGGACACCCTCTATATTTCGTTAAAAAAAAGTTAAGGGTTGCGACCCTTGGTATTTTTATTGCTGTCAAAGACACGAATATTGGTGATAAAAAATAAATATTTCTTTTCTTTTTTTAATGAATGAAATTTTAATTATGCATCTCCCACAAAGACTTAGTAATGAATAAAATAGGTGTCTTAACACTTTGATGTTATTCTTGCAAAATAATCCATTTCGTACGAGGAGTGTAGATGATATGAATGAAACACGTCTACTCCACAAAATTACGCATATAATTCAATTTAAATTCAGAATTTTACTCATTTACCTTTTTAAAATTGTTAATTCAATTAGATCCTATTAATGTAGCCCAAATGATGTTCCCTTTATTAATTTTGGTTTACGTTAATCCCAGTATGTCAATGTCAACCTTCAAATAAGAAACTTCTTAAATATCATAAAGAAAGTTATTTCTACAATCGCATGGTGATAATAATACAGTTATAAACATTTCCTAATTTCTAAGTAATTTCTTGAAATTAACGCATGAATATGCGTAAAAAGAAAAAGAAAAAATCATATGTGGATATGAATGTATAATTTCGATGTCATTTTTACATTTTTGTTGAATATGTTTAATTCTTATATAAAAAATCTTTCCACAATGTGGTAAGTAACAGGTATAATTAAACTTAATGTAGTATTTATCAAAACAATTTCAAATTCTTTTCAGACGTATTAATTAATCAGACAAATAATGTCCAATACAGATAGTTTTTAAACTATGGAACACCACTGATGATGAGGTTTATGACCTCGAAACATGTATGGAGCTGGCTGTTAAATTGAATTATATGCGTAATTTTGTGGAGTAGACGTGTGTCATTCATATTTCATGTTATTCATTTACATAGTATTCATTTTTTCCACTAGATATGTGTCTTGGCCATTATTTACTTTTGACATTTAAGCACTCTCATTATGCCCTACTTTTCACATTATTGGAAAAGTTTTCCAAATAACTCTTCCAAACCATCCGTACGGTTATACCTAGATATACCTACTTACTATGTGATTGGAGATTTAATGTGAGAAGTTGTCGCATTCCATAAACAAACAAGAAAGGTATCTTTGCTTTCGACTAAATGAAAACTACCGTTTTCCTAGCAAACTTAGAACCTTTGGACATACTCGAAACTACTTCCTTTAGTTTCTTAAGCTGATATTACCTGAAAAATACGTTTTAAATTTGATTTTATAGGAATATATGAATGTCAACCATCCAAGTACGTACTATCTGAAATTGAGTTCCGTGATTGAAAAAAGACATTTAATATACTGTTTCGCAAATGTTCTCGATTTATTCTTCTAGTTGACTAGCAAATTTTACATAACCTTTTAAAGAATATGATGTGGGATATTGATTTCATTTTTGATATTAATCTATTTTTATAAATAAATCAAAACGAAATAATTTGAACCTGAAAGTTTGTACAATAAAATTGCAATAATTGTCGCTAATAAATTTCTCAAGAGTTCTTTTAAGCGCACTTTAGTTGTTTATAATATAACAAGCGGCCCATAGACTCAGTTGCAGTCTGCAACTGGTATACTGGTTGTTTTTTGAAATTGTTGTTAAGAGGGGCGTTTGAATACAATCGTTTGCAGACCTATTTTTGCGCATGGTAGACTCCACTAATACGTATCTGGTAACAAAAATTTTGATAGGGAGTTAAATAAATATTGGATAGTTAGTTCAAAAACAGAGTTAGAAAATCATCATATTTCGCTTTGCAGGCGTAATTTTGCGCATGGTAGTCGCCACTAAGACGTATCTGCTAGCAAAAATTTTCATAGGGTTTTAAAGACAAAAGATGGGATTAGGTAATGAAGTATTTTCAAGCGGAAAGATTAAATAGTTAACTCATAAATTGAGTTCAAACATGGGTAACTTTTTCAAATTTACAGATATATTTTTGTGGATGGAAATCTCCACTAATACGTATCTGGTAGCAAATATTTTAATAGGGTTTTAAAGACTAAGGTTTGGATTAGGTACTAAGGTATTTTGAGGCTACAACAATAAATAATTACTTAATAAATTGAGTTTAAAATCCGCAACGTTTTCCTCATTTTGTGCTATGATTCTAATATTTAATAATGATAATATTACTTTATTACCTAATTTATATATTTAACAATCACTTGTAATTAAAATTGTACGTGAAAACTTTCTGTATTAGACAATATCCATATATAAAAAAAACCTTAAATTTCCCTTCAAATATCCGCCATTTTCTTATAATTTTTTTATAAATTTAATATCCAGCGTAGTTGGGACAGCATTGAAGAGATGGCGCTGTTTATACACAGTGACACAAAAATCTAATGGTTTTGTCGTACTTATATTATTAATATAGGTATAGTTGTATGTGGTGTGTGTTATAAGTATATGCGTGTGTACTAGGAGTAGGGATTATTAACTTTAGCCCTGTACAGTAATATCAAAGAATAAACATCTATGGTAATATTAGGTATGTAGGTATACCTACTGTTAGAGGATAAATATAATAAGGAACAAAGTAGTTACGAGTAGTTTGTTACGTTAGTTTATTGGAAATAATACAATTATAATAATTATTAAAATTCTGTTTCGTTACGCAGGTCATATATTTTTGATTATATTATAACTAGTCGGGAAAGTTTTGGGGTGACACAACTGATTTTTTATGATCTATAGAGAGATTACAAGAACTCCCGACTGGTAGTTATTATAAAATTATAAGATACCCTTAGTGAGGGTTTAAATAGCGTTTCAAATTTCACCAGTTAGGTAGTTGGAACGTATATACAGGGTTATGCACGCCATACTAGACGGAATACTGTGGCTAAACTATTGAATTTCCTTAAAGTTTTATTCATGGGTTCGATAAAAATTATTTAGGGCTACATTTTAAAAATATTGTGAGTCTATACAGGGTGTCCCAAATATTCAGCATTCTATCATATTGAGATAAGAATACCTCATATTTCCTAAGAATGATGTCAGAATTCTCCAAAAGTTAGTGAAAAAGAGGTTTTTATTAAAAATGTCCGTTGATACCCGTTTAGACGCCTAAGTTCGCAATTTAATTCAGCAGTGTATGGCTAACGAATGTTTCTATTTAGGGAAATATCTATGTCACCTTTCACTCCAATGGCTAAAAGCGCTTTCGCGATATCTTTAAAAAACCTATGCTAAGCCGCCATCTTTTAAAAACTATAACTTCTTTCGGAAGCAATTTCGCATTAGAAGTTTGGCGTTGAATTGCCATGAAATCTGCTCTAGAATTTGTGGCTTTCGCTTGGTCCATTAGTTTCTGGACACATTGTATACTATTAGGAAAGACACTCTTTGATGCATGAAATAAGCGTCTCATGGTTTTGAAACTGACAAACTAAAACAACAGGGCTAACCTAATACATTTTGAAAAACACTGCAAGCATACAGGGCGGTCCAAAGAAGAGATAAGTATGTATTATCATAGTTCTGTTTTTTTTAAATAGAACACCCTGTATTGGAGTATTTTAATAGTCCCTCAAAAATAACTGGGATTCGTTTTAAGGTGTCATTTACCTATGTTTTACGGTTTTCACAAAAATCATCAATTTGTGAAAATATTTAAAAATCTTGACTATTTATCGTAAATAAAACCAGTTTTTTTACATTCATCCTTTTTATGTATAATAGTATATAACTATAACTAGTCTAAGCGAAGATAAGCGTCAAACGTATAGGAATACCAGCACAAAAAAGAAAGTGAAAATAATTTACGCAAAATAGAAATATGACATTTTGTGCCACTATGTATTAGTTTTTGGCGACACCTATTGAGGAGAAGAATGTATTAAAATATTCTATAAAATTACTCTAAGTTAAGAAATGAATAATTTGAAATGCAATGAGATTCACTAGCGCCACCATCGGACATTTTTGTAAGTAACCATTTCGGATTCCCCTCTTAAATGCAGACGCACAGAACTATCAAATTATACAAAGTAGTTTAACTGTCTCCAGAATCTCGTGGTAAACTGACAATTAACCACGTGTTACTAAAGGCGCTAACAGACTATTATAACGTCACGTGAGGTCATGTGTTAGTTATCACATTGGCAAAATATCACGCAAGTTATCACGCCTTCGGCTATATAATACCGCAGCTCAATTTTATTACATAATTTGACTGACTGACCGAGTGTTTTAAATTGTGTGATCGCTTGTCCAAAATTATCGATTTTAACTAAGCCCGAGGGACATGCATAGTCCCTAAGTTTTAAAATTTTGAAAATCCAATAATTTTGCTGCAATCAAGTGATCTTTAAAACGAAATTTTGCTTAAAATAGTGCAATATATTTCATTTGCATGAATAACAGCTGAAATGAAAAAATTTCAACCAGTAGAGAGAAAATGCATGGAAATTCAAGTGTTTCAAATTTTTCAATTCAATTCAACCACTTGCTCCGCTAATAATAACTGAATCCATCGAATCTTCGTCAATAATTTTGTCTAAACATTCTTTGAAGAATCCTGGTGTTCACTTTAGACAATCTAATCAAGAATTGCCGTTCGTTTTGTTGGTCGGGGAAAAAGCTGAGAATTTAAAAAAATTTGCAGCCAGCTTTAAAAAAAGACTAAAAGCATTCACAAATTTCTCCATCGAATGATGATGATTAGACGTGTCTGTAGTTTCGTCCGCTTCCAAAATAATAACATTTGCACATTGGATTTATTTTAATATTTCCTGCTTGTAAATTTCCAACATTGACTCTAACAAGTTGTTCAGAATAGTTTTTGAGACAACTTAGAACACTTGTGAATCTTTCATATGTGTTGCAAGCTTGTCGTCTAATTCAGCAGCGAAGTTGATTAAGCCCATATAAATGTCTGGACTTTCCGACGTCGATGTCTTATCATGGCCTCGTAACGCCAATTCAAAGGCTCCGGCGAAAAGTATGACAATTTTTTTCCACATCTTCATTGTGCTTACTTTTATGTCGCGTTCCTATATCCACTTTGTGTAGATCACTAAAATCCATGAATGCATATTTATGTGGGAAACGGAATTTTCGTATTCGTTTGCCTTCTCTGCGATGTGTCTTAAATCATTCACCCCTTGTTTACTCCACGCACTGATATTTTTCTTGAAAATTAACCACATAAAACAAAATAATTTATTTGTTACCGAACATCCACACATCTACTCGTATTTTTAATAGATATTCTGGTTGGATACCCTATTGTATACGTTGGGGTTTCAATTGTGGAAGTGTAGTTAATTTGAAGATCAGTCTCGACGTGGTAATGTTTGCACTTCACCTGCAGAAAGAATGAAGGTTTGGCTGTTTGAGCGAACGGAAGGAACGTTTGACATCATCTCATCATAGTGTAACGGCGGGGTAAGGAAAACATAAAATAATGCACTTAATGGTGAATGACACTTATTTCTTTGCATTTATCTAAGCGGTTGGATGGGCATGTGCCCTTGTATCCTATAGAACCAGCCGCCACTGCACAGAAGAGTCATTTAGCACGTTGAGAAAAGTTTTTGAACCTTCTCACTCTTTTAGTGATAATGAAAATGTTGCTGATGTGTCGTCCTAGTTAATGAACATTTTAATAAAATAACGGTTTGCTCAGGCACCATATGTCAGCACTATATGAGTTATCACTTTATTTAGAACACCCGCCAACAGCTTTAGTCCCTTGAATATGAATATGTACCATGTTAAGAAAGGCGCTTTCTAAAGTCTTCTCCATATATTGATATTAATGTATTTCGCATAACCATAACAATTTTCGGATACGTTATATCACTGTATGCATCAATAATTAGTATTGAACGAATCTCTTTAGAAATTATACACAACTCCGTAACTTGATAATGTACATGTCAGAAAGTTTGTGATGTTCAGAGAACTCGCGGGTGTGAAATTTCAAGAATAGCTATGTAAATTACAATTATGTAGGTATAAGTTTTGATTATGTTACTTATACTAATTATATGTATGTTTGTGAATATAAGGATTAAAGTTTTTAATATCATTTTACCTTTCCTAGTTTAGATTATAGTATAGCAAATTAATCCTTATATTATTTATTCAACATGACATCAACTTTGTTGTTCCTATATTGGTTGTTATATTTTTACGTTAAAATAGCATCGATCAATAGATTACATTAATAAAAATAATAATCATAAATACAAATATTGTACATTGACAAGTCAAATGATCCGTACACGCAACCACGGTTGTAAATAAAGGTAAAAACAAAGAACAAATAAATACAGAATAAAATAAAACTATAGATAAAAACAACACATCTAAAATCAATCAATAAAATAAAAACAAACAAAATGACATAACTATAATCACAGGCGAGCATCAGTAATAACTATATAGTTTATAATAGATCAGAACGCGTTATTGATATCACATGACATTCCTGCAGCGTATAGAATGTCCCTAATATCCACAAGTCTTTTCATTTGTTTTTCTTTCCGACTGACATTCCTTGAAGCTGCACGGCAGCATATTATAAAAATAAATCTCGGAGTATTGTGGTGACTTTTATATGCTTCATAGTTAGGACACACACCCATTGCGATATCTATAGATATAAGTTGACAATTAATAAGATAAATACCGTATTTGCAATCGCAGAATACACAAGGGCAAAGTAAACACTAAGAACTGATGTAATCTAATATGGCGCTTCAATGTATATACCAAATGAGTCCATCCATGTGATTTTGCCATTTCAGTGGTGAATCAACAGTACGCCAGCAGCCGAAGACCAATCAAGTAAAATATTATTGAATTATACATTATAGGTTAGAGGTGAATGATACATATTGAACTGGATAGCAACTGTTTTTTGATGATTTATTATTTATTTATTTTTAAAGCACCAGTTGTCAAAATCTTGCAGAACCACACTAATCTTACTCTGAAGTTTATCACGATCCCGGGGATATGCAACCGTAGATCATTTACAAATAATACAAACAAAAGAGGCCGCAACACACTACCCTGTGGTGTGCCAATATTAATATCTTCGAAAGGGGATGTCTGCGACTCAATTTTCGCAGCAAACGTTCTCCCAGAATGTATCCCGTTATTAATTTGACCACGTATTTATTAAGTTAAATAACTTCTCCACCAGATAGACTTTGTTGACAATGTGGAAAGCGCTGGACAAATCAAACAGGAGTACCACAACAAGATCCAGAACTTCTCAACAACTGCATGGCAGTAATTCAGGAAGCCAGTGATTTTCTAGTGATTTTTTCAAATACTTTAGATATTACATTAAGTATTGATATGGGCCTATAAATTTCGACTTCATCGGCACTACCTCTCTTTAAAATGACTTCCTTGAGTTCTGAAGGAGAAATTACAGAAACAACAGAGAAATTCATAAGATTGCTTAGAAGGGGGTAAATGCAGCTTTACAACTCTTGAGTACCAAAACGGGAAACTCATCCTGACCAGTCGATATGATTTTTCTGAAACTCTCGATAACATCTAGCACATCTTCCTCGGAAACAGGGCCAAAAAACATACTGCGCGGATTCAGTGGATCCGTCGCACATGAGGCTGAGAGATTCAATTCAAAATGATGTTTCAATTTAGAAACTGCAACGCTAGCATTATCTTCAGAAAAAAACTGAGGCAATTTTATCTCCAGTTTTAAACTCGACCTTCTACTTTATGTTATTAATTTTATGTACCTGCCCATCATTCCCTGTAACTATGACGCCTGTACGCAGTTACACAATAGTTTCTTCGATTCCTATTTACTCAATAGAAATTATGAAAAAATATCATACTAAGTCAGTATTAATTGAATTTGTCCGAACAACGGGGGTGGTGCTATATCTTAAAATATCAAGTGTCGAGATTTTAGTTCCACTTGTTCTTGATAATTTGATGTACAATAATATTCTCAAATCAGTCTATAATTATAGGATAGCGTCGAATGTGTTTGCTGCTTGATGTAATTTAAGATTGTCACCAATGAAGTAGAAATTTCATCTTACTTATAGGGAAGCTGTATGATGTTAATTACCCCTTTCCTGTTATAATCGGCATGACGGTCTTGGCTTGCTACTAAAATTAACACTTCAACTCATCACATAAACCCATGTCTCACTCATAAAGAGCAGTCGAGGTAGGTCATTTACTTGAAGCTAGATTAAGCTGTCACAAGGAAATAGGCCTGAAAACCTACGGAAAAAAATTGAATACATTTGTGCAGTTCTTTACCAAATTGCAGTGGGATTTCCCGTTTTAGTTCGTTGAAAAAAAAATAGCTATTTTTCCGTCAACGATGTTCTGTACTTAAATACTACGTTTAATCTCGCTAAAAAGGTTTGTATCAAAAAATTTGATATCGACTGTGTAGAAAAAAAAAGGAAATTGTACTTTTCTTTGCTTTTAAAAAAATGTGATAATGCGTAGATACAAAGAACGGAGTTTTCAGATTGTAGAGAGTATATAAGGTAGCCTGCTACAAAGGAAATCGGAAAATTTAGAAGTAAAGGAAACATCAAACAGAAGCATGGGGAATGTTCGCGTAGGTTTATTCAGGACATATAAAATATTTTCGTGTAGCTTAGTTTTATTAAGGAAATATCCGTAAGAAAATTATTTTAACATATACACCAGGTTATTCAATATAAATATCTGACTCAAATGAATGAAATGAAAAGTAATAATATTACAAGTACAATAAAACAAATGTTCTACTTCAATCTAAATTGCTACAACGCTAGCATAATCTTCAGAAAAAACTGAAGCAATTTAGGTCATATTGTTTATTGTCAGAGTCGCGAAGCGCAATATCAAAAGTACCAACCCTTCCCTCCCGAATCCTCCCGACGCACTTAATTGCTTTAAATGTAAATAATGTAATGTTAAATAACACAGGGGCTTCCAAAATTAGTGAAAATTAACACCACAAATTTTACCTCCAAATATATGAACAAATCTATCCCACCAAATAGTAAATGACCTATGGGAAAGTATGGTATATCATAATTCAGTTTTTCTACGACTGTCTTTAAATGCCTATTTTATATGTTCAATCATGATTTGAAAATGTAGTACATTGTAATGCTGTTTTTCATTTACCCGTACGGATAAAATTTCCTTGTAATGACAAAAGTAGCGGCGGGCATGAAAAATCACCATAGCAACGCCGAAAATACAAACACCAAAGTGACAGTTTTGGTATTTATAATTAATAATAATTATTATTAAGTATTTCGCTAATTTCAAAACACATAAACAGTGATAGTGAATATAGTTTAACACCACCTAGTCAATTTAATACTTCTAATTTATCGTATTTAGGCTTATACGTTAACAGGGGTAAGTTTCGAAAAACAAATATTTTCTAAAGACTATGTTAAATATATTCAAAAGCATTAAAACAGTCGTAGAAAAAGTATAGTGTGAATCTCACATGAAATGACCATTTCCTACTCGTATGATTTGCAGCACTCGCCTGCGGCTCATGCTGCAAACGATCATACTCGTAGGAAATATATGTAATTTCATGTTCGTTGCACAATATACTATTACATTATTACATAGGCAGCAGGGAAACATTACTAATGACCTTTTGGCTACCTACAACTCGATATATATTTGCTACATAGGACAGTGAGAATTTCATGCATTTTCAGGATACGAAGCATTAAATAGAAAAAAATCGGTTATGTCGCCCCAAAACTTTCACGACAAGATACAATATAATCAAAAATGTCTGACCTGCGCAACGAAATAAAATTTTAATAATTATTTTTATTATTTCCAATACACTAACCGACCAAACTAACTACTTTATTCAAAAATTTGAAATAAAAAAAAATTGAAATACCTAGGAGTCCGCATGCAAAGGCCGCACTCTACCACTGACGACACCGACGCGTGTACCAATAAGTTCTATAAGATATATAAATACCAACTATCTAACTGGTGAAATTTTAAACGCTATTTTCTCGAGAACTATGAAGGTAAATTTAATTAGCTATTGATATAAGCAGCTTAAAAAGTGCTTTCAAATGATGTATCACTCGACCATTAAGCACTGCTATTTAAGAATTTGGGGCTTGTGTCCACCACTATCACAGGGTTAAAGCGATTTCAACCAAAAACAATTGGGTTCATCCTAGGACTTCCCCAAACTCATATGTTAAAATTTAGCTCAATTGGTGTAAGCGTTTAGGGGCTATCGTGGAAGAATACTTATAGACACACAACACATCCACACAGACAAACAAACTTCCATCTGGAAATGGTCTTAATGGTCTCAGGGAACTTCAAAATGGTTATACCCCTCTTTATTCGAAATTTTTTAACGCGTTCACAATACTTTCCCTATAATCGGTCGGGAAAGAAAAATGGACAGCAGGATATTTACATCTTTATACCAGCGAGTAATATTAATAATTATTGTTGTCTAATTCTTCTAATATTTCTATTAAATTACTGGATATTTATGTAAAAATACAAAGAAGTTAGGCTATAGAGAGTACCTATGTTAAAACGAAATAGATTTGCGAACTAGTAAATATAGGACAGATAGAATATCAGTATGAATTTTGCTATTTTAATCGGAAAAGAAAAAAACGGAAAATGCTCAAGAATAGTACGTATACCAAACCAATCCAGGAAAACTCAGGGTTGAAGGATCAAATCCAAATCCCCCTTATAATTTCTTTTCGTTCTAAGCACTAACGAATCAAATTGCAAATTTTGTTGTTGCGTCTGGTCAAAATTGATTACAGTGGAATTTGTGTCCGGAAATATAATAAATGAAAATAAAATTTCTATTTTTATTTATATATTTATATTTTTACGACTGGTGTTACCTATACATTGGATTTGTGCGGCCTCTGTATGGTGGGATATGCATTACTATATATATGTATGTAGATGGTATATGTTGACATATATCTACTGTTGTATATCTCACTGTGCAGTCCGATATTGTAGATGGGCAACGCCTATGGTACTTTGACGAGCTCATAATAGGAGCGAAATGATTTCGACAGTATCTGTCGACCCATACCTTGATCTAGTACTACTGAATTAGGCTGAGACCCTGCTAAATTAAACAAGTCCCTTGTGTTGGTAATACCCAGTAATTTTGTCCGCTATGCCACGAAATTATGTTCATTTAGTCAAAATATTTAATGGAATTTAATCTATAGGAGTTATTATTAATCCTCTATTATCGTCCCTTCACGTTTACCTTCTCAACAAGACAGAGTAGAATTCATGTCGAACGTATATTCCACATCTGTTGAAACAATAAGCTGCAGACTCGTTGCACAAAGTGGCAAATGACAGTACCAAAGTAGAACCAATGGTATTGTAACCAAGTTTCTAAAATGCCCGTCTATTGTCGCAATATAATTAAAAATAGTAAAATAAAATAGAGCGACGTTTCGCAGCTAGGTTTGCTAGATACATTTTTTTATCATTGTTAGTCGATCTTTTTTGTGAACTTATTAGTCTTTTCATGAGGCTTATACACTTATAAGAAAAAAACAGCTTGAAAAAGCGACAATAAAGCGGCGAAAATCGCTCTATTTTGATTTAGTGTTTTTCTGAACATTCTTCTTGAAACATTTGCCGTATTGTTTTTACAGTTCTCATGTATACATGGTGAATATGCCTAATTTAAACTTTTATATGTATGCTATGAAATTTATTTGGAGAGTAACTATGTGCATCTCTAAAATATTACTTCCCTTCATTAATATAGCACCACACCTAGGGTTATATTAAGTCTTAGTTACCACTATATACATATTATTATGTGTCGTAGGATTAAAACTAAGCATGTCACCTATGTTATTAATACCATAATATACTGCCCTGTATGATAAACCATAATAATTTACTGTCGCATATAATTACATGAATTATGTGCTGCCATCTTAATTTTTAATTACGGGTGTCTAAGGAACTCTGGTACATTGTACATAATGATGAATAAGTTCGTACCCTTGTGATTTTAATTTTTTCAAGAGGCAATAATCTTGATTGACTGTTTCACAATTTACTGCCATATTTATATTCCAGTATCTCTTAATAAATGTACAGAATCTATCAGAGACCTAGTGTATCAAAGAGTTTTGGTATAAAACATCTTCAGACATTTATTATCTAACAATAATATCGTTTTTCTACGACTGTCTTTAAATGCCTTAATTATATGTTTTTAGCTCTCCATATCATATATGTAATATATGTATATGGAGACTATTAGTTTCAAATTTTTTTTTTTTTTTTAATTTTACAGGAAATACTTGTTTTTGGTCATTTTAGAAATAAATAAGTAGTTTTAAAAAAATCTCTGTCTGTCCTTCTGTCTGTCTGTATGCACGAAAACGCAAAAACCAGTTAACAGATTTTAACCAAATTTGGTACAAAAATACTATAGGACATGGCAAGGAGTTGATTAGATTTTGGGAAACATTGAGCGAGGCAAGGGGTTTAAAAGAGGTTCAAAAATTAAAAAAAATCATAGTTCTTAAACTTATCCGAAATACTGCATAATTTTTTACGCATTTTATTGAATATAACCTAAAATATTGAACATAAAATATTAGACCACATTGTTCGAAAATAGTGTAAAATGGGGTAAAAAATATTTAAAAAAACGTATTTCTTAAACATAGCAAAAATATTAACTAGTTATTTATAGTTTTGATGTCATAAATAACTTACTTTCATAGGCGTGCGTAAATAGTGAAAAAGGGGTCAAAACATAAGAAATATATATTTATTTATATTTTTGTGATACAATATAAGCTAAAAAATATTCCATAAAAGAGTTGCTACATGCAGGCGTTCGAAAATAGTCTAAAAAAGGGCCAAAAACAAAAAAAAATATATAGCTTTGATATAAGAAAAACCTACAAAATGCAGCATAAAATTTGTATTTACATAGTTGTTCGCAAATAGTAGAAAAGGGGATAAAATAAAAAAAATATTTAAAATGTAAAAAATTTTAAATTTAAGTTGGCTAATTATATATAGCTTTGCAACATGCAGCATAACAATTTTGTTTACATAGGCCTTCGTAAATAGTAGAAAAGGAGGCAAAATAAATTTTATTATAAAAAAAATCAACTATTTCCAACTTGGCGTAGAAGATCTGAAATATAAAATATGTACATATAAATAGTGCCTCCAAAGAGAAGAAAAAGAAACAAAACCCGACACTTAAAAAAATAGCTGATCTAAAACAAAAAAATATATATAAATTTTAGATAAATGACAAAAAGGTCAAAAAATTATTACTTTTATACTCAAATATGGAGAGCTATTCGTGCCTCGAGGGCAACAGTTTATTTTTGCAAAGAGGACTAAAATGCTGGTTTTACATACACAAGGAATTTTGTTTAATTTAGCAGGGCCCCAGTCTAATTCAATAAAACCAGACCGAGGCATGGGTCGACAGAAACTGACGAATTCGTTTCGCTCTTGTTATGAGCTCGTCAGAGTACCATAGTCGTTGCCCATCTACAAATATCAGCCTGCATTTAAGCACAATAGGATACACAACAGTAGACACATGTAAACACGTATCATCTACATGTACATAAAATTCCTTGTGTATGTAAAACCAGCATTTTAGTCCGCTTTGCCATTAAGTTATTTTTCATTTATTATACTTACGGACATGAAATCCTTTTAATTTTTCATTATTTGGCATTAAACATCGACGGCAGAACGCTTGGAGACCACCGTCCGAGCATTGCTGAAACCCAAATATTTGGGAGATGCTGGCAGAAGGAGAAAATGGTCTTCTGCTAGCGTTTTGTGTTCATACTATTTTTATTTATATTTATTTCTATTTATACGACTGGTTTTACCTATACATTGAGTTTGTTCGGCCTCTGCATGGTATAGGATATGCATTACTATGTACATGTAGATGATACGTATTTACATGTGTCTACTGTTGTGTATCCTATTGTGCTTAAATGCAGGCTGATATTTATAGATGGGCAACGACTATGGTACTCTGACGATCTCATAACAAGAGGGAAACGAATTCGTCAGTATCTTTCGACCCATGCTTCGGCCTGGTTCTATTGAATTAGAATGGGGCCCTGCTAAATTAAACAAAATTCCTTGTGTATGTAAAACCAGAATTTTAGTGCGCTTTGCCATTAAGGAATTAATTATTTCTGTGAATGCAATAAAACAGAAAACGTCACCTCCATGAGGTGATGTTTTCATGGATAATTTCTTTAATTTTCTAAACATTTATTTCAAATTTAACAAATCCGTTATAGACAGCTTAACGAGAACAAATTTTCTTAACCCATACCATAATGTAACGTATGAAATTGTGTAAGTTTTGTGTAGAAAGACATTTATGTGTTTTTCATGTTGTTTATTTTTTCAAATCATCATAATAATTATTCTAATGTAGTTTTAAAATGTGCAAATGTGATTTCTGCATATAGTTGTATTCGACTGATTATGAAGTAGCCTTTGGAACATGTCTCTGAGTTTGTCGCAATTGAGTCTTAAATAATAATAAAAAAACATTGTTATGTATGCACTACTATGTGTATGTAGATGGTACGTATTTACATCTACTGTTGTGCTGAAATGCAGGCCGAAATTGTAGATGGGCAACCACTATAGTACTCTGACGAGCTCACAATAAGGGCGAAACGACACATGCCTCGGTCTGGTTCTACTGAATTAGGCTGAGAACCTGCTAAATTAAACAAAATCCCTTGTGTAGGTAACACCAGTAATTTTGTCCGCTATGCGAAGAAATGATTTTTTCTACGACTGTCTTTAAATGCCTTTATTATATGTTCAATCATGATTTGAAAATGTAGTACATTGTAATGCTGTTTTTCATTTACCCGTGCGTAATAATATTTCGCACTAGTTGCCTAGCAAACTAGTGCGAAATATTATTACGCACGGGTAAATAAAAAACAGCATTACCCTCCTGGTAATGACAAAAGTAGCGGCGGGCATGACAAATCACCATAGCAACGCCGAAAATACAAACACCAAATTGACAGTTATATTTATAATTCATAATAATTATAATTAAGTATTTCGCTAATTTCAAAACACATAAACAGTGATAGTGAATATAGTTTAATACCACCTAGTCAATTTAATATTTCTAATTTATCCTATTTAGGCGTATACGTTAACAGGGGTAAATTTCGAAAAACAAATATTTTCCTAAAAATTATGTTAAATTTATTCAAAAGCATTAAAACAGTCGTAGAAAAAGTATAGTGTGAAACTCACATGAAATGACTATTTCCTACTCGTATGATTTGCAGCATGAGCCGCAGGCGAGTGCTGCAAACGATCATACTCGTAGGAGATATATGTTATTTCATGTTCGTTGCACAATATACTATGTCATTGTTATGTAAAAAACGTTTTTTTTTTGCTTGCTTTATTTGTAAAACTTCAAAGTTCATGCTATTTACAACATTATCAATATTACTTACTAATTTATAATACTAAAACCAACTAGGTGTGCATTATGATGAAGTTAGTTACTAATTATTTATATATTATCACCCATCCTTTATTAATTTAACTTTCATGTAATTTAATATGTATGTATGTAATACGGTGTCGGAATTTATATTTTACCAAAGCTTTTTACGAGTGCTTGATTACAGTAATATCAAAGGCAGATTCCCCTAGTTCCAATCAATGATCCAATTCAAAACGACCATGTATCACATCATAAAAACTACAATGCGGGAGTTTCCACGTAAATCTCCTTTGTCATTTCCTATTTTCTCCCAAACCTTATTCGATCTGGAAATTGACTAATTTGTCTAAGTTGGCTGCCATCGCTGACGGCGTGTGCTGATGTACGAATTGAGTTTTGATTAATTTTCAATTTGATTTTTTCGCTTTTTCTCCCTCTGCACGTGATTAAGTGAAACTGTTTCTAGTATTTTTTAAAAGGGTTTCTAATCACTATTGATAAATGTAAATATATATAATAACGAGGTAAATACTTCAGGTATTTGAGATATCATTATTTTTTCTCTTGAATTTATTGGAACGTTAAGAATTCGCCCATATTTCCAACGGAGTTGTGCATTCTTATATTTGTTTTATAGGCCTCATCAGAGCTATCCTAAGATGTATGGTCAGTAGAGACACATCAGAGTATCGTTCCGTCGTCCACAGAATTTCGAAAGAATTTAAACTTTTGGTGTTACTCTACCTTCGCTAATTCCATTTATTATATTTTCTTCTGGTGAATTTTGTGAGATACATAGTTATAATAATGGTGGTAAAAGAGTACGTAACCTGATTTAAAATTATTTAGAAATTAAAGAGATTGTCTAAGTTCACAATGGACTGCAATCAAAGCAAACACAATACGTCATTTCCACAAAATATATTTGAAAAATACGTTTATAATGGGACATGTTTCGAGGGTATAAATGAGGTTAGGAAACAAACTATAGTCGTTGATAGCTAAGTCTGATGAATATGCTGGATTGAAAAGACAATTTGTTGCCTTTAGCTGTCGCCGTCGCAACGACCGATGCCGAGGGTAGGGGCTGGTGCGTTGTCATAGTGAAATAAGATTATATTGTTGGATGATGTTTATTACATCCTTCAAATGTTGCAATAACTCTGCGTAGTGTTGCCCAGCGATGTTTTTTGCTCTTTTAAATGTAAGAAATTTTCATAATTCATTTCTAGACCCATAACCTTATTCAGGAATAAAGTTGTTTATTTTGACTGGTGTTTAGTTTCAGGAGTATAATGGTGAAAGCATAACCTAGAATATAGATTCTCCATGCAAAATAGCAGTGGCTAACTCAGTGGTCTCACCTATCTCACTCGCTTTCACTCCGCGGTCCTCCACCACGATGTTAAGAGTTTATTTTATCATTTCAGCAACCTCAATTCTTAAAGAAGGTGCATTTTCATTGTTCGTGTGAATTTTCGTAATTTGCATATGATAGAGAGGAGTCTTTCAGTGTGGGATCCATTTCTTTTGGTTTGAAGTGGTGTTCGGCCTTAAAAGTATTTGATGTCCGCAAGCTGCTCCATTTTTCGCATTATCCCGAAAGCAACCGATCACGACGTGTGTACATTACTATTTGTTCCAACAAGAAAAATTCAAAATAAATTCTATACAAAATAAATTACGATGATCAAACCTCACTGCCTTCCCCTTGTATACGGCCCTGAGCAAAATTGACCGTTAGCTCTAAAGAATACGTTTTCTTGGTATAAAACATGCATGCAAGTATACAAAATTTCGTTAATTTATAATAAGCGGTTCCCAAAATATTGCCAAAAAAGTCAATTTAACTGGCCCCCTTTAAGGTAATGTAGCTCCTTAAGGGGTCATTCCCGGACACTTAAAATTACGTTTTATACGACAGGTTTCCGTTTGGCACACTCAAGGCGAAACACCTTGTATGTACGTTCGTTTATTAATTTAAATAACAGCGTTTTACAATTTCAAAATTCAATAGTGTCAAAAAAATAACATTTTGTGTCCAGGTGAACATTCCAAACACTAAAACAATTATTTCCATAAAATGATAAATGTTTGTCACAATGAATTTTAAAATTTAATTGATACATTTTTCATGTTAATTTTACTGACAGTGCATATCACAACTTCAGAACAATATGACACGAATGGTAGTGATTCGTGTTAATTGCTTTGTTACTATTGACGCTAAAAATAAAAAAAAATATTTTATAAAAAAAATAATGGAACACACTCGAGAATGTATGTTACGCTTTTGAGCAAAAAAAATATGGTGCATTTAATGCAACGTAGTGTGGTTTAAATTAGGTTAAAAGCTTTCATATTATATTATACTCTATACAACGCATAAGAATACTTCGCCGCCGAAGTTGCGCTTTTGTACGCATAAAACATAGTTATTTATATTATGAAATGAAACACTCTAGTTTTTATTTATACGTTTCTTCTATGTGTTTGATTACGTAGGGGCATGCCAATACGTATTTCAGTTGTAAAACAAATAATTCTGTGGAACGGTAGGTGCGCTGAGTTGCTATTAATTACTTTCTAATGTGAATCATTATATTTTACCTTATAGTAAAATTTGCAATTTTAGACAGAAAACTTCCACAGGCCAGTTAACTTCTGGATAAATCCTGCGTCAATTTTACACTAGCTAACGTTTAAAGCAGATAAAGTAAATAGAACACTGGTTATGAATACAAAAAATTGTCAATACAAAGCTAATAATATTTTTACATACCCAACGCCATCAACAGAAAGCTCAGTTACCAAAGTATATTGATTAAATGGTCGTCGATGCCAGAAGAGCTTCAGCCAAATATTATTCCACGAGACTCTACAATTCTTCGTTTCTATGGCCTTCCTAAGACTCATAAACTTTTTTCGAATGGTCTTCTTGTATGTTCTATTTAAAAGTGATTGTTGGAACAAACCAAAACATTGTTTGTATCTATTTCGAAACAGGATGAACAAGCTACGGAAATTCAATTAAAGAGAAGATGAAAACAAAACAAGAACATGACAAAATTTTGAACGTTATAACTAACGAGCATAAAAAACATAATAACAAACAAATAGATGTATACGAAATCATCACAATAATAATTGTTCTATATGCCCGCCAGTTTGGTTCAAACTCTGATTAATAATATACTTCTTGCGAAGCACACGTACGAAATTGTCTAGACTTAGATTAGCAAATGCATAGCGAAGACGAAATCCAAAAATTAAATAGTATACTGGATGTTCTCTTTCTTACCTTCGAAATGTTTTAAAATGAAAATGAGTCTAAAAATTTAGAATTGTATTTATGTTTTTACTAACGCACGGCTACCCTAAGACACTCTCATTGCGTAGCTATAGAGAATAGATCTCTACAGGCATTCTTCTGGGTATTTAATAATAGTAAGATTATTTGCAGTTCAGAAAATAAATTACAATACCGTACTTAATTTTATCTTAAACATAGAACTACAAAATGGTCTAGATGGCAGTAAGACTGATTTCAAAATCTAGGCCAGATGAAGAAAAACATAAGTAGTTAACTTATATTTTACCAAATATTAATAAAAAAAAAACACATATATCATTCAAGGACCTCGCTATCACATATAACAGAAAAAGAAACTATTAACAATATAACAATAGTATAAAAATAATCATACAAACCCAACAATAATAATGAAAACAAAAAACCAAAAATCCGAGCGGATTAAGTATAAGATAACGGCGTTTTTTTTAAAGGAAAAGATACTTAGGCATTTCAGGTTATCTGGTGTATTATTATAAATTTTGCAAATCTGGTATGAAAAAGACCGTTTGAAACCCGAAGTTGTATGTGCTGGGGGAGACAGAAGATTTCTAAATCTACTTATATTTATTTAACAAAATATATAAACTGTTCATAATTGTTTATGATCATTTTCAAAAAATTATACTCTGCTAATTACGGTCCTGAATCCAATTAACGAAATTTTGTACAAAAGCCATCTAATTGCCAAATCTGGGAAACATTTGCATAACTTTGCCACAACAGGTGTTCTACCGCACCATACCATATCACGGACTAAGTTCAGTTTCAGAATAATTAATCACTGCCTGGCAAACTTATGCTTTATAGTAATATTATTAAATGTTAGAATGAATTAACAGAATTTTAAATTATGATGGATACATTTGAACAGAGTTTCGCAAAATATACAGTTAAAATTTCTTGGTTTATTTTAAAGAAGATTAATGATGTAAATTTTATAATTAAAATTACCTTTTAAAAATACTCGCTGTTCAATATACAAAAATAATCGGGTAACTCTCTTTTTGAAAATGTAACACAACAAATCTGTTATAATTTATGTAGCACTATGGAACTGTTTTCTAAGCTGTCTTACAAATCTGGTTGTGAGAATTTCATGCAGTTTCAGGATACGAAGCATTGAATAGAAAAAAAATCGGTTGTGTCGTCCCAAAACTTTCCCGACAAGATATAATATAATCAAAAATATATGAGCTGCGTAACGAGACAGAATTCTAATAATAATAATTATTAAAATTGTATTATTTTCAATATTTCCAATAAACTGACAATCTAACTACTTTATTGAAAAATTAGAAATAAAAGAATATTGCCAGCTGGGATTCGAACCCAGAACCTTCCGCATGCGAAGCGCACGCTCTATCAATCACGCCAAAAACCCTTTATCAAATTAGTTCATTATATTCTAATAAGAGTTATAGGTTACAACTACCTAACCTGGGAAATTTTAAACGCAATTTTCTCGAGAATTATTGGAGGCAAATATCAAAAGTAACCTATCGCTGTAAAGCAGATAAAAAATTCTTTAAAATGATGTAACACTCAAGCCCTACTGTTATATGAAAATTGGGGGGTTGTGTCCACCCCTATCACACGGCTAAAGCGATCACAACCAATGGGTTAATCCTAGGACTCCCCCAAACTCATAAACCAAAATTGAGCTCAATTGGTTAAAGCGTTTAGGCGCTATCGTGGAAGAATACATACAGGGACAGACAGACAGACTTCCATCTGGAAATGGTCTTAATCGTCTCAGGGAACCTCAAAATGGTTATATCCATCTTTATCTCAATTTTTTAGCGCTTTCACAATACTTTCGTTCCCTGTGCGGCAAAGTAAAACTTAATTTGAGATGTATAAAACGACTTTAACTATTATTATTTAAAAAAATTAAAAATATAAGAAAAACTTGAGTTACCTACTAATTTTAACATTTAAAGCACCTGATACAACGAAAAATCAACGTATTTATAATTAAAAAAAAAACATTAACGGGATGTTTTGTAGCATTAACTTTGCGCCGATGCTCGAATTTATAACCATAATGCTTTGGCATTATCAATGTACAGGACTTAATATTAATGTTTAACAAACATTGATTTCAGTTAGGAACATCTAAAATAAAACCACTGATATCAATGACACAAATTATCTTAGTAGCGCTCGTTATATGGAATCCAATAGAACACGATGATCTGACAACAGAAACAAATTTGGGTAATAGCATGAAGCAACAAGCAACAGTTTCTTTTCTATTTGTCGCAAATTTAGCGGTAACCAGACTTGGGTAATAATAGGACGTAGGCATAATGTATATATGTACATTGGTGGAATCTATTTGAACAGTGACTTATAATGTATTATTTAATAAATGACCGTATTATAACTTTTTTCTGTGCCAACTTAATTTCACCAGCGTTAATACAACATTGCTGATGCTAATGACTTTCAGCAACATCGTGTGGGGAAAGCAAAATGTAAAAAATAGTTTGCTCATCAATCTCATGAGACACCACTAACGAATTCTAGGGTTTGGCTGTCAAACACTGACCGAGTATCGCTGGTGACTTGTGGATCGACAAAATGGCTATTTCTTTGTCTAAAACGTCAATGAGAAGTAGTGCCAATGACTTTCTATTAAAGCTCATTATTTAAAACTCTAAATATTACGAATTAATAATAAAAGTCAAAAAACTTATCTTTATTGACGTGTCAGGCACCAATTTGTCCCCGTCGTCAGAGGATAAAAATAAATATTTAATCTGTATTTTAAGTATATATTATTGTGAAAAGTTTTCGCATATAATATGATTTTTATCCTCTGACGACGGGAATTTACGTTTTTGTTTATATTAAATTTTATCCAACTTGTTTAATCATAAAAGACAAATTTACCTTATTTTATGAACGAACTTGCTTCTATTATTAATCCAACAGGATTATTTTGATTGCCTAATATTAGAATTATAAATAGTGGCGAAATACCCAAATAATGAGCTGTAATCTATTCGCGCCACAACAAATATATAGAAGGTAGTGACTTTCTATTATTGCAGTGTATCCACTCAATACGATTGAGCCCAACACTTCGAGTGTTTCGCTGACAATGTAGTATTTTCAAGAGAATTACAATATCAGTTAATTAATGTAATGATAGCAATGTGGAAACATAAACAGGAGACAGCAAACAAGATGCTATATTCAATACATGCGAAGCCAAACACAATATTCCTAATTAGGTAAGATACCTGTGTTACATTAGTAATAATTACTGTTTTAGTTAAATTAATATCATAATAAATATATCAAGTCATACAAGTTTTGTGAAACATATTAACATATCAATGATATTTTTGATTTATTTCCTGCAACGACATTTTATATCAGATGATATAAATATGTTATGAAGCCACACAAAACTTCGATTTTATTTATATTAGAGCTTGCCATTATTATCGTGTACCGCTGTTTGTTCTATTGGTTGGTTTAAAATTTAAAATGAAACTGTATACGTATCGCTAAAGGAAAAGCAATTTCTTGAAAATGCTAGAGATACCATCGAAAGAAGCAATATTTGACTGTTGCAATAAAGGCTAAATGTTGAGAAAAAAAAGTATTTTACTTAACGCAAAAAAATATGAATCTCATACCGAACTACATACATATCCATACAAGAAACAATAAAGCGATTAAAATAGCATATAGAAATTACGAAAGTGATTTATATTCTTTCGATGTTAGACCAATCTGTCCTCGCTATCGAAGCAAAACTACTCCACTGGCTAATACCGCGAATTACAAGCTCCAGTTTTCTATATAAATACTAAAATAAAAATTTAATTTAGCTTTGTCGCAACATACAACTACAATAAAAAACCAAATAAATCAGATGTAAAAAAATGAATTCACTAAATACATTGACATTTCTCAAAATAATTTGTCATTTTCAATAAATTTTTCCCTGTAAATTTTTCATATTAAATATTCTAATTTTAAAAGTGTTCTAAAAGCAAAATATCGAGTTGTGTGGGTGCCTGATGAGTATACATATTAGTACGAAATATTTGCATATAGGTAGTCTCTACTTGATATAGAAACTTGAAGACAAGAGTAAATACCTAAAGTAATTTCTTTAGTAAATTAAATTTATTAATATTTGATAACATAAATTATACATTAGGTACAGCATATGATATAATACATTACATACATACATCAACTATAATAAAACGTGTTGCTTCTTAATCACTCATTGAAGGGAAACGTTTTGAAAATAGTTCCCGAATCGTCACTTTTTTCATTAAAGTAAATTCATTAGAAAATAAAACAGATTTGTGTGTTATTCTTATGGAATCTACTCGTTTTAACAACATACCAACTTACAATGCTCGGCTGGCAGACTGTTTTTGAAAATTATCGCTATCCTACACCTTGTACTCATTATTCGCGCAATACCGTAATTAGTCCGACATCTATTTATACCCGATACACGCGCAGATGCTTAATTAAACATAAACTTAATTTCCCCGAGTTTATTTTATTTTTGCTAAAATAATTTGGTTGTTGAGAAAAATTCCATATTATTTATATTTCATACAATTCAGTCAAAATCTGGCATCAACCAAGAAAAATTACGAGAATCGCAGATTCCACACTTTATTTGAACAGTTTTATCTACTCATTATTGGCGTAATACCGAAATCAATCCATCAATCCGAATTCTATTTACTCACCCAACACAAGTGCATATACCTAATTAACCACAAACTTAAATTATCCAAGCTTTAGTTTCAATTTACTTTTACGAAAACTTTAGTTTCAATATACTTTTACGAAAATATTCTCGCCGATAAATAAATTTTGTATTTTATGTACTACCTTAAACTAAATCTGACAACGATGCATCAATCAGCTCTAATTATGAAATATGACAATTACGACAAGTGGCATTTTGAAAAGAAAATATAAAATATATAAAAATGTACTAGAATTCATACTAACATTGACTATACTATATTCTATTAATACCTAATATGCATTATTTCTACTTAACCAACATCTTACTTTACATTGTAAACATCTATTACCTAGGTAGGGCCGGGAGATGCCCACATGTGCAAGCGCGCATCGACGTGATTATGATATCGCAGTATCTAGTCGCGTGGATGGTGGTTGGATGGGTGGACGGTGCTCCCGGTCCAGTCTGTAGACTTGCCTATGCCAAGTAGTTACTGACTATATAGTCGTGGGTGCTGGCATCTGGCGGTTGATGACCGTGGTTCGGATTCCACGCTAAACTGTAGGTCCAAGAATTACAAAGATTACCCTGTATTACCCAAGTGTAGCGGCCAAAATAGAAAAGGAAGGAAGGAAGGAAGGATCTATTACCTAGGTTATGTATATAAAATAAATAAAAATGTCTGTATCCTAACTAACTTAAAAACCTCTTCACAAATTTTAACCAAATTGTGAAACATTGAGCGTATGCAAGTGGTGTAAAAAAGCTTCAAAAATTAAAAAATGCATAGTTCTTCTTAAACTTATAAAAAATATTTAATAATTATTTACAAATTTATTAGAATATTACGTCGAACATTTAAACATAAAAAAGTAGAACACATTGGCGTTCGAAAAGTGTGTCCAAAAGGATCAATAACTAAATAAAAACATATTTTCTACACTCTCTCAGAAATATTGACATGAAATGTATCATAAAAATTTGCTTACATAGGTTTACGTCAATAGTGAAAGAGAGGTGAAAATAAAATAAGGATATTTTGACTGTATTCGGCCTTTTAAGTAGTTGCATTTGGGTGTTAAAAAATACATGACAAAAAACTAATATCCCATAATAGGCCTCCGTGAGAAGTCTTAAAAAGCTCAGCTCAGAAAAATCTGTATCCAAGATAACTCAACAACAAAAATACTACACTTAGTAAAAACGAGGGCAAAAATTAAAAAAATATATAATTCCTAAACTTATTCGAAATATGGAGCAAATATTTATAGTTAACTATATAAAATCCAGCTAAAATTAAAAAAATATTTTATTTGAAAATATAGCTTGTCTTACGAGAAAGGTAAATAACAAAAAAAAATAACAAAAATATCTATTACTTTCACATTTAAATATGAGGGGAACTATTCGTGTCCGTTTAGTTTCTATTATAATTCAATGACTTAATCCGGAAAATAAAGAATTTATGTAATCAAATCTCTGTTCTGCTTTTCGTTAATAAATCAAAATAGAGTGGCTCTCACATGGTGTGTGCAGCCAACTGTTACTAGATCCTGATATATTAAACCTGAATTTTTCTTCTGTCGCATACGCATCGGCAAATAATGTTTTCTTTGTCTCCTTTGACTACGTCCCTATAGACTCTCGAAATAAATCAAAACAACACTTTTCTTTCTGTTTTACTCTTTATTGCATTGCGGTATACTGTGGAAATATCGCATATTTAATTTAAAAAGCTATTTTCATAATAGCGCATACTACGTCTGTGTTGAATTGGGAGTGTAGCTGAATATTATAGTTTTCCCTAAAATTTTTAAATTTATTCATCGTTATTGCGTCTCGTAATTGAAGTTTACATTTTCTTAACTTACAAAAAAAATAAAATCCAAGCCGAGGAACTTCGAATTGTTTTATAACAATACCCAAGTTATATACAAAATTAACTATTTTTGCTATCTGATGTTGTAGATATTTTTATTATGTCTGGTGCGTGGAAGCTTCAAGGTTAATATTTTTCTGTTTTAGAAATCTTTATGCAAACCTTTTTACAGTTAATAATTTATTCATCAACAATAAAATATTGCATTATTATGAAGACGAAAAAATAGGAAAATAATATTTCTTTAAATTGCGAAATAAAAATCTGTAAAACTCGAACAGTTCAATTTTGTAAAAGAATTGTTATTTTATTTTAGGTAAAAAACATCGCCAGGCAACGAAATGTTGACGCAGAAGGATTCTTTCTATGAGACAATGCTTCTGCGTCAAATTTACACGAGGTAACGTTTCAATGATCATTCTGTCAGCTTCTGCAGAGCAACTTTGCGTGAACGTACTTAAACTGAAACTGAACAATATTGCCCTATACATGCCTTATACAAATCGTATGGGAATTCCTAAGAGAACTAAGGGCCTTAGCGGACCTCAACAGGGTTAAACTAATGCAGATGCCGGGGCACTTAGGGATCGAAGAAAAGGAGTCAGCTGCAACTCAGTAGGACTACTCGCTGTGCCCTGAGAAATCACTTAATAAAATGGGACTGTACAACGGGGATCTACAATGGTGATTATGCAATAGTGCAGTTGAGCCGGCTTACCATTATATGTTATGTGAGTGTGCAGACTTACAACGAAGCCGACCCACTCCTGGGCTTATCGAGCCAACACATAACTGAACTCCACAGGCTAGAAGTGGCGAAGCGTCCATGTAACCACTGTTACGATTGGTAACAGTTAAAAATCTTGAAAATAAATATTTTATGATTACTAACGTAATCGATCAACTACTTCAAAAGTCTCCTGTATAATGGAGCAATTTTTACTTAAAAAAAAGTTTAAATAAAGTAACCTAAAATAAGTAAAAAATTATATTTGGGAGGTTCAAAATAAACTTTTTTTTTAAATAAGATTTTTCACATCTGGTTTTGGTAACACTTTTTAGAAAAAGTCATGCGTCGCCACTGCAAGCTAGTAGAAGGTTGTTGGACTAAGTGGAATAAAAATACGGAGATTTTTTTCACAATAAGCTTATGAGGCTGCAGTGAAACACCATGTCTGGTTGTTTAACCGCCTCTTCCCTATGAAAGTAACATCCAACAATCAAATTAACCCTTGCTCTAAAATTGGTATAGAGACATGCTTCAACTAGGTATTACTTTCTATCCAACATAAAAATAAATTAATCTAAATTCCTCCTCATGTAGCCGTGTCTCATGTGTGGTTTCCAATATTGTAAACATCCTCTGATTTACCGACAATTGCGCGAATGTTGTTAGTTCCAAAGTAGGATGCATATTTTCAATCGGCACACGGCTAGGCGATGTATCATACAAGCATGCTTCCAACGTTGGGGAATATTCGACGTATCGTGTATCATTTACCGGATTTACCTAAGCCAGAGTGGTCGATGCACAATAAACAATACCTGGTAATATCATACTTCAAAAAGAAATACAGGCTAGTAGACAAATAATGTGAAACATTACAGCTGGGTTCACATAGACGCTTATTAATTTTTTGTTGAACCTTGTTGCTATCTATTAATATAAATATTTTCTTGGGATATAAAGTTCTTATATTAAATATAATAATAAAAATATATTGAAAAATTGTAGCTGTCGAAGGCGATAATGCCGAAACGATGTAAATGACGTAAATTAAAAAAATATTATTTCAATAAAAACTTTCAATAGGTACATAAGAACCTATAGTTTCCACACTTATGGAAGTGCCTGTTCACACGTGTCGGATAAAATAATATGGTATCGGGTATCCGATCGCGAGATGCGTAACTATAATGAAAGGTTTCACACGTTTGTCCGACAGAAAAATTGAAATAGACACTGAGCAGTTGATAATAAACTTGGTGGAGGCTAGGCTAGGTGTTGTGGGACAAGAAACTGAGATACGGAAATAATTGAAAAATATCTCCCCGATTTCTTGCAAGTCTTCAAACAATCTATAAAAAGCCCCTAGTTCTTCTTTTTAAATTAATTGGATGCACCCAATAAATGATTTGTCTTCTTTTTTATAGCGAATCCTGCGATATAGAATCGCTAGTGCAATTATGCGTTGATGATCCATGGTGGACGGAAAAAACACTTTGTTAATCGCATAGGTGTAACAATTAGATATAATCGAATATCCGATGTCGGGCTCGTGTGAAACAATACTAAGAATCTATAAAGAAGAAGAATCTATCCAGAAGTTAAATTTATAAAATTAAATTATTTACCATTGTGAATTGTTGTATCGTCAGATGACCCGAATTGAAAAAGCTAAATTAATCTTGGATCTCATTAAAATTAGTCATAGAAACGAAAATGTTAATCAACATTCCTAAAACTCTATATTTGATTTGACTTCCCAATGGACTAGCAACAATTTCCCAAATTTGTTCAATGGGATTCAGCTCAGGGTTATTATTGTATACCATTTATTATTGTGAACAGTCATGTGGGGACACGCATCATTATGCGTAACCCGAAAGGTGGGACATAATACTCAAGAACAGACAATTAGGTCAGTAGACCAAATTGATCTGAAACTCGCCCAATCAAAAAATAAAGGCCTTTATTATTATTATTATCGTGCTGTACATTAAATATATTCCGCCTCACACCTTAATAATTGATCCATCTCCATGATAACTTTCTAATTACTTCTAACTTCTCAAATGTGCGATGCAATTTGGTATCTATGTGCTCCTAACGTAATCATTTAAATGGAATACATTGCATATTTTTAAAGAATCGAATATAGATTAAATGAAAATTTTGCTGTATTCGTTATTAGTAAAGAAGAATCATGCTTGGAGTTTTAGTTAACTAAAGATAAGAAATGGACTGATCAAATCTATTCTATCTTCTCTCCTCCTAAAAAATAACAGTGCAATATTGCACACTTCCTGTAACTCTTGTAATTAAATTTATGTTCTCACTTTGGGGTGTTATAGCTATATAATTTGTAACATAATTTAATTTCTTTATATTTTGTATTGGTTTGAAGTTATTCATGTATAACCGATTATTTGTAGTATTTCTAGTGAGATCATTTTATTTATAGATTGAATGCCTTCGCCAAAATCACCGTGTATATGTTAAAAAGCAATACTCCTCCCAAAACAAATTGAAAATAACTGTATTTCTCGTGTAAGCTGATATAATTTGGTATAAACCTGAAATTGATATTTGCCTTACAAAATTGGAAAATGATATTTGGTAAAAGAGAGAATGTTTGTGAAAGACAATATTGATTTTCTGTTTGAAATATCATTTTCAGAAATTAATTATTATAAACAGAATTTCATTTCATTTGTACCGCAATAACAGGACAGCTACCATAGGTATGCTTTATTACACGTTTTTGAAAAATAATTATGCATTGTCACAAAGATAAAATAATTATTTATGAAAATTAAATAATTAGTCATTCCTACTTACTGCGTCGTGCATACATTGAAACTGCCCAAAATGAGTACCTACAATGCAATAAGTGCGAATGATAAGTAAGCAAAAATCAAAATTTTGACAAAACTCGATTTTATTATTCAACATAGTTGCCTTCGAGGGCAATACAACGAGTATAGCGATTTTCCAACTTTTCGAAACCACTTTTATACTTAGTACGATTTCTTTTTCTCGACAAAATAGGCCTCAGTTTCAGCGATTACTTTATCATTGGACTTAAGTTTCTTTCCGGCAAGCATTCTCTTGAGATCTGAAAACAGGAAAAAGTCGCTGGGGGCCATATCTGGAGAATACGGTGGGTGGGTAAGCAATTCGAAGCCCAATTCATTCAATTCTGCCTAGTTTTCATCAATTTGTGTCACCGTGCTTTATCTTGTTGAAACAACGCTTTTTTCTTTTGCAAATGTGACCGTTTCTTTGCGATTTCAGCCTTCAATCGATCCAAAAGTGCACAGTAATAGTCGCTGTTGATGGTGGTTTCTTTCTGGAGGTAGTCGATGAATATTATCCCGTTCGCATTCCAAAATACAGACGCCATCACCTTACCGGCCGCCTGTTGCCTCTTTGCTCGCTTTGGATTCGCTTCGTCGATTGTTGTCCACTCAGCTGACTGTCTTTTGGATTCTGGTGTGTAATAGTGAAGCCATGTTTCATCCATTGTCACATATCGACGATAGAATTCCATTTTATTGCGGTTTAACAGCGCCAAACCCTCTCTCTGAAGCATCAATCGTTGTTGTTTTTGGTCGACTGTGAATTCACGCGGCACCCACTTTACACAGAATGTTCGCATACCCATTTGTCTCAATGGAGCAAAGTTCGGATAATGTTTATCAAGCCATTTTTTGGTTTCCACATTTTTTTTCATCAAAAAGCAATGCATTATCAAAACTCGAAATTCACTTTTTCCCACTTTTTTTTTTTCAATAACAAACCCAATAAATTAATAAAGAAATCTTTGGAAATTTAGTGTTCATACCATTTTTTTCTGTGATAAAAAAGTTTAAATTTAAGAACTTTAACCGTTACAGTGTGTCTATTATTCATCATCATGTAACAACAGTAACTGTTTAGTTTAGGTTAAATATGCTTTAGATGAATTTTCCATGTCAGTATTTAACTAAGTCTGCATTCACAACAATGTGCTATTTTCGTTAAGGTATGTAATTATTTGCATCTACAACGCATTTTTAATTGTTGTTACTACTGATATAACAACCATAATGAACTTATATTGTTGCCTTTTAGGCTGAGGATGGAGTTGAAACTCCGAAACATGTCCCTATAAATAGGTAAGAACAAACAATTTTTTTTAATAAATTGGTGAAGACGACGTGGTGTTTCCATTGTAATTGAAATTACACTCCTCTGCATCCTATGAATTACTGTTTTAATTCAACTAAGTATACCGCTGAAATTTGCCAGATATATTATTTTTGATTAAATTTCTAGGTTTTGTTCTTGTCCGGCCCTCGTTAGTGAACTTTGTTTAACCGGCAAATTGCCTGCTCACACTAGATGTCGCCACATACATCTTGTTATCATTCGGTATCTCGTGCTAGTATAAGCTCTTCGTAAATGTTGGAAATTTGAATCACATAGCCTGCCGATCACCACTGATGAGTTTTGGATCAAATTTCCAACATAACTTAGTCTTAAATTGTATAAGTATTAAATTCATTCCAAAAGGGTTTTTGTCTTAATAACGTTCAACCTAGAATGGCATACTCCTAAAGTTTACTCTACTACACTCAAACACTGACCTAAGCAAGAACGGCATCTCCCTTCTTAAGTAATCCATAGTGGTAGTCGCTGTTTAGTCAGGTGTAAACAATTTGACAAACAACTGCCAAGCCAGCGAATCGATTAATTAATACCAAATATTTAAAATAACAATTACTGAACAATAATGGGTCTGTAAACCGTAGAAGTTAATAAGCAGATAATTAATATTTTTGCTGATGCTAATAATAATGTTAATATACATGTTCTGAATAATGAATAATGATATGTAGGGACTTCCAGTTACGAAGATATCCTATCTTGATTTTCGTTTTCTTGAAGTTGAAGTTTGTGAGGAGAAAAGTATGTACTAGCTTTTCTACTATTGTAGACTCTGCTTGTTTTCCTAATTGTTCTGATAGGGGTCTCAGATTTTCCGGGTAAGATAGTTGTATCCTCTTCATTGATACATAATATAGGCCCATGTTGTTATACAAACCTTAAGAAGTTTACCAGTTAAACTTCTTGAGTCAGAAAAGGTGGGGCTACGAAAAGGTTCCGTAATCAGGTGAACATTTTTCGAAACAAAATTCAAATATACATATTTATATTTATCAGATAAAGGGACATTTCAGTAGGTATGTTAAATACGTATTTACAATATCTTCGCATATCAACGATTTTCTCTTATAGCGTGACTGGTAATATTTTTATTGTATAAAAACATCTTTGGATCTCGCTAAACAAAGCCATATTTTTCGAAATTTCGTATATAACAACCAAATCTATTTTAAAATCCATTATGAGGCTTAAAATAAAGATATGATACATACTTTAATTAACATATTCACACAGAATAGTCAAATTTTAATATTAAAAAGAATTATTCATTACAAACCCATCTGCATATCAAAGAAACATTATTTGTCAATGTAGGGAGAGGCGAGCGCTTTACATAAACGATTTTAAATATGGCGGTTTATGTTTTTTGAAGGATTTTGTCCAAATTGTTCACAAGATAAATTGTTTTAAATAGAAACAATATACTGTGACCATTTTTTATGAGCATGTGTGTGTTATTCAAATATTATTTTGTTGAATATTTAACATTAAAATTCAGACTAATCAAATATTTCACCACTTCTAAACAATGTAAAGTGAACAAATTCCAACTAGAAGAATAATCCTAGATTAGTAAAGCCACTGCGTTAATGAAAAACAAAATCTAAATTTGTCAATGCACTATATAAGGTCTTCAACGCACGGTCAAACTTAAAAGTTCGTTAGCTTTTCTAATCGCATAGTCAATTGATGTGGAGGGCTCTCCACTGGAAATTTATACTACAATTTCGTGATAATTTTTACATTCTTCAATATAGTCTTTTATATCTTACGTTACTGTCTTCTAACTATATTTTGCATTTGTGTAGCTAAATGCGCTCCAGTCTAATATCACAGTATAATTTTCAAGCTTTTGTTCAAACAAAAAAGAAACATTATTCTACCATGAAGATATCCCCTTTCCCATTTATTCCTCTTTTTTTTATTATTCATTGTACAAAAACAAACTACAGTAATGATAACACTTTAACACTCTTCTATGTCACAAAGCTCTTTGTTCTATTAAAAAGCCCTTTTTACCCTGGAAGTGATGACTACCAACATCCTGTTGCCTCTTTTGTTACCCTTCTTCTAGTTTTAATTATTGTAATTTAATTAAATACCAAAATGTTTGTATATATACAAGGTTATTCACGGTTTATGGCGCGGAATATTGTGGCGAAACTAAGTGACTTTCAATAAGTTTCATTTATTGGACGTGTAGGCATCTAATATGGCTACTTTTTAAAATTCGTTTCATATTATACAGGGTGTCCCAAATAACCTAAAAGTATCAAAGTTGTGTTTTTTTAAATGTAATGCCCTGTATATTATTGCAGTTTTAGATCCTCTTATCAAATCAAGTGTCTGTTTCATTAAGGTTTATAATACCTAAACCTTAAGATTGTTTAAATAAATTGAATTTTCTCAAAATCTAGCCTAATTTTCATCTTTCAAATACATAGGAAGTATTTAAGTCATATTGACGAAATTAACTCTAAAGTGTAATAATAGATCATATTTGGTATTCCAATGGCAACAAACTTGCAAATTTATATAGGGTGTCCAAAAATGAAAACTACTCAAATAAATGGAACGTCATATTTCTGAACTTACCTAGAAATGTACTTACTAATTACCTGTCGAATGGTATTAGAGTGTACAATAGCTAAGTCTGCGCGTTTTGGCAGAAAAAGCCAAATAATTGTTTTGTACACCATTTGGTGTTTTTTATATAAATGTTTTAATGTTTCTAGTAGCCTATGGTATCAGAAATGTCAAATGATCTACAATTATAAAAGTCATTATGAATTATTCTTAATTATGCATAAACAGCATTGATGATAATAAAAAGCACAGATGAATTTCCACCAAAATATTCATAACATGTGTTCGAAATGTTGACCGTCCATTTTGAGACACTTCGATATTCTTTTTTGAAAATTGATGGTCTTGGAGGATTTCGTATGGGAAACCTTTGAGCATAAACTCGAGGAGCCAATTAAGAATTTTGATGGCATTCTCCATAGATCAATATGATATCAATACGTTCTTCTTTTGACTAAATAATCTTCATTTTAACAAAGCAACACCAAAACTAACAATTGTAAATCAATAACATTTAGTAAAGCATGAACAGCAAATTAAATTGATAAATAATTATAGCACTTCAATTGTACCAATCAATTACGTTTTATTATTATTATTTAATAATAATAATAATAATAATAATGGAATGAATAATATCAAATAAATTATTTTATTTATCAAAAAATTATTTATTATTATTATTAAATAATATAATTTATTTCACATTATTCATTCCATTATTATTATTATCGAATGGTGTTGGGGTGTACTATAGCTAAGTCTGCGCGTTTTGGCAGAAAACGCCAAATAATTGTATTGTACACCATTTGGTGTTTTTTAAATAAACGTTTTAATGGATCTAGTAGCCTATGAATAATGTCAAATAAATTATTTATTATTATTAAATAATAATAAATAATTTTTTGATAAATAAAATAATTTATTTGATATTATTCATTCCATTATTATTATTATTATTATTATTAAATAGTAATAATAAAACGTACTTGATTGGTACAATTGAAGTGCTTCGGCCTATAATTATTTATCAATTTAATTTGCTGGTCATGCTTTACTAAATGTTATTGATTTACAATTGTTAGTTTTGGTGTTGCTTTGTTAAAAGGAAGATTATTTAGTCAAAAGAAGAACGTATTGAATTCTTTATTGGCTTCTCGAGTTTATGCGCAAAGGTTTCCCATACGAAATCATCCAAGACCAGCAGTTTTCAAAAAAGAATATCGAAGTGTCTCAAAATGCACGGTCAACATTTCGAACACATGTTATGAATATTTTGGTGGAAATTCATCTGTGCTTTTTATTATCATCAATGCTGTTTATGCATAGTTAAGAATAATTCATAATGACTTTTATAATTGTAGATCATTTGACATTTCTACTACTAGAAACATTAAAACATTTATTTAAAAAACACCAAATGGTGTACAAAACAATTATTTGGCTTTTTCTGCCAAAACGCGCAGACTTAGCTATAGTACACCCTAATATCATTCGACAGGTAATTAGTAAGTACATTGCTAAGTAAGTTCAGAAATATGACGATCCATTTAAATTAATGAAGTTATAACAACTTAAAGTTCTTATTTGAGTAGTTTTCATTTTTGGACACCCTGTATAAGATTGCAAGTTTATTGCCATTGAAATACCAAATATGATCTATTATTACACTTTAGAGTTAATTTCGTCAACATGACTTAAATACTGCCTAAGTATTTGAAAGATGAAAATTAGGCTAGATTTTGAGAAAATTCAATTTATTTAAACAATCTTAAGGTTTAGGTATTATAAACCTTAATGAAACAGACACTTAATTTGATAAGAGGATCTGAAACTGCAATAATATACAGGACATTCCATTTAAAAAAACACAACTTTGATACTTTTAGGTTTTTTGGGTCACCCTGTATAATATGAAACCAATTTTAAAAAGTAGCCATAGTAGATGCCTACACGTCAAATAAATGAAACTAATTGAAAGTCACTTAGTTTCGCCACAATATTCCGCGCCATAAACCGTGAATAAAATTTTTTATAACGAAATGAGTTTTAATTTTTGACATCATACAAAACGAAAAACTGGTACATTGACGAAAACAATAACAAAACTACTTTTGCTTACAGCTATGTAATATGTTCACTTCAACCTAAGGAGATCTTTTATGAATGACCCTAATCAAAAGTTCACACAAACGTTTCATGAATTTGATGATTTCTCTGATGCCATGCAATCGCAGAGCAATGTTCAGTGGTCTTTATTGCTTCCTCACAAAATCGACATTTATTGTCCACACTTAAGCCCATCTTTGTTAGGTGGTACCTCACCGGATAATGGCCTTTAATGCGCATCACGGCTGGGGTATTCCTCCGTAGCATTTTAATTGTTCATTTTCCCATTTACGCACTTCCTCCAACACATGGCCCTTTGTAATGCCAAAGATGGGTTCCGGACCGCATAACTAGAAGTGTTCACCATCTATTTCGCAACTTGGTCAGTCTTATTCTGTTAAGCTGCCAGTTGTTTCAGGACATGTTCGGCCGGTTTTCCCATCTATTCCTTTTGACCCGCCAGTATAACTTACGGATGTGTTGTCTGCTAGCCTCTGCACGCCGTTTTCCAGGTTTGGCGGATTTTAATGGCCACTTTTAATGTACTTACAAAATCACGATTACGTGGCAACTCGTCCATCTGTTTTTTGTATTATTCGAATGATATCGAATTCAGGATTTTCATATCACCTTGGAGATCATAGGATTTGTATTCCGTCGCCTGCAGCTCAGAGTGCTTATTGTACCTTATTTCTTGACCAGGATCGGCAGTGGAGTTAGATGCAGTAATACTTGCACGTCTATACCGTAAGGCTGCTGCACATGAGCTATCACAATGGCATAGTGTCTACGACGATTGAAGACTCCAGCATTGCTGCAATCTGTTACTGGAGTGTCAGTGGATGCGTGAGTAAGATGGTGGGTTCGCCTCCTAGACGACGCTTAAGTGCATGGGAAGGAGGCCCTCTGGTGCGACGTGTGTCTCTAGGACTACTATTAATAATTATAAAACGTCGATCTGAATTTGTAGTTTAATTGCATTTTACAGTCATATTTAGCAAACTTGTTGTGTATGTTGTTGTATTGTTAACATTGGTGAATCAATTAGTTATTTGATGTTGATTTTTTCAGCTTTATATTTGCATATTTATATGATTCACCCATATTTGAGTTGGAAGCATTTGCAATGTTGGGTAGTTTTATGAGCAAAATTATATTCTAAAATAATTTAAAAAACATAAATGTCAGTAAAATAGTTGTATTTTGTTTTTCAATTCAACAATAGCATAAAGAAAGCAATCAAATATTCCACATAATATAGAACATTTTGTTTATATTTAATTTTAGCTTAGATCTAACACTTCATTTTAGCTTAGTAAGACTATTACATAGGCACCTATGTAAATTTTAATGGTTTTTTTTAATAGGTATAAAAAGGGGTTAATTTTTATGGTTGCAGATAAAGGCGCTAATTAGTTTATTCTAACTGTGTTACATTTTACATGGAAATTCGTGTCATGAGCCACCTATACATATAATTGCAAAATAGATTTTATTGCCAGTTTACAGTTCCATTTTACAATGCTAAATAAACGCATTTCCATATCAAAAACCTCTTTACAGTATACTTCATAAAATTTACAATTTTAGTATTTGAATTATAAATTTGTACTATCCATTTCACATGTCTTTAGATTAAAAGCTTGTGAGAATTTAACAGTTAATTGACAAAAAAAAATAAGAAGAAAACACTACCTAAATAGATAAAAAATCAAGGATTTTGTGTGAAAAATAAAATTAAGTTCCCCAAGGAAAGCACTTAAAAAGTTGACTGCCGCATTGGGCGTTTACTTGGAGCAAAAAGAACGTTCATACGTAATACAAGCTCTTCACAGAAGGTCGAGAAGACTTTGAATCAGTGAAGAAAATTGTTATGGAGAACCGCGGATTCAAAAGGGTCACAACTGTTGACAAAAAATGGGTATAAGGTCGAAACTAAAGCCCAGGCATCCCAAGAGAGCCAGAAGAGCCGAGACCGAACCAAAAAAACGATAAGAGAAGGTTAATAGGGAATATTACTTTGCAGTTAAACGCGTTGGCATAAAGTAATATGTAGAAAACGTCGGGATTTATGGCACACATCGTACCGTGGTCGTGAATTTTTAGCCAAAATAACACCGCAATCTTGACTTAAGCTCGTGCGACTTTTCCTTATACCAACACTAAGAAGACCCATGAATGGATGGCGATTGGCCACTATTGACGACATTCAAACCGGATCTCTGTAAGAACTGGCTATACCAAAGTCGCATTTTAGAACATTTTTCGAAAAAAATAAAGTCACCTTTTTTTTAACAAACCTTGTAGATAGTAATATTTTTTTGCATAAATATTAAAGAAAAGAGTCGATATAATATTCCTCTACAAAAAATACTGATACACTTTATTCACTAGTGAATAATAATAAGACCTTCCATTTGGTTGCATTGATTTAAATGTAACCCATAATTTCCATGGTTTCTTATTAAGATTGATCAGGATCGATTGGAAAATTCTACCGTCTATAAAGATTTCCTTTTGACATATATATACGTTTATTTTGACCTCGTAGACAAATAAATTAAATACCATTAAATTTGCAGTGTATCATCAAGGCAATTCTTACATAAATGTTTTTTTAACAAATAATATCTATTTGTTAAATAAACTATGATCCTTACTGCAGTGCAGTGTTTGTAATAATTAAATGAATTATTTATTCAAAAACAGTTGAAAATAGGTAGGTACTACAGGGAAGCGTTAAGAGAAAATACTCCAAAACAGCTCAGGAATCCCAAATTATAGTTATATACAGGGTGTCCCATTTGACATAAGAAAGTTGATATCAACTTCCGGTATAATAGATCGACCTCAGAAATCACTCCAATTGAACCTCATGATTCAACCTGTAGTAAAAAATTTAATAGGAATCAAAATGATGGACAGATATATCCAGTTTCACTGTAGAACAATGTAGCGTCCGTGTGATTCAGTCTATATACTACCACGGAATAAAATCCATCGCGGCCAAACGCCTACCGCAGAAATGATGAAATTAGCTCAATAGTTTTTTACGTATTGCGATTTAGTTTATTCCTAAATGACACACAAGAGTGTGGCAATTGATTAACAAACAACATGTAGTATTGTTGGCACTGTCATTTATTTTTATTAAAATTGTACGCAAACGAACACTTTCTATTTGTACTGTCAATTTTCATTTAAGACGTTTCGAGACGCACAACAAAATATGGTATTACAAGAGTCAACGCTTTCATACCTCTTTCAAACAAACTGAAAGCTTGCAGCAATAAATTAACCTGAAATAGTTAATATTCCTTCATTTACACAAAAGTTTCACAAACGTAAAAGATTAGTATCTCCAAAGTAATTTCAGTTTCGTAATACGAATTGAGATTTTGTCAGATGTATTGCATGTTACATTGCGACGTGAAACTTTTGATTGAACGAAAAGCAAATTAAAACTTGGTAATAAGTATACACAAAACAAACTTTAAACTTATGACATATTGCTACGTAGATTAACATTTTGATGTTATAAAGTTATGGAATTTGAAATTATACAGATCGACAATCAAACGCCTATACTTCGATTTCTTAATTTTCATATAACGTATATCATGTTTTTTTTTTAATCGGGCACCGTAAATTTTTCAGTTTATGTCGATAGCACTTAAAAAATAAATAGACGTATTAATTTTTCCTAATAATTTTAGAGAAAAAAAAAAAGATTTATAATATTTGTATACCTGTCTTATTTTTTCTTACATAATACAGAAATAGTTAAAATTCTTATAATCTATTAATTTATTTGAAAACCCTCTACTTTATTAACCCATGTGATATTTTTCTTATTCTTTAAAACAACTCAATGTTGATAGTTCTTCTAGATTAAAGCAATTTCCAAAAAATACAACAATAACCAACAAACCAAATTTTCTAATGCATAGGTATAAAACACAACAGAAAATAAGAACAAACTAGCTGTTGCCCTCGAGGCACGAATAGCTCTCCATGTTTAAGTGTAAAAGTAATAATTTTATGACCTTTTTGTCATTTATCTAAATTTTTGTTTTGTTTTAGACATCAGCTATTTTTTTTTGGTATCGGGTTTTGTGCCTTTTTCTTCTCTTTGGAGGCACTATTTATACGCAGATATTTTATATTTCAGATCTAGGCCAAATTCTTGTACGCAAAATAATTGATTTTTTTTTAGTTTTATTATAAAATTTATTTTGCCCCCTTTTCTACTATTTACGAACGCCTATGTAAACAAAATTGTTATGCTGCATGTTGTAGGCTATCCGTTAAGTGGTTTTTGAGTTATCACGGATACAATTTTTTCCTGACCCTTTTATAGAATTTTCACGGACGCCTATGGAACATTAATTTTTGTCGTGTATTTTTAACACCAATTCAACTAGTTAAATATAAAATTTTTTACATTTTATTTTTTTTTTCATTTTACCCCTTTTTTTTACTATTTACGAACGCCTATGTAAATAAAAATTTTATGCTGCAGTTTATAGGTTATCTTATATGAAAGCTATATACAGGGTGAGTCACGAGGAACTGTACATACTTCTACCATAAGTAGAGCCACATTGGGGGATCATCAAATGACCATTAAAAACTGTCTCCTTGTTTTTATTATTAATATACTGGGTGAATTATGGATCTTCACCAAAACAATGTTTCGTCATATCTTTTCCATGATTAAGTCGATTTATCTCATTTTTTTATAAAAGTGTGTATTGGTGCCTGGCAACTAACTGACATATTCAGAATTGAGAAAATCCAGGTCCGTCTTGAAGAAAATTTGTGGAACTTCTTCATATTCAACAGTTCACCCTGTATATGATTTTTCAAAAATCTGATATAATTTTTTCAGAAGGCATAAATAGACAGTTAGACCTGGGTACTTGAATTTTTTGTTACACTCACCTCACATTTCCAATTAAAGATTCATTTTAGAGCGAAATTGAAAACTGGCAATAATGAAGTATCTTACTGTATAATAATGTTTAGTTATTAAAAAGAAATCTTCTAAATATACAGAAATGACACACACTGTGCTCCAGTATGGTAAATACCATAATTTGATTTGATTTACAGGGCCGGATTTTAAAATCTGGCATATCTGGTTCATCCCAATAATTCACCCTGTATGTAACTTTTTCCACTCGTAATAGACAGAAAACAGATAAAAATGTTTGCAATAACCTAGTTTTCTTATTTGTTGGAGGAAAACTCATGTGTCTAATTATTTTAATCGGAATGAAATGAACAAGCCAGGGAAATGTTTATTCATAAATTAAGAAATAAAATAAAAAACAATAACCAAACAATAAAACAGTTTTAACAATGTGGAACAAAGTAAAAAACAATTTATCAAACATTACGATTACAAAACACAACAGCTCATTAACGCAGAATTATTCACTATTGCAATATTATCAGAAATGACCCACTGACAATCAGAAAGTCCATTACACATACACAAAAGTGTATTAAGGCAGATGGATTTCATTTTCACAATTTTTTATAATCGTAATGTTTATTAAATTGTTTTTTACTTTGTTCACATTGTTAAAACTGATTTATTGTTTGGTTATTGTTTTTTATTTTATTTCTTAATTTATGAATAAACATTTCCCTGGCTGGTTCATTTCATTCTGATTAAAATAATTAGACACATGAGTTTTCCTCAAAAAAATAAGAAAACTAGGTTATTACAAACATTTTTAATCTGTTTTCGGTCTATTACGGGTGGAAAAAGTTACATACAGCGTGAATTATTGGGATGAACCAGATATCCCAGATTTTTATATCCGGCCCTGTAAATCAATTCAAATTATGGTATTTACCATACTGGAGCACAGTGTGTGTCGTTTCTGTCTATTTTGAACATTTCTTTTTAACAACTAAACATTATTATACAGTAAGATACTTCATTATTGCCAATTTTCAATTTGGCTCTAAAATGAATCTTTATTTGGAAATGTGAGATGAGTGTAACAAAAAATTCAAATGCCCAGGTCTAACTGTCTATTTATGCCCTCTGAAAAAATTATCTCAGATTTTTGAAAAATCATATACAGGGTGAAGTGTTGAATATGAAGAAGTCCCACAAATTTTCTCCAAGACGGACCTGGATTTTCTCAATTCTGCATATGTCAGTTAGTTGCCAGGCACCAATACTCACTTTTATAAAAAAATGAGATAAATCGACTTAATCATTGAAAAGATATGACGAAACATTGTTTTGGTGAAGATACATAATTCACCCTGCATATTAATAATGAAAACAAGGAGACAGTTTTTAATGGTCATTTGATGATCCCCTAATGTGTCTCTATTTATGGTAGAAGTATGTACAGTTCCTCGTGACTCACCCTGTATAATTAGCCAATTTTTCTGGTATATTTGGGAAACATTTTTTTTTCGTTTTTGACCCTTTTTTAACATTATTTTCGAACGCCTGTGTGAACTAATTCTTTTATGTAACATTTTTTAGGTTATATTCTATCACAACTATAAAAAATTATTCAATATTTCGGATAAGTTTAAGAACTATAATTTTTTTAAATTTTTGAACCCTCTTTTAAACCCGTTGCCTACGCTCAATGTTAATCACCACCTATAATTATCCTGTAGTATTTTCGTACCAAATGTGGTTAAAATCAGTTAAGTGGTTTTTGAGATATCACGGATACAAATTTTTTCTGACCCTTTTATAGAATTTTTACGGACGCCTATGGTACATTAATTTTTGTCGTGTATTTTTAACACCAATTCATCTAGTTCAATATAAAATTTTTTACATTTTAATTTTTTTTTATTTTACCCCTTTTTCTACTATTTCCGAACGCCTATGTGAATAAAAATTTTATGCTGCATTTTTTAGGTTATCTTATATCAAAGCTATATATAATTAGCCAATTTTTCTGGTATATTTGGGAAACGTTTTTTTTTTCGTTTTTGACCCTTTATTTAAACTATTTTCGAACGCCTGTGTGAACCAATTCTTTTATGGAATATTTTTTAGCTTATATTGTATCACAACTATGAAAAATTATTCCATATTTCGAATAAGTTTAGGAAATATATATTTTTTATGTTTTTACCCCTTTTCCACTATTTACGAACGCCTATGAAAGTAAGTTATTCATGACACATTTTATAGGTTATATTCTATCAAAACTATCAATAACTAGTTAATATTTCTGCTATTTTTAAGAAATACGTTTTTTTCTAATCTTTTTTACCCCATTTTACACTATTTTCGAACGCCAATGTGGTCTAATATTTTATGTTCAATATTTTAGGTTATATTCAATTAAATGCGTAAAAAATTAGGCAGTATTTCGGATAAGTTTAAGAACTATGAATTTTTTTAATTTTTGAACCCTCTTTTAAACCCTTTGCCTACGCTCAATGTTTCCCAAAATCTCAGCTCCTTGCCATGTCCAATAGTATTTTTGTACCAAATTTGGTTAAAATCTGTTAAGCGGTTTTTGCGTTATCGTGCATACAGACAGACAGACAGACAGACAGACAGACAGACAGACAGACAGACAGACAGACAGACAGACAGACCGACAGACAGACAGACAGACAGACAGACATTTTTTGAAAACTACTTATTTATGTATAAAATGACCAAAAACAAGTATTTCCGGTGAAATTAAAAAAAAATTTTTTTTCATGAAACTAATAGTCTCCATATATACATATATTACATATATGATATGGAGAGCTAAAAATAAGCTACTAATATAAAGCATCGATAAACAAACATAGATGCGCAAATCCTGTCTAAAAATTAAAACACAGTAATGTACTCGATAGCAACCGCGACCTGTACTCGATAGGACAAGACAGATAGAGAAAATGTACACGGCATGGATAAAATTTGTACGCGGTAGCGGTAATAGGTAGTGAGATGTTCTTTTTTATATGAGGGTAGCTGTTGTTGCCTGTCAAGGTTACGAATAATAATTTATTTCGTTCATCTATGGTTGCAAGAAGCGCTGTTGTTGAAGTGATAATATCTTTTTGCACCTGTTAGACCATAAAGTTATGTTGTTTTTCAAGTTAGTTTTGATACAAGAATATACGAGGTGTTGTCAACACAATAGCAATAGCAAAGATTAATCTACACAATAGATAGTCAGCCCAATGCATTAAAATCAGAACATCTCTAAGTATGCCTGCCACTACGTGGCGTAGACTAGCGTGTAAAGCATAGAGCAGTATTGTCACAGCCAGAAACCGTTTTGTAGTTTATTAATATCAAAAACAAAACGCAACGTATAACAATTATTTAGATCATTTGCAACAGATATGCACCGGCAATGCTGTATTGTCAGAGAGAGAAATTGATGAAATTCTGTATTAATCTGGAGGGGATACGCAGGGAGGGTAGAAAAAAAAACAAGCGAATGTGGTGTGTGTCGTGCTGTTGCCAATTCGTCGGTAAAAGAAACACACAGGGTGATTTATTACAAGTACAGTATTGAAATAAAAGCCTAATCTCTATGAATTAAATTTAATATAATAATATTTAATCCATGTCATACATGTTTCAAGACTAGACCAGTCCCATGATCAGTGGCGAACAATCGTTAAATGAAAAGCTTTTAGATAGAAACATACTTTTGACTAAATATTTCACGTAGACAATGTGGCAAAGATGTAACAAGATTGTTGTAGATCTTATAATACCTATAATAAAAAAATTATCAGTGCTACCTATATTATATTAGGTATACCTATTATAATAGTCTGTCTCTTCATCAGGTATAAGTTCCACTTTATCGGTTTAGGTACTTAAATTTTACTTCTTTTTAATGTTTCTTCGGGTAAATAATAAGTTCGGTAGGAATAGGGCTTTGGGTATGAAACAAAAAAGATAGAAAATAGAAATTTGATATAGGGGTAGTTCTAAGCATTTACAAGTTTGTGACGTGTAGCGATTTTCGATGCCGCCCCCGGAGGTATACATGAGGGCGGCGCAATGCCGTTTTAAATATCTCGTATCGCTTTCTTGGAAAATAAAAAATTGTAACTGATAACTGAAACTTAGTACTTAATACGTGGGCGTAAGAGGTAAGGTCACTTCACAGGTCTCTATTAATGAAAGAAAGTTAACATTTTGAGCATCTGCGTAAAATTAAATGTATCCGTTTGGTGGGTAGTTTTGATTACAATAAGTCGGTGCCAAGCCCAAGCCCGAAACAAAATAAATCTATATTTACCTACTACCTATTTGGCTTGGTACCGACTATTATGTGCATTGTTGTCTTTTGAATGATATTTGTATTTTGTTATTTTTCGTATTTTTTATTAGTTCTTTTGACAGCTCTGGTGTCATCAATACACCTGTATCCCGAATTGCACCAAATTGCGATGCTATTGAACAAGCATATAATCCTAAATATAATATTATTTTTGAACTACCTGTATCTCGAAAACCAAGCCGTAGCGGACCCATGTACATATGAAATTTGTATCTTAAAATTAGTCAAAGAATCACCCTTTAAAGTTTGTACAAGTACTTATGCAACACCCTGTATACATAGATACTTTGATTTGCAATTTGCAAATCTGTCAAACTAGGTAATGCTGTTTTTTTTTATTTACTTTCAAATATGGTGTTATGTAATTGTATTCAAATTAAATGTTTGGGGATGATATTTACGAGTTTTATTTTTTTATATAGAGAAACTGTTATTCAGTTTTTAAGGATCAATCTGAAGCAGACGATTGTACTTGTTAAAACATGAAAAAAGTTATTGTCGTGATACTTTTAACACCCTGTTGGTGGGTTTTTAAAGCTTTTTACGAAACGTGTTAACAATACAATCTACATAAATCGTTAGTTTTTTAAAGTTTTATGATCATTGCACAAAAACCAATATTAGGGAGACTGTAAGTTTTTTTTCAATTCGGCGTTGCAGAATTTGAACCTAATTGTGATAATTGTGTTATTTTACTAGTATAGATATTTTTGAGTAAATTAATTCGGTTATAATCGATGAGTAGAATCTTTGGAGTAAAATACATTTCACAAAAACCCTGAACCATATTTCTCAATAGATTTAAATTTTCATTAAAAACAGATTAAAAATTCTAATTTTTTACATCCTGCATTTCGAAACCGTATTTTTTTAAATAATTATTGTCATGCTGGAAATTTCAAACCTTATTTACTTCAGCAACTTGTAAAAAGCACAGCCTTTTTAATATTATTATTATTAATTTCTTAAAATCGATATTACGCGATAACGATGACTTTCTATCAATATCACAGAAGGATACATTTATTACGTATATAATTTGTTAGATTTTACATCTCCGAATTGAAACACACGCAAAAAATGTGCATAAAAAAGTTAGGGTAGCATTTCACGCCTGTATGCCCCTTTAATTTACCCGCCTCTGAGATTTATTTTTTTCATAATGTTAACGACAAGTTGAATCTGCTGTTTGAGTTTGATCCTTAAAACTGAATCAGGTAATAACCGGAAGTCCTATCTATAACGCCAAATTTCGTTAATTTAAATATAACTTTTTGATGCATCCTTATATTCGAAATTTAAAATTAAATGACTAAAATAATATTATTTTAGTCATTTAAAATTATTGTCTAAAACATTTAATAAACCAGCCCTGTATATTTATACTATTATAGTAATTTCTTTTATTTTCGTCCATACACATTAATCTTTGCGTAGATAGGTATACGTATACCATATAATTTTAAACAAAAAACACTGCTGCACAGTAGTACATATATGATACCTATAATATAAAAACAAACTCCCACCTCGTAGGGGAAAGTATACTCGTCCTTGTCTAACATTGCCCATATAATTATTTTATTTCAACACAATACATATAACGCCATCTACAATTTCCATAATTTCCATGGTTGCATGTTTTTCTAATAGATGTAGCTCGTGTCGAGACAGTTTCAATTTTTGTTTTATTTCCCATATACGCTGAATATCTATTGTGTAGATTAATCTTTGGCAATAGTAAGAAACTTGACAAGGAGAGATGTGCTAGACTTCCTCGGAAGAATTTTATAACAAACAGAGTTGTAAATGCATGGAATTCATTACCTGAAGAGGTGATAATGGCGCAAACGGTTGACAGCTTTAAAACAGGCTAGACAATTTCATGGAGAACCATGGCGATCAGTTGGTCCACTACTCGCTATAGAAGATTAGTGAGGATGACATCAATATTTCAAAACCCTCAAATTAGGAACTGAGCAACAGTTTCATCGGTTTTACCGTTTACTGTTTTACGACTAATAATAATAATAATAATAATAATAATAATAATAATATTAAAAAATAATGTACAGGATCTCTTAGTAAGTCACCTTTTCTATGTTGATGACCTAAAAGTATATGCAGCAAATGACAGACAGCTGAGAGCCATGCTAAAGCTGGTGCATGATATGAGTTCGGACATAGGTATGACTTTTGGACTGGAGAAGTGCCGCACGATCAAAATGGTCAAAGGGGTACTTAAAGAGTCACAACCTATAGAAATTAATAACGAGGTCGTCATACAAGGTATTGAAGAACCCTATAAATACCTGGGTATAGATCAGACCCATAAAATAGAACATACAACGATGAAATCGAAACTGTCTACTGAATTTGAAAAGCGAGTTAAGCTAATTATCAAAACAAAACTAAACTCAAAAAATATCGTTAAGGCTATAAACACATATGCAATATCTGCCTTAACCCATTCCTTTGGCATAATCAGATGGTCTGATACAGATCTTGATGCACTAAATAGACGAATCAGAACACTTCTAACGCACAAAAGAATGCATCACCCAAATGCATGCACTGAGAGAGTCACATTGCCTAGATGCCTGGGAGGTAGAGGTTTAAAAGATGTTAAAGCAATGTACTATGAACAGCTGGATAATATTAGAAAATATTTTTACAAAAACTCGGATAAACCGATGTACCGTGCAGTGATCGAGGCAGATAAAAATTTGACCACACTTAATTTAAAATCCCGAGAATATAACCCAAAAACACACATTACTACCAACGAGGATAAAATTAGGATGTGGTCAGGAAAGCAACTCCATGGAAGATTTTACAACTCCGTTCAGAACAATTACGTTGACAAATCCCTCTCTTTTATGTGGGCTACAAAAGGTTACCTCCATCCTGAAACTGAAGGATTCTTAATGGCCACGCAGGACCAAGTTATAAAAACACGAAATTACGCCAAATACATACTGGGAGAAGACCTGAGTTCTGATAAATGCCGCAAGTGCGGAGCTGTTTCCGAAACTATAGATCATATTTTGGGATCCTGTAACACACTAGCAAATACGAAGTACTTGACTCGACACAATCAAGTAGCACATATAATCCATCAGAAAATACTGATAGACAGAAAAATGAAAACCGAAATTGTCCCCTACTACAAATATGTGCCAAACGAGGTTGAGGAAAACGATCAATTTAAAATATATTGGGACAAAACAATTTACACCGATCATACAATAGAACACAACCGTCCTGATATTACATTAATAGACAAGAAAAAACACACAACATATCTAATTGATGTTTCTATACCAGGAACACACAATCTGCAACAAAAACATACGGAAAAATTAAACAAATATCAAGCGCTTCAACATGAAATAAAGCGCATCTGGAATATGAGGGAAGTGTACATAATACCTATAATACTATCGTCGATAGGAGTAATACCGAAAAATTTGGAAAAGAACCTAAAAATGATTCAAATCCCTATTACCGTAATTGAGGAGATGCAGAAAGCTGCGATACTGCAATCTCTCAACATTGTGAGATCTTTCTTGGCTGTTGGCAATGCTCATGAATCTTGAAACCTTGTTTTCCGATTCTAAAGCAAAATATACCCTTATGGTGAAAAAAAAAAAAAAAAAAAAAAAAAAAAAAAAAAAAAAAAAAAAAAAAAAAAAATAATAATAATAATAATATAATCCATCAGAAAATACTGATAGACAGAAAAATGAAAACTGAAATTGTCCCCTACTACAAATATGTGCCAAACGAAGTTGAGGAAAACGATCAATTTAAAATATATTGGGACAAAACAATTTACACCGATCATACAATAGAACACAACCGTCCTGATATTACATTAATAGACAAGAAAAAACACACAACATATCTAATTGATGTTTCTATACCAGGAACACACAATCTGCAACAAAAACATACGGAAAAATTAAACAAATATCAAGCGCTTCAACATGAAATAAAGCGCATCTGGAATATGAGGGAAGTGTACATAATACCTATAATACTATCGTCGATAGGAGTAATACCGAAAAATTTGGAAAAGAACCTAAAAATGATTCAAATCCCTATTACCGTAATTGAGGAGATGCAGAAAGCTGCGATACTGCAATCTCTCAACATTGTGAGATCTTTCTTGGCTGTTGGCAATGCTCATGAATCTTGAAACCTTGTTTTCCGATTCTAAAGCAAAATATACCCTTATGGTGAAAAAAAAAAAAAAAAAAAAAAAAAAAAAAAAAAAAAAAAAAAAAAAAAAAAAAAAAAAAAATAATAATAAATGCGCAGAGGAGATATGTTGGGTGACAGCAGCAATATCTACGGGTGTGACGATCCCGCGCACCTCAGTTGTCGCAGGAGCTCGGCGCAACAGCTCCAACCGAATTTTTCGGTTTTTCTGTCCCATCCGGGTTGGGATCCACAGTAAATAAAAATAAACCTGAGGTTGACAATACTTACCAGTGACAGGGGTACGTAAAAGTCAGCTTAGTCCGTGTGGGGTCCGGACCAAATAAGAATAGCCCCATGTGGTTGTCCGATACCCTTTACTACCCACATTCCATTACCTACTTACCTTACCCCACTACCACCATACTTACCTCACCTCCCTTCTATATTCAAACTTACCTTCAGTATATGGAACATCCCTGTACATACTTCCTGCCGTCCTACCAATTTTATATCCGTCTAAACCCGGATAAGAATAGGTTTAGGGTTCCCTTTAACCTGCAGTAGAAGCCTGCATTTAAGGAGAAAACAAATAATGATGAGCTCAAATAAAAATGGCCCTGAGTCCCCGGCAGACCTTCAATGGTCACAGGGTGCGAAGAATCCCCGGGAGGAAACAATAAATACTAGAAATACAAACCAAACGCAAGAAACCATAATCTCCAAAGAACAATTGGAATCCCAGGAATGGAATCTGTCTCAAAACAATAAGAGAATGACCCGACAAAATGTTGAAGTCCCTCACGAGGCTGATCGCGGCGCTAGAAGAACATGGTCCAGAAATGATAATCTGGACGTTTTCAGAGCGTACTTTCTGGGGACCCAATTTGAAACACAAAAACGAGGATTTAGAAAAAATATGCTATTAGAATGGAGAAAAATAAGACCGGATTTAATTTTAAACGAAAACCAACTAGCAAATCAACTATATGCAATAAAAACTCATAATTTGCTTACTGCTGTTGATATAGAGGAATTGAAACAGAATATGTCTGAGACGGATCAAGGTATAGAAACTGATAACACAATAATTTATGAACAAACAAATGAGAGCAATACGCAAACAATAAACATACAAAATAACAAATGAAAACAATTTCGTGGCAAAGCGGACTAAAATGTTGGCTTTACCTACACAAGGAATTTTGTTTAATTTAGCAGGGCCCCAGTCTAATTCGATAGAAACCAGACCGAGGCATGGGTCGACAGGTACTGACGAATTCGTTTCGCTCTTGTTATGAGCTCGTCAGAGCACCATAGTCGCTACCCATCACAAATATCGGCCTGCATTTAAGCACAATAGGATACACAACAGTAGACACATGTAAACATATATCATCTACATGTACATAGTAATGCATATCCCATACCATGCAGAGGCCGAACAAACTCAATGTATAGGTAAAACCAGTCGTATAAATAGAAATAAATATAAATAAAAATAGTATGAACACAAAACGCTAGCAGGAGACCATTTTATCCTTCTGCCAGCATCTCCCAAATATTTGGGTTTCAGCAATGCTCGGACGGTGGTCTCCAAGCGTTCTGCCGTCGATGTTTAATGCCAAATAATGAAAAATTAAGAGGATTTTCATGTCCGTAAATATAACAAATGAAAACAATTTCGTGGCAAAGCGGACTAAAATGTTGGCTTTACCTACACAAGGAATTTTGTTTAATTTAGCAGGGCCCCAGTCTAATTCGATAGAAACCAGACCGAGGCATGGGTCGACAGGTACTGACGAATTCGTTTCGCTCTTGTTATGAGCTCGTCAGAGCACCATAGTCGCTACCCATCACAAATATCGGCCTGCATTTAAGCACAATAGGATACACAACAGTAGACACATGTAAACATATATCATCTACATGTACATAGTAATGCATATCCCATACCATGCAGAGGCCGAACAAACTCAATGTATAGGTAAAACCAGTCGTATAAATAGAAATAAATATAAATAAAAATAGTATGAAAATCCTCTTAATTTTTCATTATTTGGCATTAAACATCGACGGCAGAACGCTTGGAGACCACCGTCCGAGCATTGCTGAAACCCAAATATTTGGGAGATGCTGGCAGAAGGATAAAATGGTCTCCTGCTAGCGTTTTGTGTTCATACTATTTTTATTTTTATTTATATTTATTTCTATTTATACGACTGGTTTTACCTATACATTGAGTTTGTTCGGCCTCTGCATGGTATGGGATATGCATTACTATGTACATGTAGATGATATATGTTTACATGTGTCTACTGTTGTGTATCCTATTGTGCTTAAATGCAGGCCGATATTTGTGATGGGTAGCGACTATGGTGCTCTGACGAGCTCATAACAAGAGCGAAACGAATTCGTCAGTACCTGTCGACCCATGCCTCGGTCTGGTTTCTATCGAATTAGACTGGGGCCCTGCTAAATTAAACAAAATTCCTTGTGTAGGTAAAGCCAACATTTTAGTCCGCTTTGCCACGAAATTGTTTTCATTTGTTATATTTACGGACATGAAAATCCTCTTAATTTTTCATTATTTGGCATTAAACATCGACGGCAGAACGCTTGGAGACCACCGTCCGAGCATTGCTGAAACCCAAATATTTGGGAGATGCTGGCAGAAGGATAAAATGGTCTCCTGCTAGCGTTTTGTGTTCATACTATTTTTATTTATATTTATTTCTATTTATACGACTGGTTTTACCTATACATTGAGTTTGTTCGGCCTCTGCATGGTATGGGATATGCATTACTATGTACATGTAGATGATATATGTTTACATGTGTCTACTGTTGTGTATCCTATTGTGCTTAAATGCAGGCCGATATTTGTGATGGGTAGCGACTATGGTGCTCTGACGAGCTCATAACAAGAGCGAAACGAATTCGTCAGTACCTGTCGACCCATGCCTCGGTCTGGTTTCTATCGAATTAGACTGGGGCCCTGCTAAATTAAACAAAATTCCTTGTGTAGGTAAAGCCAACATTTTAGTCCGCTTTGCCACGAAATTGTTTTCATTTGTTATATTTACGGACATGAAAATCCTCTTAATACAAAATAACCTTGCACTGAATGTGGATCTGGATGCGGGTGAGAATGTAAATGATGTTGTAGTGAGATTCCAGGAGAACATCGCGGTTTTTAAGAACTCTGATCCAGAAAAACGGCTTAGCTTACCAAAAATAAAACCAACAAAAAAAACAAAACAGCTAATATCAATAGTAAACCAGGAAATCCTTAAATATATGCCAACTAGCAATCTGGAGGAAACACAGACACTTGTCTACACCGCTGCAAAAACAGTTATTGAATCTATGGGAGTTAAATTGGGAAAAAAGCAAAAGGCCAAGAAGGAACCCAAATGGAGAGAACGTATAGAACAAAAAATAAAAACGTTAAGAAGTTGGCTAACAAAGATACGAGATTGGGAGAGAGGTAACATGAGCACCAAATTATCTAACGATATACATTACTATTTTAGGAAAAACAATATTCAGCACTCAAATTACCAAGAGAAGGAAACATTTAAAGAAAAAATAAAACAACAAATAGCAGCACTGGGAAACCGGCTGAGACGATACAATAAAAGTTACAAACGAAAAAATGACAACAAACTGTTTAAGAATAACGAGAAAGAGTTCTACAAAAAACTTAATAATGAACCACCAATTGAACAGGGACCAGACAAGGAACAACTACAAACATTTTGGAAAAACGTATGGGCATCCAAACAACAATACAATCAAAAGGCATCATGGCTTAAAACGGAAAAAAAGAAATACGACACATTAATAGACATGGAGATTAGTCCAATAACTGAGACTGAAGTTAAGAACGCTTTAAATAGATCACACAACTGGAAAGCACCGGGGGTGGATCATGTTCATAACTATTGGTGGAAAAATATAAATATCACAAAGTTGCTTACAAAACAAATTAATGAACTACTAACAAACAACACATATCATCCTAAATTTTTAACGAAAGGAATTACCTCAATGATACCTAAAAAAGGAGATACAACTAACCCAAAAAACTATCGACCCATAACGTGTCTACCCACTTTGTATAAAATAATCACCTCAATTCTAAGTCAAAAAATAATCAAGCACATTGAAGACTCTGGAATCTTAACTGAAGAGCAAAAGGGTTGTCGGCATGGTACATTAGGAAGCAAGGAACAATTGGTGATCGACTCTATAGTTACACAAGATGCTAAAAAGAGAAACAAAAATATGGCAGTGGCATGGATCGATTATCAGAAAGCCTTTGATAGTGTTCCACATTCTTGGTTAATAGATGTACTAAAACTTTACAAAATCAGCCCAAATATAATAAATTTTTTAGCCACAGCAATGAAAACCTGGAGAACGAAACTCGTAGTTAAAACGGAAAAAACAAATATAGTAACGGATGAAATACCGATCCAGAGTGGCATATTTCAGGGAGATTCCCTAAGCCCTTTTTGGTTTGTGTTGTGCCTGAACCCACTCTCAAATATGTTAAAAGACACTAGAATAGGATATACACTGAGGTATGAGGATAGTGATTATACAATAAATCATTTATTTTATGTAGATGACCTCAAACTCTATGCATCAACAGAGAAACAATTAGACAGACTTATTGAGACGACACAAAAGTTCAGTCTTGACATCAAAATGAGGTTGGGTTTTGATAAATGTGCAAAATTAGTAGCTCAAAAGGGAAAGTTACAAACTTACGAAAATTTAGAAAATAGCGAAACATTCAGATACCTAAACAATGATTACTACAAATACCTCGGCTATAACCAAAAATTGGTTTTAGATCAAAAAAATATAATAGAAAACACGGAACAAAAAATGGTTGATAGAATAAGAAAAATCCTAAGATCAGAACTAACTGGTAAAAACAAAATCAAAGCCATAAATACGTATGCATTGCCAGTGTTATCTTATTCCTTTGGAATAATCAGGTGGTCTAAGACAAGCATTGAAGCAATGAATAGAAAAATTAGAGTTTTGCTAACAGAATATAGGTGCCACCATCCCCATGCATGTACTGAACGTTTATACTTACCAAGAAATGTGGGCGGAAGAGGACTACTAGACCTACACCGACTATGCGATAGACAAATTAATCTACTAAAAACCTACTTTAACAGAAAATCTCTCCTATCGCCATTACACCGTCAAGTCAAGCGACTGGATTATTATTCACCTCTACAGCTCAGCAATAACACCATGCGCGAAACACTTACTAATGACCACATAAGAGAACAATGGCTAGAAAAATCGTTGCATGGAAAATATCCGTATGCCCTGTCTCAGGCAGATGCAGAGTTGTCAACCATGTGGCTTAAACATGGACTATTGTTCGCGGAAACCGAGGGTTTTCTGGTATCAATACAGGACGGAGTAACGCCCACCAGAAACTACCAAAAATACATACAGAAAATTCCAATTGAAAATGATAAGTGTAGAATGTGTTTCGCCAAATCAGAAACAACGGAACATATCCTCTCAGCGTGCAGCAGCTTAGCGCCCACAGAATATACAAAAAGGCATAATTTAACAGCAGGAATAATTCATCAGGAAATAGCCGTACAATGCAAACTTATAGAGAAAAAAGAAAAATATTTTCTATACAACCCATTCCCGTTTTTACAAAACGATAATTATAAACTTTATTGGGATTTCCCAATAATCACAGATAGACCTATCGCAAGTAATCGTCCTGACATAACCCTGGTAGACCGGAAAAATAAGACTGCTTACTTCGTCGATATTTCTCACCCGGCTGACCACAACCTCCTAAATAAAGAGAAAGAAAAAATAAATAAGTATCAAGACCTTTGTACGGAATTTAAGAATATTTATAAACTGGACAAGGTACTTACTGTTCCTATTATAATATCAGTGACGGGACTGATTGGGAAAAACCTGCCACGCTTTCTGAAACAAATAGACATTGATCAGCGAAACATAACATTGATGCAAAGATCGGTGATCCTTGAGTCATGTAGAATCATGAGAAAAACCCTAAACCTGCCTGAATAGAGTATAAAGGCAGCGGATAAAAAGTTGGACATCTGAAAAAAAAAAAAAGAAAAAAGTAAATGAATGATAAATAAATATAAGTTTTAAATACGTACCTTGATTCCCTCCCCTATTTAAAGAAAAAGTATATACTTATTAATAATATCTGAAGCATACTTAATGAAATCCTAGAAGTACTTACCGTGTTAAAACAAATCTGTAGTGATTGGTTATCAAACCCCACTGCAGAATTTCTCCTATCTGGAAGAAAGTAGAAGGATGTAAAAAAAAAAAAAAAAAAAAAAAAAAATAATAATAATAATAATAATAATAATAATGTCTGGCCGGAAAAGGTACTGCAGCCAACAGTATACTTACCGCTACAGTAACGACGTAGACTGTACAGCCAGGGACGCAATGTCTGACCGGTTGGGGCATACCCACCGCTACCGTAATGCGTAAACGGTACAGTCAGTACGTCCAGCTGTCCAGCTGTCCCAATACCCACCTAGTATCCTACTCCTAGTGTCCTTTGCACTACCAAACACCTTTCCCTAATCCCAATTGGCTGGCGGTAGCCATAAAACGCACACCATTTTCTATGAAAGATGAGTCAAAGGAGAAATGAAAGAATGCGGCAGCCTGGAATGCCCCAGGGCACGTCTGGAGCCAACGCTGGACGTGGCAGTATGCGATCCGTTGGTGGTAGGTTGCTGAATAGGCGGGCACCTATCGCTCAAGAAACTACAGCCAACAGCAATAATGTGGAAATACCACCAGCTGACCCACAACCAGCAGCCAATGTTAGGGAGGATAATCCTCCCCCCATAGCTCCTGGACGCAGTAGACGCATGAGATGGAGTACTAACTTGAATAAGGATGTCATGCGCTACTACTTCATAGCCACAAGCCTCGAAACGGATTTTACTGATTATAGGGATAGACTAAAGAATATGTTTGCTGCTGAACATCCAGAACACAATGATATTACAGCACAACGCCTATCCGATCAGCGTAGAGCAATACAGAGAAACAATCTATTAACCCAAATTGAAATTCAGTATATTTTAGACAGAGTGAGGGAGGAACTAAATATACCTCATACGCCCAATCAGTCTTTTGAGGATGACAATGTTTATGGTACCCATACACCCTCAGATTCGCCACGTGGGTCACCATTCAATAACATAGATATAGAGATTCCTCAAGAGCCCCACCAAGAGGACGAAATACTTAATACTTACCATGCTAACTTACTGAAATACCTTGGAATGGACCCTAACGTTAGACCTCCCATACAAAAACTTAGATTTAACAAGAACACAGGAACACTTATGAATAGAGCCAATTCCATCCTAGAACAAACGCTAAACGATGGTATGAATCTTGAAGAGGTACATTCCACGATATATTGCGCGGCAATTACCGTAGTGAGCCTTAATCAAAAATATACATCACCTAACAAAAAAAATACAGATGGGTATTTACCATCATGGCAACGCCGCCTCACCAATAAAATTAATGGCCTACGAAGGAGTATCGGTAAAACTCAACAGTACCATGACGGAAATAGAAACAACAGATTGCTTAGAACACTGCCGACAGACTTAAAAGACATTATACAAACAATCAATGCCGAAACGGAAAATAAAGTACGTACATACCTTGATACACTTAAACAAAAGTTAGCAGCATACTCAGCTCGATTAAAGAGATACAGAGAAAGTTACTCAAGACGCAGAGACAACAGCCTATTTTCGAACAATGAAAAGGCGTTTTACTCATCACTATCAAAAAAATATGATAACCTTAACCCCCCAGATCTTGAAAGTCAGACCAACTACTGGACGAGTATATGGTCACAGAGCAATAACCATTCAAAAAATACTTGGATAAACCAAGAAATGAAAGCACAGAACTCTCTACAACCAATGAATGAAATTGTAATAACCCAAGCAGATCTAACAGCTGCTTTAAAGAAAATTGCAAATTGGAAAGCGCCCGGACGCGATGGCTTGCATAGCTTTTGGTATAAACGATTCACAGCTTGTCATGAACTCTTAGTTAACAATTTCAACGATGTCATTAGATTTCCTAACAACTTTCCAACATTTTTAACTGAAGGACTTACTTATTTAATTCCAAAGACTGATAACCCGGATCACCCTTCGTTGTTTCGTCCCATTACATGCTTGCCGACCCTTTATAAGATCCTTACGTCGATATTATGTGCTAAACTTGAAGACCACCTGGAACTGGCTCAAGTGATGACAGATGAGCAGAAAGGTGCTAGACGCAACGTTATGGGATGCAAGGAGCAGCTGGTTGTCGATTCCGTAGTTATGCAGCAGTTGAGGGTGGGGCAGAGGAATGCACACATTGCATACATCGACTATAAAAAAGCATTTGACTCTGTCCCTCACTCTTGGCTCAAATTTGTATTGACACTGTATAAAGTACATCCTACGCTTATACTTTTTCTTGAGACAACTATGAGGGCCTGGCGAACCACACTGTCTCAAAAAATAAATAACGAACTAGTATTTAGCGGGAGCATACCTCTGCGCAGAGGTATCTTTCAGGGGGATTCGCTCAGTGCCCTATGGTTTTGTCTGTCTCTAAACCCAATTTCAAACACTCTTAAGAAAACAGAGTATGGAGTAAAATTAAAAAATAATGTACAGGATCTCTTAGTAAGTCACCTTTTCTATGTTGATGACCTAAAAGTATATGCAGCAAATGACAGACAGCTGAGAGCCATGCTAAAGCTGGTGCATGATATGAGTTCGGACATAGGTATGACTTTTGGACTGGAGAAGTGCCGCACGATCAAAATGGTCAAAGGGGTACTTAAAGAGTCACAACCTATAGAAATTAATAACGAGGTCGTCATACAAGGTCTTGAAGAACCCTATAAATACCTGGGTATAGATCAGACCCATAAAATAGAACATACAACGATGAAATCGAAACTGTCTACTGAATTTGAAAAGCGAGTTAAGCTAATTATCAAAACAAAACTAAACTCAAAAAATATCGTTAAGGCTATAAACACATATGCAATATCTGCCTTAACCCATTCCTTTGGCATAATCAGATGGTCTGATACAGATCTTGATGCACTAAATAGACGAATCAGAACACTTCTAACGCACAAAAGAATGCATCACCCAAATGCATGCACTGAGAGAGTCACATTGCCTAGATGCCTGGGAGGTAGAGGTTTAAAAGATGTTAAAGCAATGTACTATGAACAGCTGGATAATATTAGAAAATATTTTTACAAAAACTCGGATAAACCGATGTACCGTGCAGTGATCGAGGCAGATAAAAATTTGACCACACTTAATTTAAAATCCCGAGAATATAATCCAAAAACACACATTACTACCAACGAGGATAAAATTAGGATGTGGTCAGGAAAGCAACTCCATGGAAGATTTTACAACTCCGTTCAAAACAATTACGTTGACAAATCCCTCTCTTTTATGTGGGCTACAAAAGGTTACCTCCATCCTGAAACTGAAGGATTCTTAATGGCCACGCAGGACCAAGTTATAAAAACACGAAATTACGCCAAATACATACTGGGAGAAGACCTGAGTTCTGATAAATGCCGCAAGTGCGGAGCTGTTTCCGAAACTATAGATCATATTTTGGGATCCTGTAACACACTAGCAAATACGAAGTACTTGACTCGACACAATCAAGTAGCACATATAATCCATCAGAAAATACTGATAGACAGAAAAATTAAAACCGAAATTGTCCCCTACTACAAATATGTGCCAAACGAAGTTGAGGAAAACGATCAATTTAAAATATATTGGGACAAAACAATTTACACCGATCATACAATAGAACACAACCGTCCTGATATTACATTAATAGACAAGAAAAAACACACAACATATCTAATTGATGTTTCTATACCAGGAACACACAATCTGCAACAAAAACATACGGAAAAATTAAACAAATATCAAGCGCTTCAACATGAAATAAAGCGCATCTGGAATATGAGGGAAGTGTACATAATACCTATAATACTATCGTCGATAGGAGTAATACCGAAAAATTTGGAAAAGAACCTAAAAATGATTCAAATCCCTATTACCGTAATTGAGGAGATGCAGAAAGCTGCGATACTGCAATCTCTCAACATTGTGAGATCTTTCTTGGCTGTTGGCAATGCTCATGAATCTTGAAACCTTGTTTTCCGATTCTAAAGCAAAATATACCCTTATGGTGAAAAAAAAAAAAAAAAAAAAAAAAAAAAAAAAAAAAAAAAAAAAATTATAATAATAATAATAATATAATCCATCAGAAAATACTGATAGACAGAAAAATGAAAACTGAAATTGTCCCCTACTACAAATATGTGCCAAACGAAGTTGAGGAAAACGATCAATTTAAAATATATTGGGACAAAACAATTTACACTGATCATACAATAGAACACAACCGTCCTGATATTACATTAATAGACAAGAAAAAACACACAACATATCTAATTGATGTTTCTATACCAGGAACACACAATCTGCAACAAAAACATACGGAAAAATTAAACAAATATCAAGCGCTTCAACATGAAATAAAGCGCATCTGGAATATGAGGGAAGTGTACATAATACCTATAATACTATCGTCGATAGGAGTAATACCGAAAAATTTGGAAAAGAACCTAAAAATGATTCAAATCCCTATTACCGTAATTGAGGAGATGCAGAAAGCTGCGATACTGCAATCTCTCAACATTGTGAGATCTTTCTTGGCTGTTGGCAATGCTCATGAATCTTGAAACCTTGTTTTCCGATTCTAAAGCAAAATATACCCTTATGGTGAAAAAAAAAAAAAAAAAAAAAAAAAAAAAAAAAAAAAAAAAAAAAATAATAATAATAATAATAATAATAATAATAATAAAAATAATGATGAGCTCAAATAAAAATGGCCCTGAGTCCCCGGCAGACCTTCAATGGTCACAGGGTGCGAAGAATCCCCGGGAGGAAACAATAAATACTAGAAATACAAACCAAACGCAAGAAACCATAATCTCCAAAGAACAATTGGAATCCCAGGAATGGAATCTGTCTCAAAACAATAAGAGAATGACCCGACAAAATGTTGAAGTCCCTCACGAGGCTGATCGCGGCGCTAGAAGAACATGGTCCAGAAATGATAATCTGGACGTTTTCAGAGCGTACTTTCTGGGGACCCAATTTGAAACACAAAAACGAGGATTTAGAAAAAATATGCTATTAGAATGGAGAAAAATAAGACCGGATTTAATTTTAAACGAAAACCAACTAGCAAATCAACTATATGCAATAAAAACTCATAATTTGCTTACTGCTGTTGATATAGAGGAATTGAAACAGAATATGTCTGAGACGGATCAAGGTATAGAAACTGATAACACAATAATTTATGAACAAACAAATGAGAGCAATACGCAAACAATAAACATACAAAATAACCTTGCACTGAATGTGGATCTGGATGCGGGTGAGAATGTAAATGATGTTGTAGTGAGATTCCAGGAGAACATCGCGGTTTTTAAGAACTCTGATCCAGAAAAACGGCTTAGCTTACCAAAAATAAAACCAACAAAAAAAACAAAACAGCTAATATCAATAGTAAACCAGGAAATCCTTAAATATATGCCAACTAGCAATCTGGAGGAAACACAGACACTTGTCTACACCGCTGCAAAAACAGTTATTGAATCTATGGGAGTTAAATTGGGAAAAAAGCAAAAGGCCAAGAAGGAACCCAAATGGAGAGAACGTATAGAACAAAAAATAAAAACGTTAAGAAGTTGGCTAACAAAGATACGAGATTGGGAGAGAGGTAACATGAGCACCAAATTATCTAACGATATACATTACTATTTTAGGAAAAACAATATTCAGCACTCAAATTACCAAGAGAAGGAAACATTTAAAGAAAAAATAAAACAACAAATAGCAGCACTGGGAAACCGGCTTAGACGATACAATAAAAGTTACAAACGAAAAAATGACAACAAACTGTTTAAGAATAACGAGAAAGAGTTCTACAAAAAACTTAATAATGAACCACCAATTGAACAGGGACCAGACAAGGAACAACTACAAACATTTTGGAAAAACGTATGGGCATCCAAACAACAATACAATCAAAAGGCATCATGGCTTAAAACGGAAAAAAAGAAATACGACACATTAATAGACATGGAGATTAGTCCAATAACTGAGACTGAAGTTAAGAACGCTTTAAATAGATCACACAACTGGAAAGCACCGGGGGTGGATCATGTTCATAACTATTGGTGGAAAAATATAAATATCACAAAGTTGCTTACAAAACAAATTAATGAACTACTAACAAACAACACATATCATCCTAAATTTTTAACGAAAGGAATTACCTCAATGATACCTAAAAAAGGAGATACAACTAACCCAAAAAACTATCGACCCATAACGTGTCTACCCACTTTGTATAAAATAATCACCTCAATTCTAAGTCAAAAAATAATCAAGCACATTGAAGACTCTGGAATCTTAACTGAAGAGCAAAAGGGTTGTCGGCATGGTACATTAGGAAGCAAGGAACAATTGGTGATCGACTCTATAGTTACACAAGATGCTAAAAAGAGAAACAAAAATATGGCAGTGGCATGGATCGATTATCAGAAAGCCTTTGATAGTGTTCCACATTCTTGGTTAATAGATGTACTAAAACTTTACAAAATCAGCCCAAATATAATAAATTTTTTAGCCACAGCAATGAAAACCTGGAGAACGAAACTCGTAGTTAAAACGGAAAAAACAAATATAGTAACGGATGAAATACCGATCCAGAGTGGCATATTTCAGGGAGATTCCCTAAGCCCTTTTTGGTTTGTGTTGTGCCTGAACCCACTCTCAAATATGTTAAAAGACACTAGAATAGGATATACACTGAGGTATGAGGATAGTGATTATACAATAAATCATTTATTTTATGTAGATGACCTCAAACTCTATGCATCAACAGAGAAACAATTAGACAGACTTATTGAGACGACACAAAAGTTCAGTCTTGACATCAAAATGAGGTTGGGTTTTGATAAATGTGCAAAATTAGTAGCTCAAAAGGGAAAGTTACAAACTTACGAAAATTTAGAAAATAGCGAAACATTCAGATACCTAAACAATGATTACTACAAATACCTCGGCTATAACCAAAAATTGGTTTTAGATCAAAAAAATATAATAGAAAACACGGAACAAAAAATGGTTGATAGAATAAGAAAAATCCTAAGATCAGAACTAACTGGTAAAAACAAAATCAAAGCCATAAATACGTATGCATTGCCAGTGTTATCTTATTCCTTTGGAATAATCAGGTGGTCTAAGACAAGCATTGAAGCAATGAATAGAAAAATTAGAGTTTTGCTAACAGAATATAGGTGCCACCATCCCCATGCATGTACTGAACGTTTATACTTACCAAGAAATGTGGGCGGAAGAGGACTACTAGACCTACACCGACTATGCGATAGACAAATTAATCTACTAAAAACCTACTTTAACAGAAAATCTCTCCTATCGCCATTACACCGTCAAGTCAAGCGACTGGATTATTATTCACCTCTACAGCTCAGCAATAACACCATGCGCGAAACACTTACTAATGACCACATAAGAGAACAATGGCTAGAAAAATCGTTGCATGGAAAATATCCGTATGCCCTGTCTCAGGCAGATGCAGAGTTGTCAACCATGTGGCTTAAACATGGACTATTGTTCGCGGAAACCGAGGGTTTTCTGGTATCAATACAGGACGGAGTAACGCCCACCAGAAACTACCAAAAATACATACAGAAAATTCCAATTGAAAATGATAAGTGTAGAATGTGTTTCGCCAAATCAGAAACAACGGAACATATCCTCTCAGCGTGCAGCAGCTTAGCGCCCACAGAATATACAAAAAGGCATAATTTAACAGCAGGAATAATTCATCAGGAAATAGCCGTACAATGCAAACTTATAGAGAAAAAAGAAAAATATTTTCTATACAACCCATTCCCGTTTTTACAAAACGATAATTATAAACTTTATTGGGATTTCCCAATAATCACAGATAGACCTATCGCAAGTAATCGTCCTGACATAACCCTGGTAGACCGGAAAAATAAGACTGCTTACTTCGTCGATATTTCTCACCCGGCTGACCACAACCTCCTAAATAAAGAGAAAGAAAAAATAAATAAGTATCAAGACCTTTGTACGGAATTTAAGAATATTTATAAACTGGACAAGGTACTTACTGTTCCTATTATAATATCAGTGACGGGACTGATTGGGAAAAACCTGCCACGCTTTCTGAAACAAATAGACATTGATCAGCGAAACATAACATTGATGCAAAGATCGGTGATCCTTGAGTCATGTAGAATCATGAGAAAAACCCTAAACCTGCCTGAATAGAGTATAAAGGCAGCGGATAAAAAGTTGGACATCTGAAAAAAAAAAAAAAGAAAAAAGTAAATGAATGATAAATAAATATAAGTTTTAAATACGTACCTTGATTCCCTCCCCTATTTAAAGAAAAAGTATATACTTATTAATAATATCTGAAGCATACTTAATGAAATCCTAGAAGTACTTACCGTGTTAAAACAAATCTGTAGTGATTGGTTATCAAACCCCACTGCAGAATTTCTCCTATCTGGAAGAAAGTAGAAGGATGTAAAAAAAAAAAAAAAAAAAAAAAAATAATAATAATAATATGAAGTATTGAACACTGGAACCTGAAAAGAAAAACAAACATATAAATCCAGAACAAAATTCTTCACACTTGCATGCACTGCCGTGTGAAGAATACTTACCTGCAAAAGCAGAGAAAACCTGAAATAATAATAATAATTTATAACCCTCCAGAAGATTGCCATCCTAGGAACCTGCCACATCGCACGAAAAGTATTGAACACTGGAACCTGAAAAGAAAAACAAACATATAAATCCAGAACAAAATTCTTCACACTTGCATGCACTGCTGTGTGGAGAATACTTACCTGCAAAAGCAGAGAAAACCTGAAATAATAATAATAATAATAATAATAATAATAATAATAATAATATCCTGCTCACTCCAAAAATTCATAGACGAAATACCAGGTAAACACTCCATTTTAGATCTTCAAAAAACAGCAATTCTAGGAACTTCTCATATAGTGCGCAAAATATTATCATAAAACCAACCACCCTTTGGAAACCGGATAGTTTCCCGGGTGGATAAGAAATAAACCAGTGGATAAAGCTGAGATATGATAATAATAATAATAATAATAATAATAACTTTCATTGCGTGTTTCTAAATATCCATTTTAATTGATTTAAATACTATTGAGTGCCTAAATAATAAATAATACTAAATATGAGGGAAGTGCTAAAAAACGTAGCAATAGGTGCAGCTTCTATGACTGTTCCAACAGCTTAACAAACACAGCTAATATATATATATGTTAAGATTTCATAAAAACCCGCCAATATTAATTCTTAATTTACACTTTTGAAAGGTAAGATCCTTTTTTAGGTACCGTTCATAGATTAGGCTTTTGCATTACCCGCATTACACGTTACACGTAATTAGGGATTACATACACAATTATACCAGATGGGCAATAAAAACTTCTTTCTGTCAGCTCGTTTATATATTAGATGAATTTTTATAAGCTATGTTCTTGAAAGATAAACAACGTATTCCGTTCAAATGAAATTTGAAATAGATGTCCCGCTAATTCATCGGTGGAAAATATGGACATAGATTTATGTAACTGTGTATATGCCTATTAAAGTATTTAACTCTAACAACCTTCTGTAAAAAAGCGGTACCTAAGAAAAGAAAAATAGATATTTTACAAGGCTTATAAGCTTATAAGGTTTTTGTTATTCCAAAAATATTTTAATTAGTTTTTTCAATAATTATTAAAATCTCATGGCGATTTTTCTTGAATTATTTTAAATAACAGCTAAAAATACTGAAAACTTGTTTAAACCATTATGTGCGATATACCACATATTTTTCAATTGAAAATGGCTTTAAATTTAAAAATAAAAATCCAGAGCCGTATTTAAAAAAACCAAGTTGATGATGATATTTCAAAAACGAAACGTGCTTTTTATTTTTTCATGTGTCAGAAATAAATAAAAAGTAAAATCGCAAAAAATAGTTTTTTCAAAAATTCTCTAAAACGGCTGAAGTTAGTTTAATTTTGAAAACACCATTTAAAAGGTGTTTATATTGTGCAACTTTTCTCGAATTTAACCGACATTGTAACTCCTACCGTTTCCAAGATTCCAATGCTATCCCATTCTTATCTTGGACATAGTGTATAGCAATAGAGTTCAAGCTTTGTAAGTCAGATAAAACTGAACACAAATAGCTATCTTTTTGGATTCATTCGACTGAAAAGTTTATATACAACACCCCGTATAATAAAAACAAAATGTTTTTAAAATTAATTTTAGTTATTCAACATTTAAATTTGTCTGAAAATTAGCAAACATTTTGGGCGTACGTGGTATATAAGCATTCAACACACAACGTTTGTTACGAACGAGAAATGCAGCCCACTAGGTACAATACAATTTTCTTTTTTAGCTGTTGTAGCGTGTAGTGGCAACATCTATTGGTCTATAGCAGAGGTTCCCAAACTTATTTTGTCTACTGCCCACTTTGAGAATAAATTATTTTTTAACGCCCCCCTTTTTTCACCTACTTAAAGACCACTATAACTTCAAATTAAATTAATTTATTATTGTGAGCTGTATTAGCAGATATTAAACATTCATTCTAAACGAGACTTTTAGTATAACCCACAAGAGTTAATTTGAGACCTGAGCGCAGTAGGTAGTACACAACGGCGTTCAAGTCTCAAGTTAACTCTTACGGGCTACACCTGCCAATGAGAATGATTACTGAAACGCAACTTTATAGTATTCGGACAGCGTATCTTTTATTCAAAATAAAACAAACAAAATCGATTCTTATATAAAAACTAATGTGAAGGATGAATATGATGCTGTTTAATAAGTTTGTTGATATCAGGTTCCAAGTTACCTAGCCAAGAACAGCCGCAAGTCGCTACGTTCGGTAACATGCAAACAACTTCTCTTTTTAGTAAGCAGCGTTGCGACAGCACTAAATCCACGTTCACACAAATACGACGATGGGAATACTATCAAGAATGGTTGAACGATTGACCACAATCCAGGGTACAATTTTCAATTCTTGATAGCAATTTTTGAACTTGATTTTTATTTCCTCGTTTGTTGTCAATTCTATAAGTTCTTCTTCCAGCTGAGGTGACATTGCTATGTTGACATTATTTGAAAACGGATCCAACACCCAATCTGGTATTTCCAAGTTCAAAATGTCCTGGTATCGTTCGGTGAAGTCAATGTCGAGGTTTTCCAAATGTTGGCAGTAGGCAAACAAGTCGTCGTTACTGCAGGATACTGATAAATTCGGAAAATTGTGAAACTCACGTCTGCCCATATTCTTTTTGTGCAGAAGCAGTTTGGCTGCGAAAGCAGCAACGACATATTTTGTTTTAATTAAATTTAGTTCATCGCCTTGCAGTTGGAGATTCATCTCGTTGAACAATTTATACAGGTCTGTCATGTAAGCTATATCATTCTTTGATGTAATGAGCTTGTTGCGCAATCCTGTATCTTTAGTTTCCAAGAAGTCTATCATAGAGTCAAACAGGTTGTAAAATCGAGTCAGACAATTGCCTCTTGATAGGCAACAGTATGAAGCAACAAACGCTTGAAATCATCGTCATTAGTAACACAAAGTTGATGAAATAATCAATCATTCAAAGAGCTGTTACGGATTTTATTGACTGCTTTGATGACATATTGCAGTGATTGAAATAGTCGTTCACTTAAGTTTCTAGCAACCCAATGTTGTCTATGAATAACGCAATGTACAGCAAGGACATCTGGAATTTTATTTTTTAAGTACGCTATGAAGCCTTTCTGGCACCCTGTCATAGCCGGAGCGCCATCCGTAGCAACTGATATAATATTTTTCAAGGGAATCTCTTTCTCATCACAAAACTTTTCCAATATATTGAATATGGTTTCGCCTTTTGTATCGGTCTCTAAATAATAGTTCTTCACATATTTTCTCATCTTTAATAAACCTCACGTAATACAGCAACAATGCTTCATTAGTTGGTAAAGTGGACTCATCGAGCTGAATTGAGAATTGACTAGTCCTCAGATGATTGCACAATGATCCTTCAATATTTTCAGCCAGCTTTCATTTCGAAAAGGAGCGACCGATTGACATGATTTTTCTTTTCTTTATTGAATAAAACAGGACAGATATATGAACTACGCGGAGAGAAATATCGAACCGAGTTTGAGCAATCTCTTAATTAATATTAGTTGATGTTCACAAGTTGTAGTCGCGAGTCGAGAGCTCAGTCGGTGTCTAAGAGTCCTCCTAGCTAGATAAAATTACAAATCGCCTCCCAAGCCTCTACACAACGCCCCCATTTTTTTCTGGGTCTCTTACCGTCCCCCTTTCGGCCTACAGCGCCTACAAGGGGGCGTTATCGCCCACTTTGGGAACCCCTGCTCTAGAGTCTAGAGGTTCCACCGTCTGTCTAGATACCACTGCTGTTTTTGAGTTTTAATATTGCCATAAGCGTTGATCCTCTATGAGTTTTTATCTATGTATAAAGTAACACATTTTATTGATGGAGTTGGTCGAAATGTTTAGCCTCTCAACATAAAATTCTATTTTCAACCAATTTTTGAACTTTATTCAAAATCACTGGTGTTATTAATGCATACGCGTTTGAAATTCTGATTTTCATATTTTCGGGGGTAGACCCATTGGGGTAAAATTTGGAGACCTTGACGGCTAATTTTGTGGACAGCCCCTTTATTTTTAATTTGTGATTTAATTCCGCGCAGATCCTGAAAATTATAGAGGTAATCCCGTCCAATTACGACATTAAATAATTATAAACCAAGAAATAATATTTAATTCCTGCTTTTACCCTGCTTTATATGGTAACATTCCCAAGATTTGTGGTCTCCTCCGGCTGCGTGCAGATGATCCTGACGAGTAATTTACCACTGTACCGTCAGATAGCGCGACGAGATATATTTTTACTCAATCATTATCATCATCATTATTATAGAGATTTTGGTTGAAATATTTGATTATTATGGCTATTAGTCCCGTGCTTACTTATTCCCGAGCTTATTCCAATTAACTGTGTAATGAATACTTTTCGCAGCATCCAATTCGGTTTTTAGAAACATGCTTTCATCCAGTAATTTACTTTGTAAAATATGTAGTGTATTTACTTAAATGTTGTATTTAAAAACCAAAAATACCTCTACACATTAAGGCAAAATAAACAATACGTATAGGGTACGTTTTCGCTATTGTACCATCTTTAACAATGCCATATTCTTTCGCGTCCCTCAATAACCAGTAACAATGCAGTTGATGTGATTATTAGGCTGAAAACTTTTTATTAAATCCGTTTTCCTCTATCTGCTATTGTTAGCAGAATATATACGTGGATTCGCTGGGAAATTGAATTTTAGATTATAAATGGCGTGAATACATTCGAGGATAATATCAACCTTTAAAACCTCTATAGAAAAGTTTGATTTCCTTTTCAGCAGCTAGAAGCTCTATTAGGTTAAAATTCGTTACAAAACGGTATAAGTTTCAGTTCGACATGTATGGAAAATCAAATAGTTTTATGATTTTGTGTAATAAATCGAGGATTCTGATGAATGCACCATATAAGTAGGGGAGACCATACAGCGTCCGCTAAAGCTGTAAAATACAATTTAAACATACGAAAATATTTGAACGAGTGATATCAAAAAGGGTGTAACTTATGTATTGTTAGACATATTTTATTATTGTAGTTGATTCCTAACTTTTAAACGTTGATAATTCGTTTTAGGCAGATGCGGTAAAGTTTGAAATTAGCTCTACCAACAGATTTTTTTTTATTTTATAATAAACCTTACTAGTTTGCTTCGCTTTATTTAAAATTAACACTTTAGTTTAAATATGTCACCCTGACTGTCATTACAACACGGACACACAACCTGGGCATTCCGCCCTAGCAGCTTTCCCAATATTTTGCTGTAGTGCGGCATCTCAAACCTCTCACATATGATATCTGGCATGCATCATGGTAACTATTTGGGCACTCAATCATTTTGATAATCCCTCGAGGTAAAATTTAGTTGATACGATACGTGGCTTTTCAGTGAGCACATCGTCGTTAAAAGGTGTACATCCAGATGGAGACATTTACATTTTGGTAGAACTATCTGGCGCAAGATCATCAGACGATAAACAAGATTTGGGTGAACTTTCATTGCACGTACCTATTATAAAAGCGTCAGTAGAAAACGGTTCAACATGAATGATTTGTGTTCATGCTACCCTCGGGATTTTTTTATATTTTATTTTATATTAGAGCTTAGTTATTTTGTATTTTATTATTTTAATAATTATTAGAACAAATATATCTCTGTGAATTGCCTCCCGCCAGGGAATTCGGGCGCATTTAGTGTTAGCAATTGGATATGATGGAGTTATTGCTTCTCGTTCGGAGATCGTTTGTGAACTGTGTTTCACAGGGCATAAACTGCCTGCTCACACTAGATGTCGTCAAAAACAAATATGTTTCTGTCAAATATTTTATGAGCAACTGTGTTTTCCATTAAAGAAGTGTCAATGACGGTCACTAGCATGATAGCTTATTATCAAAAAGATAGAATTTTAACAAGTTTCTCATTGTCCTGCTCTAACTATAGGTATTCATAATTTGTTTGAAACAAATAGCATGAAAGTCAACATAATTATTTAAAAAAAATAGTAAACAAAGGTTTTGATTTTTTATTTTCTTTTTTTTTTTAATATACAATTTTACAACCCTGGATTTTTTGACAAAACAGTTTCAAGTACACTAAATAGTTGAAGCCCTATATATTTTATACGCCTATTTGAAACAATGCACGTATATTAAAAGTCTTCGTAAGTTATGGAACATGGTAATTAATATATACCAGCCGGACACTGGTACTTAATAATGAATAATTAATTATTATTTCACGGATATCATTGATAAATGGAACGATAACTATAAAATATTCCCAATGTAATACAAACTGTTATTAAAGCGTTGACATTTTTCCAACATACGATATCTGTCTGGTATTCAGTACATTACTAAAAGCTTTCACGGTTTATAGTTTGTATTAAAGCTTTTGTGTACACATCAGTGAATATACATTAATAATTTGGTGCTTTTATGATAAAATAAACATATTAATAGGTTTTGATATTTGCTCCAATAATTTTTAAATAACTCAAAGTGGAGCTTTTGACTACATATTTCGTTGTTGAATATGTTTTTGTGAATTATTGAACATACGGATAATAATAATTGTTCTCTGTGCATACACGAAAGGTTTTCTGATGGATATGCAATGTTCATTTGTGTGCAAATTGTATGTTTGTGGTGCTATTTAAAAGTTTTTATTGTAGGGAAATTAAAATGTTCTCAACTCCAAAAAACTGCTGTGTGGTGTAGAAGTCGGCATGTTCTACTACAATGGCACCGATAGACAGAAACCGACGAATTTGTTTCGCTCGTCTTATAAGTTCAAATACCAAAGACGTGCTCGTTTACAAGTATCGACCAGAGAGTTGTATAAACTATACAATCTCGACAACAGTACTTATCCCAATGTATAGGTAACGCAAGCAGGAAAGATACAAATAAAATAAAATCATTAAAAACATTATACAATTTTTCATTTCAAATAAAAAATAATGTAGTAGTAAAATTCGTTAATTAATTTTGGTCATCCATTAAACTATTTTATGATTTGGAGGTCGAATATGATGGATATGATTATACAAAAATAAGTATGATGCTCGATTACAAAAATAGCGGTGGTATTGTTAAAGGGCCACCTTTTACTCGTATATATTTATTTATTTATTGTAGTTCGACATAAAATGACATTCTAAATCGGAAATAATTCACAAAACAAAAATAATAATAATAAAAGAACTACAAACAGACCTAGGAAATCAATTTAAAAAAGATCAAGTCCTAAGCCTGGCAGTAATAGACTTATATATCCATTTATATATAATAATACATTATAAATCTTAATAATAAAGAAATAGTAGGTATACCTAAAAATTAAGTAGTATTGAATTAAGTAGGTGCCAATGAAATTACCTTTCTCTCTCACATGAATTTATCAACACAGAACAATTGATCAGGTTCATGGGAGGTAATTATTCCGAAGCAAGAAGTTTTTGTATTCTTTTCTGAATTTGATTGTAAGAAATAATTTCAGGTAGTCAGGAAGTTTATTTAAATGCCAATGTGAAGCCTCGACGAAAAAGTGTAGTGTGATGAGCTGGCGGAGAAATTAAGCCCTTGTGTCTCCAATTCAAAGCATGCACGTCTGTACGAAAAGGTATTTCATTATATAAATATGGAGGTTAATAAAAACTTGTGGCAAAAGGAAACAAAACGAACTCTTCGTCTATCTCCATGTTCAGCCAGGTATCCTTAGCAAGCTTATATGAAATTCTTTCGTATTTACTGATGTTATAAATGAACCTTAAGCATGATTTTTGTACCCTTTCGATACAGTTCGAATCAAATTTGTCCAGACAAGGGCCATAAACAACATCAGCGAAATTAAAATGACTTAATAAATGTACCTACATAAGCTTCGGTTACTCTGTACCTATATTAGTCAATAATTTAAATTTCTCTCATTATTACACCACCAATCTAACGTCAAACTTTTCCGAACCAAAAAATATTCAACCATCTTGTTAGATAATATGACATAACTGAAGCGCAAGCACAAAATTATCCTATCGACTAAAATTGGCTTCCACAGCTAGCAATTTAGGATTTCAAAAATTGTTATCCAATATAATATATCAAGTTAATCACACATTCTTCGGTCAACAGTTGCGGCATCTAACGGGAAATTATTTTATAACGCAGAATTTTTCACGACAACTTAATCTTGCCACCACTTTGTCCTAGGTCGCCGCCGCTTTTGGTGCACCTACTTTTGGAGCGTTACTAAGATTCACCCGTTCGCGTTTGAAATCTCCATATCAACGAGAAACTGTCTACTGATATTTTCTTGTTGGAAAATAGTCTTCGAAAGTTGTAAAATCAAAAACTAAAAATATTAAAGGAAATTTCTCGACCTGATTCAACTTTTCGAATAGTTTGTTAACAATAAACGTATGGCATACATTTTGAATTTAGGTTAAACCAAGGCAAAGGTTTAATCTCCAGTAAAGCATTTGATTAGAGGCGCTCTATACTCTATATCTCTTAGTATGCACAACTAAAGCGACAGTTCTCGTAATGGTGTTAAATTATAATTAATAATCAATCAATTTACAATGTTATTATTATGGTAGATCAGTTTAGTAATGGCGATGCTAATATCTCCTTGAAAATTTATCGGTTAAGCTAAAACTCTTATTAACAACAATGTGAGTATAATACATAATCCCTCCATCTGAGTTACAGATAGATATCTATCTAGAAAAGCTATTACGTCGTTACTCTATAACTTTCTAACCTGGATTTCACATATATAGAACGCCTCGAAGTAGTTTATAAATATTTACCTAACAAATCATTTTCCAGATATCATCAACTGAAGTTGATTTACACACCAGCGTTGATGTACATACAGACATAGAAAGCGGCGAGATCGGCCCACCTGATTCCCACGAGGCAATGAACAACCGGGAAACGAGTCCCCGTAGCAACATCAGAGAGAAGCGTAGTTACGAATTTTTGATGGGGCTTATCAACAACAACTCGACATATGAAGTTATCAGGCCAGAGCCGGTTAGCCTAGTTGATGAAAACACAAAGGTAGGTATAATTAAACTACTTTTTTTTTTAAACGTACATATCTACAGTGTGCCCCGTTTGTGTTCGGGTCAGCCTGATAAAAAATTTATTAATTTTGCGATTTGGCTCAGGTTTTTCTAAAATTGTAGAGGTTGATAAACTACATCTTTTTAGCAAAAATGTGCAAGTTTCTAGGAGCAAAATTTTAATAAACCTCATTAACGATCGTTTTTAGAAAAGAACTGTGCACACCATTGGAATCGGTATCGCTCAAAACGGGTCTATACCAAATTTTGCCAAAAAATATCAAGTAATAACGATTTTGAAAAAAATATAGAAATCCTACTTTCTGGTTGTCTCAATTTTATCTCAGAATCTAGTAAGCTTTGAAAAATTATTAGAATGCTTACATGTCAAATCTGCCACTACAATCTAAAATGGCATTCCGGTTTGTTTTTGTATTAGTAGGTATAATCATCATGGAAAATTTAAGACAAAAACTAGAAATTGTTCGTCTTGTTAGCGATAACATGGGCTCGGCAAGAGAATCTTTTCTCATGGCTACCTGTTTTTTGGTTTGTTAGATTTTGCTAGATAGAGTTTGATAGTTATTGAGTAATAGTTTTAATAGTAATAATTGATAGAAAATATAGCTATCGAAGTTATAGAGCAACATTTCTTTGGTCCTAACCAGATTGTTACAGCACCATGAATAGTACAACTCAGAAAAGTTTTTCAGAAGCTGATAGAAGAAGCTTTCAGATGGAAAATATTCAGACCAATAGCATAGAAAATATAGAGTCCCTGAAAGGGTTTCCAAATCAAAATTAAGACATCAAAAGCAATACAAATAAATCTAAACAGAACAAAGGTAAGATTTCGTCAAGAAAAGCACTACAGATAGAGCTGGAGACTAAAAAAAAGTTAGCAGAATTAGAAAGATAAAAAGAAGAAGCTGAAAGAAAGAGATAAGAAGATGAGTTTAAAAGACATAAAGAGCTCGCTCATAGGGTTAGAAAAACAATTTCAAATAAGTCAAAGTTGCACTACAATCTCTAATGAACATTCTGAAGATAAGGACAAGAATAATGGATATGGCTAATTGCTTTCCTCAAGAACCATACAATATAGAGACGGTGGAATTATGGCTAGACGAAAAAGAAGAAAATCGAAATTAAAATTTATTTAAATACACACTCAGGTATGTCAAATACATTTAAATTTGAAGATATGTTAGAAAATATACTGGCAAAAAAAATATTTCTAGACTTAGAAAATGCTTAGTATCTAGTAGCTGGTATACTGGTACTGAATTTTTGCGATATTTTGACCTAAAGAAGAAATAAATAAATATCTGACAATATCAGAAGAAGAAGAAAAAGTTATAGGAAAACAATATTTCGACAAAATATTTTGTACTGCAAACAAAGTGAACTAAAATCATGTTTACCGGAAGTATCGAGATTCTTTTCTTGGACACAACTTATTAAAACAACGGCACATGTCATGAAATGTATTAAAATTTTACAGAAGAAAGAACCTAGAAATCAGAATTTGATTCGCGCCGATCTAAAAGCCGCTGAACGAATGTGGGCTCTCAGAGTACAAAAAGACTATACAAATTCTCACCCTACATAAGAGATGGGTTAATATGTGTGTGTAGATGGAAGATTAGAAACGCAAAAGGTTTAGGAATTTAAATGAAGAAACCTAAAATTTTGGGTCATAAACAAAGATACACGAAATTGCTGATAGATTATGATGATAAAACAAAACATGGTCATGGTGAGTTGCAGATAATACTAAATGAAGTTTATACAAATATATGGGATTCCCCATGCGAGAAAAATTATAAAATTCGTTATTGATCAATACGGTCATTGTAAAAGATTAAGAGCAAAACCTAGAATTCCAATGTTGGGAAACTTACCTGAAGAACGACTAATGAAGTCTCCACGACCTTCCTATTACTGATTTTTAGGTCAATGAACGTAAGAGTAGGAAGAAGAATAGAAAAGCAATATGACGTCCTATTCGCTTATATGTCTGTCAGAGCGGTACACCAACTCTGAGATACTAGCCATACGCCGGAGCCGATTCATAGGTAGACACGGTCACCCACATACCATCTGGAGCGACAATGCTAGAAATTTTATATGCTCAGATAAATAAATCAAAGAAGCACCTACAAATATAGATAATGGCATTATTCAAAGAACATTACTTGCTGAAGAAATAAACTGGAAATATGTAGCACCAGCTCGTCCATACATGGCAGGAGAGAAGAGAATTTTGAAAGAACAAACACCGACATTTCAATTTAACAGACGTTATTAGTTGAGGTAGAAAACGTAGTAAATAGTAGACCAATGACTTACATATCTCCTGATGACAAGGATTATGAAAGCCTAACACCTAATAATTTTCTAATTGTCACTTCCAGCTCAGTGATAGATCAATACGAGGGTTGCCTTTTATATTTCGGGATTAGAGAACAAAAACAAATATTAATCATCGAAAATCACTTTATTGTTTTTCAAAATATTCTATACCCTTTTGCATGCGTTTGAACCAATTGTCGAAGCACTTTTGCCACTCTGATTGAGGTACCTCCAAAATATGCGTTCTGAATGCAGCAACTACTTCTTCAGGTGTCGAAAAACGTTGACCTCTCAGTTTGTTTTTTTACGTACGGGAATAAAAAGAAGTCATTCGGTACCAAGTCAGGACTATATGGCGGATGACTCATTAAGTCGATGTTTTGGGTGCTCAAAAATGCAGTTGTTTGAGCCGATGAGCGAGAGCTCGCATTGTCATGGTGAAGAGTGATCCGTCTTCGGCGGTTGGTTTCCCTGATTTCTTGGAAGACAACTGGCAAACAAATGGTTGTGTATCACTCAGAATTGACTGTTCTGCGTTGTTCTAGTGGTACGGTCGCGATATGTCCAGTTTTTCCCTAAAAACAGGCGAGCAGTTGCTTGGAAGTGCTTCGTGCGCGAACAACTTTTGTTGTTTGTTGACTGCTGTTTACGTTCGGGCTCATACGCGTAAATTCCCGATCCATCACCTGTTACGATGCATAGACGTGTTTCGAAGCACCGCGATCGTATTTTTTGAGCATTTCTGTCGACCAATTGACACGAGCCTTTTTTTGAGCGATTGACAAATTGTGTGGGATCCAACGCGAACAAATTTTTTTGACGGCCAAATGGTTATGCAATATTGAATGTATGCTGGTCCCAATAATGCCTAAGGTTGTCTCAATCTTTTGATAGGTCACATGAGAATCTTGAAATATCAGTTCGCGCACAACATCAATGGTCTTCGTCTTGGAGTGAACTACGACCACGATTGAATTCACCATACCATCGATAAACACTGGTCCTTGATGTAGCTTCGTTGCCAAAAATTGAATTAAGTTCATCCATGCACTGTTGAGTTAATCCACGTCGAAAGTTGTAAAAAATAATCGCACGAAAATGTTCACGATTTAATTCAATTTTTGGGCCGAGATGAATATTTTAAGTTACTGTAAACAACACAAATAGCGCTCGTATGTCAAAACATTCTGAGTACGTATAACCTCAAAAATGTCCAATTTTACGATAGAGCTGTCAGTTGCCAGATTGCAACACCAGGGTTGCCAAATCCCGAAATATAAATAATAGAGTAATAGATTTTGATATTTGTCCGTAATAAAATAGTTATTAAATAATAGTTTTAATAGTAATAATTGATAGAAAATATACCTATCGAAGTTATAGAGCAACACAACATTTTACAATATTTTAACGGCCGAAGTAGTATTAGAAATTAGAACAGCTAATTTCGACCCAGAAAAAATATTAGAATATGTTTGAAAAAAGCTTTTAAGCCAACATTTTTGCATACATTAGAAGTGGGTGACCAAGAAAGAAGATTAAAGCTATTGGCTTCATGGAGAGTATTTAAACAACGGGAACTTTCTAAATGAAATTTTATTCAGCGACGAGGCCACCTTTTCCACAAATGGGGTAGTTTCAAGTCAAAATTGCAGTTAGTGGTGCCCTGACAACCCAGAACACATAATAAATGCAAAAAAAAAACATTATTCGCAGAAAATTAACGTTTGGTGTGGAATACTAAATGACAGAATAATTGGTCCCTTTTTGTTCACTGGTAATTTGAATGCAATTCAATTTTTAAATTCTGTTGAGAATGAGTTTTCGAACGTATTAGATGATTACCATCTAAAAATAAATAAGAGACTGGCTAAATAAATATTTTGGGCGAAACAGTCAGGAAAGATAGACACAATGTTAATTTCAGCAAGTTATTAGGACTTCAATTTTATTTGTTTTTCCATGACTAACTATGAATTTTTGAAAATAAATAAGTACCTAGTGTCCCTTTCTATTTTTTCCACGAAAACCCTATTTCGTCACTAAAATTGCAACTCCACTTAAGAATTGACTATTTATTCAAATTAATATTTTCTGATAAAACTTGGTATAATATATTTTATTTTGGACAGAGTCAAGGGAAATTTAATTTAACCCTTAAATGCATGATTTTTTGAAAATTACTAAAAAAAATCCTGAATGATTGTTTTGATGTATTTATTCAGAGAAAAATAAGGAAAAAATTTAATAACAAAGTTAAAGGCTATTTTTAGCTAAAAGCTAGTTGTTGCATATCTGCAACATTATGCATTAACCAGATAACTTATGATGTGGTATGATAGTCTTTAAAACAGTTATTTTTTTTGTTGCAACATAAATACACGCCACATTTCTCACATATGGTTTGTGCATACCCTTTGCAGTTTGGTAATTTACAGCGACCACGTACATCTGTCCAGATCATCCAATGTCCTACTTGATCAAGGCGAACGTCCTTTGGAGGAGCATGTTGGGCAGGACCTGATTTTTTCTTAGCCCTTATTGTTTCTTCAAGAGTGCTATTGCTTGGACGTCCTCGTTTGATTGCATTGTGTTGTCCAATTTGTATTAGACATAGTGCTACCTGTTTTCGGAATTCAAAAAGTGTAATATGTTGTTGACCACTTTGATGCATTGTAGATATTTTTTTAAATAAAATCCACGAATTTGCTAATGCCATATCGATGAAATGATAAAACAAGCGCATATACCATTTTTTGCTTTTGTTCAATATTTTATGCCTTGCCATAAAAGCATCTAGCAAGTCCACTCCACCCATGTGATGGTTGTATTCTTTTACAACAAAAGGACAAGTAATTTCAGCAGTAGATTTGCTTGTTTTATTGTATCTGTTTATGGTACTTAATGGTAATTTTCCCGCAAAGGTTGACAGAAGAGTTACAATCTTGTTATCCTTCCAAACAACAGATGAAATATCTATGCCATCAAGATCTCCTACAAACTCATAACAAGTGCCTCGAGGATCCTTCTTCATATCTTTTTCAGATGGTAATTTGCAATTTGTGATTCTATTACGCCGGATAGTTCCCAAGCTGTATATTCCATTCTTTGCTAAGTATACCATCAAAGCCGGACTGGTGTAATAGTTGTCAAAATACAACCTGTAGTTTTGATTTCTCGGTATTCTTCGGGATAATCTAACCACTACGTTAGCAGCAGCTCCTAGGTCTGGTTCACTTGCATCTATTATTTGCCTCTTATCGTTTTCTTGGCCCGAATAGACTTCGAAGTGGTAAGCGTACCCACTTACACCACAAAGCACAAATAGTTTGAAACCCCATTTGTGAGGTTTCATTGGCAAATATTGCTTCATGTAGTGATGTACCTTTGTAGAACACAGCTGTTCATCAACTGAAAGTTTAGCTTCAAGGGGCACTGTCGAATTTTTTGCATTCAAGTGAGTTATTATCGGTCTTATTTTATGAAGTCTGTCGTGATCTGCATGATCCCTAGGTAAATGTTTGTTGTTGTCATTAAAGTGTAAAAACTGGCGAATTTTCTCGAATCTATTTAAGGTCATAGAATTTGCGACTACATCGGTACCAATATCTGGTGACCAATAATGACGAGTATTCGGCAGTCGTACGAGAGACATGTAAATGATAATACCAATGTATCGTCTTAGCTCTCTGGCTGACAAATTTAATGGTTTGTTTATGTCAAACTGTTGAGCATATAAGTTTGATTCTTGAACAATTTTTTCTACTAAATCATCTGAAAAGAAATGTTGGAAACATTCATATGGAGTTTCCATTTTAAGCAGCTTACTGGGCATAATGTCATTTCCTTTAAAACTTAATTGAACCTCATTCAAAAGTAAATTCTTCTTCTTCCATTTTATTTCAATTTTTGCAGTTTTTGATTTTGAGCTACAGGGTAACACATTATTTGCTGACTTATTATGGTTAATCACTGTTTCAACCCGTTCCTCGGTGTTATCTAAAATCTCATCAGGCACCTCTAAATCTTCTAATTCACCTTGCTCTTGTTCCTCCAAGACATTATCGGGAAAATACTCTGGATCGTCCAAAGAATCTACGTCTGAGAAGTTTATATCTTCACTAATTTCACTTAAATTGTCAATAAAATACTGTAATTCATCATTGGTAAGTGCCTTACTTCGATCGCCCTTCGACATGCTAAAAACAAAAAAGGAAAAAACACGGTCAACCAAACACATAAAAAGTTCTAAAATTAATGAGTCGCAATGCATGATGTTGCATTTCTGCAACATATTTTTTTTCCCGAAAAATTCAACATCACACATAATATAACAACAAATACTATAAAATGTTTATAATACTAACCTTGGACAATACGAAACACAATTTTATAAAACTCAAAATACGCTTTTTGTTGGAATTCTAATTCTCAGAAAGGTTCACTAACAAAAGTAGGGTTAGCACATATGACTATCTCCACGATGCCGGCTTGAATCATTTACATTTTTTTAAATTTTTCGCGCGCAGTCTTTGCCTTCATATCTAACACACTGTTGCACTTCTGCAACATTACGGATAGACCGAGAAATTAATTTAACTTGCATTTTACGTACTAAAATGATTTTGTTGCATTTCTGCAACCGCATGCATTTAAGGGTTAACTAGGTATAGCGACAACAAAATTTGTACGTTGCAAGAGAACAAACAATTATAAATTGTTAAAAAGCTATATCTTTAAAATATAACTCATAAAGCTCCATAAAAATACACTCGAATAAGAAATTTTAACAAATAATACGAAATAACACAATATTTGAAATTTAAATTGCAATGTCAGTATAAATTATTGTTATATTAAGTTCATGGCAAGAAGCCAACATCGAAATTGTAGATCTATGTAAGAGTGTCTATATCTATCTTTGGTCCATATTAATAATGCCAAGACTGGGGTTAATATTTCATACTTTATTTCAATGACATTGATACATAAAAAGAGGTATACTGAAATATAGTTCATCGCTTTTAAAAAAAATACAATTTTATTTTCAATGCTACTACAAGACTGTCAGGGATTTAAATTGTACGACATTTGCACAAGAAATATTTTATATTTATTTTGATATAGGTATTTGCATTTGTGTTGACGTAAGCAATATTTAGATTGGTTGCCGTTTTGTTTTGTTGATAGGGATGACAAATAAAACATTCAGATGTTTCAGAAAAAAAAGGTTATTCCGTAAATATAGAACAGGGTGTCTCAGAAATGTTTCCATGTATTTTTTAAGATTTTTGGGCAAGGCAAAACCTAAAACTTTTGAATTTTGTTCGTTTGTTAGAATGGTCTCATAAAATTTATTTATATACAGGGTGTCTCAAATGTAATTGCATTTATTGGATTATGTTTTGAACCCATATTTTTTTTTTAATTACAAAGTATAACCCTCAATGACTTTTGTCATACATAAGACTACCACAAATCAACTGAGAAATCACGCAGTGATTTCTTGTTTCAACTACTATAAAACGTGATAGCTCTTATTCACTCTAAGCTTCAACCAAAACGAGTTAATAAAGTTCGTGCAGATCTCCTCCAAATCCAAACAATTGTAAAATATGTCATGTGTTTTTATATACAGTTAAATATTCAGGTTAGGAGGTAGGTTACTTTTGGTGAGGCTCATTTGAAGTTAAACATTTTTAAAATAGTTTCCAAATTTTTCATTTTTCATTAAAGTAAACTCATTTGAAAAGAAAACAGATTTGTGTGTTATTCTTATGGAATCTACTCGCTTAAACAACATGCAAACAATGCAAGGCTGTCAGACTGTTTTTCAAATTATCGTTATTCTACACCTCGTACTCATTATTCACGCAATACCGTAATTAATCCGAAATCTATTTACACCCGACACACGTGCAGATGCTTATTTAAACACACAATTAATTTCCCCAAGTTTATTTTATTTTTGCTAAAATAATTTGGTTAGGTATTGAAAAAAATCTATGTTACCTACTTTTATTTCATTCAATTCAATTCATTTAAAATCTGACAACAATCAAGAAAAGAAAAGAGAGTCGGTGATGCCAAACTTTATTTGAAGATTTTCACCATAAACATATTCCAGCACATTTTCCTCAATAAATCCATACATTATATAATAGACTTACACATGGAACATTCTTAGATACTTGATTTTCCATCAATTTTAATTTACCCAACTCCCACAATAATATAACAAATATTAAAACATTATTTTATCTAAGAAACTACTAATTTATACTTATTTTTATTTTACTACTATGCACATGAACTAAATCTTGCAGAATTGTTTTTAAATGACACAAGTTGACACATTTGGCATTCGAATATTGATTTTTTATCATCCTCACCATACGGGCTACAATTTCAATAATAAAAAAGTTCTATTACCCCGTTCAATGTGCAGACGGGCTATAATTTCAATAATAATAAAAAAAAGTTCAATAAACTGGGTCATGAGAGATGCAAGAAATGTATCGATATATACTTTCTTTCATTATTAGATATGCAAGAAATGTATTGATATATTCCATTCGATCTCAATTTCTTTTTAAGCTTGAACTATTGTCTCAAGGATTGCGACTGAGGCTATTGGCCGCTTGTATTATAATAATTCATTCACAATAGATACTAAAGGAATTAATATGCAAACAGAAATTGTAAAATAATAGATATTCTGTGATGTAAACACTGACTTAACAGTGGATGTAAATGTGAAAGTAGGCAATTGAAAACTATCAGTTTGGAAACAATAATCGGTAATTTTTTCGTGCGTATAGGTAGGTATCGTAAATTTCATTTATCGCTAAACATATGACATTTAATAACAATTAACATTATCAGTTTGACAGCAATATAAAATAGCAAAATTATCAGAGAATCAACAGAAATTTTCAAACAACCAATAAACTTAAACCGCGATACGGGTCTATTCATCAAGGAACAATCAACAAATAATGCGCAGGCCGATGTGGCAGCTATATGTATAAGGCACATACACAGCTTTATTGTTCAGTTTCAGTTTAACCGCGTTTTCCCAAAGTTGCTCTGAAGAATTGGACAGGTTGATTACGAAACGTTATCTAGTATAAATTTAACGCAGGATTTATCCAGGAGCATTATTTCTATAAAATTTAGAAATATATCTTGGTAGTTTTCCATTTTTAAACACGCCATTCAACCTCAACATTAAAGTGACGTCCACATACATATTTCGCAGTTTTGGATTTAAGTTGCAAGCTTTCAGAATCCTGACTTTATTAAAAAATAATTTGCTGTGAAATTTTGTCGTAATGAGATATCTAGATACCATAAAATAACTAAATATTGTTGCTTTCTCTTAGTATTTGGAGTATTTCTTTTAGGATTTGTATTTTCCCTAATTAAATATATAACAACGAATACTACGAATTAAACGAGAATGAGTAACGTCACACTTATTTACGAGGAAATAAGGATAACGCTGAAAAAGTTATCAACTGCAACAGCCAGCTATTCTTGAAAACCAAGGAGTAGAACAATAATTGATGATGCGATGCACAGTCTACTAAATTAGCACAGCTTAGCCTCAGTTCTTTGTTCACTTGATATTGACGTTGAAGGATAACAAAAGTCCCTGTCAATGTTACCAATATACAAATAAAAATATGTGAAGTTAATGTCGCAGTAGAGATACAACGCGTAATAAATATGTCGATAGTTTTTTTGATTATTTAAATAATTGTAATAATTATAGCTACCTATAAATATTGGTTGGAAAAACGTTAAGTTTAGAATATTATTTGAAATAAAATAAAGGCATTCAAGATGCAACTTAAACGAACGAACACTAAGAATTAGACGAGAATGGGTAACGTCACACACTCGTTTACGAGGAAATTACAGAAAATACTGAAATATGGTATATTTGTAGGTTATCTAAATACCCTATTGTTTGCAGCAAAATCTGGCCTAAATTTCTTGCTTTTCCAGCCGAAATCGGTGCACATACAACAAACTTTGACTGACGGGTTAGCATAAACCCACTAACTAAATTATGAAACTGCCTATTATCCATAATGAGTCAAAGTTAATTTAACTGGGTTGCTGCAGATACCTACCTACATAATAATATTTGCAATTGTACAAACTGAAATAATATGAATGATAAGCGCGGAAAATTATTATTATGGTTATATAGGTATGAGTGTATTGGGGGGTATAATGTTGGTACTTATACGGGAGTTTGTGGTTGTAAATTATAAACTTTACTTGTTTATGTTAGCATGGAAAAAGTTTCATAAAATATTATCTAAAATGAAAATAATACATCAGGGCGTTATTAAATTTCCAGAGTTCTACAAACGTAGACTATTGTATTGCTGTATTGCATTACATTGCATTGCTGTAGGTAACACTGGATGTTGCTTAATGATACGCAAAAATATCCGTAGACTATGGTATACTCGAGATTATTACGGAAGGCGCGTAACAGAGTAAGCGAGATAACAGTAGTTTCTTACACTTGCACATTGGACAACGTAGCAACCCCCACGTATTGTTCTGAACAATTTATATGATAGATTTGTTGTTACCTATTATATAAATTGCTCAACCGTTGTTTAATGTTCACTTACTCTCTGTGTTTATCGTTTTATTGCACACTTCGCCTTCCGTAATAATCTCCAGTATATTAAAATGTTCGGTTAAGAAAATGCAGTGTGGGGGAGGGGTACGTTTTTCGCTTTTGTTTTAAAACACCCTGTACATTTAACGCACTTTGTATCTATACTTCTTAGTTAATCATGTGATAGTTTACGCTAGTGAAAATAAATATGTGTCCAAATCAAGTGACTAGTTTGGCAAATTAAACGTCCTGCGATCTTCTACATTTACTATACACGCATTCGACGATTTATTAAAACATGGTATAATACATGACCACTTTGTATATCGGCGCCACATACTTCACATTTGTACTTCTCACAAACATACAATTAACACCATAATAGAAATTGTTCTGCGCTTCAATAAACCATAACTTTTTAATGCTGTATTGGAACATATAAATCTCCTGAGTAGAAAACCTCATTTCGAAAAGCCGAACATCAGACCCCAAGAGCAAAAGATAACGGAATCACAAATCCTATTTGAAATTGCGTTTATCTAAGTATCTATATGTACAGTAAAAATGAAGTTATAGTTGCGAGTTTCAGTAAGTAGAGATATAAGGTTGGTGTGTATAGGATGAAATGTTCTATAAAGTAGCTATATTCATAAGTTATTTGCTGACATAAAATAAAAATTCACATAAGGAGTTATATCAAAATTATTATTCACTGACTTAGAGTGCAAAATTACGATTAGCATTTTGTCATCATATACAGGATTACATTGTGTTGCGGTTTTTCTATCAGAACTTTTTCTTGGCAGAGAAAGACTCATTTTAAAGAGACTAGCTCATATAAATATAGGGTTGAAAAATTCTTCGTTTTCTTTATGCCGCAACTATTCAAAAAGACACTTACACTTACTGTTTTTTTACATTTATGTCGGAAACATCAGCAATGATAAATTTGGTCTAACTTGATATATATACAACAGACACATTAATTCATACCACTTGCCTGCTAGATCCGAGGTTTTTGAACACCATGTAGATACTGCCCGTTATTGTTACTGAAATATCAATAATTACACGCACACACAACTATTGTCATTTGACAAAGAGATATTTTTGGCGACATCTAGCCCGGTGAAACACAGTTCACAAACGATGGCCGGACGAGAAGAATGAATTCCATTATATCCTATTGCCAACACTAGAGACGCCCGAATCCCTTGCGGGAGGCTTTATTAATGAATTGCTTGTTACATAAAGTAACAAGAGTTAGAGCAGGAAAATGAGAAACTTATTAAAATACTATCTTTTTGTTAATAATCTATCATCCTAGTTACCGTCATTGACACTTCGTTACTTGAAAACACAATTGCTCATAAAATATTTGACAGAAATATATTTGTTTTGGCGACATCTAGTGTGAGCAGGCAATATGCCCGGTGAAACGCAGTTCACAAACGATGGTCGGATGAGAACAACAACTCCATCATATCCTATTTTCAACAGTAGATGCGCCCGAATTCCCTGGCGGGAGGCTTTATTTGTAATTTGCTTGTTACATAATGTAACAAGATTTTATGTTATGTTGGAAATTTGTTTCACACTACCATGCTTTCACCAGACCGGTCGTTTCGTGGATCCACAACTCATCAGTGGTGATCGGCAGGCAGTGTGAACCAAATTTCCAACATTTACGAAGAGCTTATACTAGCATGAGATGTATGACGATAATTAAACTTTTAATATTTTTAGTGACAAAATGAAATTTATTAGACAACTTGTTAAATACAATAATAATATAATAACTATATAGAATGATTCGGTAATATTGATATCGCAAAGTTTATACTGTTGCTGATATTTCAATCATGACTTATCTACGTACAATAGCTTCGGATCGATCGCTTTAGTAAAGCAAACTGTTCGAATTATACCAAATAATGTTAAAATAAGCTTTCACTACATTCTAGTCTCAAATATTTTGTGGACAAGGAGGTATTCGTTATTAAAGTTGGTCGTTACTAAATATTTATATACAAAAACGCAGTTCTACCGCCACACGACCGCCTCAACCTCATCGTTTGATATAACAACGTAAAGTTTGGCAAATATTTACTGGAAAAGCACAACAGCGCTCAAGAACACACTTAATTAAATGACATATTTTCTAGGCAAAGCCACCATGCAGTAAAGCATAGAAGAAGGTCAAAGAATTTTAGACTTGCGTAAAATATTCCAACAGAATTTTTGGTATGGGTTAAATTAAATATTTGATATCCACATTAAATTGTTTTAAGTCTTGTGTCTGAGGACAAATATAGAATATATTTAAATTTTAAATCGACACTAGTTAAGGGGGGTTTCGGTCTTATCGCAATTTTTTATTGAATCTACGGAGACCAATTATTATTATTAACAAATAAATATTACTAGCCGTGAGTATTATTTTCTATCATTTTTTTTTATTTTCGTATATTAATCTAAAAGATAGTTAGATTTAGTGAATTGGTAAAGTTTAGAAGCGCAAAAATAAAATAAAGAAACAGATATAAACTGCAATAATCCATAAAATTTATGGTGAGATACTAAGAAGACTTATAACGGTCATGACACTTAAGACCTATAGTACCTATATCAAATACAAATACATAAGGAGATTATAGAAGAATGGTCAATGCATTTAATGACCATTATGCAAATATTGGAATCCATATGGCAAATATAATACAAAAAGCTTCTGTAACTGTTGGTAAGTGAACAACAGTTAGTCAGTCTTTTTATGTTAGCTCTACTGATTCGAATGAAAAACTAAAATATATACGTGTACTCAAAAATTGTAGAACTCCGGAAATGGATCAAATAAAATCTGAAACGAAATTGATAGATTGATGAACTATGGAAGCTGTTAATGATCTCGACATTACAGAGCACTTGAGTTGGATGTTAGGTATTTTGTGAAATGAAATGCGTCGACTCCAAAACATATAATTTATAATGTTCTTCTAGTATGTAGAATGGATTAGCAATGTACCATAAATGTTTCGATATGCACAGATATCATCAGTGGTTTATGCCGAATTAGAAATCTCAAATTTACTCAACAGTCTGAATTACTGAAAATGGACAATATACACAAACAATACATATAATTATCATGAGAATTGTCATTCAAACCCTTAGCATTGTGTAGAATTTTTTTTTGTTTAAGTTTCATATTCTATATACTCCTCGCAAATATGGACTATTTAAGATATAATCAATCAAAAATATATGATCTGCGTAATGAAAACGAATTTTAACAATTATTATTAACATAATTGTATTATTTTCATTATTTCCAATACCAACTCACGTAACAAACTAACTACTTTATTCAAAAATTAGAAAAAAAAAGTATTGCCAGAGCTGGGATTCGAACCCATAATCTTCCGCATGCGAAGCGAACTTTCTACCAATGTGTTAAAGTACTCAATTACTTTATACTACATTTTTATAAGAATATAGATTCCAACTACCTAACTGATCAAATTTTAATGATGAAATCCTTGCGCTGCATTCTGAGGACTTTTGATTGCTTGCTGTTAAATATACTGACATTTGGTACTTTTTCTTAAGCGTAAAAATGTCTAACTTTCTTACATTTGCACCAAATGTAGGTCCAGGATTGACTCCTATGTCACAGATTTATAAGCCAAATTCGGACGTATGAAAATAACTCCCCATATTAAACAGTTTTCCAATTTATTTAGCTTAATTATGGTTCAAATCATTGCCCTAATTTTTATTTTCAATCTTACATTTTCAGAAATAATTGGCGTAAAATTAATTATTTTAACATACGAAACGAAGATTTCTAATATTTGTGATGTACGCTTAAAAATTTCCACAACTTTACTTTTCACTGTTATAAATACATCTGACATTAATATTAACATAAATAATATCCTACCAGTCACAAAGGTACTACTAACCTTAATTAATCATTTATAATTTACCTAAGTATATTAGGTATAAGAACAGTGGTTATCTCGCCTCTACAGTTCTCTAGTCCTTACGTACACACGTTACAGAGAAATTCACTATGTTTCCCAAACGATTTAGAGGGTCAAGCATACATCACAACAGCGCATCATTGAACATGAATATTAGCTATTGTAAACAATACTTGTTGGCTTATGTGTACGGTCAACACTATGGTAAAATTTGCTGCAAAATGCGAAAAAAAGAATGTAACCTGCTGATGAATGACAAACTTGGAGCAGTTCATATACCTAGAAGTTTAACTCAATGTTAAAACAATATTCATTTTGTGGAGTAGACATGTTTTATTCCATCAAAAACAATATTATGTAAAACAGAGTGTAAGTAAATTACTATTCTCAGTGGCATGTTGGGTTTGATTTATTTATTGTCTTCCTTCTTTCTGTTGTTTGACCAGGACATGTTCTTGTTTTTTTAGGGTATTTTTTAGCACTAAGGCTATTGCTTAGTTTAGTTTAATTAATTAATCCTTGTTACCCGTGTTTCATACACTGTTAAACAGATTTAGTTTGTAAACAATTAAAAAAAACATGTCACGTTATTAATATCGTGTTTTTAAAGTCACATCTAATACATTTTAGATCCGTTTTTAGGGAAGAGTATGTATATTTATTTATATTTAATAAATTAAAATAGGATAATGACAAAATAATGTTCAATTTTTAAATTTAATATTTGCGTGGAAAAATATTTATTTGAAGAATAAAAAAAATTCAAGCATAAATAAATTTTACTCATTACATTGTCTTACTAGATATATAAAATACTCATTAATTTGATAAAGTAGAATTCTGTCTAAATAACGCAAATATTATCATTTAATGGCCTATTTCAAGGCGTAGTTTGCGGAAATGCGGTTCTAATTAATGCAGGAAACTTTTGCATTGTGACTGCAATTTTCACCATCTAACACCATTATAGTTTTTAGTTGTTGCGGTTTAAAGAGGGTTTTTGGACCATAACCGAAAATTAATTAATTTTGCTTTATTTAATAATATATAATGTCGCAATATGCTGATAGTGTACATGTACCATATTATTATTATGATTATATATACGTGTTGGAACATAGACAAGAACATCTGCTTGTCAACCCCAATTACTATTTAATTTATGATTAATGGTTTTAGTGGTTTCTTGTAGAACATAAGTAATTTGTCTCTTGCCGTAACAATGTTTGAGATGACGTTTTTATAAGTTATAAGTTTATATTGTTATATCTGACTTGCTAAGCTACTACAGGGTTGAAAACATTTGTATATAAATACGAATATACAAAAACAAAAGCCTTATAGCAGAGAATATCCACAGTTTGTTTATTCTCTGCTTATAGTGTAAAACAAGATGTATGGAGTCTGCTAAAGTGTTTTAAAATGCCCCTCCTCCTATATATTTTTTTATTTTATATAGGGTGAATCAGGAGTAAAAAATTTTAGTCAAGGCGCAAGTATGTCGATCCTTTGTGGCTACAATGTGAATTTAGTGCCTATTGTACAGGGTGTCCTGAATTAAATATATAATGTTTCCCTAATATAAACATTCTTAAGTTCATTTTATTATTGAAATGAAAGTATTAACATTATATGTGACCAACAATGATTAATGGATCACGAAATTTGTATAACGAATATTATTCTTTATTTACCACAAAAAAAAAAAACAAATTACAATAATAAACTTTACAAAAGTTGACAAATAAATAAATAAACATGGTGCATACATAAATTACCTCATTCATATTCCTGTTCACATCTTGAAGCCACCACAGAAGTACATATACTAGTACGTGGTATGCTCTTCCAGATGCAAACAATATGATCCTCGGTTCGATCAAAAGCAAACATCTGTGACATTTGTACTAAAGAGAACAATTAGAAATTAAAATATAGCGACACCAAAACTGTTAAACATCGATTTAACTTAAATTAAACCGCAATATATACCAACAACAATATTGAGACAACTAACAGTCTCCAAAGCTCAGCAATCTATAAATCTCTTGCCTAGGAGTACTAGAGAACCACAACCTTCATCTTCGTTTGAACAAATAAATAGAATTCGCACTCTTTATTGTATTAGGTAGGTCTATAAAAACTCTAGGAGGCAGGAAGTAATATGCTCTTTGACTAATTGTCTTTTGTGCCTTGCAGTGTTTATCTCACTTCTAGAATATTGGATAAAGTTTTTAAAATTTATTTGATGGAGCGGACACATTTTGACTCGTAAATATATTTAAAATAGTGCTAAAATTACGTATGTTGGACGGAATACTCAAAAAGGATTATTATTTTTCCTTCGATTGATATTAGAAAACCAAAGTGATATTCATAGCGTTGCATTATACCTACAAAAAATAGACCTCGTACTCAAAATTTCAGTGTCATTTTTCTTGAGTGATCAGTTAAAAAATCTCTAAAATTTAAAAAATTTGGTAAATAATCGGAATGTTTTTTTAAAAATATTTCTATGAACTATAAGCACCCTGTATCTTTGAAAACCTTGTGTGCACCTACATAAACAATATTAGTAGGTATCGATGGTGTTTATGTTTAATTTTCTCTAGTTATGTTTGTCAAACTGGGAATATAAATGTTGACGTCGATGCACACGAGTTGATAGTTGATTAATGTGGTAAATATTTTGCAGATGAGACCAGGTTGGATATAATCGTGCAGTATGTGAAATAAATGTCACGAAAACCGTGAACTCAATTTTGTCATCATCATGAGAAAAAATATCCTATTCCAATAATCTCCTATGTCAAACTTCGACTTGTCTAGAATTCTACATTACTTTCGGTTAACATGATTTGTTTTGTAAAGCCTATATTAAAATATTACAGGAATATATTTAATTTGTATTTCTAGTGATTTTGCCATACCTATATCATCATAAAACTACTTCTGGAAAGTAATCTGAAATATGAGAATTGAATCATTATTAGTATACGGACGTGTCTAAATTCTTGTGTTATATTCTTGTTTTTGTAATATTTTATCAATTTGATAAAAAAATATGTAGCAAAACCTTTTTTCAGTATTGAATTTTATTAAATAAACATTGTCCCACAAACAAAATAGTTTAGGTATAACTTACCTGGCTAGTAATTTAATAGTTATACGTGCCACTGCATTAATGTTGGTATAATATGGTAATTAAAGAGCACTTTAAAACGACCTAATTCTATAATTACCGACGAAACAGCTTTGCACTAAAAAGATATGCCTGTGAATATTAAACAGCTTCTAACAATTAAAAATAGAGACACAAGTGTCTATGTTTTAAGAAATAATTAATTCTCATGTAAGTAAATAAATTGTTAGAAAACATTTTACATTATTCGGGATGCATAAATACTTGTGTTGTTGAAAATGGTTTGTATCGACATTTATTATTGTATTCCTGATTTGCATTTGTAAAGGTATTATTTCGTTCTATGAAAATTGTAGAAAATTTGAGAATGTATCCAAACTTCACTTTTCACGTGTTTCGGATATTGAGAGTAACAAGTATTTAGCTTTTGAATTGATGGTATTTTTTTCTACTACCACAGAGTTAGTCTATTAAATATGTGCTACTAGCAAAAGTGTTATCTACAAAAACTCTTAATAACCTATAGTATAAGACCGATAACCATTTTACCAACAATTTAAAAAATATTAGAGAAAATCAGGGAGCAACAACTTGGTGCATACTTCTCTAAATACTGCATAATACCTGTTTTGAAGTCTAGTTTTAAAGCACATCACAATTTCTGTGTTTGATTTACTAAATTTGACGAATTCTCAGTGCAACGGATAATGGAATAATTTGACAGTTCTTATATTAATTGTATTTAGCTACATATCAATATTACCAAAACAAAAATGATGGTGATTAGCAGCAACATCAACGGAGAAAATATTGAATGTGTTGCCAAATGTACCTATCTTGACGCGTCTCTAAATGAAAAGTGGGAATGTGATGAAGAAGTGAAGGGAATAATTCGGCGCGCGAAAACAACCTTTTTTAAACTTAAGAATATACTTCTTCACAGACACACTCGAATACGTATAGTTCAATGTTATGAGTTATGTATGGCCTATTGTATTGTATGGTGTTGAAACCTGGTCACTTAGAACCAGAACGCTAATTCGGATCGAAGCTTTTGAGATGTGGACACACTGCCCATTGTTGCGTATTCCCTGGACAGCCCACACAAGTAATAATGAAGTTGTACGAAGAGCTGGCATAGAAAGACACTGTAAAAACACGTAAAGTGTCATATCTGGGGCATATACTGAGAGGACCCCGCTACTCCATACCAAAGCACAGTATATTTAGAGGGAGACAGTAAAACCACTATGAAATCTGCCCGAAATATTGTCTATCTCGCTCAGCATCGGTCGCCACTCTTTTATGGAGGCAGTTGGAGTCTCGATTGGTTCTGATTTATACCGGTTGACCTGCAGCATGCACAAGAGTATTATTATACCAGTTGTACTTTCTTGTATGAGATTAAATAGTTTTTACTGAAATAAATAATAATAAGAATGATTAATTTTTAAATGAAAATTAGTGAATAATAATTGGATATTAGAACAAAAACTTTGTTTTCCTCTATATTCTTAAAATTAAATTCTACAATAAATTATAAACATGTAATCAGCTATACGTTGCATATTTATCTTTGTTTAATTAAAATTAAAATATTTATAAAATAACTTAAGTTAAAACTCTATTTCTTTCGAGATTATGCAGGTGCAATACCTATATATAATATGATTTTTATTTGTGATAGGCTCTAGTCGTACGTTTTCGTTGTAGTGTTTATTAAATTGTGTATTTGGTCAGGAAGATCTTTTTTTCGGTTTCCCAAAGAAGAATACAGGTAAAAAAGGAACAAATCTATTAGATTTTACCATGCTATAAAACGAACAACCCCAGTTTCTATACAAAATTAGTAGAAGAAACTCTAATCAAACTATATTAATTTTGTATTCGAAAGAAGTGCAGTGAGCGTTATTCAGGAAAAATAATATTTCGGTGAGGCTGACTTTTTATTTTTCCTGTATATTAATTTTCGTCTAAGCAGCTAGGTGATTTAATATATAATAACATTTATTTAGTTTATATACAATATGAAATATATATGACAAATATATCTTTACGAATTGCTTGTTACATAAAGCAACAAGACTTTCAGTTATGTTGGAAATTTGTTTCACACTACCATGCTTTCACCAGACGGGCCGTTGATCCACAACTCATCAGTGGTGATCGGCAGGCAGTGTGACCCGTATTTCCAACATTTACCAAGAGCTTATACAAGCATGAGAAATGATTGACAAAGAGATGTTTTTGGTGACATCTAGCATATTGCCTGCTCACGCTAGATTCGCCAAAAACATCTCTGTGTCAAATATATCTTTTCTATTTTTTATGTGTTAAAATATTGTGTTTCATACCTATGTTAGAATTTATTAAATATTTAGTTAAGTATATGTAATTTTGTACTTTTCCAATTTATTTTTCTTTTGTAAGCATATCTTTGTTACTTACATTTTTTTGTTAAAAATCAAACATAGGTAATTTTGTGTAAAATAAATAAAAAAAAGCTTTTATGTACCAATGGTTTTAATTTAAAAATTACCTACTTAATTTAATTAACAACGAATATACAATTACAATTTTTACCGCCCTCGTAAGAATAATTTTTAAACATGCGTGCATAGATGCCCCCGTATTACGCTTTCTTGGTCACCTTCTATTGTTGCATGTCTCGATACGCGGTATCTCTTTGTAAATGCAGAACAAAGCTAGCCGCCCCGAGTAAATATACTATATCCCTTATATTTACGATGACCAAAGTTAGTACTGCAAGGAAAAATCGCAGGAAGAAGGGGGCCAGGTCAAAAACAACACTCTTGGCTCCGCAATATAAGAGACTGGTGTGGTATACTGGACGCCGCAACCATTTTTAGACAGGCTGAGGCGGGCACCCTGACTATTCTGAGGTCATGAAATGGACAAATGATCGCCGACGTGTGGCATAACACATGGCACCCGAAGAAGAAGTATGTAGTAATCTGGGCTATTATGTTATTCGGAACATTACAGAACTGAAACTCGCTCATAAATGCCTTTATTATTATTAAAAGGGTACAAATAGTTCAGCGGTAGGTATGATTTAGGGAGCGTATAGACCTACATTATTTATGTACCTATATGCCTATTATTTGTACTTGTAGTTTTTATTTAGTATTTTTACACCCATTGGCTAAATCATATAGAATTAAAAATATATATATATACAAAACGGGTGGTTTTATATAAAAGAGAATAGCCATAGAGACACAAAGCTAAATAGTTTTCACATACTCTATATACCTATATTCACAATAAATTAAATGTTTACGTACGACTTCATATTATAAAATATAATAACCAATTATTAATAATTTTGTGTATTTTAAATTCGGTAACATGCCAGATATGTTTAGTTACCATTCTTCATCAGAACAGATACTGCAATATTAGTGATACGAGAATTCACACATTATCCAAGCATTTTATTATAATTTAATTTTAAATTTCGAATATTACATAATATACTTATACAGTTTAACTTTTTTGGTATAGTGTTATTCACGCTAACATAAGATGAGATAGATCTATACATTTTCAAAATATTTTTCAATTATAAATATAGGATGTGATTGTAACATATCAACGTTTTATGAAATATACTGTATGTAATCTTATTTTTGAATTCTATTATCAAACCAATTTGACCATTTATTAAGATCTCATACTGACAATTTTAAACTCAGATTATTTATTAAGTATTTTTAAAACAAAATTGTATAATATACTAGCTTACATCAGTGGTGGCTATTCAGTAGGTGAAGTGCCACTTCACCAAAAATAAATAATAAAAACCTAATATATTATATGTATGTACCAATATTTTCCAATTAATAGTCTTTGTTTTTAAAGAGACAAAATGCATTTTAAAATTTATGAAGAGGAACCGCTGGCGCAACAGATTTTTCCCATTAAGAAAGAATACTACCACATTAATCAAACAAAGACCACTGGCGCGAGAGGCTCTCCAGGCTCTAAATTCGAGTGTTTTGCAAGCGAAAGACGGGCGGAAAAATGAACAGAGTCGCGCGCCGTCCTGCTTATGTTTACGTTATATATCTCGGTTGCCATGGCGACGGGTCATGGGACTCACGGCAGCATTTTATCAGGTGGAGTGCATTGAATGTGTGCGTGGATCTCCTACACTTCGGATTTATATTAGAAGGATAAGTTGTTTACGTAGTGTTTTTATTATTATTATAGTTATTTGGATGGTTTTCGTTTGTGTATTATTCTGTAAAAAATACAAGAGCTTTTTAAGGATAAATTTCCCTTAAACCCATCAGTACGCTTACTCGAAAAACTGTCATAGCAAAATCAGGAGATAGAAGGCAAAATGATAGCGTGAAAAAAAAGATAAATGTATCCGATAAAATAAAAGCTCTTGTGTTGTTACTAATGATAAAAGCCAAAACGGCGAATTAGCCGTTTTTAGTTTCCTGCACTACACCTCTTTTTCAACAGGCGAGCCGTCACTGGCTTAGATTATGCAGTGTGTGAAAAATATAATATAAGGGCGACTCAGAACGTCGAATTTTATTTTTGGTAAAAATATGGTTCTTGCGTTTGTTGTATTTATTAGTGTTTCGAATAAATTATCTACAAATAATAAATTTAATTGACAAATGCGTCTGAATAGTCTGAATATTAATTTTCGGTTTGAGATCAAATTTATTATTCTGTTACAATAATTACCTAACAAAAATAAAATGTAAAAACAAGATTCCCAGAAAAATAGAATTTCTTAATTCGGATAATGAATAGTGTTCAATTTGTACGATTTCGATCAGATAATCGAAATTGAAATGACATCTGGTTATTATGATCCTAATTATACAGGGTGTTTCATAAAGACATGGCCAAATTGCTAGAGGTGATAGAACTGCTTAAAATAAGTGTAGCTTGTTATATACATTTTTGCCGAAGGAGCCTTCCTTTTCCATTTTACTATTTTTTCTATCTGACTTAGAAATAACGGCATCATTTTTTTCACATAAATGTTTTTGGGGTCGCATAATCGATTAAAAATACTCGCGTTACTTTAAAACATAGCGGGCGCTAGTCACACAATGTCAAAGCTAAATTTCCATTCATAACTTTTTTGATATTTACTTGAATAGTGGGAATTGAGCATCCATTGCCGTGTTAATAATAATAGTAAAAATAATATTTTCTGTATTTCGAAAAGGAAGGCCCTTTCAGCAAAAATTTATATAACAAGCTACACTTATTTTGAACAGTTCCATCATCTCTAGCAATATCGCCATGTCTCTCTGAAACAGCCTGTATATCGTTTTATCGATATTGCCGCCTTCACTTCAGATCCATTAGAAATAATATTTTGCGTACAGATCTGTATAGTATCGTTATTAAATATTTATTGTAAATTTCTTTCACCACTACATTGTATTTTATATAATTCAAAATGCATTATAAATTTATATGCGAGATATTAACTAAAATATTGTATTCTGATTCAATGGTTCAGTAATTAATAAAACACACTGAAAATGAAAGCTTGTAAATGTATTTTTTGTGTGTTGTTCCTAAAATTTATCATGTTCCAATTTGGTGCGCAAATGCCATTAAAAATTTATTTTCATAACGTATTACTCTAGATGTGTAGGTATGGCAAATTATTTGTTGTTTTGTTTCGAATTTTTTATTTGGATTTATTTGCACAGTCATTTGAGACAAAAAAATGTTTGTAGGTTGCAAAATTGGAGGCAATCAATATATTTTAAAGAAATAGTCGATAATGAAGTGGAGTGAAAGTATTATTTGAATTGAATGAATGTCGAAACTTCGAAATAAGTTTAATATATTACTCAATAGGTGATAAAATTAAAACTAAACATGTTTCAAGGCCTCGATCTTCATCATCAGTGTCAAATGTATATATTAAAGAAAAGCTATATGAATACTGTAAAAAATTTATAGTATAGGTACGTACTACGAGAAACGTATTGAAGTCATGTCGAGGAAACTGTATTAAATAAAAATTAACATTTGAATATACTTTTTCATATTAATCAATATAATCTTTTTATTAATCATCTTAGATACCGAAATTTGTTCAACCTTCACAACGGATATATATAAACGCATACACAGCAGTACACATCTCACTGTACATAGATCAGTAACTACGAAGCATAGCTAACGCCAGTAAAGAGAGAAATAATAAATTCTGCTTACACTGAATTAGACTGAGGCTCTGCGAATTTAAACAAAATCAAATAATACCTTTTGTAATTTTCATTTTATATTAATCTCGATTCGCGTTTGGTTAACAATGTTAGTAACATCCGGAAAAGTAAATCCTAATTCCGACATGTTTTAACCTGAAATAAATCATCATTATATTGTCTTCAAAATCATAACTCTATTACCTACGAGCCCTATGGACTACAGACAAAATATATGACCAGACGCAACTACCTAATTATGCATATTCAACAAATCCTGCACTATAGAAATGTGTGTTTCATGGTAACCAAAACGGAAAATACGAGTATGACACTTAGTGCACAAAAAAAAAACTAATTTTAGAATGCCAGTTTTCACTAATCACTGTTTTACCGTGTTTTTATAATAAAACAAATATGTTCGCAAATAAAATATAAAATCAGACTAGTGTCACACATTTAATAGACCTAGTGTTGCCAACCTACTTTAACATAATCAGGCACAAAATTTTTTCTTTAAAAATCCCTCCTACGTATAATTCTATATACAAATTGCATTTTAGCAGCCGGTAGATATGACATTTTTTTTCAGCATTTTGCGAATTTTTTTATTTAGATACGTACATGACCAGGTAGGAACGATCTTTATATCCCTGATCTGTTTCTCGCATAATCCAAAAGTCACTCAAATTTCTTTCTAATTCTGCACTCCTATTGGTCAAATAAACAGTCGCAGAGAAAATATGTTATAATTATACTAAAGAGAGTGTACGCTACCGGAAATTGGAGTTGACGTTATTGTGTTATCTTTTTTAAGAGATGATGGGTTATACGTCCGTGAATAGTGCAACACTGAATCAAGAATCATCGACGTTTCGCGGCTTTATTTCCGCTTTTTCAAGTTTCTTCCTATACCTATGAATGTATTGCAATATTTATTTTCATTTAAATAACACTAGTTTCGATATTTATAGACACCGATAGAAGCGTTGTGAAATTTTATTATGGGTAATCATTATGCCCCAAAGTAAAAATTGTAAGACATTCATATAGGAAGAAACTTGAAAAACCAGAATTAAAGCTGCGAAACGTCGCCTATTCTTGATTGAGTGTTTAACTATTTACTGCCCTATAACCTACTATCTTACACACATCACATGCGCACGAACTTGAAGAAAATTGCATAAATCTTTAAAATAAAGATATTTGATGATATCACAATAGTATATTGTGCAACGAACATGAAATGACATCTATTTCCTACGAGTATGATCGTTGCGTGAGCCGCAGGCGAGTGCTGCAAATCATACGTGTTGGAAATGGTCATTTCATGTGAGTTTCACACTATACTTTTTCTACGACTGTTTTAATGCTTTGGAATAAATTGAACATAATTTTTAGAAAATTATTTGTTTTTCGAAACTTACCGCTGTTGGCTTAAGCCTAAATACGATAAGTTAGAAGTATTAAATTGACTAGGTGGTGTTAAACTATATTCACTAACACTGTTTTTGTGTTTTGAAATTAGCGAAATACTTAATTATAATTATTATTAATTATAAATACCTAAACTGTCAATTTGGTGTGTTTGTATTGTCTGCGTTGCTATGGTGATTTTTCATGACCGACGCTACTTTTGGCATTACCAGGAAATTTACTTGCTGCTAGGCAACGAGTGGGAAATATTTATTACGCACGGGTAAATGAAAAACAGCATTACAATGTACTACATTTTCAAATCATAATTGAACATATAATAAACGCATTTAACGACAGTCGTAGAAAAACAATTTTACGCTATCATGAAACTAACCTTAGTAGGTTACGTAGCCATTCAAGAATACTGTATCTGTATCTTAGCTACCTACGTGACACATATTATTTTTCTTTTCGGTAAATACGTATTACACGAGTTCATCTAGTTGTGGAAATAACCCACTATACTATAAAACTTTATTTGCAACATTTCATTTGTTGAAAATAGTGAATTATCCTACGAGCCACTCAAGATAAATTTTACTGAGTATTTGTTCTGTCAATATATCATTAAGTTATGTGTAAGGCGGATGATGGAGTATAATAACTCTGAAACATGCTCCTTTTTTAAAAGTAGTGTTTGTTTGTTGAAATATTGAATAATACAAATTAGAATATGAGTTTACCATTCAATTTTCACGGCGAAAATTCTATGAAAAGACATTGAAATTATTCCCTACATATCTTGCAATTTGATCGTTTAATATGTAGGTATTTATATACTTACCTAAATGCCATAAACAAATTCTGTACTTTACAATTAATATATTTTAATAGGTAATTAAGTAAAAGAAAATAATTATTTCATTAATATTATAATACATTTGATTGCATAACTAAATTTGTTTATCGGTACTTTTGTTTTGTTATAAAATAACAGACTTCTCGCTTATTTTAGCAAAATTGGTTATTCTTCTAACTTTTAGATTTTGATTGATTTAGAGAAAATCTTCAGTATTTTCCAAAATAAAGATATCTTTTTATCTAGGGGTTTTCTGTGCCAACCAATGTTGTGCATTGCAAATGCTTGTAAATTTTTTGAATTCCGGATTATTTACAAGCGTTTTTGTTAAATATACTAAGGGCTAGCAATTTTTTTTATTGTATCAGTTTTTTTAATAAATTAATAGATCGATATAATTTCTTTTCATATTTATTCGATTTTGTAGTAACTAAAGTTACATATAGGAGGAGCGTTTAGGCGCTCAATTGATCTATTAAAACTATCTAAGTATATGTGGATATGAAATTCTTAAACCAGCATAAATTGTATCTAAAATTTACAAAAAAACTATATTATATTATTTAAGTCTGAAATTAGAATTACTCGCCATTAGGACAAACTTAATGACAACAAGATGTATATGGCGACATCTAGTGTTTAGGCAGGCAACATGCCCTGTGAAACAAAGTTCACAAACGATGGGATAAGAAGTAGAAGTCCATATCATATTGCCAACACTAGGCACGCCCGAATTCCCTAACTACGAGGCTTATGTACAAATTAATTATATTTGATATTTGACTCGCATGTTTTCACCAAACGGGCCGATTCGTTGTTCCACAACTCATCGCAGTAGTGATCAGCAGGCTATGTGATTAAAATTTCCAATATTTATGAAGAGACTAGCATATAATAGTCGAATTGTTCCAATCAACAGTAGTACAATTCCATATTTTCATCGTGGGACACCCTGTATATCCTTCACTTGATAATAGAACTATACCAATCAGATTTTTTAGATATTTGAACAGATCACACCAAAAAATTCACCCGATAAGATAAAAAAAAAATGCATGCACTACAATTAGAGCAAATATGAGCAGTTTCTAAATAAGTAATAATAAAAATTTAATAATGTCAAAATCTACAAACTTATGGATATATACTTTTCTTTGGAACTTGTAATATGAAATTATATTTGATTAAAAGGCAAAAAAGGTACACAATTTTAATTAAATATTATAAACTAATTGCTAAAAACTTCACGAAATTATATAGTCGCTTCAAAAACATTTTATGTGTGAAATCCGATATTATAAAATTTAATAGCAACTAGAAACTTATTTTTGTCACTTTGGCCATTATACTTGTCCTATTGTCCCGTCGGACAAGGTTAGAGCGTTTTTTACTTTATTATCGATCAAAGAAAAAACGGGTTGTAATTTTTCGATGTGCCAGGATGTATACAGTTGAATATTTTAAATTCAAATTCTATATTCCATTTTTTTTTTAATTAAAATGCAATTGGTTTTTTGCTATTTCAAATAGGAAATACTTCGGATATAAAAGTGCGACGGCTACCAATACTATATTGAACTATTTTGCATTATAAAAGTATTCTGATGTGAGTTTTTCACATCCTGTAATACTAGGACCTTTCAGACCCTTATTTAGAATGTCATGGGAAAACAGCAGGTTCAATACAATTTTCGTTTGCAGTCTAATCATGCATAGGGCTTATAGCCTTCTATCTATTCCTTGTGTGTTTATGGATAAATAATGAAGAATGGTTTTTGCTCCTGTTACTAAATATTTGATTATATATAGGGGCTACCACCGACCTAGTATAAGAGGGTTTGGAAACCAATTTTAAATAAACAAAAACACAAGATATTTATATATACTATATTACGATCGACAACTTCGAATAATATAATAATGTATGGTATATTAATCAGTTTGATTATTATTTAAAAGTTTTCAAATTGCCGCAAAAATACCGAACAAATCAAAATAATTATTGGCGATGGCCGCTAAAAATGATAACGTTTTGGGCCGACACAAGCGTTTTTTTTGTCGTTGTGAGTGAAACTTTCTTTTGACTTTTCTCGAATCCAAAACATGTTAGTGGCCTTCACCTCGAAGTCCAAGGTGTAATGATTCTTCATGAGGTTTCCTGCAGAAAACATAATAAAGGGATGTATATAATATTAGCTCTGTGCGTTTGCCTTGATACTATATTTGCGGCCCTGTCTACGCCTATCCCTAATTAGGCTCATTTCAAAGTTCAATACGAACAAAAAGTAGATAAATTAATATGAATTTGTATATCAGTCAACAGTCTAAATAAATTTTTGCTAAAAACGCAAATATGCGGACATATTAACACCCTATATAATTGATACATGTTGCAAATCGTTAGTCCTCTAAATCAATTGTTTTAACGTTAGAACAAAATAGTTATTTTGCTTCGTATATTGATTGATCTCATTTGCAGATTGTAGGTATACGATACCAAACAAATTTGTTGCACAAAGCTTTTGACGCCTATAATTACTTTTTTGATATATAATTTATAGTCATCAAAACCACTGTTTTTAATTAAACAGTATGGTATATGTTTTATGTTTTTATTAATTACATCGAAATATATAACTCATTTTAGAAAACTAATAAAATATCTACACAGAATTATCGAATGTTTTATTATAAATTATATTTGTTAACTATTGATAAATCACACAAATTTGCAACCGGTTGGGTGAATAAGGGTTTGTACAAGAAGGACGATAAAAAGAGTCTCAGGCTCGGAAATAGGTACAGAAAGAATTACATGGCACTGTCATAGCAGCATTTTAAAAAGAAAGAGAGAAATCATCCAAGGATAACCCCTTGATAGAGGCACGTGGTTTAAATCTTTGATGATTTTGATATATTGTAACAGTTAAAATTAATATGATCGTTTAAATAACAAACTGTTTCTTGTGGTTAAAAGGAACAAATTAATTTATCAAGTTTTCTTGGGTATTGGGACAAAATCTAAACTCAGTATTTCTGAATTTTAAATTCTATTGCAACGTTTCGTGCAATATGTGCACATCATCAGGCTACAAAAAACACAAAACCTCAATAAAGTAAAAGTAACATAAATAAAAACACTCAACAAAAGGACGATGACCAAACAGACTAACATAACATTTTAAAAAATTAGATTATATTGACACAGAGTCTAATACCTACCATAGAAAATCTGGTCAAATTCCCTAAAAATATTAACATTGTTTTCGAACCTATAACAGCTAAATAGAACAAAATATAATAAAATTAATATTCACAGTGTCAATGAGAGATGGGAATTCTCTCACCACACAGATCATAAAAAAGTAAGTAGATAAAATAGATATCATAAAAAGAACTAAAGTAACTCATAGGCGTAGGTCAACCATTTTGTTATGTTTTAATTAAGTTAGTGTAAATGACACTCAAACCGTTAATGTCTCTCTGATTATTAATGGCATCAGGCTCCTTATTGATGTACACCATTTCCTTGAAGAGTCTCGATCTTTCTTTGTGTTCAATGCCCAATATCACATAGTTTTCAAAATCAAATAACAAATTAATTTATATTTCCCTTCGGAATTTGAAATTTATTTTATAATTCTCAAATGCATATTTTTGTGTTAACAGGGGTTGTAAAAGTAATTTATGATCTCCTTGACTATCAAAGTGTTGATATTTATCACCTGACTAGCTGTAATCGTAAATTTTCTTCACTTATCTACGGTTGGATATAGTAAATATATAAAGGCTGGTGTCCTATGTAATATTATTATCTAATGACTAAAATCAATTAGTCGTTACTATTATCTAGTAGGTATGGTGGTGGAAGTTACTATAATAATATTTTAGAGCAGCTAGAATCATCATCATCTATGTATAAGTACATGTAAATGTCGCCTTATCAATAATTTAAAAGGAAAAAATTCGACCTAGCGCCATCTGCATACAAAAGTTATAGAAATAAGGTAAATAACTTTATAACTAGCTCTATTTATTTAAGATACAACTGCCCAGACAGATAAAAATCCAATTAAAGGGCAGGTAAAAATTACTAAATACATTAACAGTAAACTACTAATAATAACTAATATAGAGCTTAAACTAATTAATAAAAAAATAAACGTTATAAGCAGAACATTCGCTACGCGTACTTAAATATGTCAAATTAAAACGATGTAAGAGTGTATCATGTGGAAATCCAATGATCAATGGAGAATTGTGAATGAAATACAAATAAGTTATGGGCTTTAATCTGCGCGCATAAGAAACTGAAATACGTCTTTAGGTATTCAAATAAAGTTTATGGCGAACACACTACTCATAAATCTTGTTTAGGTCTTCCTGAATAATAGAACAATCATGCGTACTATCAATGACCGAATATACCTGGAAGTCATCGCAATACAACAGCGAACAACTAGTCAAGCCACTGGAAATATCCTTAAGTCACTAAAATATTGAAAGACCTGCACTCTCTATACTCAACATATTGATAACCACCATTTAAATATGAACCCAAAAGAAGATGAGTCGTGGATCGACGAAACGGCCGTCTGGTGAAAGTATAGTGGTTGACAGACAAACTCTCGGATTTTAAGTCTTGTTTTGTTAAACAAGCCCACTTCAAATATATGCGATCCCGCTTAAGGGAGTATCGGCGCGTCTATGTGTTGGTAGTAGCTTTATGGGGTCAGAGACCTCCCAGGCAGCCGATATAGGAACTGTTGTTCACTCGGCGTACTACCAACGATAAAACTAGATGTCGCCAAACACATCCTTTTATATTATCTCCCTTTCTTAAAAACCCTTGTAAACTTCAAAAACGCAGGAAAATTACCTGATTGTAAGGCAAGGTTGGATATAGCACACAATGGTCTCCAATACCGCAGCACAACCACGAGCCAAAAAGGATGGTGTACCACTCGGACCTTCTGTATGTTTACCTTTGAGTTTTCCCAGAGCTCCATAAATTTCCGACTCAGTAACTCCACAATCAGACAAAAAGGATACATTCACAAACAAACTCACATTTACAATATCAAAGATTTGGGAATTGACATAGGATTCACTGAAATACTGAGTACATTTTTCCACCAGCTGTTACTGATCTTTAACATTATTGGCATTATAATACACATCTCTAGGTAGGTAAGCCTCCACGTTTTACGAGATTTTATAAATGATCAGAATGTCTTAGGGTCACCATTAAGTCTACGCTCAGCATCACCCAAGTAAACTTGGTATGAAGAGTTCAGTTTTAACATTAACAGTGAGCATCACCAGAAGTTTTTTATTTTCTCCAGAGCTTAGACTTTAATTTGATATTGAGAACAATATCACTCGAGAACCAAGGCAGATAATTATAGTTTTTGCATAAGAAACTGGTACTGATGCAGAAATCACATCGCCCAACCGAGCATAAAACACATCCCAGCAACATCCAAATCATTGCAACTATAAAGATCAGAGAAGTCAAGTAGGTACATCTTTGTACAAAGCAGGAAAATCAGCCTTTTGCATTACGTGTTATTATAGAAACTTAATATGTAGAAATAAAAACAATTCAAATAAATTATGGTAGTCAATGAACGAATTTTCTATGAATAGTGGAGATAAGAGGAACCAAGAAAATATAAATGCAATGATCGATGATAATAATTGAAAAAATTCTTGAAAGCGTTCGTGAAGGTTTAAAGCGTTAAAATGGGGATTAATATGTAAACAAATATGGAATCAAAATACACTAATAATAGCTGTCACAAATATGATTGTATTTAGGGTATACATTGAGAAAAAAATTATTGAACTCTGTTTCAAGATTCAATAATTTATTCATTCTTATCCTAGAAAAGACCAAAACCGAGACCAAAACCTATCCTATGAATACTAAATAATTCATTTGATGATTGAAATTTCCAAATAAACCAATTACAAAATAAAATTTAAAATGTTGAAGAAGTGATAAAAGTCTTATTCCAAAATAATGACTTGAATCAATTGCAATTGATGTTTGCTTCTACTACTGCAAAAACAAATCAAATCTGTTAATATAACATGAAGATTTACTTAAATAATGTGTTAAACACTCCTATATATCAGCAAGGGTTAGTAGGCAGCCACTGGAGATGACCCATAGGGTCGAAACATGTATAGTTCAATTTATGCAATTTAGTTTAGAGCAATTGATTAAATAATGTATTCATGTGGAGTAAAATATTCATTACTTGTACGCTTACAATTAAAAAAAAGTAAAATAAGTCCAAATAGTTGTATATAAATGGGAACAAAATAAAGAAAAAAACCAAATGCTACAAAATATTTACTTCAATCACCAAAGAATGAAATGTCATAAAAGGTTTATATTTAATTATCAAATAGGAACATGAAATTACTAATACTACCATCAAAGTGGTAATAATGAATAAAATACCTAGTTGAAAATTTTATTTTATATGTGGCGGGCTCAAGTTTCTTAGTGTACTTACTTAATTAGAAGAAATACTAAAGTGAAGAGCTACGTACAAGAAAGGATGCTTCAACGCATTATTAAGGATTTTACGTCAAAATCATGACCTACATTGCAGTTCTCACAGATTTAAATTTATTTCTCGGACATTTATTTCATATACAAACAATGCGAAACTTTGTTGGTGCCACAAAATGAATTAGTAAATTTCGGCAAACAAATAAGTTTGAAAACGTATATTAAGAGTAATTTACAAATTGTGGCACATGATAACGGCTGGTTTCAATGCATAAACCTAACTGGGTTGAAAATCGCAAGGTTTGGTTATATTTATAACGATTTGACGCTATACGCCTACGTTTTAGAATTTTAGGCAGCATTTAATTTGATTTTGATTTATATACTTTCTGCAGCGAATTTGTGATTAGTTTATTTGTTTGTCCGTGTATTATACGTTATTTTTTAGTTTTCCCTGTGCTATATGCTCTTTTGCAACACATTAATTCAATCATAACTTCAATTGAAAATATTTGTTGAAGTGTGAAGACAAAAGCTAAACGTATTTATAAAGCATCTCAATAATTATAACTGTTAATGAGTGGAATGAGGATCCAGTAATTTTGAAATACCTCAGTAGCAGCAAAATAGATCAAATCCAATTAGTAGTAGCAGATTTTATTACCTGTTGCTAATTGAAGACAGTGACTTCTCCCAACATACTAATTGCTCGAATACCTTTAAATTTATTATAAACACATAAGTGAAACGCTAAAATAACATTTTCGTGAATACAATTATATTTGAGTATTTACTCGAATATTATTAAATGAATTATTGTATAGGACGGTCATTTATCGAGACACAATAATAAGATTGAATTTGCTATTGAATTAGCTATTTTTTTTCTTTTGTTGCTATTCAATGCATTTATATATGTATTGATTGATTGATCACTTTTTTTTAATTTTGCGCACGGATATTCTTCATTGTTACTCCTCGAAACTTCGTGTGCAACCTCTGGGACTGTGGTACAATCAGAAAGATTTAACCACACCGTTGCATCATTTCGGGCACTTCTACCGCATGAATACTTACAATCACTGAACCTGACTGTTCTCGGTGTTTTAGAATTTTTGGCGATTTCCATTGAATGAATTATGGTCCTAATTCATTCATTATGATACTGTCTTCTAAAGACTTTAATCTACACACTGACGCTGCTTAGGTGTCCATATGCAAATTAAAATAATTTTACTTTTCTTATTTTTTGTTTTGTTTCGTATCTGTTTAGATTATGTAAATACTTTTTCAAAAACAGTGGTGTTATGTACAAAATTTAAATAAAACAAAAATATTTGGTTTTTAGTATTTAGGCGTTGTAGTTTGTAGTTTAAAATTAACATTTTTATTGAATTTAATTCATAATAAACTTGCGACCGTCTTTCGAGACCGATATAATTTCAAATGAATATTCCAAAAATTAAAGGATTTGCAAAATGAGCTTGATCCAGCAATAGTAAATTTGTTTTCATCAGTTAGAATTTCGAAGGATTTATTTATGTAAAGGACAATGTTCTTCCGGGAGATATCGTTGAGTTAATGTTTTCTTTCTCCTTAAGATATTTTATCGACACTTCTTTCTGCACATACAAAACGTGTCAAACAAATAGCAAATACATAAATATTTAGATCAAAACTATCGATCGAGAAAGGGCTTTTCCCAAACTAATTCAACCATTCACATTAACGTGAGGCTTAGTCTAATCAACCTACTAATTAAAATCAAATATGCTTTATATTTAGCGCTGCTTGAACGTAATTAGGACATTGATGTCGCCCAAAGTGTATTGGTATACAATATTTGAATAATATTCAGTTACAGTATGAATCATGAGATCTAATGCATAAATCACAGATATAGGAATAGCAAAATAATTATCGATTTATTTTATTTTCAGAAAAATAAAACGGACGATAAAGTCGCTGCACGTCTTCTGTTGGAGCTAATAGTTAAAATAGCCAGACATCCAGACGAATGGAACGGTGTACATAATATACTAGGTAACAACTGTATATCACACAAAACATTTATTTGGAAACATACTTACTATCAATAAGTCAATTAAGTACAATAAAAACACTAAATGTTATTAAAACCATATAACAATTCAAAATACCTAAGCTTCAAACACAGCAATAAATAATTTCATAAGTTATATATACTCTCGACTTCAATCCTTAAACATAGGTGATATATTTGTTATTTCTATTTTACAGAAAATAGTAGAAAAATAGTACCGTTGTTCAAAGGGAAAAATATACAGTTTGAAATTTTAAATACAATAATCTCTTATTCGATTTTCGGATTCTAATACAAATAATAGGCAAATATAGATAGTACTTGAAATATCGTGCCCGATTTACCGAAACTCATTTGATTGATATACGTTTCTAGAATCTAAAGGCTATCGGAATAGATGTTTTATTTTTTATGGAAAAAAATTATTCTTGTATTCTTAACCATTGGCGTTTGAAAAAAACAAAAAAACAAAACGGGACCTCTGTCTTAATATACGATACAAGATACAGCCATAACTGCTTTCCTTTTATTTTACGAGTTATTATTTGCCGATGACTACCTGACGATATCTATACAACACAAGCTATTGAATATAGTATCGAAGTGAAACATGCAGACGAAGAGTTCGCATGTATAAGTGGAATTGACAAAAATTTTTTGAATCAGATACCTATTCATTTTCTGGCTTTTGCCCCTGCTTGCCTAAGATTAAGAAGTGTCGAATATCAGTTAAATCGCTCGTATACGTTGTAGAGATAAATTTTTAAAAATGGGTTGAAGTAACCTAACTTTATTTTTGAAAAAACATGAAGATTGTATTGGGAAAAGTTGTTTGGAATGAAGATTTACGGCGAAATTCAAATAAATTTGTAAAATTATAATATCAAGATAAAAATGCACTTTAAGTCTGCTGTGGTAACGACAACAATATTCATCACTAAATCAAAATCGTAAAATATCCCTGAGAAAATAATCCATTGAAATTGGAATCAACAAATCCCTTATTCAGAAAATGTATTTACAGCAACATTTCTTCACACATTGGAATTATAGGACAACTAAACCAATATGAATATTTAAACATATTAAACTATTTTTTTAGGCATATGCAGCAACATTTTATATACTTTCAACAAAATGAGTGTCCCGCTCAATGTACTCAACTTAAGCAAGAATGGCTAAACATCCATTTCGAAGACAAGTGGATTGATATGATTTTATTTGTAGGGGCGCTTGAAGCAAATAATGGCAAATGATGCGAATATTTTGAAGTATAGAAACTCAGACGCCATACAGTGAATTACATTTGGAATTCCGGCGTCGTATTGAATTATGTGCGGCAAAAGGTGGTGCATTATTAGAATAACAAACAATATTGAAATGCAGTAGTATGTTTTTAAGTTTTTTCACGTTGGGTTTTTTACGGTATTAATATAAGAATTCATTTTGACTAAAGGCGATATTGAAGTTCCCCTTATTTATCACTTGTCTCTATCTGACATTGAAATTTTAGCATAGGGTTAGAAATAAACAAATTCGCCCTCAAGGTGAAGTGATAACTGTGAATTTCAGCCTAAGGCTAGTATCTCGAACATTGTAATCAGACTCGAAACAAACAAAACTCAAAGTGGATTTAATTTCGCCGTAATCGTCATAATCTTCATTGTAAATAACTTTTCCCAATACAAATTTCATGAATTTCCAAAAATAAAGGTAGTTTATTGCAACACATTTTTTTAATTTTATCTCCACAACACGCCGTATACCAGCGATTTGACTGATATTCAGCACTTCTTAATTTCATACAAAGCAGGGGCAAAACCAAAAGATAAATATCAGATTCAAAATTATTTAGCATTTTCACCTAATCATGCGTCCATCCGTGGACATACGGTATGTATGTTTTAACATATTATGTAGCGAATATTATGAGGGACACTGAATTTACTTAAGCCGTTTTTGACATACCTATTTCCAATTTAATTTCAAAATTAACGTTTAAATACCGCAAAATGTTCAATTCAATAATGAATTAAACTACCATACCATAGGACCTGTATTGATGATGTTTTGTTATTAAAAATTATCACTTTGGATTAGTTAACTTGTCTATTCTTTTTAAATTGTCTTTCTCGGGTATACCGAAAGCGATACATTTTTAATTAACACACAATTCAGTGTGAAGAAACATATTACAATTTATTGTGCTAAATGGAGCCAGTTCTTTACTTTTTTACTTTTAGTAGTTTTTATATTAGTGGTAATAAAACCTTTTTAGATATATTTTTCCAATCGAACTCACGTATTATATATCAATAGTAAAATATGTATGTCTTAAGTATAATAATAGCACTTGGTTTGAAGTCGACTACAAATAAATTTATATTCTTGGTCTTCTTTCCCTGGGACAAAACATTTTTAAGAACAAGATCGTTAATATAGCCAAAATCAAAACTATTGCAGCAAGAGCTAATATATGTTTAAGCACATAAATAAAAACATTCTCACGTTCTCTTAATGATCTAACAGATAATGCGTCGATGTTGGCTGACGATGGCACTGCAGACGAAACCGGTGTGATGTCCAACGGCTTCTTCTCCATAGTACTTTTATTATACCAGGAACCATCGTCACTTGAGATAAGCTCGTGAGAGGATTCTAAATTGCTTTTGGCATCAAAATCGTCGGCATTTGACACGAATTCTGTGCTTATTTCAGTAGTCATCCTTTTTGTTGATGGAGGGTATTTCATGTAATATCTATGATTCAGGAGAAATTATAACGTTGCATTAAGCTAAGTTGGTCTGTAGAAGGATTAGAGTAAAAATACAAGCAGAATTAGGTCGTTCAATAAGTCCGTTAGATGGCGTTACTAGAATTTTTTCCATTTTTTTATAAAAAGTTAATACCTGCCGAAGCAAGTACTAACTTTATGGTCTCTTGCCTACTTTTTAAGTGGCATACAACCAGCTCAGTTTTTGTGTTAATTGTTAACGTGTATATAATATATCCTTAACCTAAGGTGAGCAACTATATGTGATTTTTATTTAGTACTAACCTTCAAACGATACGTGTATAAATTTGACAGCAATCTGAATATTGATTCATGAGTTATAGCATTTTGTGTGAAGCACCGTTTGTTATTGAAAAAAAAAATGGAAAAAAGTGATTTCGAGTTTTACGGTGCAAAGCACACAATGGCTTGATAAACAATATCCGAACTCTGCTCCATCGAGACAAATGGTAGAGAAGTAGATTGCTGAATTTAAACGTGGTCGTACCAGCACAAATGATGCAGAGCGCAGTGGACGCCCAAATGAGGTTGTTATTCCAGAAAATGTCAAAAAAATTCACAAATTGGTTATGAACGATCGCAAATTGAAGGTGCACAAGCTAGCTGACATTGTAAAGATATCACATGGTAGTGATTTTACCATTTTACACGAACATTTGGGTATGCGAAAGCTCTGTGCAGAGTGGGTGTCGCGTGAGTTCACAGTCTACCAAAAACAACTACGAATTGATGCTTCAGAGGAGTGTTTAACGCTGTTAAACCGCATTAAAATGGAATTCTATCGACGATATCTGACAATGGATGAAACATGGCTGCACTATTACACACCAGAATCCAAAGCGAGCAAAGACGCAACAATGGGCCGGTAAGGTGATGGCGTCTGTATTTTGGGATGCGAACGGAATAATATCCATCGACTAACTCCAAAAAGAAACCACCATCAACGTGCACTTTTGGATCGATTGAAGGCTGAAATCGCAAAGAAACGGCCACATTTGCAAAATTGAATGAATTCGGCTTCGAATTGCTTACCCACCCCCTACCCAGATTTAACACCCAGCGACTTTTTCCTGTTTTCAGATCTCAAGAGAATGCTTGCTGGAAAGAAATTTAAGTCCAATGATGAAGTAATCGCTGGAACTGAGGCCTATTTTGACGAGAAAGAGAAATCGTACTATAAAAGTGTTGGGAAATCGCTATACTCGTTGTATTGCCCTCGAAGGCAATTATGTTGAATAATAAAATCGAGTTTTGTTAAATTTTGTTTTCTTCTTACTTATCCTACGGACTTATTGAATCACCTGTTAGACATACATGTGGTGTAAATTGTCTAGGAATGTAAAGCAGCGCTCCATTAACCATATAACATGGTTATATCGCAAAGTTATACAGTGAGGACCACAAGTCACGCGTCTTCTCACACTGTGTTTAGATAGCCCCAAGCAAAAAATCCCATAGAGGGTACGTCAGGCGACCTACCAAGCCACTCAATCGGCCAATCCATCGGCGAGGAAATATTTTATTTAACGATTGACGCACTTCTGTACTTAAGTATGGAGGCGCACCATCTTGTTGAAACTAAATTGAATCTTCTAGAATTTTGTGTCGCAAATAACGTTGACTTGTTAAAATGCCATTGAAAAAATATGGTTCTATAACTCACAATATCGACCCAAACAGTGACATACTCAGGATATTGCGTGTGAGCTTCTATAGCCTAATTTGGATTTGGAGACACCAGAAGCGACAGTTTTGTCTGTTAGCACCGTTGAGACAAAATGTCGACTTGTTTTTTTTTAATTCGTCTCACAGCGGATTTTCCAATATTGTTATCCAGTGCTTAAGTCGGTTTAGGAGGACATTCTTTAATGGACAAAACGACGTTTAATTGCCTATTCTGGGAAATTGGAGGTCGACTCTAAGAAGATCTTGTAAGAGTCCTAGTTCTCTAAATTTCTTTCCAATTCTGCTTATTTATCACTTTAAAAAACGACGTGCGGCACTGTCTTATTTGCAACAATAATTGCCAAGAAACTAAAAACCAAGGAAACTTTAACAATTAAAGCTTTTGATGAGTTAACAATCGACGCGAATTTTATAACATATCAAATATTGGCAACAAGATGTATGTGGGGACATCTAATGTGAGCAGGCAATATGCCCGGTGAAACAAAGTTCATTGCCAACTGCCAACTCTAGATAGGTCCTCCCGAATTCTCTAGCGGGACGCTTTATTTACGACGAGCTTGTTACAGTCTGTTACATTATGCAACAAATTCTTCGTATATCAAATAAATATCGTAATAATCTTATCGACAATAAAAAAAATATTGCATAAGAAAAACATATGCAAATACGTTTACCGACTACACGATCGACCCTGTATACTATTCGGTTACGTCAAAAAACGCGTGACTTTTGGTCCTCATTGTATATTATGATTTTTAACATTTATTTTATGGTACCTTGAGTCAGTAGAGAACAAAATGAATTTAGTAACATCATTTAACATAACATGGGGTGTATACTGTATACCAGGCACTTCACATTTTCTCAGTGCTGGGTGTGGCTGATTTAAATCTTAAACTTTATTGCACCTTATTATGTTCAGATAAAGTGGAGTATACCGGGTGGCATTTTTGTATCGAGCTTCCAGCAAACCGCATTTAGAAGGCCCGACCTCGGCATGTATCGTGCGCACAGTATTCCGACATTCACTCGCATTGGCACGTGAATATTTAATAAATACAAGATGGAGAAAGAGATATTTCGTGTTTGAGCAGGCCTGGTGAAACAAATATCACAACATTGGCGGGATAACAAGTCAGGAATGTAATATACTACACAGTGTGAACCCAGCCTAAAATTTATGGAAAATTTTGTTAGTAATTAGAAAACACTAAGAAACAATGTTAATAATTAGGAGAAATTTGAAAACGTACAGCGTATTTAAGAAAGAAAACATACTTGGCGCGATAGGTGGTTAAAGTAAACACAAGGTAATTTCACAAAAGTGAGTAGCTATAGCCTACACTACAAACACAACTTTGTATTGAGACATCAAACGAGAGATGCTAATTTGTACATACTGTATAATTATTTAAAGAAGTTTTCTAAAACCACCTTTTGCATTCATTATATTTTATTTAAATTGGTCAAATTCACGTTTTATGTTACAAATCCGCAGTTTATTAAAAAAAAGCAAATAGCTATGTAATAAAAAACGGTTCTTACCAACTAGTACAGATGTGGAATATTATTTCACTTATTAAGAGTTTGCCAAGTAATGTTGGTTAATGAAATGCACACATTTAACATACCGGACGAATATATTTCTTATCTATATTAAAACAGTTAGATACTAGTATTTCATCGAACATACATAAAATTTAATGGACAAGGTATTTCAATTGTTATTAGATAAAACAAATAAAAGAAATTATTATTAATGTCTATTTGGAACGAAAAATCGTTAAATAACAGCTTGCTATATATTGTTTAAAATATATCATCGCCATCATTTCCTGGCAAGATAAGGACACAATAATTTGTTTATTTGAACACGGCTTCTTATACAAGGTAATGCAGAAATTATAGAAAGCCCACACTAAATTCGACATAATTTCATGACGATTGAATTATTGAGCGGAGTTAATATTTGAATGTAATAAAAATTAGAACTTTAGACTCTGAAATAATCTTTATTTTAACATACTTTATGGTTATATTGTATGTATCAAATAATATGAGACGCCAATTTGAACCTTTTTCCAATGGCCTAGAATTTAAAAATCTGCAAAGACAGTATAATATTTTGAAAAAATAATATAACCTGTCGGAGTCCGACCTACTCATGAACAAGTGACAAGAACCACCAATAGTTATAAGATTAGGTTTAATTTAATACGCTCAAATTGCTTTAAATTAAATAAATACTTCCTCGTATTATTTAATTGAAACATATTGACATCAACTAAAAGCATTGGAAATTGAAAGGTCAAGCGCAAGCACATATTTTTCTATTACTTTGCTAACTTCTCTCCGTTTTCAAAATACGATCATGTTATTGTTATCCTCATCAAGTAATCTATACTTCTCCAATAAATTAACGCACCATTCATAAATTCTTTTCCTTCTAATTCTACTAATAATTTTAGTTTCTTAATTTAATATCTAGATCTAAAAACTGAGTTTAGTAAACGATTCTTTTTTGGACACTCTTAAGTTATTGAGTATTAGGGAAACAAAGAGTAACCTACATCAAATCACCCCAAGGGTTGATACTTTCTCCTATTGGACAACGCTCTATGACATGCCATTCCTTTTAGTGAGGTAGAATATGTTTTGTTAATTTTTCATCCTCAAATAACTTACACCACTGCATTATCAACTTCTCCTTATACTTACACATTATCTTTTATAAAAAAGTTGGTGATTAGCAGAACCGCAAATCAAGTAAGAATATAGAACCACACTGCTAGTCATATCAACTTTTGTAATTATTTAATCAAAAGTTCTATATTTCCTTACTGTGTATGCAGACCAGTCTACTAACAAAATATTACTTTATTTTAGAAAATTTGGACAAAGACCTGCAAACATCACGTAATATTGTTGAAGAATATGACCGTGCTAACAAATTTAAAAATTCAAAAACACCTCATAAAGAAATAATTGAGAAACGGAGAGAAGACACTATAAATGACATACAATGGCCCATTTTTGATCACGATTTAAAGGGAGATAAAACTACCGTACCAAGTGTATCGAAGAATATAACAACCAACGATGATAAAAGCACAGATGTCACTAAAGCTTATCTGAAGAATTTTACGTATCGAAGAGTTACAGGTAATAACTGAACATTCATGTCTAATCTCAGTCGACCAAGATTAAGATTTAATTAAAGTCCCCGGTTTCACTGCAGCCGCATAGGCTTATGTGAAACAAAGTCCCCGTTTTTCAGTGCGTTTTGCTGTTACACCTGTTATGAATTTCTTACCTTGTTCCTGTTTTGGAATATGTTCCCAATATCTCTTGTGTTCGTTTTTGGCCCAGCATTTCACAAGTTCCCGCACCGTTCTTTCAGACAAGCCCGGAGCTTACACTGGGGACATTATATGGGGTTGTTTCTGCGGCCTACCTAGCCAGTCATTGCGCTCTCTCGCTTCTCTCGATTCCCAGGTAACCTTATTATGGTCCGCCAGGATATCCAAAAGTGGAAGGTTCACCAATACTGTCATTGCTACTGTCAGTGTAGATCTGAAAGCTCTTGTTATGTTTCATCTTCGTCCACCAACAATATTGAGTTACAAAATTCATACTCTGCGCAAAACATGTCTAAATTCTGCAACCCTAGACACTGCTGAAAATTCTGACTCTGTAATTGGTGAAAATGATATAGAAACAAAAGTAATAATCGGAATACATTAATAGTTATAATGACCCTATTTCTTAAAAATTTTTATGAGTGAATAACAAAGAAGAACACGTCTGTTAAGATTAAGATTAATTTTTCCTTGATTTCGTTCTTTCCCTGGTGCATAACTATGTATTAGTCAAATTTATTGTAATTTATATAGTTTCAGGTAGACCAGCTTATTTCAAAAAAACACCATCTGCCTACGTTGCTGTATCGTCGATACTCCCAAAATTATCAAAGACTCAAGAAAATGAAGATGTCTTACTAGAAAATGAACTGCATAGACTCAAACCATGGCCTCCGAAAGAACAAAATTTTCGACACACACAACACTCATCGGAGACTAATAATTAAAAAAGTCTGTTACTTCTGTAGATATATTGTATAAAGTTATTAGTGTTTATATACAAATTTATTTAGAATACGATAAAAAAAATACAAAGATTCTGCCGATAAGAAGTCGATCTGTTAACCAAATTTATACTTAAGCCAAAAATATCCATCCAGTTTATAAGCTCGATATATTGCTAAAGGCCTTCACGGTCACATACTGAGTAGCTGTAATGTCTCATGATATTAGGCCTTTGACTTAATTTTTCCTCAACGCCTCGCCAACACGAGCCGCATCTTCTGAAGACAATGATCACGTGTGTTGACGAAAAGTTGAAAAGACATTCTTAAAAATGACGCCCTAATATCCTGAGAAACTACATTTACTGAGTTATTATAACATTTTTAATTTTAGGTCCTATGTTGAGAAAAAGAAATTGAAATCAAGTAGGTTTTATGTGTATACGAAGTTTCGAATATTGTCTAATCATTAAGTGATCACAATTTTAGAAAATCCACGCAATTAAAAACTACTGAAAATACTAGAATATACAATCAGTTTGTGACTAGCAAGTAATACCATTTCAATTGTTGGTAACGGTGAAGTTTTAATAAACTGATAATTATAGTCGAGAACTCTGGAAAGTTAATTGATATTATATAAAAAAACATTTATATAGCAGTCATCATTTGTTCTTGGTAGTGATTATTCTTTTTCAAAAGTACAAGATTTTAATGAACATTATTAGTTAAAAAACACTGAAAAAACTAAAATTCTTGAAGAAGAGCGAACATGCCAAGAATTTGTTCATCGAACAATAATTTATCAGAAATTATTTAACGATTCAAATAGTAGCATCAAAGCATTAATTTCAAAGTGAAGAACATTCATTATCTTTAATAAGTTTCCGATACTATTAAATTAATAATCTACATTGCAGAACTTCGACTCAAGAAATACGTGGTTAACGGATTCTTCTCTTATTTATTGACAACCTGTATATCAGTAGCTTAGCAGATCATAACACATAAACAGATCATTCATATCATTAAGTAAAAATATAGGCTAAGGTGTATGTACAAAAGTTGCAGTTACATAAAATAATAGTTAGCCTAAGTTCACCATTATTTCAAGTTTTAGAATGAAGCCTAAAAATATTGTCTAGAAATACCTATTTTGTAGTGTCGAATACACTAGTATTTTAGTCAACTATATGTAGCTGGATCCAGGATGATGCACATTTTGTAATTAAATAATATATAAGATTAGTGAACACCGTATTAACGAAACCGAGAATATTCAGAGATTTTTAATTGATCAATTGTTATTAAAACAAAGGTCAAACGGCTATCATTAGCCATAGGGAGTGTGTGTAAAAAAAGTTCGATAAAACTTAATATAGGTAAACAGAAACATAAATTAATCCTAATGTTTCGGGAACTAACCTGTTCACATCATCAGAGGCTAAAGACCATAAAGTTATTAAATATACTAAGGCCAGAAGATAAACTTCATCAAAATTGTGTAAAGCAAGTGACTTGCTGTTAAGGAAAGTTAGGTTTTTGAAGGATTAACAGCAAAATACTCTAAATGGACAAATCCCGGAGAGACGTATACTAACTTTTACTTTTGTTTTTTTTTTTACGAAAATATCCCGGTTATTATAATAGAAAATATATATGACAACACAATTATATTGAGTTTCTTTTTTCAATAAGAAAATGTTTTATATTTTAATTTTATAAGATTTTATTTCCACTAATTGTTTGTATATGTTTATATAATCCATGCCATACTGTTTTTGACTTTAACTAAAATGACTGCGTGACTGTTTATTATGAGCCACTGATGATGGAAACTTAGTTTTCCGAAACATGTCTGGCGCTGCAGGCTGATTGCATACTAATATATGAATAGTTTGGTGGAGTAGACGTTGTTTTTATTTGTGTCTTACACATTCAACTCCTCTCGAAGATGGATTACTTCAGAAAATATATATGAATTACTTGATACATAATGTAACAAGACTTTAAGTTTTGTTGGAAATTAGTTTCACACTACTATGTCTTCACCAGACGGGCCGTTTCGTTGATCCACAACTCATCAGTGGTGATCGGCAGGCAGTGTGACCCAAATTTCCAACATTTACGAAGAGCTTATACAAGCACGCAGCAGAAAATATATATTTTCGAGCAATTCATTATGTGAATTCCAATAAAAAGTACGTTTTTGATATTATTTTCGTGTTCACACTAAAATGACCGTTCACTTACAATTTATCAAGCGCAGCTTATATGTTATTAGGCACTAATAGCTTTCTTGTCAAAATACGAGTTTTTAACCACCAAATTTTCAAAAATATTTTTATAAATAGATAATTTTCTAAATATTATTAAACCTATAAATACATGCCACAAATTAGAAACTGTAGTTATATTACAGAGAAATATAATAATGTATAACAATCCCTTTAGGTATAATTAATCAAAATTATTATATATTTAATAAAACTGGAAATTAATTTGGGTATTATGTATTTGTATAAATAAAACTAAAGTTGTCCTATTAGTAACTTAATGTGTCGTTTGTAATCATCATATTTTTTAAATAAAATTGACGTAAATCTGAATTGTATATATGTATTATTTAGTTATTAAGATAATAATTTTAATGAGGTATTCAGCATTTCTAGCTCCTCCTGTACATAATGCTAACATTATTTATTATCTATTCTTCTCATCATAACTAACTCCCTTTGGATTTTGTTGAATTTAACTTTTACAGTAACATAATAAATCAAATTAATTGATCACTATATTCCTGCATATTATCAGGTATAAATAAAATTCAATTAATTGGATCCCTGAGGAATGTTATGAAAGTAGCAGAAAATTATTAAAAATTATATGTTACGGTTACCTCTTTTCTAGTTCAGGAATATTATACCATAGGTTTCTAGAACTCACAAAAAGGCTAATGTAAAATCATCGTAAAGCTGACGAGTGATGCCAGTGGTGTATAAAAAGAAGAAATTGGCATTTTGAGTCTAAAAGTTTATATTATTTACCAGTTAATGCCAGCCTGTAATTTTTTGTTCACCTCAAATACGGGCCTAGTTAGGAACATTATTTTGATATATATTAAACACAAGAATATGTTTGTATTTTATTATATTACGCTTAGTCATACAATGCAGTCACTTTGAAAATCCTATGAGGATTATCACGACATACCTTACCAGATTACTCCCTAGGAGGATACTGCATTGGCCCATTAGGATTCTGTTGATAAATAGGTCTACTTTGTGCTGTATACAGTGAAGCGGGCGAGGGTTGTTGATATTGTTGCGTTTGACTACGTACTGGATATCCACTTGTAATACTACCTCCTAAAATTTGTGAATTTGGATGAAATATTAATATTATTCACAAAGGAAAGACGTAAGACCACCTATTATAGAGAAATAATAAAAGCATTTATTTCCCACAGGTTACACCCATTTACAACAAAATCTAAAGCACAAAATAACACTTTATATAAATATAAACGATTGATACGACGTAAATAAACACAATATAGATACAAAACCTACTTACAAGTGCACACAAAATAGATGGCATTATGGTATAAAGCAATCCATGACTTGAGCACATTCCATAATAACTCATTGAGAATGCTGTTGGTGATTTTAGACAGAAAAGTTAATGTCCAGGTGACTCAATGCCGATTAAAGGAATCACACATGAAGTATATCGGACTCAGGTATGTGTCCCTGGTTCGTTCTTCACTGGAATACGCGTCAGTGATTTGGTCGCCTTATTATCAGACTTATATAAATATGATTGAGAGAGTTCAGGACAAGTTTTTGCGTTATGCTGCGTTTAGAATGGGGATACATATGCGCAATTATCATAGATCGGACCTACGAGGGGCGTTAAACTTGGATACACTTGGTAAACGCAGAGTTTTAAACGACTTGGTATTTACGTATAATGTGTTGAAAGGTAACATAAATTGTCCTGCTGTCCTGCATAGGATTTTCTTCAATGTGCCAGTGCGTGATTTACGACACCATGATCTCTTCTTTCACCATACAAGTAGAAATAATTATACATACTTTTCTCCTATTGATAGAACTCTTCGCACTCTGAATGAACATGATTGTATAGATATCTTTTGCAATTCACTTTTAGAATTTAAACGTCAAATTAATTGTTGTATTGAGTAGTACTCATAACAGATCTTGAATTTATTATGAATTTGTTTATTTTGCCTTAGGTACTGTCATGTATATAAGAAATTTGTTGTAAATATAATTGGGGTTAATTTAATAAAATAAAAAATAAATAAAATACATTGGTTCTGGAAGGACGGATGGTAAACGGGGCGACATGTCTAGCTTCTAGGCGAGGCACACGAAATCTTATCCCCTGCAAAAGATCTGGACAGTCCACAGCACCGTGTAATATCTTATACATCTTAATTGCGCATAAAATTCTTCGCAGGTCAAGGGAGGAAATCTCGAAATGCAAAAGCAAAGCGGTCACTTCCTCTGGGCGGATAAACAATATCCGATCTGAAAACCAAATACTTGAGAAAGCGTCTCTGGACTGATCGAATACGAACTTCATATACGGGGCTCCACACAACTGAACCAAATTTCAATTTTGTCCTAACGAATTCAGCGTTTTCATTTTGAAAATATCATTAAACTGGCGACAATTTCGAATAATGAAACCCAGTACACTATTAGCGCCAGAAACAACGCTCAGAGTTTGCGGTACAAAGGTAAACTCTCGATCGAAAATGACGCCCAGGTCCCTCTAACCTCATTCAATCTTTCCAAGGAAATACCTTTTAAGCAATGAATTCTTAAGTGAGACATTGAACATTAAACAGTAACTCATACACTAATCGTAGATGATCTTTAAATTGGTCTGAAGGATTCACAATCGTCATGTGAGACAACGCGCAGAAAACCTTTCAAGTCAAAAGCGAGTCTGTCACAAGTGAAAGTCTCAAGAAAGTCGTTAATAAATATATGAAAAATAATTTAATGACAAAGCGGACTAAAATGCTGGTTTTACCTACACAAGGAATTTTGTTTAATTTAGCAGGGCCCCAGTCTAATTCAATAGAACCAGACCGAGGCATGGGTCGCCAGATACTGACGAATTCGTTTCGCTCTTGTTATGAGCTCGTCAGAGTACCATAGTCGTTGCCCATTTACAAATATCAGCCTGCATTTAAGCACAATAGGATACACAACAGTAGACACATGTGAACACGTATCATCTACATGTACATAGTAATGCATATCCTATACCATGCAGAGGCCGAACAAACTCAATGTATAGGTAAAATCAGTCGTATAAATAGAAATAAATATAAATAAAAATAGTATGAACACAAAACGCTAGCAGGAGACCATTTTATCCTTCTGCCAGCATCTCCCAAATATTTGGGTTTCAGCAATGCTCGGACGGTGGTCTCGATGTTTAATGCCAAATAATGAAAAATTAAAAGGATTTCATGTCCGTAACTATAATAAATGAAAAATAATTTAATGACAAAGCGGACTAAAATGCTGGTTTTACCTACACAAGGAATTTTGTTTAATTTAGCAGGGCCTCTGCATGGTATAGGATATGCATTACTATGTACATGTAGATGATACGTGTTTACATGTGTCTAATGTTGTGTATCCTATTGTGCTTAAATGCAGGCTGATATTTGTAGATGGGCAACGACTATGGTGCTCTGACGAGCTCATAACAAGAGCGAAACGAATTCGTCAGTATCTGTCGACCCATGCCTCGGTCTGGTTCTATTGAATTAGACTGGGGCCCTGCTAAATTAAACAAAATTCCTTGTGTAGGTAAAACCAGCATTTTAGTCCGCTTTGACATTAAATTATTTTTCATTTATCATAGTTACGGACATGAAATCCTTTAAATTTTTGTTAATAAATATATTAAACAAGAAGGGACCAAGATTCGAACTCTGTGGACTTACAAGGCTTGAAAATATCGTTTCCCTGTTTGAATGCAACATTCGTCCAGAACAATATCGTGTTATGTGATTTAACAAAAGTGCTGTCGTCTCTCTATTTAGACAGCTATCGTACGTTCCATGATGATAATTAAAAACTTAATGAACTTGGTTCTATGCAACTAATAGTAAAAATTAACGTATTATTCCATTTGAATTACAAAAACTAAACTAGCTAACTACAGAGGAATCGAAAACTCGGAGAACACGGCATCTGTTATTTCAATTATACGGCAACTAAATCAAGCATTAATAATCCTGCTATATTTAAAATTAGATTCGACAAGGTCAGAATCGAAGGACGAGATGCAAAAACTGACATCAATTGGCAAATAATAAAAATTTAAGCCCAGCGACTATAATTTGCTTCATACTCTCAAAAAAATATCCGGAGGTAAAAAAATGGAGGACAACGGGAAATCGCACTATAAAAATTGAATCACAGCATTAAAGCACCGTTATAAAAATGTACCTACAGATAATTATATTGAAAAATTAAATAAAATGAAAAAATCACAACACTTTTTTATCAATCAGTAAACTTTTTCTTTCATTTTGATCTGCGTTATAATGGACATTAACAATAAAATAATATGTGCTCTACATAAGAACCAAATAAAAACATTCTGCGCAGAAGGTTAAGTAATGTTAAAACATAATCTAAATAGTTACCTTTAGGCGGCTGTGCTGGATTGATTGCTAATCCTGAGCCACTATGTATTACGTGTGTATGAGATGCTGGCGACCTTAATGTTGTATAATGTTCTGGAATTTTGTTGTGATCGATCTGGAAAGTTTGAGGAGGTGGCCTCTGATTCTCGTAAACATTACGTGCGGCTGCCTCTCTTGGAATAGGATAGTACATAGATAGTTCCTGAGGAGCGACTGGATAGAATGCACTAGGCTGATTCGTGTACTGTGGAGTTTCTGAAAAGTTTTTTATATACACATATAATAAAATAACCACTCAAAAATAGTAGATCATATTGTAGAGCTGACGGGTATTATTTCCAAAATCATCAATTTTATTCGACGTACAATAAAAAATTTGTTGTCCTCTGAGACACGAAGTGTTAATATAATATATATATATATATATATATATAGTTGATCAAAATATTGTTTTAATCAATGCAGCCCTTTGACTTTATCAATTGTTAGCGGTACTTCTAAACGAAAAAGCTGAATTTCAGTGTATTCCATTCTATTTACGATATTGCACATTTCGTTTAGACCACTCATAAGATTCAATTCATAACTTCAGCTTTCTTCCTTGATAATTATAATCAATAATGAATTTAATAAACTAATTCACATGATCCATTAAGAAGTTAAAAAAAAAACAAGTACAGATATATCAACAAGGCCTTGCATAATAGAGTAATCTCATCAGAAGCTGAATTCAGTTCATTTTAGAATTTCAGGCCTTTACAAACAAACAAGACTATATAACGTTTTTTTTTTTACAAAATAGCCCATTAAAAGTGATGTCGTCTTGTATATTGTTAAATTATATAAACGATAAAACCGAAATGTATCGAGTCTAGTTTCTCATCATTACTTAGCAACAAATGTACTTGGTAACTACGTACATCGCCAGTTACCAAGGATATAAACATTAGGCCTAACGTCATAATACCTGTAGTTAGGCCTAATGTTTATATTAATGATTCGCAAGTAAAGTTTTTTTTTTCTTCTCAGAATACACTATGATGAGAGTCGTCTAGACTCTCCCAATATATCCGAAGTAGGTAGAGTTTAGGAAACATAAATTTTTAATATTGTTTGTGTGATTTTACAATATTAAAACTAGTAATAAAAAAAATTATACAGATTTCAAATATTATTGACATTAATCCCCTATCAATAAAAAAAAATTGCAAAGCAAAATACCAACACCAACATAGCAATTAAGCAGAATAAAAAGTGGTGGTGTAAAAACACTCACTGTTCCACAATACTGCTCGAACTAATTCATTACGTCTACCATCATCTTCTGCAAACAAAAATACATCAATAATAAAATTAACTAATGATATGATCGATTAATGCTCTCATTATTTGAACACGTTTGACGTAAAAACATTTTATATTCCCGACAAATTAAACAGATCGACAAAGAACGCTTAAATTCCTGGTTTAATGCGTTTTTATTTTATTGTTTTTTCTTTAATAACAAAACATGAGGTTCTACGATATAGATCGAAATAGCTGCCTACATTTTTTTAAAATCTGATTATCGAAAATAACTTACTTAATGCGTATTAAGTAATAAATAATATAAAATCATATAAAGAACAAACATACACGTCTGATGACTTCAAGGGAAAACTTATAGCTCCATATATACGAGAAAATATTTAATCGTATCTTTTATATACAGGGTGATTGCTGGTACCTTAGAAGTTTTTGAAAAAATTGACTTATGCCTAGTTTTAGTAATAGAGCAGACTACAGTAGTTTGCGAACACCCTGTAACCAAGTGCATCAATCTCTCAAGATAGTTGATATTCTTAAGATGGTATTGAACTATCTTCCAAAATTCAAGATTCTCTCTATTCATCCGACAAATGGCGAATATTTTCTGGAGACCTGTTTTGGACCAAAAAAAAATCTAAATAAATTATTTAGTCAAAAACAGTTGACGATAGGTAGTGTTAAACTAAAATACTCCAAAATTGATAGAGAATCCAAAAATATAATGGCCTCTGTAATAACTGTATTACATCAAAAGTGGGATAACATATAGACACCCTCAAATAATGGAATTTATGGTCTATGAGTTTATGTTGCAATACTACAGAAACAAAAAAACTATAACTAAATACCTACTTGGCATAAAAAACCACTACATGATCACACACATCTCTATTGGAAGCTAATATACAAAAACATTCTGTGTTAAACTCAATTTTCTGATAAAATGTCGTAAATGACATGCAACTACACTCCCAAATATACTTTTACCAGAAATCTAGCACGTACATGTTTAAATTCTCAAATTAGTTTGCATCTCTTAGTATCTTTTACTTCTGTAAGTAGATTATTTATTTATTAATGAAGGGAAAAACAAAATCATTTTTGTTTTTGTCCGTTGTCGCCGTAGTGGTGGGTTTGTTGTCCAAATTCAGTGTCTTAATAGGTGCATGTTAGTTTTCAGAGAAGATTTGACCAAGTATGGAGACTTAAGCGAGAGAATAATTATTATGTACGTTCCAAGCTAACCATATGTGATAAATATAAGTCCAGAATGTGTTTAACTGTATCAAATATATCGGCTTATGACAGAAAATGTAGTTTAATACCAATTAGCGCAAACTATAAAATAAGAATTCATAACATATCTGAATAAACATTTCTCAACCTAACATAATAATACTATAATATGTACCTACCTCTTTCTCTAAAATAAATAACTAAATTACTATATAATTGTGGTTATAACTGCGCAACTTGAACTTACTTTGTGGTGATCCCAAATACGCTGTAGAACTCACTGGCTGCGGTTTATAACTGTACCCTTGATGATACATTGTCACCGGCACCTGAGGCGGTGGACTGGGACTTCTGGGGCGTTTAATATTTGTAGTTTTGAAAGCAGTCTGAGGCAGCGGTTGAAGTTGCTGCTGTGACATCGTCTGAATGCATCTTTGATTAGGCGGTTGCTGTAGATGATGTATACCAATCATATGTTCGCTGAAAGTGTCAATAAAAGAATCATTATTATAAAACAAATATAAATGTAGTCAATTAATAGTCATCGGTTTGTGCCAAACTATCCCTTTACCGGCTTTATTATTATTAGAGTAGGTAGTACTATCTTAAAATGCTTACGGGTTGTTTATGCTCATATACTTAGGTTATGGGTACCCATTGATCTCGGCTATTGCGAGTAAGAATAACAGGTGTAAAATATATCACAAAAATATAAAAATTACTAACCTATTATCCATCCTATTCTCCTTAACCAGCCTGCGCCTATTATCATCCTCATTAAGCACCTTCTTCAGTTGTAGGAAGAGCTGATGTTTTTCTTCTTTTAACTGCTGCAATTTAGTTTCCAGCTGTGAAATCTGTTCTCGGGTTTCACCTAACGTCATTACATCTTGTTGTTCCCTCGCCTCACGCTCTTTGCGTAAGCGTTCTTCCTCTACTTCAGCTTCTCGCTCCTGTTTTTTACGTGCTCTTTCACGTAGAATAAGTGTTTTAAGAACATTACACATTTGGTCGGAACGTGAAGTGGTTGATGGTGCATTATTACTATTGTTTCCTTCGGTTACTGAAGCAGGCATTTTTAATATAATGATTTCCTATAAATATATATCATAAACAGTTTCCTTATTTTAATACAAACATGTCATGTAGGTACTTTTCTCTATTCCACGATTCAACGAATTCAACATTTAAATATTTTTATTACTTTGAATGTATTTTTATATTGTTTAGTTTAGTATACGTATAGGCTTATTAAATATCAATATTAATATTTATTTTGTATTAGACATTTTTCCTTTATTTATTTTTATTTTATGTTTACCTTTACCACAATGCCACAATGGCATTTGAGAATGTCAATTGTCAATGGTTCTGACTTGCTTTCCTTTTATTTCAAGGAATATCATATGTTTTTACACAACCTCACTTTTTCAAAAGTTCATTCATTGTTCCATTCGATTAGGATATAATAGTGAATTTGAAAGCTATTCTCACATACAGATTTCAAGACTTCACCTTTATGTTGTTGTCAATTCGGGAAATACGGATAGTAAAACGATCGAGAGAAGCGAGGCATGCCTACTAAACATAGTAGTAGTAATCCCTCACTCTCACTTCTCACGTTCGTATCCATATTTTTATGACAAGTCAGTTATTTTCAACTCATCTCAATCTACCCAGGTTTGTCTACAAAACTTAGGTTACAATTGCTCACATCAGACATAAGTTAAAATGAGCTTGAAATATGATAATAGGATCAAAGTTAGTGATCTATCTAAACTTATCAAGAATTTTTGAAAATGTGTATGGTATGACATCATCTTATATTATCACGTTCCAAAATCTATAAATTTAAAAGGAAGTCACAGAATAACCAGTTATTCTGTGACGAAGTTGTTATAATATTATGATATAGGACCGCTAGAGTGCTCACCATTCCTATGGAAACAAGTTTTGATAATTTGATTATCATAAGCTTGGAGGGTGGGGGGTTATTGGCTATCCGCACCATAGTTAGTAAGTAATATTATAAAGGCTATTTAATTATTGTAATTACATTGTTTAAATACAACTGAAATACGCTAATAAATTTTCTCACACATGCAAATGTTTTTCTCGCCTCAATTATAATATAGACTAGATCTTTATTAATTTTGTGAATTTCGAGATAAAAAAATAGCGTTAGTTTAACATTTTAGTTATACCAGAAGTTAATACCCCCTTCATTATTTTAATTTGATGTTATTTCATTTTCTGTTTAACATAAAATTGTAGGCATAATTTATGTATTGTGTCCTATGTTCAGTGATTTTTAACGTCAAAATTGAAGTTTTGTGGCCTAAGAAATTCCTAAATATTTCTAATCAGAAGAAAGTTATAATAATCCTCCCTGTAAAGGAGAGTCAACTTTTGCCGATTCAGCAAGACATGTTTTGTGATTTATTAATACCTAATGGTAGTCGAAAATATGGAAAATGGAGTTCAAAATAAATGTTTTCAAATAGAACACGGATGTTTTTTTAATTTTATTTTATTTATCATAAAAAAGGAGTGCATGTTTGTAATAAATTGTCTAATTCAAAAATGGGGTAGGTATCTTTCAAAATATTTGAAAGTTAGTATTAATTCGCTCATGTCATTTCCAATAATGGCGTTGATAATAGAGATTTAGATAGGTTAAATCTAACAAGAGAAGTTAATTTTTGTCAATCAAAAATTCGTGGCGAGAAATCAATAATTGAATATAATTTTTATAAATGTATTCAGGATTTATAATTTATATCCAAGGACAACGTTGCGCAAAAAAATAAATAAATCCAAGAATGCTTAGTGATATTGTCGTGGCCCAAAAATATTATATTGTCAGTATTTCAAACATACACATTTGCGATATAGACCACTTAATAAAAAGTTCCAAGTAGTTTATATACGACATAAGGTAAAATTATAAAAAAATGCTCCATTAGAAAAAAAATTACTCTCGACTCTTGCTTTAACTTCATTTCCAATATCATTTATGGCCAGCCTGTCGAAGTCCTCAAAAATTGCCGTTTCTTTAGAGGGACAGTTATTAATTAATACTCCCTTATGTCACAATGCCAAATTATTTTTGAACAAACCCAACTTCTATTTTGAAAGAAAGAACTTAGGTATATAACTTTATACACACAATAAAAAATAATTTTGCGGCATCGGGGACAAAGTTCCTGTCTTCACCTATAGACGGATTTTTGTTGCAATTAGCACATCAGTCTAATTCAATGTTGGGTTGACATATATAGGGGAGAGTTGGACAAAATCGGGTGTCAGTCCACAAACCGACTAACAGTTTGATATACCAATGTCAATTTTTATAAATATTCTTATATATATATTTTTTAATTCTTATGAAAATATTGCAATATACCCGATTTTGAAATACAATATAAAAATACTAAAAAATCAAAAATCTATGAACAGAACTCGCAAATAAAAACTTCATCTACATCATCATAGGAACTACAAGCTTCATCTTCATGAGCCCATTTGCTGGAAGACACACATTTTATCCAGCCTTCGTCATTATTATCTTCGTCCTCCGAACTATCAGAATCTGCAATCGGTAATTTCGGAACCAATTTTGTTTTTGGTGCAGCGTTTTTTACCATACGTTTTCCTCTTTTATTCGTTTCATTTAGCTTTAATTTCTTTATAACAGGAGATTTTTTAAAATCTTCTTCCAACTCAGACTTATAAGGAGATGAGGTTATTACAACAGCCTTTCCTCTTCTCCTGTTATCGTTGGATGCCTAAGAGATCGGAAAAACGTCTTTTGGAAAGACTGACAAATTACAAATTGGTTTCGGCAATGTTGCTTCTAAACTATCAGATTTAGTAGTAGCTTGTTTAGGAGATGAAGAGATGTTAGTATGATTTGCAGTGTGGGAGTATAAAGAGCTACAGCTTGGTTGGGGAGAATCGATACGTGGAGGTAACGGAGCTAATAATCGTGTAGCTGTCGCTTTTGTAGATGAAGTAGAATTTCTATCGAGTTCTTCGCCTAAATCCTTGTCAAAATTGGGTGTCGTATATTCCTTTTCTTCTCCATTTAATTTTCGCTTTGTAGTTTCTGAGGAACCAAACATCCAATCAGAAAAAACTGCAGGATTAAGCGGATAAATTCCAGTCTGCCTGAAACTAACTAATTGCAGTTTGCATAACTGGCGATTTAACAAAAGCCTCACCAAAGAGTTCTCCCTGTTCATAAATTGTCTTCCAGGTGGCTGGCGCATCCATTTCCTTCTTGATAATTGGTGTTAAAGGGAACCATAAATGATACGCCAAGGGGTTGTAGTAACCACATGATTTTATTTTCCTAGCATTTTGCATGATTTCTTGATCCCATGACTGACGAGTAGTTTTTCTTTTATAATGCGATTAGTTGGAGTTAACTAAAAGCAAAGAAAAAACGGTAAGTAACAACAAGTCTGATAAAATCGGGTACCCGGATTTGTAACAACTTGGACTACCCGGTTTTGTAGAACTCGCAAACAAGACATTAAATATTATTTAAAATAATAATATTCAAAAATTTTGACCAACTTAAAGGTACTATATTAAGTAACAAGTAAAAAATTTTAAAATTGCCATTAGTTATTCAGTCGAGGAAAAAGAGACTATATATAAACTTACCTTGAAAACCGAGGTTGCTACACCAAAAAATACTCAAGTTCTTACTGCTCCGGCACATATTACTCAAATGATCTAGAAATGAATATACACGCCGCCGTTGGAGGTTTAGGAACACTATAATAAAAAAATAGGTATATGGTAATCTGTATAATATGAGACTGAGTTTAAGATATCACGTTTTTGACTGCTTTCAATTATATATTTAACACACTATTGACTGAAAATGCTCATAATGATTCTAAATTTCCATGATTTCATTTCTATATACCCACGTAATGAATCTTTACAATTAATCAGTTCAAATTAATCATGAAAACATCCATAAACCTCACCTACATAGAAACACTATTTGTTCCCACAAAAATAATTCTGTATATCATTTATGTTATCGTTCCCAATTTTCCAAATGTTTAAAAATAGCAGCAGAATCTGTTGTGTGTTTTAAAATCCCAGACCGCTTCTAGTCGCCCCAGTCCAGTTCATAACACCTTTCGAGTCGCCGAATTAACTAATTCCTCTCCGCCGCCAGTTTTTTGTTCTTTATATTGAACCCACATTTTCATTATCCAAAATGGTTTACGATTCCGATTTTTATACGACCAGAAGACCATATAGGACTTCTCCAACTTTGTCTTCGTACACTAGCTCGGTAAGATAACCTGTTCTTTAATGTTTGATATAATATAGATACTAATATAATATGGTACATGTTTTATTGTTTTTCGATATATCTTTGCCCAACAAATTATTAATAAGGATTCCATGATTTCAAATCTATCTATAAAAATATTATTAATATATCTCTGACGTTTATGTGACCTATATTACAAACAATACTATTTCCTCCATAGAGAAAACTCTCAATTTGCAATAGTAGGTATTCCAATATTTTTTTCAAAGTTCTTAAGGGTTTTCACTGTTTTATACAAGAGTGAAATCATTTTATCGAGAATCGCATTTTACTTTCATGTTAATGATTTTACTGGGATACGAGTGATTTTGTGCTTTTTCTCTTGACTTTTAGATAGATAAATAGGATTATTATTAAATTAAATTTAAGTAAATGTAAATATCTAAAACTATGACATTCACTTCACAACAATAACATTATTTTAACGAGGTCATACTTATTTTGCATTTCTACAAGTGAATATCATAGTTTTAGATATTTACATTTACTTAAATTTAATTTAATAATAATCCTATTATTAAATTAATTGTAACAAAAGTATTGTTTATTGTCTTCTCACCCAACTTCTACGCTTTTTTTTTGTTTTCGGTATATGCAGTCCTATTTCATATCAATAGGAATATTTAAAAAAAGTTTACTGTATAATAACGAATATATCTAACATTAAAATTGACTACGTTTTCACAAATTGCGAAGAATTTAATTTCGGCTAAATAAAATAACAAATATGGCATTTCGTTTAAAAAAAAAACTTTGAATCAGTGCTTATCTATAGAACATCACGCATACAACAAAAAGTTCATCATGATTAAACTATTGTACCCATTTTGATGAAAACATTGATTCTATCAATCTATTAATAATGTTGTTTGGATTATTATCTACTAAAACAAAATAATATTGGATCTCTATAAATAGAGCAGAGTATTGGAAGTAATTCATGTAACATGATACTTTGCTTTGATTAAGTTGATTCTATTTTAGACACAACCAATAACAAGGTGTTATGACTACTAATTTATGTTTGTATTCTAATTTTAATATCAAATCTCTATGGCAATCATTTGAAATTATTATTGAGTGGTAATTCAGTAATTTGAATATCAAGTTTTTATAGTGACAAATACATAGAACATTATAGATTAATCCCATTTGGTCGAGACATGACAATAATTGGCATTTGCGTGCATAAACGTGTACAGGAAGGCACCTTTTTTCCAGTAGATAAAAAATGTCCTAAATCTAAAATTATGGAAAATGTGTTTAAAAGTTTTATAATTCTCCTTTCGGTTTTTATATAGAATCCATTTTCTGAAAAGTAGATATTTATTATATTATTATATGTAGAAATAATTAAAATATATTATTAAAAAAAATATTGCTGGGGAAATTATTATAAGGTGAAAAGCATATCGAACGGTTTAAGGCGTGTTACAGGACGTCCCACAGAACACTACCAGGTGAGATACCATCTAAAAAAGATGGGCCTGAGTGAGGACATGTGTTCTGCGATTGTATGGCAAAAGACTGAAATACCTTGGAAACGTTTGGAGCCACTGAGATATCTTGAGATTAGACCTCTATAGGTCGAAGTGGAAATTTGGAAAAATCGAGCATATATATATATATATATACAGGGTGTTTCAGAAAGCATGGCCAAAATTTGTGAGCGAATTGGGGACATCTAATCATGAAAAAAATCTAAATTGTAATTTTTCGAAAAGTCCTTATTTACAAAGATAGAGGGTGTTAAAGATGACTGCCTGAGGACGATTTTTTTGAAATATTTTCGAAACGAGTAAACATGAATTACCCAAATGTAGCATATTTATTCACCTGACGTAAAATTGAATAAAACAGGATGACCATAGGATGACCATAGGCGGGTAAACGGGGGGGACCTTTGCCTTAATTATAACCTAACTTTTTTTCCTTGTGATTTTTAATCATTTTGTGTCAAAAATGTGAATAAATACAGTTTTCTACATAAAAAAGGCATACTTCTTTTTTCTCGAAAAACTTAAAGGTTTTCGAGAAATTCGAGTTTGAAAATTTTAGGACAAAACTGGTCCTTAGTAAACAGCATTATTAATAAAATTATTAAAATACAGTTTGCGAACGAAAAGTTTTCCAAAATTTTATTAATGCTTTGTACTAAGGACCAGTTTGTCCTAAAATTTTCAAACTCGAATTTCTCGAAAACCTAAGTTTCTCGAGAAAAAAGAAGTATGCCTTTTTTATGTAAAAAACTTTATTTAATCACATTTTTGACACAAAATAAATAAAAACCACAAGGAAAAAATGTTATGTTATAATTAAGGCAAGGGTCCCCCCGTTTACCCGCCTATGGTCATCCTTTTTTATTCAATTTCATGTCAGTTTACGACATTTAACTAGGTGAGTAAATATGCTACATTTGGTTAATTCATCTTTACTCGTTTCGAAAATATTTCAAAAAAATCGTCCTCAGGCATCTTTAACACCCTGTATGTTTGTAAATAAGGACTTTTCGAAAAATTACAATTTAGGTTTTTTTCATGATTAGATGTCCCCAATTCGCTCACAAATTTTGGCCATGTCTTTCTGAAACACCCTGTATATACCTATTTTTATATCACTAATTCTTAATAATAATGGCGTTAATATGGAAATTAGGGATATGAAAAGGAAATGGTGTACCTACACTATTTATGACTGCGGTTTACCCTTCGATATATATTTTAAACTTTTTAGTAATATTTCTTTATTATAAATCCAATACGGAATGGAAGGTTTAAAAATTCATATACATTTAAGCATTCAAAATAACTTTTCTATGAAACTTAACTATAAAAAATCATGTATGACTTCATATTCATAAATATTGGTTACGACGCAAACACCGTTCGTTTTTAACATAAAAAGATATACAAAATTGACGTATAAAATGCCTTTCCTCCATTCCAGTGTAGGCGTTACACACTTGAATTCAAATCATTAGTTGACTGAGTTCTATTATTAAAGTTTCTGACACCGCTATTTCCACACTACTTTCAAAATATTCATTTACTTGGCACAACATATTAAAAACTAATGTAGCGAGATAGTTAAACCTAAATTTCAATAAACCACGTTTAGTAGAATTTGTCTGAGCTATTTTGTGTTATGAAAATAAGAACTATAGTTTAATTGACGACGGACCTCTATTTAGAACTTTTAGAAAATGTAACGAAAACAAAAATCAAGAACGGGCATTAAAATTTTAATATTTTATACATTTTATAACCCAGATATCCATTTATTATAAAGGTCAAATGTACAGCGGCACATATATATATTTTATATTGTTTGGTTCATTTTCTCGACAGCTTTTTTCCGCCATCATCCATAAGGTTTAAGATTTCTCCATAACGAGTTATAAAAATTTTTGTTACCACTACCGGTTACATTAATAATGCTTAATAGCGTCATTCATATAACTAAAACCATAAAGTTCTGTAATAAAATACTTCGTGCCGTGGATAATGACTTCTATGACATTATTTTTATTGTTAATGACAAAGTAGACACACTCGCTCATTAGCAGATGGCTGAATGATAGAAGATATTATTATTTGATGCATTATGTTGTGAGCAGAATAATAAAATGAGCCATTATATTATTAGCAACAGAGAACCTGCAAAATTTAGGAACTGAATTCTTCGTTACCTTTATCTTAAAACGGCATAGGTATATCGAAAATAAGTTAACATTATTATTGACTGAAAAACTTTTAGCAGAACAAAAATAGTGATTATGATTTGTTTGAAGCGAAATGAGAGAACACTGTTCAAATTAGCCTTGAGCATTTTTCAATTAGAACGAAGTAAATAAATTAAATTTATTTAAAAGTTTATAAACAAGGGTTTGTTTATGAACTTTTAAATAAATTTCTAGATAAGTACATAAAATGATGTTTTGAGAATATTGAGGAAACATTATTACCAAGTGCACTAAAAGCTAGATGATCTCTTGCGAAAAATATACAAAATTATCTGCATTTAAAAATAGTAGAGATGGAAATTAGGAATTAACTTTTTTTGTTGATTATGAAAATATACTAAAACCATATGATTAACGTTATCAGTATTATTCTATTAAAGTGGTAGTTATTGTTATTCATGACTCAAATCAAGTCAAAAAATACCAACTTTTTGCTCGTTTATTTGAGCTTGCTCAGTAGGGGAAATTACAACATTTTAAATCAATTCCACACTAAGAAAATCGCTTTAAACAATATTATATTAAAGGATTTAAATATAAAAACTGTTTTCTTTTGAAATCATAAATATAATATCTAACAATTAGTTAAAAAAAAAAACAAGAAAAAAGCTCAAGAAAAATAGCTATTGTTTCGTAGTATTTCAAGTTCGTAGTTTAAAAATATAGGTACGCCATATAATAATGTTTATATACTATATACGCACACTGTAACAATACAAGACTTTTTTGTCACTGTCAGATTGAATTTGCTTGTAACAATTCCCGTACATAGGTACACAACCTATTTGTTTAGTAATTTAGAAAATACATACAAATATTTGGCGTCAAAGCAATGATAACAAGAATAATATTTGAAAATCGAAAATTCTGAAGGTATCTAACAAAAACAAAAAATATAAAGAATTCATAACCCTAACAAAATTTACATAATGAGGCATGAGGCCCTATTTTTGAATCTGTAGTAAACATGTAGGTATAAGGTAAATTTTTATATTCATGCAAATTGTGCAAAGAAACAAGCAAAGTAACTTACACCCCTTATGTTTATTAATGTAAAATGTGTTTTGTGATCTGTAATTTAGAAATCGTTCAGAAATAGCTGGTTTTCTACAGCAGTGCTGCTTTAATAAAAAGCACTATTAATACAGATACCTATCATTTCAAATTTTAGTTGGTACTATAATTTTGATCAAAATAGACAGTTTTGAAATTGCTCTAATTTAACGTGTTTTTGTAGGTAAATGATCTGAAAGTTATTTGAAATCAACCACTATAAAAATCAAATAAAATTTTATTCGTTAAGTTTAGTGCAGAATCTCTAATCACACACAACTGAGTTTATGACAGAATCCTGTTTGTTATGGTATACGTTTGCATTATCCTTGAATTCGTGGGCACTGTAACACAATATGTCAGAATCAAGAATCTATATTATCAGTTGCGTGCATAGGCGTCACTATAGCTGCTATATACTAATATGAAAATAATGTTATTAAATACACTATAAGTTGAAATAAAAATCATTTATAGAAACTGATTTGAACCAATTTGACACCTTAGAAATCTACGACTATACTTTTAGGAAATCACGCTCCGTATAAAAAATGAGAAACATTTACTTTTTGTAATAGATAATAGTCTATTATAAAAAGTAAATATTAATTTACAAGCTTCTGTTTAGGTAGTTAATGTAAATTCGCCAAGGCTAATCCTGTAAATTATTATATTCGGAAAGTAATATCATTCCCTACCTACTCCTTGCATGCTATACAATTATTATTCCAGTGTTTCCGGTATTTAAAGAAGAAAATTTTACTCCATGTTTTAAATCGTATATGGACGAGCCTTGGGTCACTAATTTTATTTTGTTGTGAATAAGTTATAGATACCTATTTTAAAATTAAAATAGTTTTCTTTCTTGATACATTTTTAGTGTGTGTTTTTAATTATTTTATTATGATTACAAGCCGCCAATAGACTCAGTTGCAATCCTCGAGACAATAGTTCAACCTTAAAAAGAAATTGAGATCGAATGGAATATATCGATACATTTTCTGCATCTCTAATAATGAAAGAAAGAATATATCGATATATTTCTTGCATATCCCCCGACCCAGTTCATTGAACTTTTTTTATTATTATTGAAATTGTAGCCCGTCTGGTGAGGACGCTAATAAATTAATATTCGAATGCCAAATGTGTCCACATGTGTCATTTAAAAACAATTCTGCCAGAGTTAGTTCATGTGAATAGTAGTAAAATAAAAATAATTATAAATTAGCAGTTCTTTTAGATAAAAAATAATGTTTTAATATTTGTTATATTATTGTGGAAGTTGAGTAAATTAAATTTGTTGGAAAATCACGTATCTAATAATGTTCCATGTGTGAATCTATGTAATTTGTGGATTTATTGAGGAAAATGTGCTGTAATATGTTTATGGTGAAAATCTTCAAATAAAGTGTGGCATCACCGAGTTTCCCATCTTTTCTTGATTGTTGTCAGATTTTGAATGAATTGAATTGAATGAAATAAAAATAATATGGAATTTTTTGAAAAATCAAATTATTTTAGCAAAAATAACATAAAATAAACTTGGGGAAATAAAGTTTATGTTTAATGAGTACTAGGTGTAGGATAGCGATAATTTCAAAAACAGTCTGGCAGCCGAGTATTGTTAGTTGGTATGCTGTTGAAGCGAGCAGATTCCATAAGAATAACACACAAATCTGTTTTATTTTCTAATGGCTTTACTTTAATGAAAAAAGTGACGATCTGGGAACTATTTTAAAAATATTTCCCTTCAAAGAAGCCTCAACAAAAGTAAACGTTGCATTGCGCTGACTATTTAAACGTATGTGAAAACACATGGCATATTTTACACTCGTTTTGATTGTTAGAAATCCGTGCCGAACTTTACTCTGTTTTCGTTGAAGATTAGAGTGAATAAGAGAAGAGCGTTTTATGATAGTTAATTTTTAAATCCTGTTTTTTTTTAAGTCTTTACGAACGCTTTCTCTATTATATTAATTCAGGAAGGAAAATTTTCGAAAGAAATCATAGTATTTTGTTGACTTGGAAATGTGAAAAACATGAATAAAATGCAACACCTACGCCCAGTATCCATTCAATATACTACTATCTATTCTCGTGTATTTTCAAAACATACCTCAATCGAAATTAAATGGAGCATCGATATGGAGACAGAATACAGAATTTCGCTATATGGACACAGGGTGGTAACTTCCTGATATTGACTTAAAGATATTACATCATAACATTACTTGTTTTAATGTTGGTATGAATATTAGTAAATAATCCCTACATTTAAGACATACTTTTTCAATTGATATGTGATAATTCTCAGGAGCTATTACAAGGGGTTTCGAATATTACTTATTATTACTGTTTCATTAAGCCTTTGTTAAAGTATTTGATCAATTTTAAATTTCCCCTTCATAACTTGAATTTAATACATTATTGACTAGTGAGCAGTCAATTTTTAAAAACTCGGCCACGTTTCACTCATTTATCTAAACATCCTCGGGACTACTTCAAAAAAATCGAGCCGAAGAAACTGCTTTTAAATAATTTCATTATTAATATTTATCGTTTGTTGCTGTTGAGTTTAAAAGAAAAGAGATATAACAAAGTATTTGCTGATAGGAAAATGAAAATAGGTAGGTATGTTTGGTTGGCAAAACTATTTAAACATTAACTTACATCTGGAACATATATTGTACCTACATATTTGTACTTATAAGAGAAATTTATTGAAATTACAAAATACCTAATGTCAGAAAGTTTTTTATGGGACAGGGTAAGAATAATATTGATACATGTAAACTCGTTTTTATTAGTTACTACTGACAAATACATGGAAGTTTGTAAAATTGTACAAAGTTATAAAGAAAGGAATATCTGAATTAAAGAAAACTTATTTCATAAAAACAAGAACATTGGAACATTATAATTTCAGTATGGTTTATTAGATTGGTATCTGTCCAATACATTAAAAAGCTGGAATTTATCATGAAAAATAAATTGTGCACATATTTTATGAAATGTACTAATAAAACATGAGAAAATTACTGTCCACTTATATTAGTTTGGGGCATTTATTGAAGTCCTGGAATGTGCCAATCAACACTTTGGTAAATAAACTTAGAAAAGACGTAAAACAAAAAAAAAAAAGTAACAATTTGTGTCGGTAGCGTGTTTATGTAAAGCCAGTAAAATAGGATAATACTCGTATGCCATAAAATTATTTCAACTGTATACTATTATTACCATATAGCAGGTCCCTATATTGAGCAAGATTCAAATGAGCAACCAATATATTACGCATTATTGGATGTATATTCAATGATAAATTTGGCGACCTAACGATACATATACATTTGTTAGTTATTAGTAGCACAATATTGTATTACATCTATGGCTGTTTGGGGATAATAAATTTTCCACGGCATTAATTATATTAGTATAGTGGACAGCTAGAGCAAGGCTACAAGCAGCAAGGATATTAGGAGTTAAATGAATATCACACTGGTTTGATACGGGAAGAATCAAAGACATCTCTATACAATGTTAATTGTGTTAATATCCAAAACAATTTTGTGGGAAAGATTCATTATTGCGGAACATGGACCTAAATGCCTATATTTGCAGTTATTTTAAGGTTGATTGCCTATCTGTCTATCAAATATACAGTAGCATTTATTGATATTGTGTAAACCGCGTGCAAATTATATTGAATCCTACCATGCATAAAAATTTTCTGAAGAATTCCGAAAATTTTATAGCGTGTCACAAATATTGTGGGACTTTAGATACATTAAACACTAAGACACATAACAAACCTTAAAATTAAATTATTAAACCTATAATTGAGCCATACCAAGTTGGAAAAAATAGTGATTTTTTTTAATTTTCAAAAGTACTTTTAATAAAATGGCGAAATGAAAAAGTATATTAACCATCAAAATTTAAGATGCCCTTAGTTTTTTTCCAGTATTGACCCCAAACCAACGATTTGCTTAAAAATTTGCAAATTTTATAAAACTCAAATAATTGAAACCAAGAATAATGCTAAGAACATTTGGAATATTCCCTTAATAAGGGCAATTTTTTCGTATATATATTTCGTTTTTAAACTCATTCCAAATTTCAACACAAAATTGCAAGGCTTTGTTTCATTTCTTAACTTTCTATCAACTCAGTCCCCGGAATTCTTTTTAAAACGGGAAATAAAATATTAATTTCTTTGATTGACGTATATATACTTAAATAGGATATAAAGTGGTAATGAAATTCATTTTTAATATAGTAAACACTAAAAAATAATATATGCGGAGTAAAGTAATAGAAAGTACTAAGGTTAAATTATTCGCGACCGACGTTTTGATCAATTTGTTAGCTTCTGTAGTCTCGAATTTTATTAAAACCGGCAAAATATTTCTTATTTTATTTGTTGAAAGGTATAACAAAGACAACACGACAACATATTTTTGCAGCTGGTTTTGTATTTGTATGTATTCTACAATTCGAGTTCTTGTGACTATAACAAAAAAATTTCGTGATATTGGATTAAATATTCGTTTGTAATTCAGTTCTTTCACTTGTCAATGTACAATGTTTGTATTTTTGAATTACCAATTAACTATTATTAATATATCAATTAAGCAACCATAATTTTTTAGTGCGGATTCTTAAATCTATAAATTTAAAACGCTACGTTTCCAGAAGAAATTTTTTGTGACTTGATATTTAGAGGCACTCCCATATACTAACTACATAAACATTTTTTATATAAGTGATTTAGCTAAACGAAAGTTTACTCTATTAATTATTAAACAAACAACAAACCTGAATCGAATAGTTCACAATTTTGTTATCGACTTCAAACTAGTTCCAATTAGACATTATCCAATTATACCAGCTATTCTTCCAATAACCACAACATTTCTGAAACTCGATTTTTGGGAGGCTTTAATCTCTTGAATTTTTGCAAACGAAGTAACACATGGAATATGGAGATAAGAGCAGCATTAGAGAGTTTAAATTTAAAATTCCTCTTAGACCTTCTTAAAGCCAACGGCATCGGCATTGAACTTCTGGCTAATACTGTCTATTGATCTTAAACGTAGAGAAAATTCCTTGTGCACTTTAAAATTAAAATCAAAGAGCACAGTGAATGAATGGTCGATTTAAACCGTTTCCACTAGGATGATTGAGTCTTACACTGACAATCTTACAATCGTTGCGCGTTTGAATTTCAAGAGTTTATAACTTCTCTAATTGTGATCGTTTATAATCAACTCTTTTACTTTTTCCAAGTTTTCATCGGTTCATGTGCTGGGGCGACTAGGATGCTTGTCAGCTACGATGTTTTCACGGCCTTCTTGGAAACGGTTATGTCACTCGTAAATAAATTATCTTACTCATAACTCATTCGCCAAAAGGAACTTTATTTCATACTTAAAACAAAATTTAATGCAAATTGTTTATACAAATACAAAACCGTATCCAAACACATGTAAACCTCACTAAACATCCAATGTAATTGAAAATGGATAAATACTTTTCAGACATGTGTACCAACACAACAGCAAGCCAATTGGACTAATAAAACCCCCGCAATTAAAAAATTAAGAAATTTTTAGTCGAACGTTCCTTGTGTGTACTAATGCACATGATTTATGACTTTGACTCTGATCTGGGGTACAGCTTCTCATTTAGTGTATCCTTTAAATAAAAAATAGACACATTATTATTCGGTAAAGTAAAATATTATAAAATGAATATCTAATCATAAAATTGGGTTACGCCATGTAACTATTATTATTCGAAACAAAATATCGTTGGCTATTGGGTTATTTGAATACTGCATCAAGATCTAAATAAAATACACCATATTTCACTAAAATAAACATGTTATGCATACATTTACATTCTGCACGTTATTTATTTGGCAAAATACCAACGAACGCAATAATATTAAAAAGGTATTTAAAACAATCTAAACAATTAGGACATCAACGGCAATTTTATAGCTCAAATTTTTGTTAACGCATGTAAAATACAAAAACAAGATAATAATATTAGGGGTTACTATAAAGCAACAAATATATTTTTAGAAAATCAATAATAATTAATTACAAAAAGTAAATTCAATAGTCACTCACATAGTAGGATTTTAGATATTAAATGTCACAAAAGACTGTCTTAACAACTAATGATACACATTATACACAGCTATTTTTTGAGGAAATACAGCCCTATCTGAAATTCTTATAAGTGAAAGATATCCACAATTACAGGATGATGATTTTTATGCAGGATGGAGCGCATCCTCACCTTTTGCGAATTGATGAGAATAACGCTCGCGGATGGTAATTCTTCAAATTGAACCAGAAATATTCAATAGTATTAGAATTTGTTATTATTTGGAGAAACGGTTGGAAAGTTTAAAATAAAAAAATACAGTTCATATCGAGCAATGGCATTGGTATCAGAAATGTTCTTATAATATGTAAAGAACTAGATATTATCATTTACATTTTGTAACTAATTTGATTTGGTAAAAATAGATAATATGTTCAAATATAATATACCTTACTTTATCCCCGATAATCCAATATGTATACGACACTACACGGAATTCATTTACCTATCAATACTCGTATACCACATGTCACCTTTCAAAGCTTAGTTGTTTTCTATTTGCTCTAAGTACATTAAAATTTACGGAAAATTACTTTATCAGGACGAAGTTTAGTACTTAAAGTGTATTCGCTACATAATATACCACTGTTCATTAACGATTTGATTGGGAAAGTTAGACACTTAAACGAGACGGTCTTTATTAGGAATTGTTTTCAAGGTTTAATCTATTGCCTGTGACAAACATATAGGAAACGATCTGAACTATATATCACTGGTACAAGTAATGGATTTTTGACTGACACTGTTTAGTTTCTGGGCAAGATTGCATGGTAGAAGTTGTTTTAGGTCCAGATATTTTCACATTTTTCAATATCAATCAATGTATAATTTGTGTAAAATCTGCAAAAATAGATTTAAGTGTTTGAACAACTTTGGAGAATAAATGAAATACCTGATGAAATCTTACCATGGCACCTGTGTTATGTAGCTATAATAATATGGATAATGTCATCTATATACTCAACATTACACTGAACCATCCGATTGGTTTTGTGAAAAGCAAGGGATTTTTGAGGTAATTCGTGTTAGGATTGTTTTTGGCAAAGATGATCTGCAGTTTCATTTGATTGTAAACAAGGATGTTCTCAAATTGAGCCCAGCCCACTTCAGTTCAGTGTAGAGTTAAATTATTGCGGTCATCATGTAAAGGTAATAAACTGCAGGACCCTAATTTACGTATTGTTTTTAATTGATATAAATTTTCGTTGTCCGATGTCAGCTTAAATTCAAAATTAACATCTTAGAGTCTCTTCAAACAACCCCAGTACAAACGCTTCTGCCAGCATTTCCAGTCCGTTTGCTTTCAATGACTGTTATATACAAACGAACCGCAGCGTGTGATGACTCAAAATCGATCATGGGTAAACTATAAAAGTTTCGTGCTCATTTCATGTCTAGACCCATAAAGGTCCATTCATGTAAATTGGAAATAAAAATTGATCTTTTTATACTAATTTTAAATTCACTACAAGCAAAATAAGTGGACCTATTTATATTCTGCTACTAAATTGTCATTCATTTTTTTGTTCTATTTGTTCCATAATTTTTACTTAAAAATATTGTGAAAATAGAATTGTAAATGGTAGAAAATTTCAGATGTGCTTCTCTTGCCAATAATAATAATTTCGGCGTGATATTCCATACGTCTTGTTGCTATTGTACAGCCACCAAGTAATGTATTTAAATAGAAGCGAAACGAAAACGTTTTGAATTCAAAGCGGGACACGCAATTCCTACTAACACGAAATATCTGTTACATTTTCTAAAAATACTATTCGAGTTTGAACCAATCGTGCTTGTTTGTCCCAATTTCCTCTTTTTCTGTTAAATATTTATTGTATAACTCTACCTATATTTTTATACGACGCCGACGGTATACTAGTGAACAACTATTCGGTACACTGCACAAAATCTGAGTTAAAAATCTCACGCATAATTTAAAATTCTCAATAGTACTGTAACTGTAAAAATAACAACGTTATCGATACCATATTCATTTTCCATTTACATTAAAAGAGCGCAATATATCAAATCCAGCGATTTCTCAGAATTACTTTGCTATTATAAAATAGGTATTTGTTTTGCCAAATAATGTAAAAGACTATTTTAAACATATTTTAGTTAATTACTGAATTCCTCAAAATTTATCAGAATTGCATTTGTATTCCAAAATCGAAGTTATAATTATTTCTGATGTCCCATAGAAGCGTTACGTTACGTGTCCAGTATAATATGTAAAGAATCTGCGTATATACACACCTACGCTTACGTACGTAGGTGTATTAATTTTTGAAGGAGTGTGGGAATACAGGTATATGACGTACACAAACACAAACGTTTGAAGAGTCATCAGATAAGTTTCTAATTAATAATTAAAAGTTTTATTAACAAAGTATTTAAATAAGGTAACATAAGCTAATACTTAAATATGAAAGTTATTATTAACATGCACATCCTATGGTAACAACCAAATCTTAGATTGATATAAATTGTCCCCAAAAATTTACAATAGATTCAAATATTTAGAAAACTTGACAAGTCATTCATCGTGGAACAAAATAGCTACACATCTTTTTATATGAATTTAGTTTAAAATGTATTGGTATTGCATAACGTACGCTACAAGTAAGAGAAACAAGCTGACTATTCGGACGACCAACCCGAACTTCAAAATGTTGGAAGTTCTATCAATCATTAAATATTTACCCGCCTAGTAATTTCCGGAGTTCTTCTAATCCGTTGAGAGTAAACTTTGTATATCGAAAATCCCAAAAGGTGTTTATTTTAGGACTCCTAACAGGTTCAATGTATTCTATCGAAATTACTGTGGCTGGTTTGACCAATTTAGTTTTTTCCTTCTAAACCTTTGTAGTGGTTTCGTTAAGAGGGATTCCCCTATCGGCTCGGGTGGCAAATTTCCACTCGTTCAGAATATGCCACATTCCTCACTTGTTACACAATATACTATTCTAAACTAAATTATATAATGTCCAATGCATTCTTGTTCTATTATAATAAGGGGTTTTCCAATAAGAGTGATATGATTTCTTTTAAAAAAACATACTTATTGTTAAAGAAATTTAAAAGATTTTTATTGAATGTGAAGTACAATCGATACAATTAAGTTCTAAATAAAACATCATTCAAATGGCCTGCGCGACTTCTTCTGCAGGATCGAATTCGATGAATACAATTTTCGAGCACTTTTTCCACTAAATCAAGTCGTATGTCATGAATGGCATGTTCAATATTGACTTGTAAAGCTTGCAGAGAGTCTGGTTTATTTCGAAAGACCAATGACTTCAAATAACCCCACAAGAAATAGTCTAATGGTGTTAAATCACAACTTCTTGGAGGTCATTCAATATCACAATTTTTTGAAATAATCGAATCTCCAAACTTTTCTCGCAATAATTCAATTGTTGCATTTGCTGTGTGGCACGTAGCCCCGTCTTGCTGGAACCAAATGTTGTCAAGATCAACTTCTTCCAAAACCGGCCACAAAAAGTTGGTTATCATCGATCTATAGCACTTGTTACCAGCATCATTTCGAAAGAAGTACGGACCGATGATTCCACCAGACCAAAAACCACACCAAACTGTCAATTTAGGTGAATGTAATGGGTTTTCATGAATAATTTGTGGATTTTATTCGCACCAGAATCGGCAGTTTTGTTTATTTACCGCACCACTCAGACGAAAGTGTGCCTCATCGGAGAAGATGATTTTCTTAAAAAAATTCGGCAATAGCGAGCACACTTGGACGATTATTACGACCGTAAAATGGCAAAAGCGCACGAAAAGTTGCAATTGGAGAACGATTATTTTGATAATAAAACTGAATAATTTGTAAACGTTGTTCTTGCGTATATCTCCCCATGATGAAATTGTAAACACTACTGAATACAATGACAAACAAATGACAGATCATGACATATCATGACATATTACAAGCAACGTGGCTTCAAAATCATATCATCCCTATTGGAAAACCTTATATATCTAATATCCACAAAGCGGTATTAATTAACTATGAATGCAATATCACTGATAATTGATAATGTTACCAGGTAAACAGGTAGACGAAACATGTCTGATTCCTTGTAAAAATTGACCAAAGTTTATTTGATTATTAAGGATATTTTGTGAAGATGTCGCTTTTTATTTGTTCCTTACAAGAACACTCCATTCAAAATTGACTACCGCATTTAAATACATTTTTAGTTACATCGTTAGAAACGATTCGTTATTAGTTATGCATTACAAAATAACCAAAAACTATAAAAGATTTGCTGATATACTATCAAAAATATTGACAATATGAACACTACATTTTATTTCACATAATTACATATCAAAAATTGATGGAATTGCATAACTTTAATATTTTGTGTCAAAGCAACAGAAATAAAATTAACAGGTGAAAATATCTCGTACGATCCTCATAAAATGTTATTGCGTTTCAATAAATAAAACCGAATTTAATTTATGGTAGATGCGTATGATTATTGGTACTGCCGGTGTAGTTATTAATAGTTTTTTCGTATCATAAATAAATCGTTGTTTAAATATATTAAAATATTTTTGTATAGCTATTAGCCAATCTGTTGTATTCGATTTGGCATTATATGTAGAGACTACTGTCAATATAATCTCAAACTACAAACATTGGGCATAGAAAACCTTGTAAAAAAATTGTCTTATATAAATGATGGATTCAATTATTCTTTCCTGAACACCCCTTCTGAAAAAAAGTAATTAAATTTAAATTTAATAATAAAGAAACGCTCGCACACAACGTAACAGAAAATTATAGAGGGTCGTCGTAGTAGATAAACGGTATTGCATATGATTTTCTTACGGTTTTTTTTTCTCCATAAGATTCTAACGCTATTTAGTATGTTATAAAATTGACCTAAAGTCAAGGGATATCAAGATATTTTTGATTGAATAGCAGAAAACGCAGTCATTAAAAAATCTTTAATTGTTAAGCTCTTCTTGGTTTTTACTTTCTTCTCAGTTTTTGCAAAGAGGACAGTGTCACCTCATTTTTAAAAGTGATAATAAAATTAATCCATATTTACATAATATGCCAGGCCGCCTGACCTAACCCCCATGAACTTTTTTGTTGGCGGTTATCTAAAACACAGAGTGTATGTATGTAAATAACCTGAGCAGTACTGGAAATTTAAAAAACTAATCAACATAAAGCAGGGATTGAAATAATAAGAAACATGATCAAAGTCTTCGAATTATGGCTTGCTTACTGTCAAGAAATGAACAGAGCATAGGTCGAACATTTCCGACAATCTATAGATTGTCAAATATTGAATCTTGGGTTGGATGATGGAGAATTAAAAAAATAATATGATGTATATATGGGGTTCCATAAGAGAAGCATATGTAATGCGTTTATCTACTACACGATCGGTATTGCATAATTTTATGTTACGGCAAAAAACGTTCAACTTAAAAAAAGCAAAAATGAATGTGTAGGCGTTTGTTCCAAAAATTTTCCCTTCAAAGTCTATGGAATTTATGCGTGACTTTTAGTCCTCATTGTGTTATAAACATAATTCATTTGACTTAACATACATTTATTATAGAGTTTTTGAGAATTTAAATTCACTACTATACAGAATTTTCTACTTAACATAACCAAGCATTTGCTCCCCGTATAACAAAAGGAGAAAATATCTTAAACATATTTTAACGGTTTGGTATCCTTCGACTATAGTATTCCTCTAATTACACCGAGTCATACTTTTTCCTATACCTCAGACAGTTTTTCGCAGAAGTACACTCTGTATACTTATTGTATTTCTACCTTTCATTATTTGCTACTTAACATTATTAATTTAAGTGCCCAAATTCATTCATCATGCTTATGCTCCCTCAGATTAGGTGTTTAGGGACGAACGGCACTGATTTCTTCACTTCTTCCAGAAACGCGAGATCCCATGGGAGAAAGTACCGTTCGTCCCGAGACCCAGTCTGGTTCCTGATCCTGTGACGGCATTTGGCAAACGGGCGCCACCACAAGAGGAGACAAAACCAGAACGTAAATCCATCCTGTCGCCGGAAGAAAGGGCCAAGATCAAACCGAAGGCATATTTGGAACCCATCAAACCGTATGTTTCTGCTAGGGATGCAACTAGAGAAAAAGTGTTTACCGGAATATTAAGAAAGGAGATGACTCCAAATGCAGATAGTATGGATGTTGTTCTACCACGTCTGCATAAAGTGGCTGGATATCCTGATTTACCTAGATTACAAAAGGTGTCAGAATGTCCAGATCTACCTTATAAACGCAGAATGGTTGAAAGGTCAGATTTACCGCCGGTGTGGTAGTGAAATAAATCCAACAGAATTTTCTCATTATTAATTTAAATTTATTATTCGCGCAAGTTAATTAGTAATATTATAGTGGGCTAACTCATAGCATAAATGAATTATTAATTATTGAAAATTAATTAAAACTTAGTTGAAATCAAATTCTCATTCCACAAAATGCGTTAATTAGTTTATATTTTCTTTTTTTTAACCATATAATTATTTCCATAATCAGTAATCATAATAATGCCATCTTTTCGGTTACATACTATTTTATATAAATTTTAATTTCGCTATTGTATATTTATCGATAACAAGAATTAAACTATGAATTAAATTCTATGCACTATATTGATACTATCAGAAAACTGCATATTTGCGTACAATATTATCAGTTATTTATTTCTATTCATCCGAAATATATTTCCTAATAAAAAAAAATTGTATACAATTTTTAACTCACTCAAAAATTAGCATTTCAAACTATAATAAAAAGTCGCAAGTAATGTTTACATAATCAACATTATTTGTTAATGTTATAGTCTTCGGGTAAAAAACATTCTAATTTACCAAGCTAGAAAACATTTGGTAATAGATGTTTATGATAATTTCCGAATGATTGCACTTATTTCTACTAGAAGAAAATGTCAATTAATTAGGATAAACAACACAACTTGAGCAATATTCTTGATGTTCATATTTCTATTATATTATGCAATATCTTGTAAACAATAGTACATTTTAGGGTGATTTGGCGTTCTCTTATTGTATTTTATTAAGATGTTAAATAACATAAACTTGACTTCGACTTCTAGTTCTGAGTCTTGGAAGTTTTTAATTATGATGTTATATGTATCTCCGTTGTTGCTCCTCGAATTTTTATTCAAAACGGTGGTCGAAATACTGATCTTGGTCAAATAAAATCATTCCTCAGAAATCATATATTATAATTATTAAAAAATATATTTTGAAACTAAATATATACCTATCTAAAACCAATAAAACAATAGTACCAAATTCAATTACAAAATGAGTAATTGCATTTAAACGCTGTCGACATTTGTTTAATGCTTTTTTTATTTATACATAGGTAAACATAATTAACGTACTATGTTGCAAATAAATAGAATCCACTGCATTTTTGAAATAACTTTAAGCTGAAGCATTTTATGATTGTGATACACAAAGCTTTCCATAATAACGCTTTATATTTTTTTGTAGAAAATAGGATCCATAAGTATATTTTGAATTGTTTGTTGTAAAACCATTGTCTTGTGTTTGTTCAATAAAGAAATTTCAAATAAATATGTATACGCTTTTTCAATTCTTTATTTTATAAGTAGTAAATAGCTTCATGAAAATTTGTGTTTGTAATGTGTTTCCGCATGAAAAGTCAAAGAGTAGCATCATATACATCTAACTAATCCATTATTCCAACCCAAAAACCTAAATGTCTTTCTGTATTGCTATATCTACGTTCAATTTATAAATGTATTTGAGTGTAAATTGCAATATATGAAATAGATCTCCCAAGTGGAAGCAGTAAACAAATTTCATGTTCGTTTTGGTGCTTGAGATATTAGTCTCCTGAAGGTTTAGCATTCGTACATATTTTTGACAGGAATTCCGGTGTGTGAATGTGTTGCTCTAATTGCAATCATGTCTATCTCCACAATATTGTGCGGATAGACGTATCTAATTTCCTGTTTGGGATACTCCGCTCTAATATGGACTATCGACTACTTCTACAAATATTTATTAAGAGTTTTCAAAAGGTATAATGCTATGGGATTAGCAAGTATGTGTTAAATTTATTATTTTACGAGGATATACCCACATCATTTTGTATCATACCATTGCGATCCTATCATATCTTATCCTAAAATGGTTGCTATAAAAATCTTGATTATGAAATTTATTGGAAACAGACGCAAACAATGTATTAGTTTATTCAATTTAACTAAATATACTCTTACCTTATAATTGTTTAATAATCTGGTTTATCCGAAAATCTGTGATTTATTTTGAAATTATATCTAAGTTATTCTAAAATTACAGTGTATCAGAGACTAATAATATGTTTATATATTTTTGTTTGTATTTCTATATATCTGCTTGCTAACAGTAAAATATGCAGAGATGCATTAAACAAAAGTATCATAATATTAAAAAATTTCGTTGGTTAATTTATATTCAATATAGTTATATTAAATCCATAAAATAAAGCTAACAGTTTTGATTAAAATTTCTAAAAATATTCATACTTATAACATATACGGCTTGTTATTTACATTTTAAAAAAGAATTACCAAAAATATTCAATTAATAATGTTTTTGTAACTTTTAAATCCCAAGTCAACCTACTCTAAACTCCTAACTAAACGAAAAAAAAATATCTCGAAAAGAGAAAGAGGTCACAAATTTTTTTAATGAAAAATATGCACCTCTAATAATAGGGAACTTATTTATGAACCCTGATATTTCAAAAAAAAAACATCCAAATAGTCTTATAGATAAGATTTTCGTTCAAAATAAACTAAAAAATGAAATCATAAGCACGAAAATGTAGAAATTAAGGTAACGATAAAGATGTAACTTTAGAATTTACATAACTTAAATATTAAGCAATAATAATAAATTAAGAATAAACTACTATATAGGTCTTATAACATTGAGCGTGACCCACATTTTATTGGTTTTTCTTAGGGGCCTATGCCTATGCTGGAAAATATTGAAACAAAAATAAGAAAAATTTTAGTGATTTAAATTCACACATATAATTTATAAAACTAAATAGTTTGTTCATGTTGTTTACTGTTTCTACAAAAAACACTTCAATTATTCAATACAAGATATCACCTAAATTCTATATTGTTCTTCTTGTCCCCAGAGTCCAAGACATTATCTGGTAACAGACGCACCTGACTCGAGATCCCGACGAGCCGAAGAAGTTTACTCTTATTCGTACAATTCCTCTGCTGATTCGTCATCTAACCGCTATGGCGATCCTTATTCACGTCCTCAGACTCGTTCTTATACGAGTTCGGAGTCTGTGACTCGCTCTTCTAGTGGCGGTCCTGGAGGCTATAGTACTTCAACAGAGCGCTCCAGTCGCACTAGAGGAGATGGTCCCGGTGGGTACTCATCCAGTTACAGTTCAACATCTTCGGGAACTCTACCAGGTGGTACTACTTACCGTCACTGGTCTTACCGTGTCTAAATTATTCGGCAATTGTTTGTGCTTTTGATGTAAAGATACAGCAGAGGATATAATACAAATTTTGAATAAACCAACAGTTGATTTGAACTGTTTGCAACTAAAATGTGGCTCCTATAGTCAATAAAAATAATGACACAATGTACTTACCAGAATTCTAAAACCAAAATTTGCATATAAACAAGTGATCATAAGTCGATAGCTATAAAATTTTACTGTTAGGTCGTCCCTTTCCTGATTCACTCTTTTAAATAACTCGTCAATTCGGTTTCCCATCAGCTTCTTTTTCTGCTGAAAGAGTAGTAATTAGAACTTCATAACAGTGTTTAAGCATTCATTGCTGGTTATCATATTGAGCCATTTATTGGTGATAAATGGATTTAAGCTTTGATTTGTTGAGACTTCATTTTTGCCAGTAGGTATAGCAAAACTCTTTTATATCCAATCAAATTAATTAGCAATTTATAAAGAAGTCTTTTACGTAACCAAAAATTAATAAATAAACAATATTGTTGCACTAGATAACCTTTTGAACGAAGGCTGTTCTGGCTATTTTCTTTTGCTATTTTCGTTGGAAAAACATATCCGCTGCTGTATCTATTTATTATTTATCTATTACAGAACTTAGCGTTTCCTTAGTTGCAGTTAGTCTAAAAATAATTTATATACTTATAAAGTATTATACCGGGCGTTCGTAAATGATTTGGACAGCTTAATCATGTGGAAAATTATTGTTATTGAAATCAATGTTGGCACCAAAGGTAATATCTATTTCCTGGCCGTACTGTATTGACGCTAGATTGGCAGTTACTTTACTTTACTTTAATTTCTGAAGTTATTAAGCTGTTCATTTACCTTTCAGTAAAAGAGTAGATTTAGAGAATTGTGGAGCATAAGTTTTTAATATATTTTAAAATATTAGATGTAGAAAAATATATTTTATATACCTATCTTGTAGACTTTGTTTTGTATTTTGCACAATAATAAATTTAAAACTATTCTTTGAACTTCTTGTCTTTTTATTTATTATTTTAGTTTTCTCAAATAAGCTCCTAAAACCTTATCCTGATCTACTAACATACTTGCATAAAACACATATACAAACACAAATTATAATTTTTTGAAAATAGATTATTTAATAAATACCATTTTTTTGTTTTTTAAGTGAAATTTTGGTTACATAGGTATTTTTTTCGTGACTTCCATATATATACTAATAAGTTTCCTTTCTTTTGTTTCCTGTGCTGTCCTCTACGTGCAGTATCTGCCTTCCCGACAAGTGAGAGTACTTCCGGGGTTGGGAAAGGTAAGTAGATAACTTGTTAAATTATATTTTTTATTGAGGCTCAAAAGGACCATAACTTTTAGTTACAACTAGAGTTTCTTAGAAATACCAAGGTGCCTAAATTGGGTTATTAATATTAATATTCTTACTATTTCTTAAATAACTAATCTCCACTTTTGGCCAAGGAAAATGGGACAAACATAATTTTTATCAAATTTCATCTAAATAACTTTATAAGTCCATCCTTTATTCGCATTTAATTAAACAACATCGTGAATTTAAAAATTATAGTTAAATCAAATTACGAAAAAACAAAATAGTCGCCTTCAATATTTTATATAATTAAATTTAATACACATGGGACATATTTCGAAGCTTCCTTATTCAATCATTAGCTTATCTCAATAGAATATTCTTACAAAATTTTGATTGACTGTTTTTGAAAATTTTAATCTTACAAGAAATTTTAATGAATTGCTTGATATATACCTAATGTAACAAGACATAAAGTTTTGTTGGAAATTCGTTTCACACTACCATGCTTTCACCAGACGTGCCGTTTCGTTGATCCACAACTCATCAGTGGTGATCGGCAGGTAGTGTGACTCAAATTTCCGACATTTACGAAGAGCTTATACTAGCACGATAGTTGAAAGACAGCAAGATGTTTTTGGCGACATCGAGTATGAGCAGGGAATATACCCTGTGAAACACAGTTCACAATGGCCCGACGAGAAGCAACAACTCGATCATGTCCTATTGCCAACATAGACATGCCCGTATAAGAATTTTGTTGGACTATTTCAAATTCTTCTTCATATCTTAATTCAAAAAGAGCAATTATTGTATATACTTAATAGATAAACTGATAACAATCAAATTGAACCTATTTTGTTGGCGTGATCTGTGGATAGGTTGGAAGTTTATTTAATATTTGTCTCGTATAACACAAAATGAAGTATCCAGTTACCGAATTATAATTATATTATTTAAAAACTGGTACAACTTTTATTCAAATACTTTTATGACTAGGATAAAAACAATAATATTTACAATTTAACCATTTTATCAACACTACAAAGCAGTATACTGAATGAACTCTAGAACACAGAGACCCTGCATAAATTGCTTGATCCTAATTGTTCTGACGAACTGAAAAGGCTATTAAAAGTCCAACGATTTTGAGTAAAAGTGAGTTGCTCAATGCATAGCTAATACCAATGTCCTATCCGCAGAGTTATATCGTATATCACCCGATGCGACACTTGGGTGCACAAGAATCTAGCGATAGCGAGACCATATATCTATTTCAACGATTTGCGCTCATGTGTATTTGCATTTGCTGGTAGGTTGTCTTTATTTATTCCTTAAAATTAAATTTTTCTCATGTGTCTCTGGAATTATTTGTGTGCCAATTTAATTTATATTCATAATATACACACAATATACAGGGCGTCCGGAAAAAGTAGGTCAATCCATTAACCACAGATTCCTTGAGCAAAAATAATGTAAGTTTTAAGATTTATTTATTGAGATATTGGATTCAAATTTAGTGTGTTGCCTTAGCATAAAGAGGTACTTCTTTCCAGAAAACAACACAAAAATCGATTTCTTAATAGCCAAAATACGGGATGTTCAGTACCCATTGACCCCCAAGTTCTTATTACGTACGCCAATGATTTTTAAACTAAGTTCTTATAGGTTACTATGTATTTTTGATTATTTTTTAACTCTTATAAAATTTGGATAAAATCATTTGTTTTTGAGATATTTGGAAGAGTATTGGCTCTTGTTTGATGCCTCGGCGACTCTGGCTAAGCTTATAATGTTGAAATATCAAGCCACTCTGTACCTTGGATACCTACTTAAGCAATGTTTTATTGTTGTGATATTAGTTGTCACAATTTGACAGTAGTTTAAGGTTTAAAAGTTAATATTTTTAATTATCGGTCATTTTAACACAACGAAAATGGATCGTAGACGAAACAATTTTATATGTTTTTCGGAAATGGCGGATATTATTTTAATCATGGGTAAGATTTAAAGACATTTGATTGATTATAATCAGTAAAATTGTATTTTTGTTTATATAATAGGAAAAAGTAACTCTAACGCTAGGTTAGCCACTAGGCGGTACGCAGAAAAGTTCCCTAATCGAATTCATCCAAAACGAAGGTAATTTTCAAATTTGGTTAGGCGACTAAGGCACAGTGGAAGTTTTAGGGAAGACCGTAGAGGTAACTGCCGTCAACCCTGTATAATTCAACCGGAAAAAGAGGAGAGTATTTTAACAAGCATCGAGGAGACTGCAAATATTAGTACCAGAGTTCTTGCCCGACAGCAGCTTTACCCCTACCACATTCAAGAAGTACAATCTCTGCTGCCTCAAGACCTTGAGCTGAGATTTAGACTATGTAGGTGGATATGCGAAATGCATGACAGAGATATACACTTCATCAAAAATATTTTGTTTACGGACGAATCGACCTTTACTAGAAACGGGGTCACAAATATTCATAAAACACATATCTGGGCAGAAGAAAATCCTCATGCCGTAGTAGAGACAACATCATCAAGTAAACTTTAAAGTCAACGTTTGGGTTGGTGTCGTGGATAATTTCTTTTTGGGTCCTGTAATGATACCATGGAATTTGACTGGTGATTCATTTTTAGCATTTCTTCAAAACATACTGCCCGATTTTCGTACGATTTGCTTCTCTTAATTAGACAAAACAGTTGGTTTCAACTTGATGGTGCACCAGCACATTTTGCTAGGAATGTAAGGAGATACTTACATGAAAACTTTCCCCAACGCTGGATTGGGCGAGGCCAAGATGCTCCTGTTAAATGGCCACCCCGATCCCCAGATCTTACTCCGTTGGACTATTTAGTCTGGGGTTGTATGAAAGATTTTGTTTATAATATTCCGATTTTGAGTGAAAATCATTTAATAGAGAGAATCTTACAAGCTGGGGAAGACTTTAGGTTGAAGCCTTATATTTTTCAAAGACTAAGATTTCCTTTACTAAGAACAGCTCGCATATGCATTGAAAAAAATGGGGGTCATATCGAGCAATTTCTTTTGACTGGTAGTTTTTCTAATGTTTATTTAGTTACTTTTTCATGTTTTTAAAATAATATGTTTAAATAATTAATATTTGACTATGATGTTTCAAATTAAGTTAAAAATAATAAACAATTTCGTGTTCGTAGTGTTTGGTTTTATTACCTTTCCGAAAACTGTACTTAATTTGATGCACAGTAATGGTAATTTGAGTTAAATATGCTTGAGTTAGTAGTTAAAGTACCGTGAGCCGCGTAGACAACAAGAGCCAATACTTTTCAAAATATCTCAAAAACAAATGATTTTATCCAGATTTTATAAGAGTCAAAAAATAATGAAAAATACATAATAAAAACTTAGTTTAAAAGCCATTGGCGTACGTAATAAAAATTGTGGGGGTCAATGTGTACTGAACATCCCGTATTTTGGCTATGAAGAAATTGTTTTTTGTGTTGTTTTTTGGAACGAAGCAACACAATAAATACTAGAATTATTTAAACATTTTTGTTTTAAATTTTCAACTTTGACGCCCTGTATATCGAACATGGAGGGCTATTTTTGCTCACGGAATCTGTGGTTAACGGATTGACCTCCTTTTTCCGGACACCCTGTAAAATATATCCTTAAAAAATTAGGCATTTATTTCGACTATTTGTATTCTGTTACATTTGGGTTAAGTAGTAAAAAACCTAAAAATATTAGTACAGTGTGGTGATTGCCAAATGGGCATATCTCATAATTCCAATTTGAGCGCTCATGTTAAAAGAAAACATCTTCCCTCCTCTCCTGCGAAAGACAACATTCCCACCCACATACTAGCAAATGCGCGCAAACCGTTGAAAGCGATATGGTCTCGCTATCGCTAGATCCTTGAGGCGCTCAAAATAATATGCTTTAGGAAGACAAGCAATATTTTATGAAATATTAAGAAGATTAACTTTGTTGGAAATTCTAGCGATATTTAATTTAAAAATAATACGTACACCTGTGTAGGAGGATGTCTATTATAATACTTATATAATATGCAGTAATTTGGTACAATTTTATTATATTAAACGTTTCAATAATAATACTTAACTTTCAAAATAATCAGCCTTCAACTTTTCATTTTCTAATTATAAGAGGATTTAAAGCTTAAATTAAATTGCGTTCTCATCTTTGAAATAGGTACCTATCAATGTTCACCACTTTATGAATAAGTTCATTGAGTTATGTTAGGTATAATATGTAATTATAAGGCTTTTATTGGAAGTGATTGTCAAAATAGCTTACAGCAAATTAAATATAATTTTACTGAAACTTTATTTCGAGTGTAATATAATTTAATAATATTTGAATTCGTCGAGAACGTAAATAACTGGCAAAGTCTTAAAGTGATACAAAATTACTTGTGCATTTTGTGATGACTAATTTTGTTTTTTAGAGGGTTAATTTACCCTCTGAATTTTGAAATTTCCTTTAAACCAATCATTTTTCGTCTAGAACAAAAAATACTGACAAAGGCTCAAAGTGTTACAAGATTATGTGTGCATTTTATGACAAGTTAAGTTTTTTAAAGGGTGAATCTACCCTCTTATACTCTGACTTTAAAAATTTCCTTTGAACCACACTTATTTGTCGTCTAGAATAAAAAACACTGGCAAACGCTGAAAGTATTATACTTGTAATCCTCATGTCGTCGACGCTGCTCCTCTAAAACTTGATGGCCCTCGTAAATGGTACGCCTCCATCTCGGTCTGTCGTTCGCGATCTGCTCCCAGTTGTTCTTCACATCTAAGCCACTCTTCTTCATGTTGGTCTTAAGAACATCCTTGCACCTCCTTTGCTGCCCTTCCTGATTCCGTGAGGCAACCTTAAGTTGTGAATAAAGGATTCCCTTTCGAAGGTATTCAGTGGGCATGCGGATTACGTGGCCAGTCCATCGCATTTGTTGCCTGACAATCATCGCATCAATGTTAGTTGTCTCAGCTTCGACCAGAACGCTGATGTTTGTTCGTCAGTCCTGCCATTTAATTCCAAGAATTCTTCTAAGATATCGTTGATAGTACCTACTTCTCTAGGGTTTTTAAATGCCTCCGATAAGTCGTCCAAGACTCACGGCTATACGTAAGGGTAGGAACTACAATACCATTATACACTCGCTCTTAGTTCGAACGTTGATGTTATGATTATCGAAGACTTTCGTCCTCAGACAGCCAAAAGATGCGCTTGCCCATCTTATACGATGCTGAATTTCATCATCGATATTTGCGTTCGCCGCGAGAATACTACCGAGATACCAGAATAAAATCAAAAAATCACTAGTTCTAGAAAAGAATTCGTATTAATTTGAAAATCGATTTTTTACAATTACAAATAATAATAATGAAAAAAGCTCAGCATTTTTAAGTGATTGTTTGTTTTATTTTTATTTCATGACTAAAATTTTTACCACTGAATATTAAAATACGGAAAAGAAATTACGATATTCTGTAACATCGGCAATACCACGCGAAATAGGTGGTTAGACGCCGCCTGAATGATAATAATTGGTGCGTAGACCCTCGCACGTTTTGTCGCCATGCGGGTATTCAAGTCGCATTGGTGGAAACTGAGTTCTTCCCCGCAATTGTTGGCGCCCCTCGTAGTAATATTGAATCAGCCAGTGGCAGAGTGGTGTTATTATTTATACTTTTGTTGTCGTGTATGAGTTGCAATATTATCAAACTGTTCTCGATTTTTGATATTTCTAAAACTATTAAGTCTCGTATATCATTTAAAAGGAACAAACATATGCAATTTTAATGGCTAAAAAAGCAGGATAGTTCGATTTAAAAAAACATCTTCAACGAGTTAAACGCAATAGAGTTAATTTACGCAAAACTTAAATTAAATATACAGGGTGTTTCAGAAAGACATGGCCAAAATTTGTGAGCGAATTGGGTACATCCGAGGGGACATCTAATAATGAATAAAACCTAAATTGTAATTTTTTGAAAAGTCCTTATTTACAAACATACAGGGTGTTAAAGATGACTGCCTGAGGACGATTTTTTGAAATATTTTCGAAACGACTAAATATGAATTAACCAAATGTAGCTCACGTAGTTAAATGTCGTAAACGGACATGAATAAAAAAGGATGACCATAGGCGGGTAAACGGGGGGGACCCTTGCCTTAATTATAACCTAGCTTTTTTTCCTTGTGATTTGTATTCATTTTGTGTCAAAAATGTGATAAAATAAAGTTTTCTACATAAAAAAGGCATACTTCTTTTTTCTCGAAAAACTTAAAGGTTTTCGAGAAATTCGAGTTCGAAAATTTTAGGACAAAACTGGTCCTTAGTAAACAGCATTAATAAAATTATTAAAATACAGTTAGCTAACGAAAAGTTTTCCAAAATTTTATTAATAATGCTTTGTACTAAGGACCAGTTTTGTCCTAAAATTTTCAAGCTCGAATTTCTCGAAAACCTTTAAGTTTTTCGAGAAAAAAGAAGTATGCTTTTTTTATGTAGAAAACTTTATTTAGTCACATTTTTGACACAAAATAAATAAAAATCACAAGGAAAAAAAGTTAGGTTATAATTAAGGCAAGGGTTCCTTCCGTTTACCCGCCTATGGTCATCCTTTTTTAGGACCAGTTTTGTCCTGAAATTTTCAAACTCGAATTTCTCGAAAACCTTTAAGTTTTTCGAGAAAAAAGAAGTATGCCTTTTTTATGTAGAAAACTTTATTTAGTCACAAAATGAATAAAAATCACAAGGAAAAAAAGTTAGGACGTTTAACTAGGTGAATAAATATGCTTAACTCATTGATAGAGCGTTCGCTACGCACGCGGAAGGTAATGGGTTCGAATTCCAGCTATGACAATATTTTTTTTTTAATATTTGAATAATGTAGTTATTTTGTTACGTTAGTTTATTGGAAATAGTGAAAATCATACAATTAGAATAATAATAATTATTAAAATTCTGTTTCGTTACGCAGTCATATATTTTTGATTATATTATACCATGTCGGGAAAGTTTTGGGACGACACAACCGATTTTGTTCATTTAGGATATAGAATAGATAATGCCTCGGGTATATCGCTGACTTCCAAAACCAAAAGGCATCGAGTTTTCATGAAACCTGATTTTTCTAAGGAAAAAAACTTGCAAATAGCATTTTTTCAAAAACATGCAACCGCAAAACGTGTATTTCCATCAAAATCTCCACATCGAATTTTTGACCTGATCGCAATACGTCTGCCTTCTATACTATAGTAGTATCGTGTGCGAACGGTAAAATCCTAAAATAAAAGGGCAGATAACTGCAACAATATGAATTCTGCACAATATGAAAAGGAATTTCCGGAAAATGCAAAATCATTGACGTGTTAGAGAAAATGTACCTACCAAATATATCACGAAAATGGTGACATCATTAATTGGTTACGCAAGAAAAATATACTCACTAGTAGGTACTAAACATTGGTAAACAATGTAAATGTGGGTCTTGTGAAATAATTTTAACTATGTTAAAGAGCTCTTTTAGCCGATTTAGGGCCGATTTCGTATAATTAATTTAATTTCTTCATTAATTGGTTGCTACGAATGAGTTAACCACGGCATTAAATTTACTTTATACTCTATGAATGTATGAAATATTTGGCCAATATAGCCACCACACACAGTGTGATCTAAAAAGAACCGAGCTTTTTAGTTATCAAATAAAACCTCGAATAAAACAAGCATGGTTTTCAAAGCTAATATTTATTCAAAATAGGACAAATTTAACACAATACAACCATCTTATCCATAGACTTTTTATCACCTGTGTCACGGCTGGTTAAATGGCTGGATTGTCATCGTAAAAATGCTACTTACATTGCAGTTTTTAGTTTTTGGAACAGAAAATAGACATTATCATGCAATAAAAACAGCTGTTTTGCTTTTGGATATTTTAGTGTAACATGAACAACTTTCGACATACCTTCTGAAGATTGTCGTTTAGTGTCAAGATCATGTCTTAAAGCACCATGTTTCATCTCCAGCTATGATCGAATCAAGAAAATCTGCTTCGATTTCAGTTGTTGAAATTATGTCTTCAAGAGCGATTTTATGATCAATTAACTGATGTGGAATAAAATGTGCACAGACCTTTTTTTATTCAAATCTTCAGTTAATATTGTGTATATGGTGCAGCAAGTTGAATTTAATACGTCTGCCAGCATGCTCATAGTAAAATTTGCATCCATAGCTATTATGTAACGTACTTATTTCACTAACTCAGTACGATTTGATGCTGGTAGTCCAGGTCTTGGATAAATCATAAATCATCAGGCCCATTTTAAAAACTTGATTACGACGACTCATTCAATCATCACCATATTTTTTTTTAACAATTCGCAATTTAAAACAATATTTAATATTTGCTCTTTGTTCCATTATGTTTTTAAGTACGACATAACCACAAGAACTACTGTCACTAAACATGCGTAATTATGTAATGTATCAACCAATTAGCATGAACTTGCACTGCATTCAAAAGAAGAAACATGTACCTTTCTAACGCTGCTAATGTGTAATAGATGGCGCGGCATGTTCTATGATTTAAATTAATAGTTCGGTTATTTTTAGACCACACTGTGTTTAGTAAGACATACTTAGTCTTTCAATAAGATAAAAATAGCAAGACTTATATCATCTATCCCTGTACTCTCTTTGTGAGGCGTTTATAGGATAAATTTGTAAATATCCTTCGTTTGTAGCAGTTCAATAGGTTTTATTGGGGTTTACCTATGTTATTTTATTTCGTTTCTACAACAGTTAAGTGAATATAAATCTTAGTAGGAGTAGGATAAGATATTACTGATATTATTTGATATCGTTGCCAATAATAAGCACCCACATTCTGCGGCAGCACGAATTTTGTTCAAGGTTTTAATGTAGCTCGACTATAGTAAGAGGAAACAACATCTATATTCTGCCGATTTTCCGATAAATTAGCTGTACTAGAAAAGAAACTTCTTATATTTATTAATATTCCAAAGGGTTCTGAGACTTGTTTTATCATTTTGACATTGACTTGTGGCCGTCAGGGATATGACACATCTACTGTAATCTTAGTTTAATTAAATCGGTTTCAGTTTAAGTTTAGAACACTGTTACTAAAGCTGTTGTACACATAAGTTAAATCTTATATTCATATATGTAGTAAACTTCAATTTTGATTTTAACTCTTTCAATTATGGAAAAAAAGTCCTAGAGGGGCAAGAACTAAAAAATCATTTATTCTTATTTTTTTAACTACAAATAAAAAAGAAGGTTAACTTAACTCTTCCAGGCGCTGTGGTACATAAACTGTACCCAAAAAAAAAATGACGAGCACTTAAGAAAAATATAAATATGTCGTTATTTGTAAAACTCTTACCAATAAATAAACTTTGCATCAAATAGTGCATTCTTTGGACTACGAGCATCAGTCTTTGAAGCAAATGAATTAGCAGGTTGTGGAAAATCAAATACAGGGTTTGGTCAAAATTTTCGATAATATCACAAATAAGAAATTATTTAAAAAAAAAATAATAAAAATTTAAACGTCGATCGAAAATACCGAAGCCTCTCAAGTACATTTTTTATAGATAATGCCACTCTTTGATGTTTTTAATAAAACATGTCGCATGTATTTAAATTTCCATCTTTAAGTTGTGTTTCGAAATATTAGAAAAACTTATCTTTTCTTACAGAAAGTTTTCCTTAAGTAAAATTTTTCAGAAATTCGCACGAATGACATACATAATTTTGACATCGACATAATCTGTTTACGATGTTAGATTTTCAGCTAGAGAGACGTGTAAAATTCTTGCGTTCTTAATGAATAAGTTGGAAAACGTGGAGTAAGTTCTTTCTGTTAATAGATGGGACACTAGGTCGATATCGCCATTTTATTGAATTCCGTTTTGCTTTTAAAATTAGCCTTCTTTTAAAGAAGCCACAATAGATACCGTCTAAATTTCATCAAGAAAGAACCTTTAAGGAAAATGGCTAACATGAGCTGTGTGCAAAAGGAGGGTTTTGGAATTAAAAAAAAAACGGCTTGTTCAAAAACAAATTGCTATCTTCCAAATTTTGCATCTTACAAGTGCATGTTCGGAGAATATTTTAAATTTGCGACAGCGAAATTACAAATTAACGATATTGTAAAGAAAATATAAGCCCCAGTAGCGCTATTCTGTACGCTGTATCGCCATTCGTCGGTAGCGGTATCTTACCGACATCAAACGGTTACGAGGCCGATGAAATCAAAACGATGCTATTCTGTATGCCACGGTTACCGACAGTCGGAAATGCAACCGTCAACTATCGGCTTGCAAGTGAAATCACTCAAATCGGTACGTTCAGCCAATGAGCGTTGAGATATTTGTAAACAAATAACAAATATTTTGTTGTGCTTCATTTCTAATTTGTGTGACATTTTAAGTTTGAATTTTTGAATATAAGATGTCTGCAAAAAGTAGTAGATAAGTGAAAATTATTATACCAAGATAATAAATAGTGACACATCTTTTAGAAGTATTTTACTACAAGAAGGCAGGATATCCTTTGTTTTTGTTGTCAAGTGTTTGGTTAGGCTATATATTTAAATTTGTGAGTGTACTGCAAAATCTCACAATTTTAATAAAGCACTAGAAACTACACTGTAAAATCACTCTATAGTCCAAATATACTTAAATAATAATCCGCAATTTCAACCAAACCATCAATAATGATCCAATAATGGCTCAGCCAACATCGGTAACGTCGCCGTGGGGTGAACGAGGGCACGGTGAGATACCGATCTTTCTCGACTCAAATTACCGATATCGGTCGGTATTAGAGCATACAGAATGCCGCACGAAGAGACTTGCCGACGGCCGTCGGTAAGTGAGAATTACCGATACCGACGGCTCTCGGAAACCTGTACAGAATAGCGCTACAGGTTGTGTTTTGCAGGGTGGTTTGACAGGTGCGGTATTCAACACAACGGAAATACAGAACTTGTTGTGTGAGGTGTGCCTGTCCGATTCCCGAAATTCTCCATCATGCTCGAAATAATGGAGAACAATTATCTGCAAGAGCAAAACATTGAAACCCAATAAAATGTAAGAAGAACATTGTTTCTTTTCTGAATTCTCTTTTGAACGCGTCCGAATTTCTAAAAATCAAACTCAGTTATTGTGCAAGTCTTAATAAAATAAAAATATTTCAAATAAATTCGAGTGTTTTTTTTTAATTTCATTTAGGTACCCCCTTTTTCACGTGTTCACCATTTTCCTTACAATGTCTTTCTTTTTGTAATTTAAACGGTATGTGTTATTGTTTATTTAAAACAAAGCTAATTTTGAAAGAAAACTGGTATATTTTTATAAAAACGCAAGATATTACAAAAATAGCAGCAAGATTTCGACTTATCGACCGAATGGTTCAACTAACATCGAAAAAGAAGCACATTTTTCAAAATTTTCATCAACACACGAAAGCAGTAGAAGTAGCCCATAGCCTAAGCCTTGCAGCTCTAGTGGAAAATCCAATATCGGAAAAGAAATGTCGAACTTCCAGCTAGTTCCTCGTTTATATATGCACAAAGATGACTTGGCTATATGTCAGCTGCAGGAAAGGTATTATCAACGAAAGAGAGTCTACAAAGTATTAGTACTCGTAGAAAAATGAAAATTTTATACAGTTCAAAGTATACAATCTTTGTAGTTGGTAGTCGAGAATTGCAGAACGCCAACCAAACCACATTTGTATTTACTAACAAACACATAAAAACGTTCAGATAAAAATGACATCGATTCAAACATGCGCCCTTCCCGTCCTTTGACTTACGACACGCCTCTGCAAAGGCGAATAGTTGCCCGGGGCAAATACGGAAAATGTCTGCATTTGGGGTAGTTAAATAAAAGACGACTGCACTTTACCACTCACATCAATTGAACTAATAAGAGGATATTCATCCTGCGCATTTGTATTAGCCTAGAATAGAACGATAAATTGAGTAATATAAAAGGAACCGTGATAAGTTTAAGTTAATTTTGATTTACAATAAAGCGCTATATAATAAGACATGCTGGAAATGCCTACAAAAATTAGTTCCACTTTTGCTGATCAATCGGGCTTTAATATGTTTGTGAGGACAACAATTTGTGTGTGTTTGTATTATTTTTGTTATTTCCAACTGAAAGCTGAAACAATTTTATATTATGCTATTTCTGAAATGAAATGAGCTTGTCCAACCAACGTCGTTTAAATACTGATACGCGTATGTTCGCCTGTCTCTGTGTTTTTAAGACGGTCGATTTAACGTTATGGGGACCAGGTCCTCATAACGTAGATCCTCACAGCTCTACAGATATTCGGAGTCCGTCCGCACAAGGTCTACTAAGTATATCAGAAAAGTGATACGAACTAAAATGAGTGTTTTCAAGATTTTTAAACAGGTTCACATTCGTAATACAAAAATACAGCGAGTTCCAGAAAGCATTTAAAAATAAACCTAAAAACAGAGATGTCTCCATAACGAACGTGGAGATATGAAGTCCTTTTAAAGTAGGCTAAGTCCGTATGTGTGTGTGTGTGTGTGTGTGTCTGTATGTATTTTTCCACGATAGCGCCTAAACGCTTTAACCAATTGAGCTAAATTTTTGGTGTATGAGTTTGGGGGAGTCCTATGATGAACCCATTCGTTTGTGGTTGAAATCGCTTTAGCCCTGTGATAGGGGTCCAGTGATACATCATTTTTTATCTGCTTTACAGCCATAGGTTACTTTTGATATTTGGCCCCATAATTCCTGAGAAAATTGCGTTTAAAATTTCACCAGTTATGTAGTTGGAACCTATATTATTACAATTAAAATACAATATTTGTTACCAGGTTTCTGTGGCGTCATTGGTAGGGCGTTCGCTTCGCGCATGCGGAAGGTTGCGTTGGATTCGAATTCTAGCTCTGGCAATACTTTTTTTTTTTTGATTTTTGAATAATGTAGTCAGTTTGTTACGTTAGTTTATTGGTAATAATGAAAATAATTCAATTATAATAATAATTATTAAAATTCTGTTTCGTTATGCAGGTCATATATTTTTGATTATATTATAACTTGTCGGGAAAGTATTGGGGTGACACAACCGATTTTTTGAATATAGCTTATCGTTCTTGTGGCCGTATTTCATATTGAAAAAAGTTTCCTTTTTTAGTTCTTCGTCCTGTAGATCAGGGGTCGTTATCGAAGAATTTTAATACAAAAAAGTCAGCAGTAACACACTACTACAACTACTGTTAATATAAGACAAAATTTTAATGTTTTAGGTACATGTTGTGCACACCTACGATCGTATCGTGCCTTATGTGGGTCACAAAAGGCTAACGGTAGTGTCGTCACCGCCCAGGGTGTACTCCACGCGTCCGTCCGTTTTGCAAAAGGAGTATGACTGGATTGAAAGTAAAGTACGACCGAGAGTGGGCTATTCGGCTGTCAATCGCTACCTCAACTCGGACTCAGCTGTGGTAAGTTAATGTGTTTAATTTTGCTCCTATGATCCAAAGATTTCTGAGGTGACCTAAATTTTATTTTAATTTGATATAAAAATATCTCATATTATACATACAATAGCTTTCAATATCTAGAAGCAAAGCGATAAACGTTCATTATAAGTAATTAAATTGCTAATACAACAAGAATTTTAGGCCAAAAACAAATCATGATGGAAGCGATAATAAATAATAACAAAGGCAGCAATAAAGATACTACAAAACAAGCAATAATATTTTCTTTCTATTCAATACTAAATTTTTAGACCAAGGAGCACAACTACTAACTAGGTTCACAGTCTAGTTTGTGTCCTGACTCCAATCAACAAAATATATGGCTTCGTTAGCTACTTATGAATCAAAAAATACTTTGCTCCTCAGAAATCTTTTAAGCGGTCGCCAGCTATATTTCAGCTTATCGTCATTCTCAGTTTTATTTTTATCTTATTTTTGGTATCATTTGCTTTGCTTCCTTTCAGCTTAGTGCTTACAAAGTTGTACACTATTTTTGTTATGCTGTTTCTTATTTATACACAATAATTAATGGTAATATAAATTAAATATTTTATGTTCTTGAATTATATTGTTTACATTATTTTTTTTATTAGTGAAATTATATATATCGCACTTCTTCTTTAAATTAAAAATATACCGAGTGGCCCATCTAAAAGTAGCTTTTCTTTTATTGCAAAATTTAAAACAGATATAAAAACATAGATTGCGTTTCGGAGGGAGAGACATTTCAAGCAAATTGGCCAAGCCCTATGTCGGCAATCACACGCTTAAAATTTCTGAAGAAAAGAAAGGTTCCAACATTCATTGCAGTGATGATTTCGAAAAGCAGAATTATAATGATACATTATTTGTTGGATTTTAGTTGAACATTTAAAACGAAAACCGTTTTAAGAACCCCAACATTAAAGTTTTGGTCTAATGAAAAAAATTTGTAGTAATTAAGAGTCAAAACAAAAAACAAATTTACTTTTTTTTTGTGATTTTTAAGCTAATAAAACCACCTAATAGAAGACTATGAAGAAAGGAACTAGCTTTTAATTGAAGATCTACTATATTTTGTTTGAATGATAATATGAATAGGCACCAAATGCTGTTACTGGGATTAGAGCAACCCACATTTATACTGTCAAGCTCAAACCCATATTAGAAAATGAGGGAATGTTATTGTAGGACTACTTTTTTTTTCCTGCAAGTGTACCTATGCTCGAAGATTTAATTATTTTGTTACTAGAAATAAACGAAAAGGTTGACCATATTCATAATGTTGATCGGATTAATTTCCAGGAGGATGTTGCTAGTTTCATTTCAATTCTCATGTCTCGCGTTAATACACTGCGGATTTAGCATATGTTTTTACTTTCCCGCGCAAAAAAAAAATTGAGCTAAATTTTGGTATATGAGTAGTATATTAGTTTTTGGTTTTGATATTTACCTCCATAATTCTCGAGAAAATTGCATTTAAAATTTCACCAGTTGAGTTGGAACGTATCTTATTACAATTAAAATACAGTATTCTCAAAGACAGCGCTGCATCATTGATTGAGCGTTCGCTTCACATGCGGAAGGTTATGGGTTCGAGTCCCAGTTTTGGCAATACTTTTTTTTTAATTTTTGAATAAATTAGTTAGTTTGTTACTTTAGTTTATTGGAAATAATGAAAATAATACAATTATAATAATAACAATTATTAAAATTCGCTTTCGTTACGCAGGTCATATATTTTTGATTATATTAGAACTTGTCGGGAAAGTTTTGGGGTGACACAACCGATTTTTTTTCTTTGGGGACATTTAAAAACAAATGTTTTGATAACTAGCTTGATTTCATAGAACGGATTTATAACTTAGTCCAGAATCTGATAGGCTACAAAATGTTCGGCATAGATTCGAAGACAATATTGTATGGTCGTAAATGGATAATAGTTTCACAACTTATTAAATTAACCCAACAACTTGAATTGTTTTGTCTCCTTTAAGATTGACGTTCAATTAAAATCCAACAAATAGGGCATCATTAGAAAGATACTTGTTTGCCTTTCGAAATGACACTAATTTATATGAAATTCTTTTGGGATTTGATCGTCTCCGCTAGGCGGTTATGGATGCCTCTTGGACCATATTCTTAAATATCATGTTCCCATCCTAAGCAAAATCGACGTGTCCGAGTTTTTGGGCTTTAATTTTCACACCCTGTATACACTTAAATACAACACATAACTTAATAAATTTATTTGATTTTGCTATCAATTATTTTACCTCTATTGCTAATATTTTGTCTAAAATTCATAAAAACCCAAACTAATATGCCCGCGAAATAATAATAATAAAATTGTGGCTAAATAAAGCTAACTAGCTTTGAAATACAAACAGTCTTTAAGAAACGTTAAACATAATAAAATAAAAGCATTAAATTATTAAAAGAAAGTTTAATTTTCTTCAAGACTAAGTGTTGGTTAACTCTGCTAAAAATGGCTAGTAACACTTTAACTTAAACCAAGCTATTGGTGTATTAATTTCAAAGGTATTTAAACTCAGATATTTATTAATTGAATTTTTAGCAGATTTAGCCATATCAGTCAGACATTCTAAATGGAAATAATAATAAAGTGTTAAACAAAAAATATGAATAGGAAGGTAAAATTAAAGAGCGTGAAGTATATTAAACAATAAGTTCAAAAGTATATAAAAATAAAATAAAACAACCGCTAAGATGTTATACTTGAAGCACTTGTTGAGTCCTATACAAGAGAATAAATATCTCGGCGTCGCGTCGCGTCGGCGTCGTCTCAAAATTTTACTTAACAAATTATTTAAACATGCGACTGGATCGTAGGTTAAAAATCGATAATTAGAATAAATTACGTTACATACTCCTCCTCGGGAAATTCCGCTTTGCTTATTTTTTATAATATTAAGCACTCCTAATTATAGCAGAAGGATATAATAGGATCTTGCTCGCGTTTGTGTTATTTAGATAATCACCTTTTTCTCTCCACATAATGTTCTAAATTTCTACGATTGACTGATTTTTGTTTTTTCAAAGAAGTTTAAATAATAAGGTAATAGACAACGTTTGACAGTTTGTTACAAGTTACAAAACAGGAGGTAAGACGTTTTATTGCCTCTGTTAATGTAAATTAGAGGATGATATACCCAAAACTTTGCATGTTTTGTTAAATATCATATTAACACTACCAGCGAATAAGAGCAACAATAGTTATATCGAGGTATTTTTCAGTCAAAATACTCTCTAGCACTTCATATTATGGAAACATTAAACGGTCCATTTAAGTTACCTGTCGGAACGAAAAAACTAAAGATTGTATAACAATCGTGAAGGAATTCGTTGGTTTTCGTCTATCGGAAAGTCAGCAAATTCTAAAGGGATAATAAGTTATTATTCAAGCTATATTTTAATGTTACCATTACGCTGAATGCGTCAAATATATATTTACTGTAAAAGTTTAAAAAATACTTTTATGTGACCGCAAATAAATATTATTAAGTATAGGAACAAAAAGTCAACAACGCCTTTTTTCTTTTAATAAAATGGGGCACCCTCCTGTCATTTTTCCCGGCTTCACCCGAAAAGTAGTAGTAAGTTATGAATTCGATATTTCAAAATCCTAGTTTGCATACCTAATTTTGTTTGTCTAAATTAAAACGTTGAGGAATAAGACAATAAGCAGATACAAAACTTTGTATAATTTTGCTTGTTTAAATGAAAACGTTGAGAAATAACAACAGTGGTTGCGTCGCTAGAAATATGTGTAATTATATTACGTATTGGACTAAATAAATTAGTTAGTTAGATTCATGACTTTAGATAAATTAAAGATTAAGTTTTTCTGAAATTTAACAGAAATTAAAGTTTAAAATTGATCCCTAACTGAATTATAATGAATGGTATCGGCCATTTATGAATTTTATGTATACCTTTGATATTGATACATCAAATTATTGGTACTGCACGCTGCATAATGTTTGTTATATTATTAAATTCATTTTCACATTATTTCCAGCGAATTTATTATAAGAGTTACCCAATTGGATCCAGCTATTATACTACGATTAATTTGCCTAGCAGTTATTATTATCCGAAATATTATCGGTGGTATTATGATTGGCCAAGAACATACGACTACAGGCCTAGTACCTACTATTATAACTATCCAAGCAGTTATTCATACTGGCCCAGCCGATATAATTACTACTGGCCCTATTTTAGGTCGCTTTTAGGTAAATTATGTTTTATTTGTCATTAATATGATGCATGATTTTAATGTTTGTTAACGTTGCATTTAATTTTAGTTATTATGTTCAAATTCAAGCTGTATCACTATATATTTGTGCAACTGTCACGAAATTTAGCTAGTAAAATGGTAGTTTGTTATACTATCGCGGTGGTTTTAAAGTAGTATGCGAACAAACATTTTTAAGAAAAGTACCCAAGGTGCGATTCCCTGCCAACTTTTTAAGGATACTAAATCTTTAAATCAAACTAATAACGTCACATCGCAGAATCTTAGTTTGGTCTTCCCGTATTTGTATTGTTCGTACGTCCCACCCAGCTCTTACTACATTTTAAATAAATGTGCGCATAATAATATACAGCAAATGACAAATAGCTCCAAAAATGTTATACTTTCTTTTTCTTTTCCGCCACAAACAAAATACTCTCTTCACATGACTGACAGAGAATTAGGCCCTTTAATATTGTATCATATCGAAATGAAGAAAGCAATTCTTATTGTAATATACAGGCGTAGTTTGATTTTGGCCGATACCGATCCGCAGTTTCTTCACTAATACGAGTATTGCATTATCCTTTGCACCAATCTTTATACCGATATGCAAATGTATGCTTATGATATGGATATTGCCTATTCGTGTGTATTGTATATGTCTCTATCTCTTTCTAAATATGATTATACAAAATTTGAGCTGTATTTCATAATAGTCGAATTGGGTATATTAACTAAAATTGAATGTTTACAAGATATTTCTGCAAATATAATATAAACCATTATAACTCTTAATTATTTATAGGTACCTACTTTAGGAACTATTATTTAGGTTATACGCCTTCTCTCTATTATCGTTCACTGGACTACGAATTCAAGGATTTAGAAAATAAAATTGATAATATGAGCGTGAGTAGAAAATATAATAAGTTAAAAATGCTAATGTAATTATAATACAAAACGTTAGGTCAGTAAAATGCTATATAATATTAATTACAAATGTTTACATAATATATAAAATGTACCAATGATACACTGAAACTTTATTTACTATTATTATTGGTCCTTTTTAATTATAATATAATATTTAATTTTATATTTAAGGATTGTTGTGAATAATGTTTAAAATTCTGATTACACAAATGTGAACATATCGTTTTTTATTGTTTTAAATCATGATTAACTAAAACAAGTTTGCGTACGGTTAGTTTTACTGGATTCACTTTCAAAAGTTTAAACAAGATTTATCTTACATACCAAATATAAGGATTGAAGTTTTAAAGAGAACTAATTATGGAAAAATTACGGATGTGTAGAACTAAAAATTTAAATGGTGTTGGAAGTTTCCAAAGTATATATAATCTTAATATACAGTCTTTACGGGGTTCGTATATGAATGAAGACATTTTTTTTTATTTTACCATCATCGTGTTAATTTTTATTTTTTACTCGGGTGAGCACTATACGTGGACTATCAACTGGCCTGTTGAAGTCTGTAAAATTAAAAACAAAGTCTTATTAAAATTAAAAAAGAAAAAAACAGAGATGGACATTAAACAATCCACAGGACCACATATTTATAAACAATGACACGAGAACTACTTCAAGAAATTAAATTATAATGAACTTTTTACCCAACCCTACTTGGTCGTTTTTTTAAAACCAAATATTCAGGGATGATCGAATACGTTGAAACCTCTATACCCCACGCTATAGCAACTTCCTTTAAAGTAGACAAAGTGTCATTGATAACATTAAGAGCCGATGTAGTTAGCCTATCCAAAGGGTCACAGCTTTGTTAATTTTAGCATGAACACACGAATATTATACCTCAAACTGCCACTTCGATAGTGCAAATTTCATGCACTATCAGCAACGATGTGCTTTCTGAGATAGACACAAGTTAATTTATTATTCTCATCTCAACTCTTTTGTCAAAAAACAATATGTTACGTTTGTTTTGCAATTTATTATTTGTTGTGTGTTTGTCATTTTATGAGAAAGTTCGTGAAATGATTAAAGGTGTCACGTTGTTCTGTATTTGATTAGTTCCTAAGCAGTGCTGCGACAATTTTTTATAAATCTGAACGGATCAACAATACCACTTCTGTTACTAAGGAAAGAGAACATTGCGAGAGAAAATTAAAAGGGAAAATATTAGAAAAAGGTAGGTATTGTTAAATCTATTTTTCATCGAGTTGCACTACGTGGTGTTCGTGTTGCGAAAACAACATTAGAGGTCTTTAGTAATGAAATTTTAGTTTTTAAATTTGTGTATAGGTTTTTGTTGAATTTCTGAGCTAAGTCTACCGATGATAGCTGTGAACCTGTGAAATTTTTTGTGTTACAATAATTGATATAAAACGAAAAGAAAAATAAAGTTTTGTAACTGCGATTTCTTTGGTACTTTTTTATTTTCATTTCTTGAACCTAACTATCTGAATAGTTAAACCGTGGTATCAATTAATGAATTTTAAAATTATACAAAACAACGGTTTGAAAATGCAATGTTGAAATCTGTATCTAGAATACCATGAAATAAAAAGGTATTTAAATATTTAATCGACTGATAAAAACGTTTAAATAATAATTATTTGGTATTAGTTATTAAACGTAAAGTTGACATTCGAGAATTCGTTTTACCACTTCACCAAATGACGTTTTTATGTTCGATGCGCGCTTTTCGCTAATGCACCGTTAACATTCTTTCCTGATGATGCTAACTGTGTTAGTTAATTATTAAAAAGAAAAACAGTGTTTTTAATGTATTAGTATTATGGGGTTCTCAAATATCACATTACATAAATGAATGCAATAAAATAGGAATTTATTATGCAGGGTGTCCCGAAATTATCTTAAAATAATTTAAGGGGACATTCTACAAGCGAAAATAAGATATTTTTTTCGTATGAACATATATCGAAAAATGCTTTCGGTTTTCAGATTTTTAAATTCCTGACGATGGGTTTTTAGTAATATTTCCGAAACGCGTCAATATATCAAAATGACATTTGACCCACTTACGTAGCATCTTCCGATATATGTTCATTCTAAAAACGAAAATATTTTTTTTTATATATGAACATATATCGAGAAATGCTTCGTTTTTCAGATGTAGGATGTTATTTGCAAATTCCTGACGACGGGTTTTTAGTAATATTCCCCAAACGTGTCTCCATATCAAAATGACATTTGGTACACTTACGTATCTTACGACGAAAGGGAGAAGATATTCTGTCAATCATTAATACACATTTTCACTCTGTTTCTTGTATGATCGTAGCCGTATAATACTGTTGGAGACGTTGCATAGAAATTTTCAGTCATTTATTTTGAAAACGACTTCTTCTAACGTTATGAAACGAATGAACATTTTTTATATACAAAAGTCTCAAATTTATTATTCTTTTTAGAAAAAAAAGAAAAAAGCGCACAAAAAAAAGAGTTTGGACAAAATTTCTTCTGACCCCCCCAGTCTAACCGACCCCTGACATTTTCCTAACCATGGGATATCATATTTTGTAATAATCCTACAAAGATACGTAAGTGTGTCAATTTGATTTTGATATTGAGACGCGTTTCGGAAATATTACTAACAACCCATCGTCAGTGATTTACAAATTAAGTTTATTTAAGCATGCATTACCATTTTTTCTTTTGATAAATTAACAAAGAGATGTTAATCAGATATCAAATATGTTAAAAATAATAATTACAACCAACTGATTAACCTTCTCTTGTTTTTAATTAAATAAGCAATGACACCTAAAAGTCCAAGTTCATTCAATCATCCTTCAGTAATTTTTGACACCACTCCAAGATTTATTTATAAATTTTTATTTACTCGCTCGAAATTCGAATCATGACCCTTCATAATACACATGTTTACAATTAACAATAGCAACATTCCGAAACAATTCTAGCACCACATAATACCAAATATGAAGTTCTATAATTAAGTTGATTAGTCATGATTCAAATTGTGTGTTACATTAATATGAGTTTGTGTGCAATTTGGCTACTGAAAATTTTCTGGCATAATCCCAATAGTTTTCCACGTTATAACTACATCTGACAAGGAGACCAAAACAAATCTCGAGTGTTTGAGGTGGCAAACGGTTGGTTTTGGTGATTGTTGAACGTGGAACAAAAAATATCTTGTAAGTACCTAAAGTAATTATTTATGTTAATTAAGTTAGTTTAGAGATGGATTCAAAACAGTAACTTTTTACATATAATGACCACTTGCTTCACTATATATATGTTTTGTTAAAAGGATTTAGATTAGATATAATTTAATCAAAATAAGAATAAATCTTTTTTTAATAACTTATATATCTTTTTATATTTTAAGGTGCTTTTTTGAATAAAACATTTTGCATTGCAACTTATTTTTAAGTTCAACAAAAATGTATAGAAACTGGTTAGTGAGATATTTCAAAATTATTACGTAAAATAAAATATACGTGGCGGAATGTACATTATCAGCCACTCAGATTTTGAATTTAGATTATTTACGAGGATTGTGGTTTTAGTTTTTCATACTGAGAACTGAGACATATAGAGGGTACAATAAATCAGTTTTGAAAGACATGTTTTACCACTTTACCAAAACACTTTTTTAAATCCCGACGAGCGTTACGCTAAGATTGTTACCATCCTCAGGACATAATTAATATAGTTTTAGTTCTATCTGGACGATACTGATAGTGTTAGTGCAACGTGCGTTGAGATTTAAAAAAGTGGTGAAACATCATACCAAATGTTCTACTCATCGACTTCCAATATAAGTAGGTAAGGTAATCACAAAGTGTCATTTCGAAACGTATGTGTTGTTGCACAGGAATTTGTCAATAAGTTATTTAAAAAATGGAATTAACTTTCGTAGACATTTATTTCTTTTTTCGGAAATTAAACACCATTACCACTTGACAGACAATTTTTTGTTGGGTGGAGTTGTCGGGTGAGTCTTAACGACAAGTGCATGTGTAACAAAAATGGTAGCCACCCAGGAAAACGTCGATGATGTGTGCGTCATAAAAGGACAATGCAGGCGATAACATCGAATTGTTAGAATATCATACAGTCTTGATCCAAGTCCCATCGATATTTTAATTTTTCCAAAATCAAGAAGACTACGTGCTCAATATCTAAAAGAAGCCGACAGTTCCTTCAAAAACGCAATGTTGACTGTACCTACCAACAAACGAGAAGAGTAACTTCTTCCAAAGTCAACAATAACGTTTTTAAAAGCTAGCTACTGTTATATTTTAGCCGTACTATATGAAAAACTAAAAATACAACCCTCGTACGATATTATCTTTGGCATAATAATATTAGACGACTTATTCAGTATTATATTTTCAATTTAAATATACCAGGATTTAGGGGCGCGTTCAATTTTACCTTTACAATCATTTTTTCCTTTTAGAAAATGTTGACATACCTAAGAAATCCAATATCCGGCTTTGAATATTCATTCTGGCCAGATGCCAGGTTTTATTACCACTATAAAATCTATAGACCACTCAGCTTTCACACGGACTGGCCAATTACATCCAGAGAATGGTATCCGGAATATTGGCCATCTGCTAACTCATATTGGTACTATTTAAATGATGCTCCATCAGAGAAGGCGTGTAGAGAAATAAGGGTAAGTGTAAGTTTAAACTATAAAATATGAAAATATTTAGAGTTACGAAATGTGTTATTCTAAGTCATCATAGTCTATTTTAATTTTACAAGGTGTTTCAAGGTTGAGTGCCAATCTTTCTACCACGTTTAATAAATTAAAATCATCATCATCATATCATTAAAAACGATTTTCGAGTAATTTAGAATTAAATGTCGACGTGTTTGCTTTGGAAATTACTTACTAAAATATCTTCAACTTTGATTATTATTGTTATTGGTATTTATTTATACCAAAAATGGCGAATCATGCATTTAATTGTAAATTCCGCAAAAGCCATTCGTGTTTCGTGTTTCGATACATTTTATTAGAAAAATACACCAAAAACTATGGTAAATAAACCAATTCCACCTAATAGGTGTCTAATAATGACAAGAAATCTCACACCTAATATAAATTAAATTAAACTTCCATTTTACTTCCCGCCGGTGTTCATCTGACGCCTGTCATCTAATATTGTATACTTACTTGTAAACAATGATATGCACAGTATCAGAACATATTAGGAGCATGACAGAATAAGAATAGATATCGATTTCTTAACAAAATTAATTACTATATGATATTAGAGCTTACGTAACTTATATACCGCTTTTCAATAGAGAACAGTCATACACTTTTCAATTCTGAACACATTTGATAGCTTTCAAATGCAAAAGCTTAGGAGATACTGAAATTTTTGCTTAATTATCTAGAAAAATATCAAAAATAATGGGTTAACAAGACCAATACGGTATTGTAGTTTTTATATTAAACACAAAAATACAAATACAGGGGAGAATTGAAAAAAAAAAAACAAATCATTACGTTTTATGTTAAAAAAAAGGTCTATTATAGAAATTGATATAGCTTATCATCTCTCTCTCTATCTATATTATTGGCCTCTACAACTAGGTAATTTAGCCATTTCTTTAGTTATATATATTTATATAGCTTATCATAAGTAAACAAACAAATATGAATATGTGTCAGTAATTCAACAAATAGAAACACATATTGAGCAAATGAAAATAAAGATAATATATCGTAAGCGTAAGTCTTGGCAATATTAATTAGTATTAAATCAATCAATAGTAAGATACGAAGATATTTTAAAATCAATTTTAATCAAAAACTTCCAAAAACCTCCAAAAACTGCACGTTTCTCAAATTCTCAATTTTCTACAATCGAATTTTGTAATAATTATCTATATATTATATATACAGGGTGCAAATTCTTCAACTATAAATAAGCCCATCTAGCCTTTATCCAATGTTGCTTCCTTTTACATCTACAGGGCGCTAAATTACTCCAATTAATATCGTTTACCGGAATTATTTCTAAATTCCTTTATCGATTTACACTATTTATATTTATTTAGTTACTAATTATGAGAAATGCATTAATCGATTTATTAATGTTTTTTTTTCGTTTCGAATAGGCACCAATGATCAGTTTCAAGGTATTGTAAATATTTTTTTGTGGAGAAACAGTATATCTAGCACAAATTTTACAAGAGACGCAAAAGTCTTAAAATTAAATCAGCTTGTGTGGGAGAAATAATTAGTCATTTCTACAGGGCACAACAAAAATACACTCGCCTTTTTTAAATTTCTAGGCATTAACAAAAGATGGCATTTGCGCCAATAATTGTAGTAATTCCTAGTTCCTAAATGAGTGAAAATCGATTAACGCGTTTAGAAATTTTGCAGGAAAAACAACATTAATTTGAGAACTTTATCGCCCTATAGAGACAAAACGAAGCAACATTGGATATAGGCATATTTCCTTTGATCGGCTTATTTTTAGTTGAGGAATTTCATGGACACCCTGTATATATAGCTATATACATCTAAAAAATCTGTTAATTAGTTTTCAATTTATCTTGTTGAAATTAAAAAGAATAATTTTCGCTGAAAATTTCGATTACTTTTCACTCCTTGGTTAACGTGCAGAAAAAAGCCTATTTAAATTTCCCATTAAAAACAGGAACTCATGGCCTCGATAAATTGTGTTTTTTTTGTCGTTTATGTTCAAAAAAAATAAATACAATGCATCTATGTTGCTTCGTAAAGAATGAGAAGTCTAAAAGGGGAGATTTTTTGACGATTGAGAAAAACATAACTCATATAAATATCTACGATATAAAGGGTGTCAAAATTTCAAACAATTTTTAGTTTTTATTCTAAATTTAGGTAACTGAAATTTGATGGAGGTATTCACTACACTTAAGAAACTTAATGTTTAGGGCACTATATCCCTTCTCAAAGTATTCGAGGTGAGGTAAGGTATATGAACTTTTTTGGAGGAAAAGCTCCTGACCTCTATAAACTAAGTATATCGAATGTATGTTCAATTTAGGAATTATTTGAGAGAGAGATGTTTCAATCAATTCTCGTGCTAGTATAAGCTCTTTGTAAATGTTGGAAATTTAGGTCACACTGCCTGCCGATCACCACTGATGAGTCGTGGATCGACGAAACGGCCGTCTGGTGGAAGCATGGTAGTGTGAAATACATTTCCAACATAACTTAAAGTCTTGTTGCTTTATGTAACAAGCAATTCTTAGGAATTATTTCTTTATTCTTGTCTTTTGCATTGTCCTATGAAAAGCACCATTTCTGAGTTAGATAGTTATATTAAGTAGGTGATGGCGCTATTTATATATTGCAAGTTATATAACAATGATCATTATCGAAACTGATTGAAGCTTTTTCTTTTGTTCCAGGTTCGCAACGATCTCTATTTTTGATTGACGAAGAATAATCATTCGATTCAAATATGTGATAAAGGTGCTTCTCGAAGAAACAAGTTATGGTGCATGTTGAAAAATATTTATATGTAAAGGAATATTTGTATATTACGTTGTATTTGTATATATGTTTAATTAATTTGAATGTACATAACATTTTTTATAAAATCTTCTAAATATATTATTTCATTAAGTATTATAGAATATGTTTTGTTTACTGAATCTGAAAAATATTTTAAAATTGATATTCTGGAGGCAGAATTATGCCTCTTATATCAAGCAATATGTTGGCATAATAATATAAGTATAGCACATTAATAATAATAATTAAGTTAGGATAAAATTTTTAATGTTTGATAAGCTAACTATTATTGATCCTTTGTATACATTTTCTATACTTTACTCTGGAAATTGTTTTTTAGATATAAATATAGAAAATATGGGCCTTATCTTGTGGCGCGATTGATATTTGGGTGGTCGCTATTTATTTCTATCTTTTACTCTAACTTTCAGTAGCCTAGCTGTGTCTCCGGCAAAAATTAAAATCACAATAATTGAAATAGTAGAAAACAGCAAATTACCTTTCCTGGATATCTTAGTAATTAAAAATAATAATTTATTCAATACGTGAGAAGACACATATATATAGACCATAATACTGTTATTAAAAATGGAATAGTTAAATGTCTAGTAGATAAAGCAAAAATAATATAGGTACATTAAAATAGCACGCTTTAAAAATAACTATGGGAAGATATTATTAATCGAACGTTCCACGAGATATACCATTCTAGACATTTTCAGAACACAACATAATAAATAAAAACGATAAGTAATAGATTTAACATTCGAATAAATATAGGTTTTTTAGCTTCTGACGATGGGAGCAGATTGATTCCTGAAACGGTAGGCCCCCATAAAGAGAAGTTTTGTAGTTATAAAAACTTAATATCAATTTTTTTTTGAACATGCAATCCATTGGAAAATATAGATTTTGTATTCACCCAGTGGCTTTTATTATTAATCCGGAGAGATTATTTTTTATTTTAGAATTTTGAATTGTTGCGCTATACCCAAATAATGAGCTTTAGTAGAGTGAATAAAATACCTTCATTGCAGCAAACGTCTCGTCTTATAAATCCATAAAATATAATCCCAGCCAGCACACTTCAACCAGCCAAGTTTAGTATTATGCAAACCTATAAAAATCGATATCAAACAAGCAATTGGTATTGATAGTATATGACAAGAAATGCACAAATCTTTATGCAATGTTTAAACTTCTACAAGAAAGCACCAGCATTTTTTAACTGCAACGCTTTAAAAATAAATTTTTGATGACTAGAATATTGCTCTTAACTAATAAGATATTTTTAGTATTTTGAACGCACTAAAAAAAATTGAGACGAAGACTGATATAACCATTTTGAAGTTCCTTGAGACGATTAAGACCATTTCCAGATGGAAGTCTGTCTGTCTGTGTGTGTGTGTCTAGACGTATGTAGGTATTCTTCCACGAGAGTGCCTAAACGCTTTAACCAATTGAGCTAAATTTTGGTGTATGAGTTTGGGGGAGTCCTAGGATGAACCCATTAGTGAAATCGCTTTAGGCCTGTATTAGGGTCGAGTGATACACCACTTTAAAGCATTTTTTATCTGCTTTACAGCGATGGGTTCCTTTTGATATTTACCCTCATAATTTGCGAGAAAATTGCGTTTAAAATTTCATCAATTAGGTAGTTGGAACCTATATTGTTAGAAAAGTAAAGGGTGTTCGGCGTCATTGATAGAGCGTGCGCTTCGCATGCTGAAGGTTATGGGTTCGAATCCAATTTGTTCTAATTTCTGAATAAAATAGTTTATTGGAACTAATGAAAATAATACACTTATAATAATTATTATTATTAAAACTCTGTTTCGTTACGCAGGTTATATATTTTTGATTTTATGTATAATGTCGGAAAAGTTTTGGGGTGACAACCGATTTTTTTACTTTATGTTTAAGCCTACCCTTCGTCAATATTTTTGTTCAAGCTATGATGTAACCGCAACCTACAACAATTATTTTGTCACAATGTTAAGCACTAAACTGCCCAGGGACATTCCATTTGTTTGTTAATTTATTTCTAACTATAACATTAACGGCTGAATAATTTCAGGGGAAGCAATGGTAATAGTAACTCTATATAGACGCGAAATTGTGATAAATTAATTTGAGTTTTTCAGTATTTCTTCGAACACTAAAATAATCTGGGAAAAATTCTCTCCTTCATATTAAAGTAATATGAAAACGGAGAATTTTTGTTTCCATTCGCAGGTGTTAAGCCGTAGGGACACTGAATTATTGCAGGTATCACAAAGTTTACTATGAAAATTTCAGAAAAGTTCTTTTCCAAACTGGATAAATCAATTGTTCTTTTTTATAAGTAAAATGAATTGGAGTAAGGTATAATTAAAATATCCAATTCTACTAAATTGTAATATCAAATCTAAAATGAAATAGAATAATTGACAACAGTTTTTTAACGTAATTGGAGTAGAATCTTAAACAATAATTGTTTTAAACAACGATGACGTTTAAATGTCTCTACTAATAATAAGTTAGTTATTTATATATTATTTTTATTTATATATTTATTATTAGTTATTTTCTTAAGGGTTGTAAAACTTTATAATCCAGTTACTAAGTCAAACTGTTAATCATTTTGTATAGGCAAACATCGTTTCCGGATGTTCTGGAGTCTATTTTGCATGCAAATAATTTTAAGCTTAAATGTGTAGAAAAATAGTCAACTCATCACCTGAAGTGGATATTACTAGAATGCTTGATGTATTATTTTAAATTGCTTACATAAAGCAAATGGGTATCCAATAAATATTTAATACAATAAATAACCAAAACTTCCAAATCAACTCCAACAATTTAATCGATATTGATTACATTAGAGGACTAGTTTCATCTAAAGTTATCATCAGTCTAAAATAATATTATACAAATCAAAACACAATTATTAACAGTAAAAATAAGCAACATTGAACAAGAAACCAAATATGACAGTAAATCTCATAGCCCAATAACAAATTATAAAAAACGTACCTATATTAAGAGAATTTACTTAACACTTAACAATTATTTTTTAAAAAACAACAGTTTGAGCTACAAAATTGACTAAATGTAAGAGTTTAGAAAATAAAAAAGTATCTTTTTATTCTATTAAATCGACCTCGAAAATGCAGTTATAAAATATAGAAATAACTTATCAACTTACCGAAGTTATTAAAAAATAAGTTGAAAAAGTATTACATTCTCCAAATAATCTGGTCGTAAATGTTTTTTTTACAAATACCAGCAGATACATCAATCCTTTCGAGTCGGCAATGATATGGTTGAATTATAATATGTAGATGCAAAAACAAACTTCCTCCTCCTCCTTGTAGGGACCTCATAAAAAAAAATTAATTTTGGTAATTTCAGTTGTTCTATTTAAACTACACTTTGAAAATGGATAATATTTTTCAATTAAATATTTAATAATGGAACGTCTTAAAGTGCATTTAAAAAACACAAATATTTTATCATGTTAAGTGCACTTTAACTCTGAAAAAACTAATTCTTGTAAGTTCGTGGAATCTGCCTGAGCTGTGATTATACACAACTCTAATAAAATAACATGCATCTCCAATAATATACATTTTGGACATTACTGTTAGTGTCTTTTTGCTATCTCACTTACTATTATACTACTCGTATTTACACAACCGTCATCATCAGTTTAAAATTAATTTTTCATTAAACAAAATTAATTTTCGTTGGCATGCTGTAATGAAATCCACTCAAAGATAAATAAGTTTGTATATATTTAAACCTAAAAATATAATCATATATGGGCAATTTAAAATTTATATGTAAAGCAAATTAATTGGTTTTATTTTTGGTGTTGGTAAGGTAGATAAATAGACTTCTGATATTGGTTATCGTCTACAATTTAATGCAATAATTATTAAGATGTCAGAATTTATATCAACATCATCCAAAATTTTTCAAATAATCATATAAAATGCACTTATTTGATAAAGATGCAGCTATAGTATTGAGTTATGAGAGTATTCTTGACTCTTATAATTAACTAGGTAAATATTATAAAAGTGGTTTTGTGGTTTTCATATTTAAACTTAAAACTATTTCTGTATTTTTTTGGACAATAAAATTTCAAAATTACTTTAATTCCAAAGTTCACTGTGGAATAATGCAAACCAAAAAATAATGAAAATAAATATAAACTGTCTGGAAATAATACAATAAGATTAGTTTGCCAAATACCACAATTTCTCAAAAATAGCAACCTACCTCATAGTTTTGAAAACTACTAATTGTCACGTATCCAAAAATTTCAACCTACAATCTACCACCATTTTCGAAATTTTAAATCAATATCAGCTGTTTATGTGTAAAGTTTGAGTTAATACTGTAACAAAGTATAAGTAAGTTTTTTAATCGATTCTTCTACATAAAATATTAAAAATTACTTTAAATACTTATTTTTCCAATCTTTACTTTTTAGGAAAAATGTTAAAATTAAGATATAACAGTGTTTACGGAAGAAAAGTGTCATATATGCCAGAACATAGATATTATTTTGATAACGTGCTAGGTGTTTTTTGGCCAATAAGGCCCAGTACTTGCCATCCGTATATTTTCCCTTATCATGTTTATGATTTATGGCCAACTGAACACCATTTAAGAAAAATTAGAGTAAGTGATTAATATATAAGTATTGAAAACTGCTTTGACCTTTTGAAAGAAACACATTTTTTAGATTATATAAAATCATAATTATAACATACATGCATTAAAGGGCTGTGTTACAAAAATACATTTTTTATCATCCAAATGAATATATATATTTTTTTTAGTTTTTTGTCTCCATAATTAGACTCTCATTTTTTGTGATCACTGTTTAAATTGCTTTCTTTTTCTGTATATAGACAAGTTACTTATTATTTGGATTCGAATCACAATGTTATATTCAAGTTATATTAAAAAAATGCGCAAAGTCTTTAGTTTCCTTGAATATAATTTACAAATTTATTTATTACAATGAAAAAAATCTCTAACATAGAATAAGAATTTGTTTGAGGTAAACATATATTTTAGAACAATTCAATGATGCATATTCTCCAGAACTGCTGGTAGAGTGCTAATAAATGTGTTAACATCTTGTTGCTGTTGAATTTTTGTAGGAAAAATATTTACCTATGCTGGATTTATAGATTTTGTAACATGAATACTAAATAAATGTCTTTAGCCTATTTTAAAAATAAACCATCACTTTCTGTTTAACGTTTTCTGCGCTAGTGAACTGCAGATCAATGAATTGGTAGGTTCATGTTCATTTCCTTACAGTCATGTATTATCTTTTAGTTTTCATGTTTGAATTAATATATAAAATTTCCATCAAAATCCTTGAAATGTTATCAAGTAGTAATTTTTGTATCCACTATAATGGGATACAAAAATTACTACCATTAATTTTTGTCTTTAGGTGAGGAACAACCTTTACTCTGTGTAATTCATCTCAACGTTACTGGTTATAAAAATGGAACTTGTTTGTTTAAAATAAAATTCTGAATTGTTATTCCATAAAGTTGTATACGTGGAAAATATTATTTTATAAAGTAAAATAATTATTTGTCAATAATCATTACCATTTATTTAGTCGGCAGAAAAAAATAACTATTCAATTAAATAAACTGTTTAATAATATAAATAAATAAAACATAATTTTAAACTGTTAAGTAATGAAGGTTAAAGCATAACTAACTAACCCTTCAATCCTATAATCAACCATGGCTAAGGCTAAGGGGTATCCTACATAATTTTGTAACAATAATAATGACATAAGTACTGTGATTACGATTTCGTCATACATTAACTAAGTCTAGATGATAACTAGGTCGTTCTGAATAAACTCGGTACTTATACGATCTATTAAAGAAACGAGACGCTCTATTTTCCTAGTTTCTGCGATACATTAATAATCACGAACTTTCGTGAACTCTCCTTTCTTATCATTTCAGTTAACACCAAATTTAGCTGGAAAATTTAACATTTACCTACTAGGTGACACGACTGGAAAATTTCGAATTGGAAAATTTTAGTTGTATGAACACACAAATTACGTTCAGTTGGTTTCTACTCACAATGCTTTTGCATTAGCTAATTTTCATAGATATTTATTTTTTATAGATATATATTTATAGATATTTATGTTAACAACAGAAAACTCGGAATCAAGAATCGGTGTCTTATGCCACCGTATTTTTAGAAAAAAACAAAGTTTTAACAAAATAGTAATAATAAAAGTGAAAATGCAATTGTGCATACGTTTTTACAATTAAACATTTAGGTAAGATTATTCCACATCCAGTAATAATTATGGGTTTTTTAAATATAATGGGTAAGTACATCTTTTATAAAGCTGTAATATCGTTGTCTTCATTTTTATTAAATTTTATTAATTACATTATCCAATAAAGTCTAATGAAGTCATATTTGAATGAGGAAACGTCTCATTTCGAACTAGTATTTTACTACCTCTACTAATAATCCTATGCACGACTATACATTATAGAATTTCTCATATAAAATTTCCTAAAAATTTTGGTGTATTTTTATATGGGTAAATTTTTAATCTATGGAATATAATACTAGATGAATTAAATAAAAATAAGCATTAATTTATTAATATACGGAACAAAATTGTTTTAAATTAGTATTAAGACATTTAAAAGTTGCTTAAACTTATATGTGGTTTTTGGTAATTTTTTGAAATCACATATTGGTTCGTTACAATTAAATTTACCTCAAAAATTAATTTTGCATATTATAACGGCACTCATTGTTGCCGAAATAAAAGTTAGGAAACGTCCTTAAATTAGGTGGTACAATGCGAGCAGGTGTGAACAAATTTGCTACGAATAATTTGATATTTTGTTACTTTTCTTATAATGGTATATAATAAAATATAACAAACTGACAGCAAGAACACGTGCATAAAGAACGATAATGAAGTACGAGGCGAATATGACTGCGAATTCACAATTGAAATTTGTTTACATAATACAAGCACATATTTCGCTCCTGGCATCTGTAGATACATTATTTATAGAAAGGGTGAAAGGCAATGTTTCGTGACCCTTGCTTTCGAGGATTATTCTAATTATATGGAATATGTATCTAATTAATTAATAATTTTTAGGGGCTTCATGGGTGCCCTTACAACCCTCCTATTGCCAGAAAAATTATTTAAAAAACAACATATATAAAGGCACTTTTTCAGGTTGGCTGTTGAATTAAGCTTAAATAGCAATAACTCTTGTCTTAAAAAATTTTAAGGTGTTAAATTATACTTCTTAAATGACTTTCATAAATCGTCTCTTCACATACGAGCAAGTCATACAGACGTCAAGTAAGCTTTCCAACACCAAAAGAGAGTTTTCCAAAAAAGTATAAATTACTATGATTTGCCTTAGAATATTATTACCTAATATAAAAGTTTTTAAATAAAATCCGGGTGCCCACTATAGGGTGGTTCGCGATTTGTACACCCTAATTACGCTTATAATAATGTTGTATTGTTTTATAACATTTTGTTTTAATCTGATAATAATTTATGTAAACGAAATAGAGATACGCAATTCAAACCATTGGGATTTCCAAATCGGCAAAAATTTGATGGGTACTTTGAATTTGAGTAATAAAGTAATATAAGAATATTTGGTCTAATATAATAATAATGCATGAACTTCCGAGGAGCTATTAAGAAAAATTTCTCACTTGAAATCACTTTCTTATATCGATGATATTTAATCCAGGAAGCTTATTCGATGTATTTTAATTGGTAACTCTTGTTTTCCAATTTCGAGAAACATAGAACAGGTGGAAAAATAATTATTGGTAATCATTGATACTTTTGAAAATAATGTATTATTTGCCAATAATATTAGTAATAATTGTAATATTGAGAGGTTAAAGAGAAGAAACCGAATATCACTCATGCGTATCCTAATTTAGCAAAACATTTGTGTCAAGGTCTATGTAAAGTTCACAGATCGTTTAAATTCTAGACAAAAGCAATAATTCTTGGACTGTTAATTTCAGAATAGTATAATATAATAAACGTCAATCCAGGCGAATTTTAACAGTTATGGATACTGTTTTGTCTGATTAAACAGAGTATTTATAAATATTCTCAAATTAATCGTTTAATTACATACATCACCTAAATTTAAACTTTAGTTAAATGCAAATTCAATTCGATATGCTGTTTTCCTTCCTCGGCAGTTATTTTCTGTCCCAGAAGAACCAGTTTTTCTTCCTCATTAATCAACAGTATCAAAGGAATTATTTTATTTTCAAGACGTTTGACACCATCATATATATCCAGAGTTTATATTCACTTCATGGTGTTTTATAGCGCATCTAGTTATTGGTATGCAATCTCTTTCTCGTGCTTCTGTCACATTTCGCACCTAGACTATATTCAAAAATTTTACAATTTCTAATTCTCTCATTCCCAAAAACATATCATGCAAAATCATTCTTGAATGTAATATATTGTTGTGGAAATAATGTAACTGAAATCTGAGGGAACTAAGTTGGAACATATTTTACAAATTTGATTTGATAGGTACATATATAACTTCTCACGTACTTTATGTAGAATCATTCAACAGACACAGGCATGGAATTCCACTTGACATAAACTAACATTCCAAAGTCAACGGGAGTTGAATTTGAAGTTTTGGAGTGTTTTATTTAAACAGCCACTCTACTCTGTAGTATGGATATTATTTTTCAGTAACTTAAACAAGTATGTTTGCTATAATATTGTTAATATTAGTGGTGAAAACTAAAGTAATAAAATTTGTGTGTTTCGAGAAATGCGTAGTTATTATATGTTCAATAAGAACTACAAGAAAAAACTAGTTTACGTTTCATAAAGGAGGATAATTGATGATTGAGGGCATTTTTAAAGTTCCTATTAAAAATAATATGTTTAATACTTCTTTCCTAAGGTGTGAGAAGCTATGAAAAGCTATGAAGCTATGATATGAAAAGCTACAAATTTTTATCAGCTAGAATTAAATACATAGTTTGATGAAACAAATGCTAGTGGGTTTTTGGAACACGATAATCGTAATATCCAGTTCATTTTTTAAATATAATAAATTGTCAATAGCATCACTATACACAACCTGCAGTTGTTTTTTCTAATTCGATGTTAATATTTAAGCCACATTTTTCACGTAAGAATAAACAAAGTATTTTTGAATTCGAAAAGAAAAACAGTAAAATTATTTTTCTGAACAAGAATCATGTAGTTAGGTAAGATCAAAATGTAAATTAATAGTAAATCATTGTCAAACTATTTCTGGACAGTTTGTTATTCGTTTAGAAAAATAAAAGTTTTTCTTGAATTTTTGACGCAAAAAATTTGGATCTATTCCAAATTTCTATGTAATTTTTGTTAAACAGAATGTTTTTCAAACACTACGATTTTTAACACTGAATCGAAAACTCGTAACGTAAGTAACTTCCATAAAATAACTTAAGTGCTTTCTCTAAGATAATGGGTATCCGAAATTCATGTTTTTGCTTATTTTAGACAATGTTAAATTTGACATACGACCCAATATTTGGACAGAAATACTACAATTATTTGCCATTTTCAAAGTATTATTTGGATTACAATATTAGAGGACCTGTCGACTTTTATGAACCAGAACGATATCGAAAGTGGTTTCCACACTATTGGCCTTCACATTTGTTAGAATATGTTCCTACCGAATATTCATTGAGAAAACTTAGGGTAAGTAAAACTCAAATATTCTTTAATAATAAATCTAAGTGTCAACATTGAACTAACCTTTGAGAAAAATCTCGTCTTAATGTCCATGTAATTCGACATCATTGGACACATTTGCTGTTAGGCAGATCTTATTTTTGAAGAAGATAAAGTTCTAGAAAACCCATTCAATGAAAATAAAAACGCCTCTCAACCACACATCTGAAATGATTTGCATTCTTATATCATTAGCCATTAGCCCGAGAACAAACGTGTAAACGACAGTAAAGCTACACTTGCCGCGTTTAATTACATACTGGCACAGATCATAAGAAATATAAAGATTAAAGTATGAGTAGGGTAAGAGAAATTCGTATTCAAGGAACAAAAAAAAAATAAATAGATAAATAATATGACTGACAGTGTTTATAAGGATCCCAGCAAGATCTCATACATGTTGGCTCATTGAATCTGTACATCACCAGAGTTTTTCTGAATTATTGGATAGGTATGTGTATCGAAATCGATTTATGAAAAAATATTTGTTGTCAGAGATACTCTTCTCTGTAAAAAATAATTCCTTTGTTAAGGATATACCTATATGAAATATCTGGCAAAATGAATTAGCAGTATCAAAACAGTTTGCTCTAATTATTATAATGAAATAATAATATTTAAAACATTGTGATTAAACATATGTCACGAGATATTGATAGTAAAGAAGCTTGGTTGCAAAAATAAATTTGAATAAAACTGAGCAAAATTAAAGTTTTGCTATGATCTAACATAACCAAATAAAATGTTTTGCTTACAAAAAAAAAAAAAAATACTTTTTTTTCACGCTACATTCTCAAAGGAATATACTGCAGGACCACATAGGTTCTACCGGAATATATAAAAATCTAAAATAATTGTAGCGTATGATTTGGTGGTGGTGTCTAAAAATTCAACGCCACGAGCATCATCTATCAGTAAAGGAACAGGAATATTTATACACAATACCGCAAGGTTTTTCCAAAATTAGCGCAAGTTCGCAATTATGAGCCTTAAATTTTGCGTTGCAGTAGTGGATTCGTGGTTGAAAAAAAAGTCATTTAAGACACAAATAAAACAACGTCTACTCCACCAAAATATTTATATATTATTATGCAATCAGCATGCAGCGCCAGACATGTTTCGGAACATTAAGTTTCCATCATCAGTGGCTCAAAATAAACAGTCACGCAGTCATTTAGTTAAAGTCAAACAGTATGGCATTGACTATATAAACGTATACAAACATTTAGCGGAAATTATTTAAATAAAATATTATAAAATTAAAATATAAAAACATTTTCTTATTGAAGAAGAAACTCAAAAAAATTTTTGCTGTCATAGTATATAAATTTAGTCATTTTTATAGTTTCTTTTTGTATATCATGGTATACAAAAGAAACTATAAAAATGACTAAATTTATATACTATGACAGCAAAAATTTTTTTGAGTTTCTTCTTCAATAAGAAAATGTTTTTATATTTTAATTTTATACTATTTTATTTAAATAATTTAGCGGAAATTATTTAAATAAAATATTATAAAATTAAAATATAAAAACATTTTCTTATTGAAGAAGAAACTCAAAAAAATTTTTGCTGTCATAGTATATAAATTTAGTCATTTTTATAGTTTCTTTTTGTATATCATGGTATACAAAAGAAACTATAAAAATGACTAAATTTATATACTATGACAGCAAAAATTTTTTTGAGTTTCTTCTTCAATAAGAAAATGTTTTTATATTTTAATTTTATACTATTTTATTTAAATAATTTCCGCTAAATGTTTGTATACGTTTATATAGTCCATGCCATACTGTTTGACTTTAACTAAATGACTGCGTGACTGTTTATTTTGAGCCACTGATGATGGAAACTTAATGTTCCGAAACATGTCTGGCGCTGCATGCTGATTGCATAATAATATATAAATATTTTGGTGGAGTAGACGTTGTTTTATTTGTGTCTTACACATTCAACTCCTCTCGAAGATGGATTACTTCAGAAAAAAAAAAAAAATAAATAAAAAGTCATTTGTTTACAGGAAAAAAAAAAACACAAGTTTGAGACCTGTGACACAAATGAATTAATTGAAATGTACCTACTAGAAAAAACCAACTTGATAAAACAGATCTCCGATAGAAATCCATATATCTTTTTTCCAGAAACCTATAGTCGGTTCGAATTTTCCATTTCTGAATTCCACATTGCCACTTGTGTGCAACAGTAATAAATGCAAAATATAATTTGATATTTTCGATAACTTCATCCATTACGCGTAGCTATCATAGAGCTCAAGTGATAATCATAATGATTCGTTCTTTTTCTTTGTCTGTAAAAGGTGGCTGGAAATATGCCACTGCTATACAAATATATGAATAGTTTATGCAATAAATAAAATGATATATTGGCTGAATTTTAAAGTGTTTGTCAATATGTTCATTATTTTACCTCAACATCATAGTTCACATGGATTAAATATTGAATGTTGAATACAATAAAATATATCAATTTTAATTACGTTCCGAATTTAAAATTATTAGCTTTTTCACAGCTTTGGTAAAATTTCAAAATACCAGTTTTTTCAATTTATATTTTCCAGTCGTGAATCATATAACTACCAAATATAAAAAAAACAAACAAAGGATGATAATATGCCACTAGTTTCCACATATCATATTTCTATTTTGTTGTTCTGTATAAAAGAAAATATATCAACCATTTTGGGGGTAACCAATGACTCAAATTGATGTAACATATTCAATTTAAAATCTCATTTCACTTGGATAGCCTAAAACACTGTATACGAGCTTGCATATAAACTGTTTTCCAGCAAACATTTACTACCATTTTTATCTATGTTTCCAATTTATTTTAATACGGATTTGCAGCTGAACTCAACATATCCATATACCTATATTCTTTTTTTAACTAATATATCCCTAAAGTAATAGAAACAAGTAAACTTATAGTGCAGGATTAAAACGAAACATTTACAGGAATCTTTTTTGATTTATATACTTTTGTCTAGTATACGAGATTTTATTACTTACATATTATTTTATAATTTATTGAGAGATCTGCGCCTTAGATTGGCGAAAAATATTCATGATCTATTCATGAGAAGTGTTAACCATTAAATAAAAACAAGGATCTTCAACAATGTCTATAGTGTGAGAGGCGTGCAATATGGCTGAGCAAAAACTTACTTAATTAATTAATCGCTATTCAGGCTAGTGTAACAAAAAAAGTCAAAAAATCCGTGAAGTCAGTTATATAATCACTCCATCCAACATCTCCCACTGGCTGGCCATTGCGTTGCCAGTTAAGCTACTGTGCCAGTAATTTGAGGTAAAATGCAATTTTTCATTCGACAAATTGTAATGGCCTAGACTATTTCGAAAAATCACATTTTTTATTTGATTATTTATTTGCTCTTAGGCTGGAGTTTAAAAAAAACTTATTGAAAATTCGGTTCCTAGTGTAAAATAAAAATGGGTTCACATCACATGGTTGCTAATCAAGTATTACCACTGTACCTCATTTATTTGTAGATACATAATTGGATATCTTTGTTACAGGTTCGAAATCATTTGTACCGACTATACTAATGGCATGAGAGTATGTAGTTGGATTCAAGCGAATAAACAACAAACACAATTTTATTTGCGAACTTGCATCTGCAAATTGAATAATTTTAATTACATATTAAAACAAAATAATATAATTAGTATTTAATTTTTTGCAACAGGGATTAATTATTACGTTACTAATAGAATACAAAGATTGTACCTATGTCACAGTTTAATATAGGTATTAATCTATGCCTATGTATAATAATTTTATTTGAAAGTTGTTTCATAATATTTTAATATACGTATCACCAGTGTTGTAGGTGAGAATTTCTCTTCTCGTGAAATATCTGAAATAGAGCTAGAACTAGATATTAGTTTGTTATTTACAAGTCTTTGGAACCACATATTTTGTCAGTTGAGACTGAGGTTCACTATTACGTATTTGTTTAATTTGAACTAATGAAAGTATTGGGTTATTCGTGATTTTAATTTAAATTGATAGTTTAACTATTGTGTTAGTGAACTAGCGAAACACGAGTATTTAAAATTTGATAATCATATTAAACTAAATCTAATAAATAAGTTTATCATGTGTACATTTATTGTGTAGTAAAATTAATTAAAGTCAAGTCAAATATGTAATAATAAATGTATTTTTCATTCAAAAATGAAAAATACATTTATTATTACATATTTGTAAGAATTTATGGACTATAGAAATTCTAAAGTTTAAAAATATTAAAATATCAGACACCATTTACAACTTAACATTTTTTTATTTTCCACATACTAAATCTAAAAATGAAATGAAAATTATATAATTACTTGTACTCAGTTTTCAGTTGTGTCAAGATACCAGCGAAAATGCATTGATAAGCCAAAGTTAGTATGTTGAGTAAGAGAGTAAATTCCATTCTAATAACACAGAATCCTGTTTGTTCTCTATTGATATTAGTTCTATAAACAGTACCATATTCTATTGCGAGAACACCTATAGCCCTGTGTGAAAACACACGCCCTTTTTACCTCTGTTTTTTTTTTTATGAAATCCTTTGTGCACTGAAATTAGAACAAACAAAAAAACCTTATTTTATTACAATAATTTAACTTAGATTAACTTTTGACCTATCGTTTCTCTAGCTTATCTTTATTATGAACAAGGAATAATAAAGTTATTTGTATTTCTTTTGAAACAACTGTATATTATGTATTTGAAGAAGCAGTATATCCCTATTGACAATTGTTAGACATGCGCAGGCCTCATCTACGATATCCAACAGATTTATAGATACACTTACGCTTGAATCATACTTTATTCAGCAAAAGTCTTTCAGTTAAATCTGAAAGCCGTTCGAGCTCGAGCAGAACGATACAGTTCACCCCCTACTGCATCTAAAAAAGCTCACCCACGGCCACTATATGCGTGTGTTCTCAAAAATACGCAGCATTTTTCATGACAAACAGAATAACTCATTTACCTATTTTAAATTCAGTTTACCTCCATTTTATTCATCATCTATGATATTATGTTTCACTCCGGTACTGACATTTCTATTATAAAATTCATTTGCGGTATAAAATCAAATAAATCGCATGGTCGCTTTGATTTGATTAAAAAAGCTTTTGAAATAACTCAACCCTATGTAATATGTAAAGAAGATAATATTTTAATTATTTTTTTTCCTTTATATATTATTAAAAAGCAATTGATTTCGAAACTACTGAACTCTTAAAGGCGCAACGAACAAATTCGCGGGCTATAGGAAAAGTTTTATCTGTACATTGTTTGAAAATAAATACTGGCTACTTAAGTTTAAGAATCTTATATTGTTTTGTATTGTGCCGTAATGGCTTTAAGTGGACTGTATATTATGCAAATTAAATTACAAAAGTTCGACTTACCCAAAATGAAGATGATATTGGTAGGTGTATATAGTATATACGTTTTACTTGTAGCTCTTTCTCGTGCGCGCACTAATTTCGTACTGTCCATGAATTAATTTGGGAAAAAATAGGTAGGTGCAAAAGGATAAGGATATAGGTACAGGACCCAGCCAAACTTTTGCATATATATTAAAAAGAGAATATATATAAATATGTATAATAAAGCAAAATATAAACTTAAAATTTTGAACCATTGTACCTACTTACTTGCTAACCAAATAAAATTAAAGAAAAGTTTAATTAAAAAAAACAAATAATAATAATAATTTAATGGGAACGAAACATTCCCACCCACCCTAAAAATGCTGAGGACATTTTTAGCAACAATTAGGTAAGGGACATAATTTTGTAAGAGGCCGCTTTAGCAACCCCTGACTGGTTCGAACAGTCGCAACACGATTAACTTTATCCGAACCTGGATGCAAATCAACAATGCGTCCTAAACACCACTTAAGTGGTGGTAAATTTTCATTCTTAATAAGCACAAGTGTATCAAGTTTTATATTACTTGTATTATTATTATGCCATTTGGCTCTTTGCTGCAATGTATGCAAATACTCGTTGTGCCAACGGACCCAAAAATCTTGGTGTAATCGCATTAAAAGTTGCCATCTGTTCAATCTGTTCACTCTCAATTCAGTTAAGTCATATTCAGGTAAAAAAGACAAAGGTTCCAGAGTTAAAAAATGTCCTGGAGTTAAAACAGATAAATCATTTGGATCGGTACTGATTTGACACATAGGTCTCGAATTTAATATTGACTCTATTTGAATAAGCACTGTATTAAATTCTTCATACGTAAGAACCTGTTCTCCGATTACTCTAGAAAGATGGTACTTTAGGCTCTTAATACCAGCCTCCCAGAGTCCCCCAAAGTGCGGCGCAGATGGAGGATTAAAATGCCAATTAATCATTTCACTGCTTGCAACGGATTGCATAACTTGGCACAAGTATTTGTTCGCACCTATAAAGTTAGTGCCACAATCAGAATAAATGTCCGTACAACGTCCGCGACGGGCTATGAAACGACGTAAACCTGCCAGAAAAGCATCGCTAGTCAATTCTGACACAAGCTCTAAATGAAGCGCCTTTGTAGCACAACATACAAAAAGGCAAATGTATGCCTTATATGTTTTAGCACCTCGAAATTTGCTTAATTTTATATGAAACGGACCTCCAAAGTCAATACCAACTTTGGAAAAAGGTTTTATTTGTGAAATTCGGACACTAGGTAAATTGCCCATGTAGGGCTGATAAGGTTGAGGATTAAGTTTCCAACATTTATGACATTTGGCCAGGACTTTTCGAATTACCCTTTTAGCAGACAATATCCAGAAATTTTGTGAGAGTAAAAAGAGAGTAGATTGAACACCTGTATGTAAATAATTATTATGAATTTCAGAAATCAATAATTCTGTGAATTTTGATGAACTAGGAAGTAAAATAGGGAATTTTTTATCGTAATGCAAGGTAGAATGACACAATCTACCTCCAACTCTAAGCACATTGTTAGAGTCCACAAAAGGATTTAATTTTTTGAAAGCTTTAGAACGCAACGTACCATTTCTCACATCGGAAATTTCTGTTTGAAAATGAGACTGTTGTATATATTTAATTAACACAAGTAAAGCATTTCTACTTTCATTTAGAGTAATAGGAGCTTGAAAATTAATTTTAAAATGAGTAGTTTTGATTCTATTAATAAAACGCAATGCATACACTAGAATTCCTTTTATCTTTGTAAGAGAAGAATGTTTTTGAAGTAAAGAATCAATACAATTTTCTGATTTCTCGACAGAAATAGTAAGAACGATTTTCTTCTCTTCAACTGAACTTTCAAAGAAACTATCATGAAAATTACAGTCCGGTAAATTCCATACAGCTTCTGGCTCACGTAAAAATGGGGGACCCACCCACCAAAATGAATTGTTTATGAGCTCAGATGGAAACAAACCACGTGACCCTATATCCGCAGGGTTCTGCATTGAGGGTACATATTTCCAACAGTTGGGAGATATTTTATCTTGTATATATGTTACCCTATTGCTCACAAAAGTTTTCCACTTATGTGGTGATGATTTAACCCAGGTAAGAGCCACAGAAGAATCTAACCATGCGTACATTTTATCAAACTTAATATTTTGGAAAACTTGCAAAATATAAAACAATATCTTAGATAGCAAAACTGCAGCGCATAACTCTAAACGGGGTATAGTTATATGTTTTAAAGGCGAAACTTTCGATTTTGACAAAATAAAATAAGTTTTTATGTCAGTATGAGTTAACACTCGTAAATAAACAACGGCGCAATAAGCCTTGGATGACGCATCCGCAAAACCATGTAATTCATATCCGATCGCCTCTTGAATATTTATAAAACGCGGTAATCCCAAATTTGATAAATAAGTAAATTCACCTTTCAATTTATTCCATTTGTTACAAATATTAATGGGTGCTGTCTCATCCCATGACAATTTTAAACTCCAAATAGTTTGAATTAATATTTTTGCAAGTATTGTAACAGGTGTAAGAAAACCCAAAGGATCAAAGATTCTGGCTAAATATGACAAAATAATTCTTTTTGTGCAAACCGAATCACAAATATTAAATGTATAACAAAAATTATCTGAACTAGGCTGCCATTTGAAACCTAGAATTTTAATTGAATAATCCTCCTTTGTATCAAAATTTAAACATTGATTTTGAATATGAGTTTCAGGCATATTTTCTAATATTTGTGACTCGTTGCTTGCCCATTTTCTAAGTTCAAAACCAGCACTATGTAAAAGATCAATTAATTGAGATTTCATAAATAAAACTTCAGATACCGTAGAACCTCCTGACACAATGTCATCAATATATGTATCATTTAATAATATGTTTGATGCAAGCGGGAAGTTAGTTTCATCTTTTGTTAATTGAATAAGTGTTCGCAAAGCTAGATAAGGCGATGAAACTACTCCGTAGGTGACTGTATTTAACTCATAATCTTTGACAGGCTCTGAAGGAGCAAAACGCCAAACTATTCTTTGAAATTTACGTTGTGATGGCGAAATGAAAATTTGTCTATACATTTGCCTAATGTCGGCTGTAAAGACTATTGGATGTAACCGAAAACGAATTAAAATGCTTACAATATCTTGTTGTAACTTAGGTCCGGTAAACAACGCCTCGTTTAATGACATATGATTATTTACTGAGTTAGATGCATCGAACACAACTCTAAGAGGAGTACTTGACGACTCCTTTTTAATAACGCAGTGATGAGGTATGTAGTAACCTGTATTAAAATCCGAATGTGCAGATATTAAACTCATATGACCACTATCTAAGTAATCGCGCATAAAATCAGAATACGCAGTATACATCTCCTTATTTTGTAAAATTTTACGTTCTAAATTATAAAAACGTCGTAGTGCAGAAGTACGAGTATCTCCAAAATCTGGAATCTCATTTTTAAATGGCAATGAAACGACAAAACGCCCTTCCGAGTTTCTAATTGTAGTTTTATTAAAATAATTTTCGCAATAAATATCATATGGCGATTGTATTTTAACATCCGGTATCTCTTCAAGTTTCCAAAATTTCTGTAATTGCAAGTCTAAACTTGAAGATGTGGATGTAAAAAATGTATGTATAGTTGTAGGTATAGAAGAAGGCAATTTCCCAAGAAGAATCCAACCAAATTTAGTTTTAATAGCAATTGGTTGTTCACAATCTCCTTTAATACAGTTATCTTCTAAAATATTTGAATATACATCGGCACCTAACAATAAATCTATTGTACCGGGTGTATTGAAATTGGGGTCGGCTAAATTTAAATTAGAAATATGTTTCCAATTTTTAGTAGGTATAAATGAAGATGGCATATTTGCGCAAATTTTGTCTAAAATGACAGCATCTATATTTAATAACGGAGTAAAATTATTTAGGGGACGTATGGTACAAGAAACACTTGCTTTAGCGGAAGTAATCATTTTATCTAACCCCTGTATATTAATGTAAGTTTGAGATTTGGACAGCCCTAACTTATTAGCACATGATTTTGTAATTAAATTAATTTGGCTACCTGAATCAAGTAAAGCACGAACAGTATGAAAATTACCACACGCATCTTTAATATTTAATTTTACAGTAGATAATAAAATATTTGTATTATGTGATAATCCAGTAAGTGAAGACATATTATTGTTATTTGTAAATATATTATTTTCAGCAGAACTAGTAGATGGTTCCATATTAGGTGCAATTGTATCATTATTTGAATTTAAAGTTGATGAAGTACCAGGAAAATCGAAATGTAATAAAGTGTGGTGTAATTTATTACATTTTTTACACCTCTTTTTAGAGTTACACTTAGCAGTTGCATGCGATGAAGCAAGACAATTAACACAACATCTATGTTGTTTAATAAAGTCAAATCTTTGATAAGCAGTTTTATTTAAAAACGTGGGACATTGAAAAAGTATATGATTCCCTTTGCAACTAACGCATTCATTTTGTTTAACACTATTATCCGCGCCTGTGCTCATGTTAGTAAAAAATGTTGAAGTATTTTTAATTCTTTTATATTGTGATTCTTTATTACGAGGATAATTTGATAAGTTTAGCTTTGAATCATTTGGTTTAACTCTATTCAAACTTTCACTAAGTGATTCTAAACCAGTACAGTGTTTTATTAAAAAATCGTTAACATCGTCATAAGATGGCGTAGTATTAGAACCATATTGTAACTCAAAAGCCTTGAGAGTAATAGGATCCAAACGATCCAGCACCATATGCATAAGTATAAAATCCCAATGTTCTGTTGGAAACTCTAGATTATTTAAAGCAGCAATGTTATCGTTAAAAACATCTAAAAGCTCTCGAAGACTATGAGCATCTTCAGAGGTTAGGCGCGGAAATTGAGAAATTTCTTTCCAGTATGTATCTGCTAAGCGTCTTTTATTAGAATATTTGGATACAAGAGAATCGTAAGCGGCTTGGTATTGTTCTTCTGATAATTTAAATCTCTGAACAATACGTAAAGGACGTCCTTCAAGGGTTGAAATAAGGTAAGTAAATTTGTCAACGTCAGAATATGAATCATCTGTATGCACTATAGAGTTAAATACGGCTAAATACGAAGGAAAATCTTTAAAGTCACCAGAGAATTTGCGCAATGCTAGTTCAGGAAGTTTAGCCTTTTTCCTAGGTGTAATAACAGTCGTATTATTTGTGTTATCCAGTATGGATTGCTGTTCTCGTTGAGCCGGAACATCAATGAGATCATAATAAGTAGCCTCCACTTTATTGTATTTTACCATGAAATCTCTACGCACTACCTCTTCAGCAGCTAAGTCCGGTTCGTCAAGAAGAGCAACAATATTCAAAATGGAAACGTGATTTCGTTCAAATTCTTCGTAAATTTCTTTAAGTTGTCGAGATCCGACACGAAAATTTGTAAGAAATGCCTTATCTGCTACAGCTTTATTTGCCAATTCAACCAAATCGTTAATTTTTTGCAAATATAAATCTCTTATAGCTTTACAACGTTTAATTTTATCGGACATTTTAAAAGGAAATTAGGTACCTATTAGAGCAAAATGTAATAATAATTTCAATTGTAATTATTAAAGTGTGAATAAATCTAGGTAGAAATACCCAATGTGTCTAAATTTCCAATATTTTAAAAATTATTTATTTATTAAAATATTTATTTATTTACTAGTAAATAGCTACCTATTATAATGATATTTAAAGTGAACAAATTGAACGCAGGTATGTATCTGATAAGAAGAATTGTAGATATGTATATCATACACCAAAGTTAATTTTAAGTATATATAACGCAATATGTATTTGCATACATTAAATAATTATTTCAATAATAATTAATAATCAATGATATTGCCCTGGTAAGACATTAACAATTTTTTAAAGCAAGTAAATAACGCACGAGAAATAATTTTATATAGCAAGTAGGTAAAATGTCTGCAAGTAAATATAAAAGTACTTTTTAAATTCAACGAAAATGAAGATCCTTCGCTCGTGAGGACCAAAATATGTTTTGTATTGTGCCGTAATGGCTTTAAGTGGACTGTATATTATGCAAATTAAATTACAAAAGTTCGACTTACCCAAAATGAAGATGATATTGGTAGGTGTATATAGTATATACGTTTTACTTGTAGCTCTTTCTCGTGCGCGCACTAATTTCGTACTGTCCATGAATTAATTTGGGAAAAAATAGGTAGGTGCAAAAGGATAAGGATATAGGTACAGGACCCAGCCAAACTTTTGCATATATATTAAAAAGAGAATATATATAAATATGTATAATAAAGCAAAATATAAACTTAAAATTTTGAACCATTGTACCTACTTACTTGCTAACCAAATAAAATTAAAGAAAAGTTTAATTAAAAAAAACAAATAATAATAATAATTTAATGGGAACGAAACATATATGAATATTTATTTTTATTGATACCTAATTGTTTAAAGTAATAAACTCAACTATCAACCCAAAATTGTGTTTTTTTAAACCATTATTTTAAGAATATATTAAAATTGGAATTAAAACAAAAAATGAAATATGTCAAAAACATAAACAGATGTAACCAAATAACGATCTACAATATTCATTGTATAAGTTTAATTACTTATACAATCAATATTTTGCGTGTTTTCCTTTAGAAAATATGAATTTTGAGTTTTAAACCCTTTATAAAATATCTCTGGTACGCCAATGACTACCAAAGACATGATGTCTCAAAAAACGCTTTTTTTTTTAGTAATAATAGTACCAGCACCATTTTGACATGAATTTGTCAGTATCAGTTTGATTGCACTAAATTACGAGTAGGGTTGGAAAATTGCTAGCATTGTTGTGCAGTCTCTGTAGCGAAGTCAAGTCGACATACTGTAGGTGACCACATTAACAGTTCGTAGGAATGTAAACATGCACGAAAGCGCTATAAATACTCGTATAAAGATCTGAGATTACGGTTTTCGTGTGCGAGTTCAGATTTCATTCCCCTTTATGATGAATGTATACTGGTCAATTCTGGTGAATTGATCAAATTTTGTGAAGCTACTGATTTGGTTTATTCTAAAATTTACGACATATTAAATAATTCTGCTCATTCTCTCGAACGTGTAGACTTTAGACGAATGATCGATACGATGGTCAAATAATTCAACATATAAAACAGGAGAAGTTGGACTTCTAATCAATTGAGAACAAAAATAAAATTGCAATCGAGGAGGAAAGTACAAGTCCTATATTTCAAGAACTGAAAGTTGAATTAAATCTATTCCTCGATCTCTTTCGTAAGGAACGAATCATCTCAAATACTTGAGTTGGACTTATATAGGACTCTTTTCAACAAATAGAGACTGGTTCAGCTTGTCTGAAGCTGAACTATTTTTCAACAATATTATTTTTGCTCAGAAAGCAACAAAATAAACTTATATCGGAGATAGTACATATTTCCGCGTTCTCTGAGCCACTGTGTTGCCTATTCAAATTACCTGTTGCACAATAACTTTTCCAAATATTTGGAAATCTGGTAACGTTTGTCCCATATTTCTGTATAACATCCATATATTTATGTCTTTTTTTTAGTTTGTGCTGGGTTTCATGGAATAACAATAACCAGTAAAAACACTTCTCCTCCAGTTTTCTTTCTCACTCCGTTATGTCATTGTTGAGAATAATAATAGCAGTTACAAAAATAGATAGACGTTTACCACATTTCAAGGTGACCACTATAATGGTTTTCTCGATATTATCCAGCTTCCAATGTTTTGGATGAAAAGTTTGAGAGCACACTTATGTTTTTATGATAAATTGCATCATTGACTCGAGAAATTACGTTCCGTTGAGAAAAGATGAAGTATTGGAGTGTATAATTTTTTAACAAAGACAAATCCATAATATGACAAAGTTGTAAGCCATACATTTGAATTAGGGGAGACCGGGGTTGGTTGTTACAATTTTTAAAGAATATATTTGTTGGCCTAATGAAAAGCTACAATGTTCTTTTCAAATTACGTATACGAAGCATATATGACTTTAATATAAGTTAGTATATTTAAATTTGCATAAAACTTTATATTTTCTGTAAAAAATTATATATAAATATCCTATGCAAACTGTATCAAGTTACCCCACCTCGGGGCAAGTTGTTACTTCATGGGGGCAGGTTGTTACTAAAGGCAATTCAGTGTAATTTGTCTAATTTTGTTTTATTAAACCATAAACAATTTTAACAAAATACTCAAAAAAAAAAATAACTCTCTCTGTAAAATTCACATTAAAAGAAAAACACACATTATAAATACAAAATATCGCTGTCTATATCTCCAAGTAAAATATTAGTCGGAATCGCAGTGTACACATGTAAATAATTCACATCCATCGCTACAGAGCTCATGCGCCCACCCTTTACACTGAATACACTGAACCCATTTTTCTTTGGATTTTGAGTTACTGAATGCCTCACAACAGATCAGACAGAAGCATTCTTCATTTTCATCATCACTTTCTTCGAAAACTTGCCTTTTTACCTTACGCTTCCCTTTTTTGTCAATTTTTTGCTTTCGCAATTTTTCTTGCCTCTCTAACTCCTCCTTCTCTGGTGTATCTGTTAGGATTGCTGTGTGTCTTCGTTTCCTATTTCGTTGGGTATTATTTCGTGGCGCAGCTTTCGGCAGTGGACGTATTTCCTTTCGACTAACAAACTTTTGCTTAGAAGTAGATGCATTGGATGTACATGGTTGCACATCGTCCATGTTTTCATTATTCTTATAACTTGTTGATTCTAAAGGAATGCTTTGTAGGATAGCTGAGGAATTCGAGGAAGTTTGTACTTCTGGCTGGTTTTCCAAGTGGTGTGTGACTTGAACATCCAGTTGAGGTTCTTCTTGACGTTCCATATTGGGTAGTGGCCTGTCAGTAACAGACGATGGTAGGAAATCATAATCTGTAAAAATGTCCCTGTTAAAAGGGAATATCCCTGTGGCAGCAAATCCAGACATTACATTTTTAGGCGTTACGGCTAACGGAAGTGCGTCTCTAACTATTGACGGAATATTATAAATAGTCATAGTTACTCCGGGATGTGATTTCATCCAACAATCCATCTGACTATTTATAAACTTTTTAAGGGGCCCAAATACTGTCCTATCCAAGGGTTGTAAGCGGTGGGAGCAATGAGGAGGCAACGTTAAAAGCACAATTCCGTTGTCTTTAGAAAAGTCAATCACATCCACCGATAGATGAGAGTCGTGATTATCCAATATGAGCAATATTGGCCTTTCTTTTGAGCACCTTACGTACTTTACAAAGTGCTTGATATACACCAAAAACTCAATTTTCGTCATCCAGCCAGATGGGTTACTTGTTCCTATGCAGCCTGGTGGTCCGTCGGAAACAAAATGCTCCTTGTAATTTTTCCGTGGAAAGATAAACATTGGTGGAATGGAATTACCACTAGCGTTCACTGCTACACACACTGTCACCAGAGTTCCTCTTTCCCCCGAGGTTACTGCCCCCACTTGCTTTGTTCCTCTAGAAGCTATAATTTTTGCCGGCCTTTGAACGGTCGTGACGCCTGTCTCGTCCAAATTATAAACATCGTTGGCACCAAAGTTGTGTCTGCCAAGGACATCGGAAAGCTTTTCAAAGAACAAGCTTACGTTGTGCCGATTAAAACTTGTGGCACGTCCTAAACTAGTGGCTTGTGGCATGCGTATCGATAATTCATGGTGTCGTTTTAAAAACCCCGTAAGCCAATCAGATGACGCGGATTCGGATTTAATCCAAATTATCTGGTACAACTACATTGTTTTTCATTGAAAACTGATATGCAAGTTGCTTTAAATCTTTGGGAGACAAACCATGATAAATTCTCGAACATTCTGTTACATATACAGCTAATTCGTTTTCTTGAAACTGTGTTAGGATCTGCCTATTCTTTAAATATCCAGTGGAAATGTTTTTGCGCTCTGTAATAAAATAAGATTAAGTTATTCTATATAAAGTATTTTTTGGAATATATTGTTCTCGTACCAATTGGACCAGCTTTCTGATACTTCTTAACATATCTCTGAAGAGTCATAAAATTTATTCCATATTCTTCAGCCACAGATCTAATAGATTTTTTCTTTTCAGCAACTTCTTTAACAGCAGCTAAAATAACTTCTTTTGGAGTTTCACCGCGATTTGTCTTTTTTTTATAATTCCTCATCTTTGTGGATCTGAAAACATTAAAATATTATTACATCCGATTTCTAAGTACATTTGTAATCATGAAAAATATATGAACTTGGATTACGAGGCAGGTTGTTACAGTAACAACTTGCCCCGTTTGAATTGTAACAACCTGCCCCTGGTGGCCATTTTATACAAAAGTATTAAAAAAACCCTCACATTCAAAATAATTTCGATTTGTGCCTTATGCAATGAAAAGCCAAGTAGCATGGTTTTATACAATACCTACTATCGGGATAATACATTTCACATTAACTAAGCTAATAAGAATCAAAAATGCATTTATAAAATTACATTTTGGTACAAAAATTATAAAACCTTACCTTAAAAATACAATCTTCTCTAGGCGTCCGCAACACACAGACTGTGGATACACCTGCTTGTAACACTCATAATCATGGCCGCGGACAGATGCTGCCATCTGACCTGCCAGTTAAAATTAAAAGTAACAACCTACCCCGTGTAACAACCAACCCCGGTCTCCCCTACTATAATTCTAGAGATATTTTATTAAATTGATACTTGATCTACTTCTATCAGATCCTAGTCAAACTTTTTCACTCACGTAGTAACTCGTTTTTGGCGTGCATCAATATTTCATCTCGTATCGAAATAATCCAAATGCATTTATTTTCTCCAAAAACAGCAAATTGATTATAACAGTTAGCAGCGGACAAGATCTACGTTCAAGTTATCAGTTAGGTATTCAGCAAACGAAGTGTATACATCCGTACATAAATATATGCAGTTGCGGATATTAACAATCCTTCAGGATTAGTTCATTTGCGATGTATTGAAATGAATCGACTGTAGATGTTGTACGAGCTTCGTCTACGGTTGCCCATAAGTGTTATTTATATGTTCGAAGATGTAGCAAGGGATGCCAAACATTGAAAAACACCGTATATACTAAATTATTTCCATATAAAGCAAAATATGAACTTTGTAAAACTTGTTTAAATAACACAAATTGTGATAGAAGTTGGCAAATAATAGTCTATATATAAGTAAATTATAGTTTTCTGAAGACTTATCCCCATTGAACGCGGATTGAAATCTGTATATTAGTTTAGAAAAATTAATTATATTTTTAAAAAGCTGGTCATCACCGATATGAACAAACATTAAAAATAATCCTAATATATAAAATACCTTACAAAAATCAAAATACTTGATAAATAGGATAGAAAAACATTGGATAGGGTTTTAAGGAAGTGCTCTCTCTGATACACCTATCATGCGAGTTTCACACTATACTTTTTCTATGACTGCTTTAATATACTGCTTTTGCATAAATTAAACAATATCATATTTAGGGAAATATTTAATAATAATAATAATAATTCATTTATTTTTGCAATAAAAAAAATACAAACTACAGAATATTGTATATTATTTGTAAATATAATATTGCAAAAAAAGGAGACTAAATCAATTTAAAATTGTTCAAAGTTAGTGCCCGACTTAGAAATAATAAATGAAATTCAAAAAATATCCGTATCCTAGCAATTTCACTCTAGGTTTATATAATATAAATTATAAAAGTATGAATAAACACTTCCTCCCACAGAACCACAATAAAACTAATTTCAATAATAATAAATTGAGAAAAAAAAAATGCACAGCCAAGCAAAGCAAATATGAGCTCAACATGAAACGAAAAAGACATCACCCCTACCACACCTCCAACAATATTCAATTTCCATAAGAAAGGCCCCATACTTACATTTGAATGATTTTGGTTTTAAGAATTTCATATTGTTCGGTATGCTATTATATAGTTTATAATTGTAAGAATATGATCTCTGGAAAATTGCTGTTTGATGAGCCGGTGGAGAGATTAAACTCTTAAACCTTAAATTGACATTATGTACATCCGTACGATACCGATTTTTTTCTACAAGATATTTGTTTTTCGAAACTTACCAACACTTGTTGGCGTAAGCCTAAATACGATATGTTAAAAGTATTAAATTGACTAGGTGGTGTTAAACTATATTCACTATCACTGTTTTTCATTATATGTGTAAATAGCTTTTAAACCTTCAAAATTAGCGAAATAATTTAAACTGTCAATTTGGTTTGCTTGTCTTGTAGGCGTTGCTATGGTGATTTTTCATAACCAATGTTACTTTTGTCATTACCAAGAAGTTTACCCGTGCATTACAATGTACTACATTTTCAAATTATGATTGAATATATAATAAAGGCATTTAAAGACAGTGTTAGAAAAAAGTGTTTTTCAGATAAATAGTGTTTGTCGTTTAAACCTTTCTTATTTTGCCTTTGTTTATTTTTTCTGAATGTAATGTTTGTATCATTTATAATTTTGAAACGTTATATATCTATGTTCATTTTATTGTTTGTTTTGTAATGTACCTGCCCTGCAATTAAATTTGTTTTTGTCTGGGTAGATGTATTCTAAATAAATAAATGCTATATTTGTTCACTTGTTCATATATTTTAGATATCAATACTGTTGTTTCTATAAGTTTAGCTGCATTTGATAAAACTTTTCCACAAATGCAAATAAAGCATATCGTCATTAATTTTGTGATGTGAACATTTTTTAAGCATTCCGGTTATAGGGTTAATTAAAGTAATACACTCAATTCAGGATTAGCGACGTTTCGATGGTTAATATCAACTTTTTCAAGCTTCTTCTTACTTACTTCTTGGTATAAGATCTAAAATTTAATTTGGATTGTTTTCATAAAATGACCTCCTTAAATATTGCCGCGTATTTTTTGAAAACCATATCCCTTTAATGTTAAAGAGTTTTAATTAGAAAAGTGAAGTAAAAAACAAACGCGAACTAAAACATACTTTTTATTTAAATTATATGAGTCTAGTAACAACATAATATAGCAATTCTCACCTCTCGTGAGGCTATTAATACTTTTGGTTCTGTAAGCAAAATCCACTATTATTATTTTGCAAAACGTGTAACAGTGAAATCACCTTTTGGCTTTTACCCAGTTGCCTACAGTTCTTCATTGAAATATTATTTAGTATTGTGAAATTCACAGTTTTTGCATATACGTAATAAAAATAACGTGAGTGGGTTACGGTAATTGAATATTTAGTCTTATTTTTTTTTTCAAAACTAGTTAATTAAATGCATAATGTTTGTTTGTTGAAGATAATTTTTATTGTGATATACCTTTGCTATTTTTTCAAGCAAATGTATTTTGTACTTTTGTTATGAAAAGAGTATTATTGCTTATTATTTTAGTTTTCAACTAAATATTGCAAGAACTTTTCCAAACTGCAGTCAAAAGTCGTTTAATTTCTGCGAGTCCTTAAAACCGTATTTGTTTTCATAAACTTTAAAATTGCCTTTGTTAGCATAAAAATGAACCTAACAGATACGCTCTCGGTAGAATTCAAATTTCTGAATATCTATTACATAAAGATATTTTTAAAAACAATAATTCAATTATTAAAACATACCAAATATTTGATTCTGAGCTAACGTTAGTTATAGGAGCTGTTGGATTGTAAAACTCAAGTTCGTTAAAAATGATTCGGAATCGCCCACGCAACTTATAATCCGGATTTTAAAGAAGTAGACCATATTGAAGTGGAGTAAATTATTATACGCAGGAAATGAAAGTCAAATCTCCAGGAATTTTTCGTGGAGAGTAGAAAGGATATTTTCAAATACAGACTAAACTACTAAATAAATACCGATGTATTTTTTTCTGAAGCTGCTCTTCGTCTACTTCTGATATTCACGACATAGCCGCTATCTGAATTATTTAGATATAGGGCAATCGAAATATGTGTCATAACATAAATAATTCTTCCAGGTGAAAGCAGATTCATGCCGGCTGCACCAATGAAGAAAATTTTATGTTTGATCAATTGGCTTTAAAATTAATACAAAATAACTGTAAAGCTTATATCACAATGGACAATTTTATTATCGCAAGCAACTACTGTCACGAAAAACTTTTGCTTTCTCACGTCTAACAATAATTATTAACAAATATTTTATTAACTTTAACAAGTACAATGTAGGTAGTCTTCTGAAAAATTAAAATCGTTCGTATTTGGCCTAAATTGTAAACCAGTGAAGGGGTAGATCCTCATTTCTTTTTTATTTATGTATATAAAGTTTCAATATAACGATGACAAAATTAAAACCAAATTATGTATTTTTACTTCCCTGTATTACAGTATAGAATGGAATGCGATGTAGACATTTTGACGTCCCCTGATGAAAAATATCTTATTTTCGGAATATTAAGTGGAACAATGTACTTATGTGTGCTATATGTCCTAGAAATTAAGATTTGTAACAATTATTGATTTTAATTTGAATAATCTATTGATTGGAATTTCAAAATTATTGCATACATACAACTAATTTTAGAAATTTTTAAAATCCGCACTAATTTTTTAAAATGGTGATTTCTAAAAATAGTAGAATGTTTTTTTTTTTTAATAACAAAAATGAAATACTCTAATGATGAAAAATCCAATTATTTTCTTTGGCCATCAAGAGAGCATTCTGCAAATGCAACACACGATATCTCTGACGCTATCAATCTTTTATTATTTTTAGGTCGCATCAACGAAATAAAATACTGAAACAACCTTTGCTTAATTTCCCACAGTATCTATATTTATATAGAAAATAAAATCAAGCCATGCTGCAACTAAAATACTATCCAGACGAGGACGATTACAATTTTCGCTACTTTCCCGATATTAGGTTCTATTTGGACCAGAAAATTCAACGACCGCTAAGTTCTTTTTACGATTATCCCTACAAAACACGAGTTTGGGTGCCCTATAAAGGATTACGGGTGTTTTGTGATTATATGCCATCTCGATATCCATTTGGTATACAGAGGGTAAGCATAGGCTAGTAGCATACAAATGTATAAGTTTGACTTTCTATACTTCTGTAGTTAAAATGTGTTATAACTTTCTGTGAAAATATAACTTTAGTATCTTAAGTCCTAAATTCAATAGTATATTTTATAATATTATATGAACGTGAAAGTGACAGAGATTATCCTTTTTTCTTTGTCTTTTCATCAATCTTCTTCTTTCAACTAGACCAAACAATCAAAGTAACGTCAATATATTTTCCACATCAAAGTATTTCTATTAGCAACCTCAGCCTATTGAAAATTACCGATCTAAAATTCTTGAATCCTTGAGAATTTATATCTCGAAAGCACATTTTTTTTCAAAATTCAGTTTCAGTTATATATCCTCAAGTTTATCCGCAGTATCGTTTTCGGAAAATTTTCACTTACATCTTTGTACTCTCGACCAACTCGTAGCGAGTTATTTTCTTGGACCTAGTAAAGAATTGTCCTAAATCCAACAACCGAGAGGCGAAACGAGAAGCATGGACAAATTATGGTGTTTTCCTAAATCAATTTTCACGCTAATGTGAAATTTGAGGCATTGGATATCATCTAATCTACTCTCAATAAATAGATCAAATTCATTATTTAATTAATCTTCATGTAAATTATATTATTTTGCAGACGAGCAACGTGATGTATTTCAAACATTGGGACACTAAAAAAAGATTACGTGACGCTTACCTGTTTTAGAAATTACCTACTTAATTATAGTTGTGTTTAATTATATGTACCTATTTTAATTAAAGTATTAAAATATTAAAAATTACACTAATTGTAATTGTTTAATTATTATTCATTATTATTATTAAATGAACATTGAATAAAGGATGGGTGATTTTATTAGATCTAACTTGACGATAGATCGTTTCCAGTATGGTTTCGTAGAAAAGAGTAGCACATTGTCGGCTACATTTGTATTTGTAAATTATATGTATATCAATTTAGATGAAAGAAACATTATTGCTGCAGTCTTTATAGACCTGAAAAAGGCTTGGATAAACTCTTAAATAAGTTAAAAACAATTTGGGATTTCATTGTAGCTTTCTGAATGGTATTAAGACTTTTTTAGTAAACAGAAAACAGTTTGTTGTGTGTAACGGGTAATCTAGCGATGCTTTAGTTAATAGCTATGGTGTGTCTCAGGAGTCTGTGCTGGGGCCACTTTTGTATTCTACATATGTATTTAACCTGAAAATCTCAAACATACAGGCAACTTATTTTCCATTTGCAGACGACACAGTTTTAGTTTATAATGGTCCAAATGAAAATCATTTAGCCACAGATCTGAATACATATGTTATGTGGATTTATGGTAATAAATTAAAAATTAATCCTGATAAAATTTATTTTTGTACATATAAATTAAGTTTGTATTTCGGCAACCCTATTTTATTATACAACGGTATATACCTAAATATAAACAACGAAATGTTATTGAATAAATTATTGAAGATGCGGGTATATATATGATAAAATAGTAAATAAAAAATAATTAGCTTCATTATATGAAAATAGTAAACAAAATAAGACAGTTAGGTAATTTATGAAGAAAATTACAAAATAGTTGGGAGTCTTATAGTGCCACTGAAAAAATAAAAATTCAACAATAAACCTACTGAAAAAAAAACTAGCACTATGAGATTTTATTGTAGAAACAATTCTTTTAGAATAATGCCACTAACTGCAAGTTAATAGCTGCGAGAATCAAAAGTAGTACCTATCCCATTATTTTATTAAATCTGAAAAATAAAATTTGCGTTCATTGTTCAGTCTCACATTTTCGTTAACATAAACACTATCAAACCCATAGAAAAGTATTGGTAATGCTACCTATATAACATATTATTTTATCTTCAATATGAAAAAACAACAGATGCGAGTTCTACTCTCCAATTGTCAGGATATAACACTTATTTAATCATTTTACCTTAATTTCACTTTAATTAGTAAATTCAGCAATAATGCTCATTATCGTATAAGATCACCTGTAGATTGTATAAAATACCAATCAACAGGTAAATAAATATTTGGCAATACATATATATTTCTAAATTTACCTGAAATGACTAAAAATGCATATATGTGAAACTCAAGCAAATATAGTTTGCTCATGATAGATACCTACAAAATATTTGTCATACCCACTAGTATATCTGGCCTATAGCCAATCAACATAACATTAAATTAAATTTAAAATTTTCTCAATGTTGTTATTAGTGTGTTGAAGGTGGAAGTGTGAGAAGTCTTCAAAACAGCGAAATTGTAAGTACTAGTTGTTTTGTTTTGTAAACATGTAACAATATGTTTGTATTATGATTGATGTAGATTAGCAAGTTCAACAACAATTTAGGTAAATTTAGAAAAAAAAAATATATATAAAACTATATACGATTTCGAGGCAAATTTAAACGCAGGCAAATATTTGAGTAACGAATGTTGACTTAAAAAATACACTAAATAGGTACGTCTAGAATTATAGCTCCGCCTATAATATAGATGGAGACACAGAAATGACAAAATTGGCACAATTATTTACAAACATGCATTTGTAGTTGACTAATTGATACTGCCTCATTTTTTAATGATTATACTGATTTATTGAAAAGATGATTGATATGCTCTTATAAAAGTCGATTTTCGATATCTTTATCTACAACAACAAGAGGCAAAATGTTTACAAATAAATTATTAACAGTACATGTTTTAAGTCCTATAGAATTATCAGATAATGTGTGCTTTATATGCTCAAAAGGAATTATTCACAGAAAAATAAAAAAAAGTAAGTGGATTTTTAGCCGTCTCTTATGCCTTTGCATTTAGGAACTGATCAAATAGTTTAGAGACTGTTTTCTAATGTTTGTACCTAGTGTTTGTCGTACTTACAAAAAAAATTCACAACATTTTTAATATTATATCAGATGGTCATATGCAAAATTAAAATACAATTTCGGTTTTATTTATTATGATTCGGGATCTTAAGCATTATGCCACTAACAATAGTATTTGTAAATACAAATACTTGTAAACATTTATGTTCCAACAACCACTATGGAAAGAAAATAAAAGACACCACCACTTTTATATTTCTTAGGTAGTACAATTAGCAATTAAAATATATAAGTATTAATGTACCTATTAAAATATACAAACTAATCGGTAAAAGTTTCAATACATTTATTTAATTTTGTATATTTGAATAATAATTGTTTGTAGGTAAACTTTAGTTTGCTTTGTACTTAATACTATTAAGCACTTATCTCTACGCAGCTTTTGGTGAACGTTTTTATTGCTGTGTAAAACAATATGAAATACTATTTATGTCACTACACTAATAAAATACCAAGACCAATAATAATAGGAAAACCTATAATCTAATTGGAGATTTTTTGGGTCTGCACATCGATTTAACGTAATGTTAACTAGATAGAGTAATCTAGTTAGTGTTGAAAAGTTAACGAAAATTGGGGGTTTTAGCACACAAATATCAAATTTCCCTGAAGATTTTAAAAGTTCTGTATATATCCTTCTAACGATTATAACTCGTACACAAAACTCTTAATTTTGTAAAAAGTAAGAACTAATTATTCTAACAGATTTTTCAGTTTTATAAATATGTTTGCTGCAACAAAACTTTAAAAATTATCCCGGGCCTGATTAAAACGCAGTGTGTTAAGTTATTTTTATCATATCAATTACTAACACATTATGTAACAAGCAATACGTAAATAGAGCCTCCCGCTAGTGTTGGCAAGAGGATTTAATGGAGTTCTTACTTCTTCTCCTTCTCCGGCCATTGTTTGTGAACTTTATTTCACCGAGCGTATTGTCTGCTCACACTAGATGTCACCACAAACATCTTGTTGTAAATCGGTATCTCGTGCTAGTATAAGCTCTTCGTAAATGTTGGAAATTTGAAACATAATGCCTGCTGATCACCACTGATGAGTTGTGGATCAACGGTGAAAGCATGGTAGTGTGAAGCAAATTTCCAACATAACTTAAAGTGTATCGGAAAGTTAAGTTTAAATTTTTACCTAACGCAATTCAGAAAACGATTGAGTAGAAATTGGGAATGGGGACTTATTGGGCCGTACATCTCTAAACTTTTCACAAAATCACATGCCTGGTAGAAACCATGCAATTCAAAAATATCAGGCAAGCTATATGGCTATTGCAGAATGGTGCACCTGCTAACTTCTGACGAATTGTGCGGAAGATTTTGAATGCCACTTTCCCGAATAGGTATATAAATGGAAATAGATTAATTGCCTGGCCACCGAGGTGATGGGTCGACATCCTTGTAACTTTTTCTTGTGTGGTTTTATGAAAAGTTTAGTTTTTAAAATCCCTGGCAACACTACCTGCATAGAGCTGAATTAAAAGCACATATAAAAATGTGTACACGTAAGAGTTTATTAAACATTATACTATATCAACACACATACTCTAATCGTATTTACAAAAATACGAAATTGCTATTAATTTTTGTTGTAATGCAAAATATAAGGGTTTATTTAAATTAACATCGCAGCAGATGCTTGTACAAGCTATGAGTGTATTTTTTTTGTAAGGGTCCGTTCGCCATGAGTCCCCGGTTTCACTGCAGCCTCATGGGCTTCATGTGAAAAATGAGTATTTTATTTAAAAATATAATCACTAAAACAGTATTGATATCCAATGAAAAAGTAAATAAATATTGTATCACTTCTGTAAAGTGAAAATTTCATTTAACGGTTTTATAGCAAACAATAATCCTGTGCTCATGATCATAACTTATTCTTAAGTCTTAAGAAATACATAATGCAAATTTAAATGAAATTTTCACTTTGCAGGAAGATGCTAAGACCAAAATACGATCCAGTACATGGATATGATTATGATTATTTAAGCGGATATCGTTATACTCCAGATTACAGAATTCATAGACCTTATGACTTCTATTTTAATTGGCCTTGGAGATATCGCTATTTATTTCAAAATCAAAGTAATAAACGGAATATGTTTAAGCAACTTCGCGTAAGTATTTAACTTCAAAAAGAAATGAGGTCTATATAATATCTCAAATGTCTAGTAAAACAATAATAGATAATTGCATACATTTTTGGACCGTTAATTTAAATTAAATTGTATTAACATCTCTGAAATATTATACCAACAAATCTTATATATGATTATTTTTCCGTCGATGTGAAATAAGTATGAAACTTTGTAGTTACGCTAATATGTGGAATTATATTATGAAATATTATATACATCAATCTATGTATATATTATATACATACATTCATACATAACATTTTAATATGATCTTTATAATACTCCGCAAATTCCAAATATATTATATTTTTTTATTGTTTAGAAGACAAATAACTCATATATACAAGACTATTGTCTGACAAATATAAAACAGCTTAATTAAATTAACATTTTATTTTACCAATTAATATTTTGTAATCTGCAGTAACTATTACATAATTGGAAGAGTCTATGAACATTTTAAATTTGATCACTAGCAATATTAGGTACGCGCATTTAAATATATAATTATTGCTACATTTTCTTTCTCATATTAACTAATAATATGGCAGTATTAGGCAAATCGAAAATAATTAGCTTATTGTTAGTATTGGCTGTTAACTAAGTGACATAAATATGTTTAAATTTTATATAAATATAAGTGATTTTTCATATAATTTACTGGATTAAGCTATTGGATATATTTTTGAGTTTTTTTGAAGTTAAATTGTTCGAATGTTTTAGAATTTATTACATATCTGAGAAATTATATAGAGCAGTTTAAAACACATCATTAGGTAAACTGAAATACTCAAAGATTTTTTTTTTCCAGCTGCGTGAGTTGGTATATTTCAGATAAGCACCAGTTGAGAGACGGAAGGTACATAAATATACAAAATGGAATTAATAGCTTGTAAAGTAAACCTTAAGAGTATTTGAAATGTTTTTGCTTATAATATATTGTATTTAGGTATAAATATATGTTGTAACATTCTTAAAGCTTAATAAATCTTTTTGGATATGCTTCTATACTTTGGTTCTTCATATTTAAAGATTGCAATTAGGCTATAGAATATATTAATTTCTAAAAGTATAGTTCTGTTGTGTTCAAGTCCAATCCATACCAATTCATAAGATAAAATATAAAATATTTTTTTCAAGACATTCTGATGGTATTCGCTGCCAATGTTTCGAGTATTTTTGATAATAGATGCAATATTGATTGGAATATCAAAATAACTATACACGTTATCATATTGCAATTTCCTATAATGAAATTTTCACCGTAATTCATTCAAAACAACAATATGCTTGTTAATAAACATTGAGGAATATTTTCGGAACGGTCAATAAATAATTTGTTAAAATCTAGAAATTGTTTATTAACCGGGTTAAAACAGGCCAGTCCGTCAAAAAGGATGCATGTAGTTTTCTGCTCTTTTTGCGATATTTAATGCAGATATAACCTGACAAGTCGATTTTGTTTAAGAGGGTGATACATTTTAAGAATATTTTCCACCCACGTCGATTAATTTTTTAGCAGAGGCAAAATCACACCCCGGGAATTTCAAATGGAATATGGGGAAGAATGATACATCATATCGAGTTGCACAAAACATCTATGTAGATGTTTGTGAATTTTCCTTGAACAGTTAATCGAAAAACGGCTTTAAGAGCCTCAACCCTAAAGTTTGCATAATTAAACTAGTTGTTACCCATTTGCTTCTATAATATACAGAGTTTTAAATCTATTTCAAACATTTCATAGCACGTTATATGTTATTATTTTGCCATCAGCTGTAATTTGATGGCTAAGACTTTCTATGGCACAGAACATTTATTATTAATTTTATTAAGGAAATATCCAAAGCAAGTCATTAAATTGGGCATCTCCTTTGATTCCAGTGTTCTGGGAAAAGGTTATTTAAAAATTCTCTTAGACCGCCATCATAAGGCGGAGGCGCTCAACATTTCTTCTTCTATTATTTCTGTTATCAAAGGCCCAATAACATCTAAAGCATTTTTAGGATAAATTTGGAGGAATATAAAGTACTATAATATGATGATTTCTTAATATGACACACCTGTTTATTTTTTGGGTACGAACCTCACGGAATAAATGTGAGTTTCTCTTAACCCAGTAACGGCAATTATGAATATTCCAAACACCTTTTAACTAAAATGTATACTCATATGAAAGGAGAAAATTGGGATCTTCAATTAAAAGCTTGCTGATTTCTGCACAAAACTGCAGGCTTCCAACAGGATTATTGTCATTGAGACCCCTGGGAAATACCTGAAGCATCAGCTTGTTAGCGGGTAATTTGTTTAAGATAATTTAGTGCCCTTCGGAATGATACCCACTTACCATTAGGAGTTTATGATTGTTCCCGACAAAGGGTTAAAGATGAGGGTTTGAAAGTATGCTTAATAATTGACGTTTCCGATAGTTTCTGCTTTAAGTTTTACGAACATAGGAAAATCTAGGTGGATATTTTTAGATGGTCCACTTTGTATGTGAATTTGTATTGCATGTACTTATATGCAAATTTTTACTTCAATGTATTTTTAGTTTAGAATATACAATTAAACATATTTTTAATACCTACCCATATATCAAGTACGATTGATTGCTGAAAACATAATTATATTATTTTGCATGTCTTTATAAAATGATAAGTGGGAGATGCAATCTTTTTTTAAACAATGCGTAAGATATCCGAAAATTGAATAATTTTCTGGAAATTATCCAACTATTTCGCATGAAACTATTCTAGATTACAAAATGTATATATAGTCACTGTGTTTGTATTATTCTTGTGAGCCAGGTACAAAGATTTAAAGAGACAGTTGTGTCATCTTAAATAATATAGGGTAAGTAATATAATTAAACAAGCTATCTCTCTATTATTGTACGAATATGCGAAATATTTTTATAACTATAATGTCTTTTATTGCATTTAAATTTCATAGAAATTTTAAGCAAAATTGTTTGCAGCAAGATGTTAAAGTTGAGATACGATCCAGTTTATGGAAGAGAGTATTATCTTAGTGATACCAGGTCCATTCCTGACTATAGAATACATAGACCATATGATTTTTACCATGATTGGCCAATGAGACTTCGTATTTGGTTACCAAATAGGCCATTTAGACGATTTTTACAAACACCCACAATGGTAAGCTACAAATAAACATTTTCATTTTTTATATAGCTAAATATTTATCTAGGTATTGCATTAAAGTTTTTGATAGCTAGAGTTGATTGTATTAAGTTCTGCTTTTCGTTACCGAAGTAATTATTTTGGTAAAAATAAGACATACTTTTTCAAAGACAAAATCAGGGAAACACATATTATATTAAGTGCTGTTTTAGGATTATATTGTTGTTTATAATAAATGTCTAATGAATTTAAATTTGTGTCTGTAATTTACGGATTTGCAGTTCTTATTTTATTTTTTTAATTTTGTATTATCTACTTGCAGTTTCGCCAGCTGATTTTCCATCGAAGCAACAGAACACTCAAAAGAATTTTGTATGCATAATCTGTGTCTATCATTTAATATATTATATTTTTTACTATAAAATGTAAATACATGTTTTTTATGGGTAATCATTGTTTATTTCTTCAATTTTCTAATATAAACATAAGAATGAAACAATATCAAAGTATGTGCTTCAAAGTAAATTTACCGCTCATGTATTTGGCGGACATCCAAGAATTTTCCACTAAGTTTTATACAAATATGAGTTTTGGCATAACACCTGCGAATTCTATCCTATCTACCTCTCTACCTACTTTGTGTAAAGTTTATTGCTAGTGTTGCTTTGAATAAAATACAACGTAAGTATGTTTTAAATTGGATTTGATTTTCATTGTTTTCTAGTTTTTGTAATAAAAGTTGAAATATATAAAAAGTAAATACAACATAATAATTTAGGAAATATTGCTAACTATACCTAGATATCTAAAGTGCTTTGACAGTACCCAGATAATGCTATTTTGGTTGAAAATGATGAACTATACTTGCCGAGTTATCAAACAAATTATAAAAAATTCACTACTTTACTTACACAGCAATACGCAGTGACTTAAAATTTTTAGCTTCTTTTTTTATATGTTATGGGAGAAGAACAAAGTCTGCAAATATACTTTCCTAATATTATTATTATTTCAATCATTCCAAAAATCTTCAACAAAATATTTTCTGATATTAGCAAATAATAATATACCTACTAGTAATTTCTATCAAATCTTAAATGACGTCCAAATAAAATTTGTCAGAAATATGTTGCACAAAGTAATAGTAAAATTACAAGATAAGATAGGAAATGAATGAAGCATTATATTACAGAAATACACTATACATTGCGGCCCATATACCATTTTTTAATCAATATGATTCACCTAACTACATAAACTTTCATTTCTGTCTTCAAATTAGTAGTGGAATATGCTCGAGCTCCAATATCGACCGTTGCACGGTATCATCGACCACGACCGTTGGCCATATTCCAAGTATGTCCCTGTGGACATCCCCGATTACAAAATCAGTAAACCCCTAGATTATTACGACAACTGGCCAGATTATTGGTATATTTATACACCCTTGAAACCATTCAGACGTTATTTAAACAATTTGCTGCTTAGGGACTTGCGAGTAAGTGATTGGTTGTGGAATATCTGGTTTGATATAAAGAAAATGTATTTATTATGCAGGGTTTTTAAAAGTATCAGAGTGGCTATTTGCTTAAAGTTAGGGACGTAATAATAAATTGGAACATTGTAAATAATTGAAATTACAATAGGTAGGGCAACCTGAAGTTAACATTTAGAATGATTTTTAGGCTCAAAATAGATTAAACCAAAAAATCGATTTAGGTTTTTTTAGACAATTATTAGGAATATTTTACCACTAAATGTCGCGTATACTTATCTGGTGGACAATTAGAGGTGAATAGAAAATTCCCCGAATTTGGATCATTTATTGGACACCGTAATATATTTTTTTTTAAATTTCACATTACAAAACTAAAAATAATTTTAAAGAAATAGTTCAATAGTAAAAAATAATTTAATTGCATCAGTTTCAATTTGGATTTTCAAGCGATCTGTAAACCAGGTTGCACGCATTCTTTGCTGGTAAAAACTTAACATAATTCTATCTCAAGCTTAAGTTTGGGTACCATGCATTCCTTTGACAATTTATGTGTAATGCCTTCATCCCTATTTTATTATGTCGCCGACCGTTGGATTTGATCGACCCTCATCTGTCTGACATAATATGCACTTTATTTTGAGTGAAATATATATTTAGATTTTAGTAGAGAGTTTTTCTTTTTAAGAGATAATACTTTATAAAACCCTGTATAATATTTTGTAAAGGAAATTTATATTATTTGAGAAAAAATATTGTACCTAACCGTACACACAACGAACTAATCTTATTAAGTTCTCAATTAGTACTTAATAGGAAATTTAAGGTGTTTAGTTATTTTTGAATACCTATATATTTGATATTATTTTTATATTATTCTTTGAGAATTAATTAATGAAATATAAAAAGAATTAAATCAAATTTATAAAAAATAATGCAGCACAAGCTCGGTAATATGAACGTATATATTGTCAACAATAAAAAATTATTTATGTATTTTATTTATGTTTTTAAAAAATAATGTTGTGTCTCAAAAATGTGGTTTTGAACGGTTTTCAGGGGATGATCACTGTCAACGCATTTTTTTTTGTTTCACGTTTGGGAAGAAAAATAAGTCGTTAGGTGACAAATTATTGACAATGAGATTTTATTTCAACATTTTTCTCCTTGTGCGATGCCATGTCATGATAGATAATAATGAGATATATGCGGTTGTTTTTTCGATTTGGCAAACAAATTACTGTAGAACTTTCAGTGGTAACGGTTCTTCGATGATCTAAAGGAATTCTTGTGACGTGTCATGTACAGCCGAAGAAGCAAGCGTTCATCTTCTTGGAAGTGTTTCGTGCGCAAACAACTTATGCGGAATTCGATTCATCTTGGAACAACGATACAGTAGATTGTTGCTTGGTTTCCAACTCGCATATACGAATATCTCCATATTCCCTCACCTGTGACGATTTTATAGACACTTTAATTTTTCATTCTAAATAACATCATATTTCACTAACCACCAATTGACCAGAGCTGTCTTTTGAGCTTCGGAGAAGTTATATGGAATCCATCTGGAACATACAAGTAAATGTTCATGCCATATTGACTGTATTACAATCTGGCAACTTGTCCTGTATTTTACGCACAGCATCGATGTTTACAGAAATCACAACAGATTTTAATCGACCTTCACGTGATTCATCACTCACTGACGACTTTGACCAAATTCTGAAAGCTAATTTTAGTCTTTTCTAATAGTGCTTTATTACCAAAAGTTCAAACACCTTACATACTTTCCTAAAACATCTTACTGAATCTATTTCTAACCTATCGCGCATATCTCGCATTAACAAATATATGACACATGTCCAAAGCACCATCTAGTGATCGCTTGTAAACATACAAAAGAAGACCGTCATATAATATGAATACAAAGTCAATCAATAATTTAACATCAAATGACTGTTAGCCAATTATCACGAACTGTTTTAATTTGTTGTTTCGATTCGATTGTAGCTAAACTTGTTATATAATAGGAGAACAGAATAGCCGAGTAACTTACTAAAGATGGTTTCTACCTAGAAATGGGTTGATCTTTCTTGGCATAATAATTATTGACTATATAAAGTAAAAAAAATTTCAAATCACTGAAGGTGGCCTAAACACGTGTGCTTGGTCAACAGCTTTGATTAAAAGCTATATTGTGGAGGTAAACTTTAATTTAACATTTTTCAGATCCGCTCTCAAATGAACTATTTTCTCAATTATTTATTTATAATTATTATAACTAATAATGTAATTTGAGAAAATAGTTCATTTGAGAGCGGATCTGAAAAATGTTAAATTAAAGTTTACCTCCACAATATAGCTTTTAATCAAAGCTGTTGACCAACCACACGTGTTTAGGCCATCTTCAGTGATTTGAAAATTTTTTACTTTATATAGTCATGAGTAGATTAGGTTCTATCGAAACTAACTCAAATACACAAAGACACTGAATAAATAGTAAGTACCTACATTTTTTTTAGTCGGAACTGGAATCGCATATTTTTATACCATGAAACAACTTTAAATATGATTCTCAATTTACTTAATTTAATAATTAATTTTCAAGCCTAATAAAATTGCTTAATTTTTAAACGAGAAGCAGTTTCAGTTCAAGTTACTGAGCGTGCACTGTATATATTTTTTTGTAGAATGCAAATATTATTATAAATTTGAATTTAAATAATTTTAACAAAGAATATGGTTCAAATAACAGTGTTATATTAATTTTTTTAAATTTTCAGCTTCGAGAGCAAAAATACGTGCACACTTATTGGTGAAATAAAAACTATATATATATATATATATATCAATGTTTGAGATATTATGTAATACTTATATTAATATAATAATTATTTAAAATTCCGATTTAGGTAATCTTGTAAAAATTTATCAAATACATTATGATTATAATCAGTGTAAAATTTTATAATGTTGGTGTTTGATTGTAAAACCCATATCCATTTAAATGTGAGTTAATGAACACAAACGAATATACGCAGCAATAAATTAATTGGTTTTTAATAATATTTAACATTCTTTTTACACTAAACTACATTCTGTATCACATTATGAGCACTCAGAAAAACAGTTTGATAAATAGAATATGAAGAAACATCAAAATAAAAATATATACCCAGCATATCTCAAAAATAAAAAATAAAACACAAGTGTGTTTTGAGTTTACATACGCATCCCTTAATAAACATACCCAAAAATAAAACACAACAATATACACAACTCTTATAATTCAGTTTGTATCAATTATATTTGATATACCGAAATAAAAGTCATGCATTTTATATAAACATATTATATATGTTTATCTTCAATAATTAACTTATTTTTAGTTGGTCAGAATCAATTTTTTAGAAAACACTAAGTTACTGAAACTAGGCTCAAAACAAGTCATTTTAGAAATTATTAGACACCCACTATAAAAATATTATGATTCAATTTAATGACGAATATTTTGTGTAAAAATTAAAATAAGCCGAACTACTCACGAAACAGAAATTCGAGTTTACTCTGGTTGGCACGTGTTCAAAAAGTTGAACAACAAATACTTCAGGTGTAATAAAGCTTTTACCATTAGTGTAGTGAAGTTAGTTGGAACCAGATATTTTAAGTGGATGCCTATACTCTGATTTTGTAAGTAAATATTTTAAAATTCTACGCTACATTCAAGCTATGTTATGGGGTTATAGAAATAACAAGTTTAGAAACTGTAGCTTGCTGCTGGATTTTAATGAGATATTCTAATTTTGATTAAATTAAAACTAAAATAATATTCAATATTATTTTCGAAAACAACCACCTTAACCTTATTATTTATGCAAGCATAACATATATATTATATACTTAGATTTATAAATTAATTTTACAGATGTTTTTAATTTTTGGAAAGTAATAAGATATAACATTTATTTTTAGAAAATTTGCAAACTTAATTTGGTTTTTTTTTTGTTTATAATAATTATAATTTTATAATAGCAAATTAAGTAAAGATCATTTTTACAGAATGCAACAAATAACAAACATTTTAAATGTTAAGTAGATAACCTTAACAAAACATTACTAATAAAATTTTTTTGTTGATTTGAATGAATTTATAGTTTTTTATTTTTAAAGAGTTTATTTTTACTTGTTAAGAATAATTTTGTTAAATATATAACATACATACCTAACTAAAAAAATCTATAGTTAGATAAATATAAACAAACTGTTTTTATGAATGTAAACAATAATACGGTAAATGTATTTTTAGCAGAAAAAAAAAATGATAGAAACACGATATGATCCCATTCACGGTTACGATTACACATATTGGCCAGATTCCAAATATTTTCGAAATTACCGTTTTTCACCACCAATAACATTTTATGATGACTGGTCATATAGGTCACGTGTCTGGTTCCCATACTATTGGTCAACAAGACGACTGTTTCAACACTATTTAGATTACAAGCCGTCTGAAGTATCCATTAGGGATGTTAGGGTAGGTATATTTTAGGACATATTAAGCAATTATCATTTTCCAATGTAAGCTCTTAAAATCGAAGGACATAATATCTTAAAAAATAATAATCCATGCTATATTTATATAAACTTTATGGTACCTACAAGTTTCATTGAAAAACAAAAAACTCCTTACACAAGTTAATCTATTTCAATAATTTAAGTCCAACTTCAGGACCTATTTCTACCTTAACATATTAAAATATTTATTAAAAGCACTTTACTAGATTAAGTTCTTGCATTGTGAAATGTTTTTTAAAATTTATAAAATATGTGTGTTAAAATCTTAAATTATATTTAGTTTTTAGAATTAATTTGGTAATATGTTCATATGTTCTATAAAATTTACTCATTTATTTCTTAGTTTCAATAATATTCTGGTAAATTTGTGAGAAACATTGACAAAGATAGTGCTTTCATAAAAGTATTCTTCACATCGATTAACTTGTTTCGTTTTTATAATTAATACGGCTACATACCTTATATATGCGATTTAATTGATAATTAAATGGTTTTATGCTGATCAAAACTTTGTAGGTTCATATAGCGATTAACGATAATTATTAATTTGCTTTTTTTTTAGCTAAGGAACAACTTGTATTTCTAAACCAATACATTTATCAAATGAACACTGCGGACGACTACCTATCCTAGCTTATAAGTACGATTATTTAAAATGTGTATATTTTTGCTACGATATAACTTGTAAATAAAGATGTCTCTCCAAAGTAAATCGTCTCATTGTAACCATTGAAAGAAACCATTAACTGTTCCTAAAAAAATTACGTTTTTTGTCAACGAATGCAACTTTTAAGTGGTGGATGGTGTTTGTTACATAGCCATTGAATATAAACCTGGATATCAATCAACACAGTTCAGGGCAAATGTATCCCCGCTTCTGCCCTGAATTGGCCACCAAGGCCTCTCATCGAACATTTCTCTGATTCATTCGATATGTCCAACTTAGGAACATTAAAAACATCAGACTTGCTATTAACTACCAATACTAAATACTAACGTGTGATATGTTTCCAACAATTTTTCTATCTTTGGTACAATATAGGTATAGTCAAATATGAGTTTCCGTATTATAATACTCAACGATTAAATAAGCAACCAAAAACGGAGAGTACGATAATTTCGAAGCATATTTTAATTAATTTTCAGATTTTGTTAAATTTATCTTGTGACCCTCGACAACAGTATGATTCCTGTGGTTTCGCGAAGGAAAATTAAATTTAAACAATTTATAATTATTATTACACGTTTTTTTTAGTGGAAATTTATATAACATAATACTGCTGAAGTTTTTTTTTGGGTCTATTTATAGACGTGAAACATTTATCTTTTACGTTGAAAGAAAATGAATAAAGGAAGCTTCATAATAGTGGGCTCGTATAACATAATATTTTGCTGCTCATTTGGCCTTAGGGTATACAGGTACAAGGAACTCCAATTATAACATTAATGCGGAAAGGAAATTCCTGAGCAGCGGTGACCTATAATATAAACATTTGACGTACCTAATGTTGTATATGAGAGATTAATACGGAAAAGGCTAATACAATAGAGAAAACTAACAGGTGAGTTACTAAGGATTTACAGCGCAGATAAGTTTTATCGCAGAGCTTTAATACTAAGTATTACAATCTGATAAAAATGCTCGGAAAATTCTGTATTTTGTACAAGTAATGTCAAAATATCAGGCTAGATTTTGGAGAAAATTTTGTCGATCGTCCTGTTTGACTGACCTTGTGTAAGATTATAGTCAGGAGCATGTCGTGATATAATAAAGTTCTTTAAAAAGTTCCAAATTTTAGCAACACTATCTGCAAAACCAAAATCGATGTCACCACATATTATAAATTACTTATCTTCAATTCGAGGAATTTAAAAAAATATATCTGTCCTTAGGTGACTGATATAAGTAAACAATGTAGTTGTTATTATAAAGTTGACGTTCTGAATAAGATACTTCAAAAATGCTTTCAGAAGCATTCACCAAAATACCTCTAGTATTAGAAATTATACCTAATTTTACAAACATGCAGACCTCCGCCTATAAATGATTGTGAAAAACTAGTAATTAAACTTATTAGGGATTTAAATTCATTAACATTACATCAAGTTAATTAAGGAAATAATACCAGAAAATTTATGTTGCATTAGTAGATAACATGTTAAGTCAAAGTTTCTGAGAGTATGACTCTAATATTTAATATAGGTTAAATTACAATTTTTTTAAAATTACTTACCATATTTTGGAATATAAAATGAATCAAATTATCATATCATAGTAGATTTAAAGTATATTAAAAATTAAAAAAATATTTTGTTTGCTTCCAAAATGGTACAAAGCATTTTACTGACCTAATTTTTTTTTCAATTCTAACAAACTTATTTACACTATTCAAATATAAAAAAGAATCAAATACATCTGTTCACCAATCTTTGATTGGCTCAGTAACAATGTATGAAAAATTACTAATATAGTAAAGTTATCTGTGTGTTGTAGTTTTTTATGTACCTATTGTGTTATTATTAGGGCCATATTGTATAATTATGTAAGTTTTGGTCAGGTTCTGTTTGCAAATTGGTTAACTACTTTAGATTCACTAATTTAGAATTGTATTATAGGTTTAGTTGCAATATGTATTGTTGATGGTAGTTGTTTCTTATGTAGTATTGGACTTTGTCCTTAAATAAATACATATTAAACATGACTGAAAATTTTCTAACATGTCCATCATAATTCGCATAATTTATTTAACTGGTATGAGAGCCAGTTTGCTGTATAACGCACCACCGAAATGTGATCTGGATTTTCCCTAAAAAAACTGTTATTACATCATGAATTGACAACCGTTGCCTGAAAATGTTTTTCGCTTTATGAGTATTTCAAAGTTTATACATATTTTTTTTTTATTCAATAACAAAGATTGGAGCGAAAATTGAGCCTAAGTTTAATCTAATATCGCGAACTACTTTCAATTTTTAATAAAAAGCAAACAATATATCCAGTTTTTTAAATTATGTGATTTTAGAATAATTGTTTTGACATGGATAAGGCGTCTCTATATTTTACAATTCGTCAAGTTTTTATTATATAGGGATATATTAAGCATAACTACATTTTGATGTACAATAAAACTAAGACAATTATCTAGTTAGACGTTCTGTATTTCGCACAACTATCACACTATTACATACTATAATATCAATTCCAGTCAAGGAATACATAAAACTTATTCAAAATATTTTTTGAAAGAAAGATAGGTAGGTACATGCACAAATAGTTCTATTACCTAACATTTGTATTTTTTATATGCTCATTTTACTACTAACTACTGAAGATCTGTTGGAACAATTTAATTCTTCATTTCCTTTGAATCCGAACATTGCTGTAGCATTATTATACCACGAACTCTTAGAGATTATCCAGTCCTTATAAATAGTCAAAAATAAGGCATCACTTTGAAAATTATGTACTTTTCCCAGTGATTTCGACGTTTAGTGCCATATATTAATTTGGCACTATCGGGGATTTCGTTTTAGTATTGTTTGCGTTAAAATATTGCATTAATATTCAATAATAAAATTGTTTCTTCAATGTGTTCTTTAATATTTTTGGTTATGTAGACAAAATTAAAAATATCTAACCCAGTAATTGTCTTATTATCTATTGCCATGGTTTGACAGTTATTTGAACTATATATCATCCTCAGTGCTATGTTAGTCAAAAGAATTTGGATTCTCCAAGTTGTACAGCTATAATTCGTAAGCTTGGTGAATACATTTAATGGACACTTTTCTTTATTATATTGTGTGATTGATTTTTTTTTATATTGTAGTCGGTATGAACTTAACACTAACTAGGAACGAGGTAGAAATAAGTTGTAAATCGCGAATATGGAAGAAAATTTGTAAAATTATTGATTTTTGCTTATTTTTGGTTGGAAAAACCGTAAAAGATATTTTTCGATATACGAGTATAATTTAAGGGGTAGTTCATTTGACTTTACATTCTCCAAGACTATAGAGTAAATTCTATATCTAGAGGAATTAATTCAAGTTTACTGATTGCACTTACACAATAAATCTATTCAATGTTCTAATTTCAAAATAAATGTAAAATCATTATAGGAATAATATATAAATAAGAATAAACACAACAAATAGTTTAATAATAGCAAATTATGTTAGATATTTCTAAGGAGGGTGATTGATTTTCACTGAAAAAAAAAACGATTTGCAATTATAAATATAAACACAAGAAGATGATCATGCAAGTATCATTATTTATAACTAAGTTAAATGCATTTTGCGGAGTAGACATATTTTTATTCCTAATCTATTGAATGCTTGATACTATGGATTCCTCCCTAAAAAATATGTTTCATTTAGTTATTACGGTTTATTGGTTTTCGATTTCTGTAAGACGATCGTATGATGGTCGAAACGTCGATAATAAAGTAAACTTTGTTTGACCTATGACCAATAAACTATAATATACTTACAAAACAATAGTTAATATATTATGTGTTTTTTAAGTATCTCTTTATGTTTTTTTTAAGTATTAACCTGTATTAAAAGTAATATCTAACAATATTTATTTTATTATGTTTCCTATAATTCTTACAGAACATGATACTAAGTTATCGATACTATTATCCGACTCGACTTATCGACTATGACTATTATCCATTATCTACAAGATACTATCGACCATTGAGTCTGTATTACGACTATTACTATCCGATAAGGAGTCTTAATTATTACACGGATGTTTGGCCATATTATCCGTATTACAGATATTTGTACTATAAGTATACTTTGCCTTCGGACAGATGGTACCATTTGAAATACGTAAGTATATAAAATAAACTGAATTATACATTTCATTTCGAGTCGTCGTTGCATATATTACAAATCATTACGTCCGTCCATAACATTTTAAACTTAACTATGTGTTTAAGTTAACATAAATTCTTATAAAATTAACGCATACAACGTTTATCAATAACAACCATAATATTAGATAATATCTTGACACGTATTAATAAATTCATATTGATGCTGATAATTACATATTATGCTGTGGTTCCTCACATATATATGTCGCGAATGAGCAACCATACATGTCAAACAACTACTACTACTACTGATGATAGAAATTCCACGAACAAAGCTTTTATCGGCCCCCTAAATATGCTCGCATGTGCATATTTCCGTTAATACCATGAAATCCGTCCGTTTATACTACCAAAATACGACAAGTACAAAGCTTTTTGACTGGAAATTTGATTTTCAAAATAAAACATTTCATTTAAGATTCTATAATATGCGTTATTCTCCGGTGTGCATAATATACATACCCATCAATTAGGTGCGAGCTTTTTATCTATTTGGTAAATTACCGGTATAGAGAAAATGGCATAATTAATAAACTCGCATTAGATAACAGTATTATAGGTCTGATCAAATTCATTTTAAATTATTCAACTATAAATTATACTTACAGATAATTAAATAGTAATTTTAACGTTAAAACATTTTGTAAATGAAATTTTCTATTCCATTAATTACAACTCATTGGTCGAATAATAACTATTTTAATACATAATTAACAAAGGTAAAAAAGTAATACGAAACCGAATCTCACTTAAATTGAATAAAAACATTCCCGGACTAAAAATATCAACTAAAATGCAGATTTTCAAATTTTATTAATTAAAATTTAACTCTGTTTTGTTTATTGAAATAATTAACATCATCTGAGGGCATTTCTAATCCAAATATTACGTACAGCAAACAAAAAAATTTTGATGAAATAAAAACTCAAGTAGATTATCTCACATAATAATTGTCTATTATTTCTATCGTCACAATCCCGATACAAAATAGGGATTCAAGATAGAACACGGTAAATTTCGATTGGGGGAATTCCAGGATACTATGATGTTTTACAAGGTTTTTCAGTCTTTATTTATAATTATTCACGTGAAATCATATATTACAATAGGTACCTATATAGAATTTTGCATGAAATTCTTTCTTATCATCTAATTTAGTTTTGTATTTCGTAAAACTCATAAAAGCATTTTGAATAATAATTATAGTTAAATTTCTCACCATCATCATCAAATCATGCGCATGATCAGCTATTGGTCTTAGTTATTTACAAAAGCAAGCAAGTCTGCTCAGATGAGGCATCCGTAAAACTTATATATAATTAGTTAAATCTTTGTTTATAAAACTAAATATTTTACAGCTAGAGGCTTGACAAGATATCTCATAAATGAAACAAAAATATCAGACTACTAACTCTAAAATATAATTAATAAAATCTCTTACATTTCTCAAACTCGCCAGTAGGAGAGAACTATCAATTACGCATTCGTAAAATAAATGGCTATTACAGTTGTTTGTACCGTCGCGTCGCGTTGGATAGAAAAAATAAAGAAACATTTGTTGCCAAATATAATATCAAAAACGAGAAAATATATTATGTGATGTTTTAGCCTTATCTTTACTTCAAATTTTAGTAATTTGATATATAAATATATATTAACGTCCTTATCCACGAGAAAGAAATATTGTATTATTATTTTAACGGACAATAGGCCTTTTTGGAACCAATAGTATAATTTAAAAAATAATCCTTCTGTCCTTTTATACAAGCTTCCTTGTATACAAGTAGCGATGCTAATTAACATTTAAATGGAAATTCAAGAGGAAATGCTAGGTCATTTCAACCCGAACAAATTATGCAAGTCGTCAATCATCGTTTTCAATTTTTCCGGAGAGCATTTTTATACATTTTAAAGTCCATTCAAGTGAAAAATATTGATGACAGAAAAAAAAAAGACATTTGTATTTGTTTTTAGATCTTGTAGTGTCATGATTCTTGATATAATTCCAAAACCCACGCGAAATTGTTGCATGTGGTCCATAAAAATGTTGTGCCAAATTCTTTGAAGAAAAGATGACGCTATGGTTAGATTTCATAATATACACAAGATCCTTTATATTAGTGGTGTTTTTATTATTTAGACAATATAAATAACAAACACATAACTTGTTCAATAGTTGTGAATATAAATAAATAATATAGCTTGTTTATTGTTGTTAATATGTTTACATTTTCATAATAAAATTTTTATGAGTTTGAAATTATAAAGCAAATGCTTTAAAAAAGTGCTTGCAAATCCAGACTCCAGAGTTAAGAAAATTCTTCTATGAAGTTATTCAAGAAACACAAACTTAATTTTTCCCAGTGTATACTGAAGATATAAACTTTACACCAATTTTGATTATTCAGAAGCAATATTATGAAAATGGTTAATATGTTGTTTAGTATTGGATAACAAATAATGTGAAGTACAGCTTCACTGAAACGATATTGACTAGGAGCGCTTTGACACATAATCCATGTATTGTGCACTCTAGTTATAAAAAATTATGTAATCAAGAGAAAATGTTAGAGATTTGATCTAAATATACACAAAATCAGAATATGTACACTTAATAATGCAGATGTGCACGTGTAATGGCGTCACGTGTTTTCTATTTGTATTTACATAATATGTTCATATAAAATCATTACTGTTTTCTAGAAAAGTAAATATATAATGAAATAGGAAGGTACCTATTCTAAATAAATGTAATTAATATTAAAATAAAAATAGGCAAATGTGCATTAACATGAAATTTGAATGCCTGCTATTTGTATGAACAGCAATTTCGATTAAAAATATTGTAAATAAATAAAAGCTATACAAGGATTAATATTATTGTCAATATAATATTTATCTATCTACATACACAAGCATTGGTTGCAAAATATATAATTTTCATTATTTAAGCAAATTGGAAATAATGTAATACTAACAGGAAAAACAAACTAAACCATAAATAAATTTGCAGTCACCTGCTGAGTGCAATAATAGTATCATTGCACTATAAACTAATCTAAAACAATGGCGAGTTTTTCTTCTTCTGTAGGTACTTATTTTTGAGCTCGCCATACCATACGCAACACCTAAAATGAGATTATTTTCGTGATTTTTTTTTCATTAATACATGAATACGTGTTTTTGGTTATTTCAGACGTAAATACACATTTTTTTAAAAATGTCTGTCATTCTATCTGTTCGTAATTGGATTATTCAAAAACGGCACACCGGATTAACCAAATTTCATAAAAGTTACTATTATTGGACATGGGGAGGATCTTATTAGATTTTTAGGTAGGTCGTACGTATAAAAAGACGATCAGAACTTACACGTATTTTTTTTTGTCAATAGATATTATATAATGATCGGAAATCACTAAATATTGGAATCGGAAAAAATAGCACCATTAGTGTATTTATATAATAATGTTTTTTATAAATATTTTATTACTGACTTACCTGCGTGCAAACAGAGATTACTTAGAATAATAATTATAATAGCATTTATTTGCCCAACAGTTTACAAATCATTTATAGGACAAATATCACAATTATATCGTTATATTTATGTATGTTATATCTACTTTGTTCGCAGAGAAAAAAAATGAGTCTTCGAGTTGTTTGAGTTTTATTATACAAAATATAGTAGGTAATACAATGATTTTAACGCAAGTGGACATAAAATAACTCAAAAAAAAAATCTAATAGACTTTCTTAACAAAAAAAAACAAATGAATTTTTGTATGGAGAGCTCAAGGGCAATAATTTACTTAATATGTTAAATTGATGTTTGTCTGTTTTTCCACCAAACTTGAATTGACGCAAAACATATCAAACACACAAATTTTCAATAAACTATTATGGGAGTGATGAGATTATGTTTTCTGTTTATGAGTAAATAAATTGTGAAAAAATAAACTGAGGTATAAAATTTTACAATAAGTACTAATTAGAAATTCTTAAATCGTATTTTATGGATGTTTCGAAGTTTCTATCAAGTGTGAAAAAACCTCATTTTTAATGGATTTTTGTTAATTGAAGAACAAAACAAAATTGATATTATTTACAAAGATCAGTATATCTATATTAACGAATTTATACATAGTTCACTTAATGCAAAACACTTAAGTGAAATAGCAACGTTAAGTACTAAATAACTTCCACCTAATGCTTCAAAAGCATTAACCATATATGCTATAAAACATCTTAAGCATAACATAACACCCCCATTGCAGACCTATATTTCATAGATAATCTAGCCCCATATTAACCAATCTGTCATATATTTTTTTTTATTTCAGTATTTTTTTCCAAGCAACTTTAAATTTACTTCATATTTTGCATATAAAGCACATAGCTGGATTCGTAATATCTTGTTAGTGAAACCAAATTAAATTCATTTATATCTTTTAATAATCTAAAATTTCTTTCTAAATTTTTATGGACGACTAGCTCTTAATTAATACTTTGCTAGTTTATAAGCTATGCTTTAAGCTTCCCGGTCATAAAATGGTGATTTGTTTGTGTATTTATAATTTGTAAGATATGGAAACATATCTGTAGGAGATTTTCAGACTTAAAAAATATATATAGCTTGATCGACCAAACTTAAAAATGATAAAACTCAAGCAAAACAACAGATTAGACCATTACCATAGTTTATATAGTTAATATTCGATGCCATTACATATACGCACTATATTTATGTGATCAAATTATTTAAACATAAATTCCTTTTTTCAACACTAAGTGTATGTTTTAACAAGCTATTTGAATCAACCAACCTACTAAATACATATTTTCCTATTAATCAGTGATTAAGTGCTTATTTATTTATATAATTCAAACCTTCATTACATTCCCAATATCCAATTAACTGCGTGCTGTTATTTTTAACATTTATTTCTTGCAGAAAATGATCTTTATAAGACACCCAATTAGCGGCTATTACGACTACAGAATTTATCCTACTTCTACGTATCTACGACACAAAATTTACAAACCATTGAGTTTATATTGCGATTATTATGAACCAATCAGATCTTTGTTTTGGAACAGTTCATATTGGCCTAATTACAGATCAGTAAGTTCATTTATAGATGATTTGCCGTCAACTCGGGCATTGAGATTACAGCGTGTAAGTAGCGAAAGTTGAGTTGAATATTAAACATGTATTGAAGTATCGTTCTCCAGCCAGTAAGCTAGCTTTTAATTTTTGCGAAATGCTTTCCCAATACACGGCACAGGACACGAAAATATACAGTTATTACATTGTTTTTATATGTTCAGTAATATCTCTAGACGCATTTAAAATGTTCTTTGCAAATTCAATAAGAAATTGGAAGTAAAAGATTATTAAAAGACCTCTCTAGAAAAACCTGGGTTGTCGCACCAATAACATTATTATAGGTATCTCAGTATATATTTTACACTAACCTTTAACGGTCATCGAGGTTTCCATGAAGTTCATTATTCCCTATAACTCTAATAATCGACTGCAGTTTAAATACAAACAAAATATCGTATATATTTGTATTTTTAATTCTAATCGTTTAGATTACAGAATGAGCAACTAATCCCTCTCAAACTTCATCGTAAAAAGTAAAATTATCTTAAGACGGAGCATATAATATATTTTACCTTTCCAATGTCTAGCCAAAGTAAAAATAATCTTATCTCTGCATTTTAAAAATCTCAAGCCTAGGGTGCAAATAAATAAAATAATTAAATTTAGTTATGTTGTCAAATCATTTTCTTTTTGGATCAAGCAGCGGAGTCATTGTCAAAAACTCGTTTTCATCAAGATGAATTAGATGTGCTACGTCCATAGTTTAATGTTAATTTGTCATTTAGTGAAAATTACCTTATACCAGGTTGGCAAGTAGCTTATTTTAATGGAATTCGCTGATCACGTAGAATATTAGATCACATATTATATTATATAAGTATAACCCAAATATAAAATAGAAAAACAGAAAGATATGGAATTTAGGGAATAAATTGCTTGGAAACAGTCTGCTTGCTACTGCTATTGTTCCCTAAGATACAACTAACTTTTTACTACTTTACAACACGCATTAATATTATTACAATTTATAATTAGAATTATATTTACATGATCTAGAATAACTGATTTTTGATATGTAAAAGCGTCTAAGTTTAGTTCTGAAAGAATACGCCTTATTCCTGTTTTACGTATCTATAATTTAATAAGAGTCTACCACAACTCATGCCCCATAATAGTAATTAGGCAACATTATTTCTAAATACCTACAATTGACGTGATATCAAATTTAATTCAGACGGAGGAATATACTTCCTGTAAATATGTTCCTCATAACTAATTTTTATTGGACAAAATTATTGGTTTTACCAGCACAGAGGATTGTGTGTAAATTAGCAGAGTCCTAATCTAGTTCAGTGCAAACAAGAGCGATATATTTATTGTATAGATAATGCGAGCAGAAGAAACAAAAAAAAATAAAAATAATATAAACACATAACGCCAGTGGGAGACCATTCCATGCTTCTGCTAACACTAGTAGTCGCATAATGCCACCGTTATTTGCATATAAAACTTTTTTACAGAAGAAAGTTTATATTTAATGAAGTTGTATAGTTCTTGATATAAATCAATAGTCTGTTTTTAAATGGAAACCTAAACTTTTGAAAATTAAATTAATTAAAAGGAGAAATATATATATATATATAATAATTTGATTTTTTTTGTATGCGAAATGCATTATTTTTATTTCATTTGAATCACGTTTTCTATCTGGGAGACATTTTTTTTTTATTTCAAGTGTTTTCTAACTAAAGGCTCCAAACGTTAAAGTAAAACTACAACTTAATTGCAACCATAGAGCGGATAGTTAGATATAAATTTAAGTTTTACGATGCGTTCTTTCTCAATTTAATACTAAAGCTTCATTCAACAATAAGACAATGACATCGTCTACATATTATTTGTGAAAACTGGTAGTATCGTGAGAATATTTAAACTCTTGTTTAAGCAACACCTTATGTTAAGACTTCAGGGTTTCCTTATTTTGCACTTAATCAATTGAGAGGTAACGGGTGCCTATTTGACAATGTTGAGTATGCATTAATAAAATAAAATTATGCAACAGCAAATTTAATTACCAAAATGTTTAAATAGCCTGTTAAATAAAAATACATAATATTGTGTCCAAAAATAATCTAGTAAATGTCACCTAAACTATTTAATTTGGTTAACTTCTTTATATTAATACAAGAATAAATAAACAAATGACTAAAACATAATAAAATCAGTCACTTAATATAAAAAAACTACATATATGCGTACTTACTACCAAACTAGCAGCCTTGCTTTTCATTTTTCATGAATAACCTACTAATTAACAGTCATCTAGTACAACAGCAGCTACAGTTATCACATAATATAATCCTCATTCATTAGGACATATTCGTAATAACTATTTGTTCGTAGATCAAACAAACGCTGACAAAAGTAATCCCAGTGTGTCCAACGTATGCACATTTAACATTTTAGCACTAAACAAAACAAAATGTGCATAAAACGGACCTGAATTGTGAATCGTTTTGACTGTTCTACGAGCAAAGGTATCTTTAACATATAATATGTTTGTTAATAACGTATTGATTTCTTTTAGATATTCGACGATGAGACAAGGCTTATTCGTGCACAAACTGCATCTCTTTTGAGGAGGATACACGACCCAGTAGTACGAACATCCAGATTAACATGGCCTTTGTCGACATCAGTAAGGTAAGAAATATATTTTATTAGTTTGAATAATTGCATACTGGACCTTACCAATATTGCAAACTATACTATCGTGGGTCGGTGAAATACGCTTGTGTATACTTTTTTCATACCTATTAATTTCTTAATGTCTGTGATCCTGTAGAAATTGTGTGTATTTAATTAAAAATTTGTTTCTAAAAGTATTAAAGTAAAGAAAATTTTAATAAGTAAGGAGAAATTTTAATGGCACCGCAAGCTATGATGATTTCAGGATTAGTGGGAATTTTTTAGATTTAGGAACTTTCGCTCATTGTAATTCTTATAGTTTCGGAGATTTCTGCACTAGTGCTCTATCCATCCTATTCCAACTATCAAACACGAATGAATTCAAAACTTCTAACGTAAAGAAAAAATATCAAAAATTACAACCCAATTTAATCAAAGCTTCGAAACTTTTATCCACTGCGAACTTATGTTAGTTTAACTGCAAAACACTCTGCATGTCCTTTTTTTATTGAATTTACTGGCCTCTCTCGAGTGTTCTACTTCTTCTAGTTTTATCACTCCATTGAAAATGTTTTATTTAATATAAACAGAAAACTTTTCTTTTACTCAACTTCGACAACGAAGTAAACATTTAAGAAACTTTACTATTACGTGTGACATTTGTCCAATCATGCGTTAGATTATCAATCACTCAACATTTCTATAGCTGAATGTAGGTATATCGATCGCACTACATAGAGTGAAAAGAGCATATTAGTGTAGACACGTGTACGGACCTAAGCACTCTCGTATCATTTACTTAATATTGAACCGAATACACGAACTGTGTGCCCAACTCGGAATTATAACGCCTGTTACTCTGTGTTCTCCTTAGATGTCTATCAATAGAGGTCTGTAGAATTAATTAACCCTAGCAGTATGTATGTTAAACATATATAACATATATAACCATTCCTGATGAGTCGTAGATCGACGTCTAGGAATTTCTTGGTTTTGTATTTATACCAATCACGTAGTAATATTTTAATCCTTCTTTTTTTCCCGGATCTATAGGGTTCAAAATATGTCATCTTATGTGTGGTGAGTGAGCATTTAAAGATTTCTATTCTTATCCTTATGCCACTAAATGGCGTCACTGAAAATTGTCTTTGTTCTCAAATTACCCCAACCCAATAAAAGATATTCAAGGAAAAAATATATAACAGAATAGAAAATTAAAGGATTTTTCAAAATCTTTACAAATGAGGAAAACAAAAGTCCACGACTCAATTTATTGTTTTTTTTCATACAGAAGTGTGAGTTTCAGTGTCCGCTGTTCCTATCATATTAGATAGACAATTCTCACAGTGGAGATGACGAATTTTTATTCGAAGTACCTAATTTTTAAAGTTGAAAAGTTTGGGAGACTCGGGTTCGATTCGTTTATCATAATATGAGGTTTAAAAAAAGTATCAACTAAGAATCACTCTGAAAATAACTAAAATAGATATACCTAAATATATTAATTTTTTATTTATACGATGAGATAACTACTATAATATATCATTTTTCTTTTCAGGTATTATGATGACGTAATTCCGGCCAGGTTCAGTAGCGACAATTACATTCATAAAATGCTACTTACTTCCCCCAGGAATGAAAAAGTTCAATATACTACTTACTACACTGAACCTGTCCGAAAATATATAGGTGAGTTTGGCAAAGTCGTCATTATATATAAAATCAAATATTTAAATCGCGATTTATGTTCACAAACGCAACGACTTAATGCTTTGTCAAAATATAAGAAAAATTACCAGAGACGTTACCAAAATATATGAACACAAATTTTTAATACAATTTATAGTGTAAAATACGTAATGTACACAAATTAATCTTTGTTAGTAGTATCAAGTTCAAGCCTCTATCACAAGTCAAAAGTTTGCTTCTGGTCGTAGATTGATACTTTTTAGCAATGTGTTGCGATAAAAACAACAACACATCACATTCGTGTCCTATCTCACCATCCTTTCCTACTTCACCCTTGTTAAAACATAAAACAAACATACAAGTAACACCTCTATGATTATACGCGGTTAGTTTGATTTTGACAATTAAGTATTGTACTACAGAATACTATTTGGCCTCAGCATAAAATATTTTTTTTTGTAATTTCTTTTAAATTTTTTGATTATGAATTAAAAAAAAAAACACATGCATTGTGCCAAAAGTCCCGGATAAATTCAATACAATTTGAAGCAAAATTGTTTGATAAAAATGCTTGATCGCGTTAATTTTTGTTTTCAGTTGTTCGCCTTTTGAAATAAGATGTACAAGGTCGCGTATTTTTTGTCGGAACTGATTTATATAGGCTTTAAGATGGAAATATTGCTTTAGAATATTGTCCAACAAAAATATTTTAAAGTCAATTTCTTGATTGCGTTTGCGAACTGATTGTGATGGATTTTCATTCATTGAAATTCTCACTTCTCCAGTTGTTTGTTGGGTTTGAACAGAGCGCGGACTACTTGGATTATGAATTCGTACAGTCGAATCGGTATTCTCAAACATTCGAATACACTTTCTGATAGTATCGTCATTCGGTGCAGTCTATCAGTTAATCATGCACGATATTATCGTTGAGTTGTAACTATCGAATCCACATTGGGATATTATGCGCTTACGCAAAAAATGTGATGTTCTCCTGTCGACGTTTTCATGGTTACTAAATCTCCAATGCGTAGTACAACAACCTGTCCTTACGCCCTCCAAATCGCGAAGGTACATGGACAGCGCGGATACAAACTTGCTTTTCCCTCAATGAAAACTCAATCATCTGGTATAGCTAACATTAAATATTAAAATACCGATATTAAATTAATCTATTATCTTCTTACAAGTACGTACATGTTTGCTATTTTACTTTATACCTATAACGTCTCTGGTAATTAAATTAGTTTTTTATTATAATTAAAAGTTATGTTAGAGCTTTTGCTTTTGTGCAGCTTTAGTGCTTTAGCTTGTCGCTTTGCTGATTAATGATTACAAGTTGAAAAACAAAAAGCAGGAGCTTAGAATGGATTATTCAGTGATGTATTTGAACGTAATTATATAAAATATGTAACATGTTTTTTAAAAAACTTAAAACAATGTTCTAATTAAAATTTTCCCTCAACTCAAAACAGGTAAACAAATAGCTGTGCTACTATATTATTGTATTTAATGAATAATCACATATATCCTGTACACTACACATAACGTTCAAAGGATATAGAATTGTCTAAATAATGAAAAGGTTAGACATATGCAAGGAAAAAAATATTGCTCAATGCTATATACGAGTAGATATGGTATCCATGAAAGGGAGAATCAATAATATAAGTCCTTTCAACAGTGCTATATAAAGGGTGTCCCAAAATTAACGCAGAATTTGAATTTGCCGCCATTTTTGCAGTAGATTGTTGGCAACCCTAAAAACAAAACAAATCGGCAGCTGACAGTTTAGGGGTAGTAAAAATGGAGCGTTACACGATAGAACAACGTGTCTTCATTATTGAACAATATTTCAAAAATAATGAAAGCTTGGAGGCCGCAGTTCAAAAATTTCATACAAAATATGGTCGGAATAGTGTGTTAACTTCGTCAACTGTGAAGAAATTAAATTAAAAATTCCGGGAGACGCCAAACGTTGGAGACGGCAAACACACTGGTTGCCACAGCCCGTGAAACTCTTCAATTACTGCATGATACATTCCCAGGTCGTGTATTCTCTCGTTTCGGTGATCAGAATTGGCCACCTAAGTCGTGTGAGTTAACTCCATTAGATTTCGTTTTATGGGGTTATTTAAAATCACAGGTCTATGTCAAAAAGCCAAAAACCACGCGTGCATTAAAGGAGGAGATTCAACGCTGCGTCAACGAAATTCAGCCACATTTATGCAGAATGGTCATGGAAGATTTCGACAAACGAGTGCGTATGTGTATGCAAAGCCGTGGAGGTCATTTGCCCGATGTGTTATTCCATAAATAACCCCAATAAAAAATTTACAATCAAAAGACTACAAACCGTGAATAGAAAATAATTTAATTCTTGCGTTAATTTTGGGACACCCTTTATTTAGATCCAGATACAGTTATTGTTGGTTTTACTGTAGATCAGTACAACACGAAAGATAAGATAATCAATCGACTTTTGTTAGATTAGATCTTGATTTTGTAGAACCACAGCATTTTGTCAGACCTATTAGGTCTACCTACTTGAACGATGTTTTGCAATGCAATGTAGCACAGTCTACTTCTCAATGCAAAACAATTCTTATTGAGTCGTTTTTATTGTAGAAAGAAAAACGACTAAATTTATAGTTAAATGTAAAAAATGAATTTAAAAATAAAACATGCAGTTTGCATAATTTGTTTAGTCTAAAAACAATATATATCCACAAAGTAGCTTACCATGCTTTGCAGTCCACAAATAGCTGATTTGGAATATCGTCCAGTCACATTTCGCTATGGAAAATTGGTTTACTTCAGAGAATTGCTGTAAACGCAAAAGCACTTAAAACTTTGTTGAAAGTTTGTTGTTGCCGACACGTGGAAACAAATTAAGAGGTTTTAATACTTACACGTTTTAGACTACTGTGGCTTTATTTAACCACCTAGATAGTTGCAGAGAGGAAAGCCTGGTATTCTCTTGACTGTGTGATGGATTGAGCATTTTAACACAGAGAATAATAGCAGAATCACTAAGTGATAATACTGACGCCACTAAAGCACAGAGCATACCTACTGGGGGATGCGTTGATCGGGATGTTTCGCACATCCTTAAAATCCCAAATTTTACAACGGTTTGGGACCAGGAGCAGGAGCAATAATAACAACAAAAGTGGTATTTTTTGTATGCTATATCTTTGAATGCAAGTATATGTATATATAAACTGTTTGATAACATCGACAGTCCCGAAACACCAAGAAATTATTTCAATTTTTTAAACACACTTCCGGTACTGACATTTTTGGTTCCCGTGCATCATTTTAGATGTGTCTATTAGTATTTTTCATTTAATTTATATCATATCTTGCGACAGATACTCGAAAAGGACAAAAAATTGCACACAGAACAGTGTTGTACGTGTACGTATTGATTTCACGTCACCATTACATATTTTTATTTGTTGGATATTTTTCCGTTTCATTTTCAGGCTCTAAACTGTCACTGATATTAATTATAAACTATGAAATATAAAACTGATACAAAGTGACAAAAGCTGGAGAAGCTTAGTAAACAGAGTTTTCAAAACCAGACTTTTTATAACACAAACCTAATATATTTCTACTGGTAATATTAGATACTTTAGAAACGTCTATGTCAAAACAGAAAAATCTATCAGTGAATACAGAGCGCGTAACATTAGGTTGTAGTAGAGAGTTTTCTTTTAACTATGGCACGCATCGGAGTTAATCGTTAATCGTCATGTTAATCAAGTATGGTTAATATTATGTATGTGTTTGCTCTTCTATTGATATCCTTGGTGTACCTTCTCGGTAGTAGCATGGTGACTTGCTGATGACTGAGATATTAAGATCTGTATTTTTCCAAAAGTATTTATATGACCGTTGTTAAGTAAATATTTAATGGAAGCTCGTCATTATAGCACAGTTTTCTTTTACTATGGTGTTAAACGAGGGCTTTGCAGTCACAATGTTTACATCTATTATTATACAGGGTGTCCCAGCTCGCACGAAACAAGGCAATTTCAAGGCATTTCTGATTTGTAAAGGACAAAACAACGAAACACCTCAACTTTGTTTTCTAAAGGAAAATAAGGTTCGACTATTTTTGAATCCCCAAATTCATCCACCCTTAAAATCTTAAATGGAATGCGGGGTAGAGTAGCACGGCTTTGAAAGTCTATTAAAGCCTTTTTTCAACGCCGTCTCATTTTTGGACTTTTTTTTTGTCACCCCCCGTGTGAGATTTAAATTTGGGGCTTCAAAAATAGTCGGATCTTATTGCCCCTTCGAAAACAAAGTTGACGTGTTTCGCGGTTTTGTCCTTTTCAAACCAGAAATGCCTTGTTTCCTGTGAGCTGTGGCACCCTGTATATAACGTTTAGACCAAAGATATATTAAATAAGTTTTTGGTATAGATCATATAAAGTTCATGGATCTCTTATGCAGTCTTTCTCTTGTAAGTTTGTGTATTCTTTTAACACTAATCTTTGGTTCGTTCTTACATTAGTTGAATGTCTACTTCAATGCATTTTTGTATTTCTCTGTTATCAGATAGTAAATATTTTGCACTCTGCTTAACATTTATATTAAGGTGTTTCAGTTTGCAAAGTTATTTAGCTCTATATCTACTAATGTTTTGATGATTCTTCATTGAATTGAATTAACTTCAGGTAGGTATAAAGTGTGATCCAACCTGTTATTATTTCTTGACATTAATAAGTCCGGCAAGGAATATTGGATTCGATGCTGTGCAAATAAATATCTGTATTGATAGCTGGATGGAAGTTAGTATTAAGCTGTAATTTCGAAAAAGAAGGAATCTCAGTTGAAAAATCGATTCAGTTTTGCCTACCTATAATAATTTGGTTAGATGTTTTGCACGGTTATATGTTGCTAATACATTTGTACTGTTCTTACTTACGCGAACATATTACTCAGTAAATTTATGTGAACACCAGTAGTTATAACTAACTAAAAAAAAGAATAGTAGCAATTTTGCAAACGTTTGTATCAGTATTGTTTCTTGTTGTGTTTGTCTTCAACCAGTGGCAGCCCGTGCTACGAAAAATTAGAGGTGTTGTGGGTACCTAAATACTGCCACAAAATGAGACTTCGTAGAGATATCCATTATTATTGCTAAAGACTCAGTATTTTGTAATTCATTAAAAATATTTTTCCATTATATGCTTCTAACATACAATCTAATAAATCTTCCTGAATTTATTTAAACGTTCCTTTAAAAACTTTAGATTTGTAATTTTTTTCAAATTATCGTGTTTCAACAATATACCTCTAAGAGCTAATTCAATTACTACCATCTGTTATCCTCGACACCACGTACCAGTTTTTTGCTGCATTCTCATTAAAAATTTATTTGAATATTTATTATACAGGGTGATTCATTATGTTTGCAACAAACGAAAACTGGAGATTCCTGAAAGTAATTTAAGCATTCTTTGCCATTGAACCCATGTCCGCAAATGCTTCATTACCGAGATACAAGGTGTCCAAATTTAGTGGTCAAATTAACTTTTATGTTCAGTTCTCAAAAACTAACTAACCGATTTTGACAAAATCTTACATGCATTTGGGGACCGATAACCTAAAATAATCTACATTATTTTGGCTTTCATTAACTGTTCATTGGCTTTGATATAGAAGGCACGTGTGTAAATTGTAAACATAAATTAATTATAGACAGCTTTGACAAACTTCATAATTTTAAATTATTACTTTTTTAAAAAGAGCATCTTATGAGCTAGAAACAAGTTAATTACGTCGATGTTGTGATTTCTATCATTTCTATGGTAGATTTAAATCAAAATAACGTTTACCAGAAAACCAAATGAAAAATCAAAGTTGCCATAGAAAACGAATGTCGCAACAATACAAAAAAAAAACTTTGACGGCAACAAATTTAAATTAGTTAAAATTGTTTTATTATTTCGTAGTTGTTTTTAATATTGCGAATGGTATTTTCTAAATTAAAATAAGTTTCTCAATTCAAGAATATGCAGATATGGTGGTTGCATGAGCAGCGGCCCGAGAATACCAAATTTGGTGTCCTAATAGACGTCGTCCATATCACAAAACATTTACGGGTACATTTCACAGGCTTAGAATGACAGGGATCATTTTACCTAGAGTTAACGAACGGCCGCGTTGTCTAAATATTCAAACTGAGGAAAACATAGTGGATTTAGTTTTACACGATCCGAAAATAAGCACTAGAAGAATATGAACTCAATTTGCATTACCTCAAACAATTGTTTGGAGAATATTCAATCGATAAATGCGGTATCCTTATCATCTTCAAGATGTCCAGCAGCCTTACATCCTGGAGACCCTGAAAGGCGCCTACTATTTTGTAATTGGGTTCTTGGTAAGCATCAAGAAGATGACATATTTTTAGAGAAAGTTCTCTGGTCAGATGAAGCAACTTTTACTAGAGATGGCATAAATACAAACCATAATGAACATGTATGGTGTTTAAACAACGCTCGTGCTATTAGGCCGCGAAATTTTAAAGACCGTTTTACTATCAATGTTTGGGGTGCCATGTTTAACAATCAATTATTGCCGTTGTTCGTAATTAATGGGCATTTAAAGATTTAAACTCAAATCAATACAGTAATTTTCTACAAAACCGCCTACTCAAATTCACTGAGGAGGTACCTCTGAATATTGTTCAAAACATGTGGTACCAACATGACGGAGCCCCTGCGCATCGAGGTCCCATTGAGTGGCCTCCAAGATCACCGGATCTGAATCCCCTCGACTTCTTTTTATGGGGGTACATGAAACAATTGGTTTACATTGTACCAATTATAAATGAAAACCAACTACTGAAGAGAGTTAATGAAGCTGCTAAGGAAATATGAAACGATCATGATATCCTTATTAGAGCTACAAATTCATTAGTTGAAAGATGTAGAATGTGCATTACTGTCAATGGAGGAATTTGAACAGTTGTTATGAATCTTCCTATTTTAATTTCGAGTTTTTTTATTGTTAAATTTTTGTTTGTAATGAAAGGCCTTAAAATTTGTTGCTAAGTAATTTGTTATTATTAAATCGTTTTCCATGGCAACTTTGATTTTTCATTTTCTTTTCTGATAGACGTTATTTTGATTTAAATGCTTAAATTGCTTTCAGGAATCTCCAGTTTTCGTTTGTTGCAACCATAATGAATCACCCTGTATAATATATCAAATCTAGTTGATCCCTAATGTTAGCCGAGCCCAATTTAAATGTCTAAATGCTGTTTCGCTAGTTAAAGATCATATTGTGAAATATTGATAGATATATTCTTGATGTTCTTTAATTTTCTCGGTTACGTGCTTCAAATCGGTGACCTGCGTCCATGCTTTTTCACCTGCAAAGAATACAGAACGTAGGCAAATGCGAGCATTTCCTTTGTCACAGCCACGTATCTAATTATTTCTCGAATAAGAAACATATATTAAACTATCTTGTTCAGGCTGTTCCATGGCTAGAAGCACGTTTTTCTATTAAAATATTATGTAATGAAAACACAACAACAACAATTTTTGCGTCATATATGTCTATTTAGAAAATTATCAAAAATGTATTAATTATAAATAATCATCATTGCTAATATTATTTAAATTCAGTGGGATCCCACTTGTGTCAGGGAATTTTTTAAGTCATATCCACATGTTATTAGGTTATTCGTTACTAGAATTTTTTCTATATGATTTTTATTTAGTATTAACCTTCAAACGATACGTGTATAAATTTGACAGCAATCTGACTATTTATTCGTGAGTTATGGCATTTTGTCATCATCACTTTTTGATGAAAAAAAATACAGTGGAAACCAAACAATGGCTTGATAAACATTATCCGAACTCTGCTGCATCGAGATAAATGGTAGAGAAGAAAATGTCAACAAATTCACAAATTGGTTATGAACGATCGAAAATTGAAGGTGTACGAGCTAGCTGACATTGCAAAGATATCAGATGGTAGTGGTTTCACGATTTTACATGAACATTTGGGTATGCGAAAGATCTGTGCAAAGTGGGTGCCGCGTCAGCTCACAGTCGACCAAAAACAACAACGAATTCATGCTTCAGAGGAGTGTTTGGCGCTGTTAAACCGTGAAAAAATGGAATTTTATCGTCGATATATGACATACACTAGCTGCACTATTACACACTAGAATCCGAAAGACAATCACACAGTCACACTTGCAAAAGAAAAAAGTGTTGTTTCTCCAACACAATGCACCGTGTCCCAAATCGATGAAAACTATGTCAAAATTGAATGATTTGGGCTCCGAATTGCTTACCCACCCACCGGATTCTCCATATTTAGCCCCTAGCGACTTTTTCCGGTTTTCAGATTTTAAGAGAATGCCTGCTGGAAAGAAATTTCAGTCCAATGATAAAGTAATCGCTGAAACTGAGGCCTATTTTGACAAAAAAGAGAAATTGTACTATAAAAGTGGTATGGAAAACATTTTTCTTACTTATCCTAAGGATTTATTGAATGACCTGTTAGTTTATTTCATTTTTCTGTATATCGGTGATACGCTCTCAATTTAGTTGAAATATCTTTCTTTCGGTTGTTCATATTATTTCACCAAAATAAAACTTAACAATTAAAATAATGTAGCAAAATAACGAAAAAGATCTGTCCAAAATTTAGCTCAAACATATAATATAGAATGGTATTCCTGGGTGAGGTGTGTACGGGAAACAGCGGGGGACTGTATGGTGGTGCACAGATCTTTGTGTAGTCCAACTAAAATAGTTCATTATGTTCACTCATTTGGATATTGGTACCGTTTCTTTATTAAGGGACACTAACAATGTGATTCCGACCGGAGTTTTTCAAAATTTTATCAAGAGTAAAAATACAAGAGCTTTTTTTTTATCGGATAAATTTCTTTTTGTAACGAAATAATTTTGCCAATCAGTAATTTTACGAGAAAAACTGACGCGCGAGACCGAAGGAAAAATGTGATAAAATAAAGTTTTCTACATAAAAAGGCATACTTCTTTTTTCTCGAGTTTGAAAATTTTAGGACAAAACTGGTCCTTAATACAAACCATTAATAAAATTTTGGAAAACTTTTCGTTAGCAAACTGTATTTCAATAATTTTACTAATGCTGTTTACTAAGGACCAGTTTTGTCCTACAATTTTCAAACTTGAATTTCTCGAAAACGTTTAAGTTTTTCGAGAAAAAAGAAGTATGCCTTTTTTATGTAGAAAACTTTATTTTATCACATTTTTGACACAAAATGAATAAAAATCACAAGGAAAAAAAGTTAGGTTATAATTAAGGCAAGGTTACCCCCGTTTACCCGCCTATGCTCATCCTTTTTTATTCAATTTTATGTCAGTTTACGACATTTAACTAGGTGAATAAATATACTACATTTGGTTAATTCATCTTTACTGGTTGCGAAAATATTTCAAAAAAATCGTCCTCTGGCAGTCATATTTAACACCCTATATCTTTGTAAATAAGGACTTTTCGAAAAATTACAATTTAGGTTTTTTTCATGATTAGATGTCCCCAATTCGCTCACAAATTTTGGTCATGTGTTTCTGAAACACCCTGTATATCTTTTTTTTGATAAAGCCCATATAGCGCCAAATCTTAACTAACATGTCAGGCCCGTTTTATTTTTTTTGTATGTGTTTGGTTTAATAAACAGTAGCAGTAGTAAACACCACTTTATGTACAAACTGAAAGTGTCGCAGACTTGTTTTTCGGATCTCTTTAGATATGATAAGTGTCAAGTAACTCATAAATCTGGAGCCGCCGTCGCGCCGCATAATGGTGTAGGTATATGACAGGAAAATCCAAAATGGAAATGGAGAAAACTCCGCATAAGACTGAAATTATATATTATCGCAGTTTGAAAATTATATTTTAAAAACAGCTAAAGATCATATAAATTTAAATGCTCAATTAAAAAAACAGGAGGTGTGACATTTTCCTATATTGCATTACGCAACTAAAAGTACACAATATATAGGCACACATTTATTAGTTAAGCACATACAGCAAAACTAAGTAAATGTTTTTATAATATAATAATAAATAAAATAAATTGCTGTTGCCTAATTGTTACTGTCTTTATGTATTTTTTAATGACAATATTGATTTAATGAAGGGATGAAGGTTCATTCTATGCTTTCATAAAAGTAGAATTTCGAGGTCTTAGCCGACAGAACGTAGAATACCTCTTTAATCTAGGTGATTTTTTCCTTTGAAGCAAAGAAATTATTGGTAGTATCATTTGATAAGGTGTTCTTTATATAAAATAGAATTTTTCTCAACGCTTAAAAAATAAATGCATACTTAGCCATCTCTTATATTCTTTTAGGGACTGATCAAAGCCTTAAGAAGTGTAATTACTGTAAATATATAAGTGTAAATGTATCTGCAGCTGTAAATACTGATAATTCAAAAGTTTCAAACTGACAAATTGAAACCGAAAGTGGCAAGTGCCGGCGCTTAACAGAAAATCACAATTTATACAAGGAAACTACTCTAGTTACGTAGAATTGACTATGAAATCAAACTTAACTCATAACAACAATTTGATCTATTTTTATTTTCATAATTTTCATGGATTTCTTGGAAACGTATTTGGTTATAGCAAGCCAACAGCTAATCTTGTCCCCCAAAGTTCCCAATAATTTAGACGTAGCTGACTTTAGAGTTATAGAATTTAATAAATTTTAAACTAGTTTCCCTACCAAAAGCGCTGTGCAATTCCTAATAATTTATAAACACCATTTATAATCACCAAACATTTCTGTAGAGAAGCTCCATATAGACTCTTGGTTTTTATTAAAATAATTTAATATTCAAGTTTATATGTGGTCACTGACCTATTTCCAGCTGACTGGATGGACCTTCACTTACAGGCATAAGCTATGCTCTAACACACAGCAAGAACGCCTTTTGCTTTTGCTAGCCGCGTGTTTGTCTTCAGTTATATAAAATATCGATTTGTGTGTGTGAACTGAATTCTCTTAGGCCAAGGTCATCTAGCTAGTGTCTCGTATGCAGGGGGCAGAGCATACGATCGCAGACCATACATGTTTCTTTATGAAAATCCACTACAGAGCGATATCCAACTAATGAGCTACTATATCAACAAATTCAGACAGGAAAAAGGTGCTGCTGCTGTAACATCAACTGACACCTCCAAAGGTAAAATTTAACTTAAGCTATAAAATTCATAGATAAGTATTTCGCAAATTAAATATGAAAGTAGGTACTTTATTTTTGTAATTTACTTTGCATTTATTTTTTTACTCAATCATTATTTAATCAGAATATATTTAACTTATGGAATGCCCATTTCTAAATAGTGATATTACACAGTAAGCTGTCTTAGCTGCCCCGTCGTAAATCTACATTGATGATTCTCGTTTTAGAGGCCCATTTTATTCGGGAGTTCAGGGTTATATTATTCCGATAATCCTGTCTATCATTAGTCGTGGTGCTTGTTTTTGGGGATATTTTTTCAGGAGCTCCCACACCGTTCTTTTACACAAACAGAGGGCATAATCAATGACGTCGATTCCTGAATGCCCTAGAACCCATATCAGGTTAACCCTATTATGGTTCGCCAAGTTCTCTATACTATTCCCACACCAATTTAGTTGTGATTTCATGATTCTTAAAGCCACTTCGCTCTCAGATTATATTTTGATTCACTTATTTGTATAGGCCCTCAATATGTTTATAGCTTTGCACATTGTAAAATTATAAACACGCCTGATTATCATAGTTCATTTTCATTTTACTGTTGAGGCTGTTAAATTGCCTGATTTACTTCTATTGTTATACCAAAGAATCATGCAAATTTTCATATATAAACAGGCGGTAGCTTAGATTGCACAGACTCATACCGATATTTAGAAATAAAGGGTCACCTCTATCTTTGAAAGATTTACAATCTAAAAAGATGATTTCCACTATATCAAATGAAAAATCATGATATTTCTACAACCCCTTCATTGAACCTTAAGGCATTGGACGGATTGACATCTTATTTCCACACAACCATTATGTCACAGTTTAAAATAATATACAGTTACTTCACCTCGTGTCGGAACGTTTGATGGTCATGTCTACAAAGCAATTCGCCGCGCTCGTAGTTATAGTATATATAGATATAGTATATATAGTAGCGGGCCAGAAATGTGGCTGGGAATGCGACGAGTCGATGCCGTTTTCAGCGTCTACTGAACCTTCTTATCTATAGTTAATATTCGATGATTATGTTATGAATTAGTAGTTAGATATATACACTGAAAAATATGTATTTATTATTTAAATGAATATTGATTTGATAATAGCCAAACAAGTGCTTTTTCGCGTCAAAATCATGATTTATTTGTCTATTTTTCTGGTATTTTTTAATGTAAAGAAATATTTATTTGATTTAATGCCCATACAAAAATTTCACATACACATTTATTTGATTCTATTAAGAGTAGGTATATTGATTTATTTAAACCAAGGCGGGATTACCTAATACAAATATAGGTTTAATTTGCCAAAACTCCTATTTATTTGCTGCAAATAAATATTATTTAATCGATGTGTCATTTTGGACACTAATTTACTTAAGTTTTTTTAAAATAAGCATATATTGGTGTCTACCAAACAATAATAGTGAAATAAATATTATAAGAAAGTCAATTCGTTTAGATCAAATTCAGTTTACCTAATTTAAAAAAATATTATTTCATTTAAATAAAAATCAAATAAACAAATATTTGTGAAGATTTTTTAGACCATGGTGTATGGTTACCCCTATATATTTTTTTAAATCATAATATTTAACTATTCAAAAAACTTGTTTTTCGAAGCATGCCTTTAGATTTACGTACTTTGTCTATACTACCGTTTCGTAATGGTTGCTCTGGTTTTGACAAAAACAAAGCAAAATCAAAACAATAATTGCTATAATTAGGGTATGCAGGACAAATCAAATACCCAGTAATATATTAATTCTGATTATAATTGGTTTTGTTTTGTGATACTACTCTTCAAACATTACGATTTGCCATTATACTGTTTTTAATTTAGTTAAAACTAGATCAGCCACAAACTATGCTTAAATATATTTAAATTAATTTTTTCCTAGCTAAATAACGTGTGTCTAACATAATGCGTGTAATTAACGTCAGTGGTTTTCTTTTTTCCTTGCAGCTGAGAAAGTAGAAGAGCCGCAATCGAAACCCGAAATTACTGAACTTACTGATACTGCTGAATAATCCTTGCCATCCTCGCCATCTTTTAACAATACATTCTGGAAACATGTATCCACCAACTCTGAGGGTACAACTGTAATGTTACCTACCACTATATTTAAATCTTTAACATCTTTAGATATGTTGGTACTTGCATAATATATACATGTATTATTATAGTCTTGTTACTTACAGGAGAAGGTAAGTAGTCTAATAACTCGAAAAAAATTACGATCATGTTCTGTAGAAATTACGATTTTGTTATAATTTGTATATAGTATATATAATAATAATATATAAAGATATTATGTAGCTTTTACAATAATTTCTAAGGAAACATAAACCTTACTTTTGGATGCATCTATAGATCTTCTTAATAAAAATTATTAAGTTCGTCCTCAAAAAGATATACATGTCAAATTTTGATATTCCAGGAATATAATATAATTCTGCTTTTTAGTACATATAACTTAAATGCTGTACCTATTTATAAATCTTGGTTAATACTCAATTACTGATACCTTCATAGAGTGATGTTAGAAATATTTAATCGACGTGAGTCATTTTGTAGGAGAAAGTATATAGAAAAGTTTGGTTACTACTTAGGTTCTTCCCCAATATTCTGCAAATACCTTAAAACAAAATAATTGTGGCATAAAAACTCCATATTTTGGAGTGCTTTTCGATATCGACACAAAAACTCTAAAACGTTGGTAAACAAATAACAGCTTTAGTTTAATTTCAAATATTTTGCAGAAGTAAATATTGGGCAAGTTTAATATTAACTTAATACAAAGAAAGAGAAAACGACATTATAATCCATCAAAATAATGTTGTTCACAGATGCCCTTTATCGAATGGAACTTATCTACTCACAAAGAACGAATGATAATTACATGGAAGTTTTTCTGAATGTATAATAAACAAGAAAAACGCAAATGGTGGTAACAGAAAAGTTGTTCGTTTAGATGTGGATAGGTGGATACATGTTTTTCTTCTTGATACCCCTCTTCTTTGTAAATACATTATTTTTACACCATCAATATATTTTTATGAATAAAAATAATATACTTATTAATATTATGTGCACTATTAATTGTATTTTTGATATAATTTTTCTTTGATTCTTGTTCTTATTAATAATTTAATGAAGCTATCAACAATGCCATGTAAATCAATTTACATTTAATCGTTGCCTTTAGTATAAAAAAATAAAACTTTGGCATTATTTTCAAAATTGGATGTTGATTTTACACATTCAAGTTATACATGGTACTTATGAATAGCATAATAATGTGTTCAATAAAATTATATTTTATTATTACCTATTAGTGTTTTATTTTAATTACAAGGCACCTAGATACTCCCTTGAGGCATTATAAAAACCCTTTGAGGAAGGAAATATTTTAACAAACTGTTGTTTATCTGGAAGGTAGTATTTCATAAACAAATAAGCCATGAACAACCCAAATTTCATAATAAATTTTTCATTTCGAGGCTTACCTGGCCAAAAGCTTTCTTACAATCAGTGTAGATGACATGTCACTGCTAGGTATATCCTTTTATTATTATTCTAGCCACATGATCCGCAAATATAGTTAGATTTGCACTACAGCGTTTATAAACTCATGTAATTAACGAAACTTTGAGTTTTTCTGGATTGCATTATATTTCTCAGTTAAAGAAAGTCTTTCTTTAAGCCGTCCGTTCTGTAACATAAAAAATTAAATTTAAAATAGATATCAAGCAATTATTTTAATTTAACCCAACGAATACTTTTACATATCGCTCAAAAATTGCCCAGGGTTTTACGTCGAGATCCAACTTATGAACAACTTTCTCCATGTCCTCCGATCTGTAGCATTAAAACAAAACTTAATTAGATTGATATCTTCAAAAAATTATTATTTTAATTCGACCCTTCAACAACTTTTGGGATCGTGCATTTCTGAGCTTATGTTTAACCGAGCCCATGGTTTCATGTCGAGATCCAAATTATGCCTTGCCGTATGATCTGTAACATTAAGACAAAATTTTATTAAGAAAATCAAAAAATAAATTGGTGATCTGCAGATGTAAGTATGGGTATCCATTTAACTAGACTTTGCCCTCCATAAAATAAATACTATTACTATTATTATCTTTTACTATGAAACTAAAGTCTAAGAACGTTCAGTTCAATATCAAACTTATGAATATGTTCCTCCCTGTCAGCAGATCTGTAACATTAAAACACAACTTTATTTGATATCAACAGACAATTATTTTAATTCGACCCAGAAACTACTTTTTCAGGTTTACGCATAAACATAACCCTAAAATCTTCCAGAGTTTCACCTAGAGATTCAACTTATGAATGCCTTGCACGATAACCTCCGATCAGTAACATAAGATCAAAATTTTATTAGGAAATCTTCAACCACTTATTTTCATTTAAACCAGCCACTGCGATTTGGAACTCTTTACCCAGGCGCCCAGGGTTATCCTTGTGGATCTAGTTTATGGATGCCTTCTTCCATACCGCCCGATCTGTAACATTAGAATAAAGCTTTGTTTGATAACTACAGATAATTACTTTTATTCGAGCCAGAAACTACTCTTTGGGATCGTTTACGCATTATATAAGCTTAATTTATTCCAGGGTTTCACCTAGAGATCCAACATATACATGCCTTCCTCCATACCGTCCAATCTGTAACATGAGAACAAAATATTGATAGAAATCTTCAAACAATTATTTTAATGTAAACTAGCAACTACGTTTTGAAACTGTTTACCCATGATTTTCAGTGTGTGACTCCCAGGGTTCCACTTGTATATCTAACTTATGAATGCCTTCTTCCATACCGCCATATTGTAATATTAGAACAAATCTTTATATTTGTATTTACAAACAGTTATTTTAATTGGACCCAGAAACTACTTTTGGGATCGTTTACGCATAAATATAAGCCTAAAATCTTCCAGAGTTTCACCAAGGGATCCGACATATTCCATACCGTCCGATCTGTAACATGAGAAAAAATGTTTCATAGAAATCTTCAAACCATTATTTTGATTTAAACTAGAAACTAGGTTTTGGAACAGTTTATGAATGATTTTCAGTCTAAGGGCGCTCAAGGTTTCACTTGTATATCCAACTTATGAATCCCTTCCTCCATACCGCCCGATCTGTAACATAAGAATAAAACGTTATTTTTTATCACAGACAGTTACTCTAATTCGAGCCAGAAACTACTTTTTGGGATCGTTTACCCATAAATAAATGCTAATCTTCCAGGGTGTCTCCTAGAGATCCAACATATATACCTCCCTCCATACCGTCAGATCTAGAAAATTTTAATAGAAATCTTCAAATTATTATTTTAATATAAACCAGCAACTACGTATTGGAACTGTTTACCAATGATTTTCAGTCTAAGGGCGCCCAGGGTTTCACTTGTATATCCAACTTATGAATGCCTTCCTCCATACCGCCCGATCTATAACAGTAGAATGAAACGTTATTTGTTATGACATACAATTAATTTAATTCAGGCCAGAAACTACTTTTTGGGATCGTTTACCCATAAATATAAGCTTATAATCCAGGGTTTCACCTAGAGATCCAACGTATGCATGCCTTCCTCCATACCGTCAGATCTGTAACATGAGAACAAAATTTTAATAGAAATCTTCAAATAATTATTTTAATTTAATCCAGCAACTACGTTTTGGAACTGTTTATTCATGATTTTCAGTCTAAGGGCGCCCAGGGTTTCACTTGTATATCCAACTTATGAATGCCTTCCTCCATACCGCCCGATCTGTAACAGAATAAAACGTTATTTGTTATCACAGACAATTACTTTAATTCTAGCCAGAAACTACTTTTTGGGATTGTTTACATATAAATATATGCTTATAATCTTCCAGGGTTTCTCCTAGAGATCCAACATATGCATGCCTTCCTCCATACCGTCATATCTGTAACATGAGAACAAAATTTTAATAGAAATCTTCAAATAATTATTTTAATTTAATACAGCAACTACGTTTTGGAACTGTTTACCCATGCTTTTCAGATAAGGGCGCCCAGGGTTTCACTTGTACATCCAACTTATGTATGCCTTCCTCCATACCGCCGATCTGTAACATTAGAATAAAACTTTATTTGTTATCACCGACAATTACTTTAATTCGAGACAGAAACTACTTTTTGGGATCGTTTACCCATAAATATAAGCTTATAATCCTCCAGGGTTTCACCTAAAGATCCAACATATGCATGCCTTCCTCCATACCATCAGATCTGTAACATGAGAACAAAATTTTAATAGAAATCTTCAAATAATTATTTTAATTTAATCCAGCAACTACGTTCTGGAACTTTTTACCCATGATTTTCAGTCTAAGGGCGCCCAGGGTTTCACTTATATATCCAACTTATGAATGCCTTCCTCCATACCGCCCGATCTGTAACATTAGAATAAGACTTTATTTGATATCTACAGACAATTACTTTAATTCGAGTCAGAAACTACTTTTTGAGACCGTTTACGCATAAGCATATAAGCTTAAAATCTTCCAGGGTTTCACCTAGAGGTCCAACATCCAACTTATTAATGCCTTCCTCCATGCCGCCCGATCTGTAATATTACAATAAAACTTTATTTGATATCTACAGACAATTATTTTAATTCGACCCAGAAACTTCTTTTCGGGATCGTTTACGCCTAAATATAAGCTTAAGCTCTTTCAGGGTTTCACTGAGAGGTCCAACATATGAATGCCTTCCTCTGTACAGTTCGATCTGCAACATGAGAACAACAGTTTAATAGAAATCTTCAAACAATTATTTTAATTTAAACCAGCAACTACGTTTTGGAACTCAATATGATTTTAAGTCCAAAGGCGCCAATGGTTTCACTTGTACATTATCCAACTTATGTAAGGCTTCCTTCATGTCTGCCGATCTGTAACATTTAGAACCGAACATTATTTAACATTACAGCAAATTATCTTATTTCGACCAAGCCATTACTTTTTGGGGTCGTTTAGTTACGAGTTTAACTCTAAGGGTATCCAGAGTTTTAGTTATATATTCAATTTATGAATTCCTTCATCCATGCCGTATAAATCTGTAACGCAAAAAACACTTTATTAGATACCTTTAAAGAATTATTCTAATGGGACCCAGCGATTACTATTCTGGATCGTGTACGCATAAATTTAAGCCTAATGTTGTCCAGGGTTTCACTTCGAGATCCAACTTGTGAACTCCTTTCTCCATGCTGTATAAGTCTGTTACATAATAATAACTCTTTATTATAGACTTCTAAACAACGCAACCCAGCAACTAATTTTTGGGATCGTTGAGTTATGGGCTTAAGTCTAAGGGCATTCAGGGTTTCACATCGATATCGAACTTATGATTGCCATCCCCCGTGCAGGATGACAATCATAAGTCGTATATGTAGGTGAAACTAGAACAAAAGATATTGTATAATATCTTCAAACAATCACTTTAATTTTATGCAGCAACTACTTGGAATCGTTTCTTTTTGAGTTACTTTTAAGGGCGTCCAGGGTTTTACTTCGAGATCCAAGTTATGAATGCCTTCTTCCATGCCTCACGGTGAAAGATATATGGCAGACAAAATTCGATAAGAGTTGTAATAAATGTAGTTTACAAAACATAGTGCACATAAACATTACATTGAAGAACCTTTTCAGACAGGTGGTTTAGCAACGCGATAAATAAATCTATATTACCGTAGTAGGTCTAAATTATCGGCATATACAAATGGCAGGGCCACCGACCCATATCAACATTATTGGCGCGGTGAGACACTCTGTAAAGGGCAAAGGATTATGTGCAAAAGCGCTAGTTCAAATAACGCCTAAAAAGGGGATATAAAAAAAGTTAACAAAGAGTTGTTGGTATTTTAAGCGACTTAGTATCAATATATAGGTTACACAGTAATTATTCTGATTCAGATCGCCCTCAACAATAATTGAATAACATTTTTCTAGGGGACTTGATTCAATAATAATTATTATACTTATACTATTAAACCAAAGTTTAAATAATAAACCTGCAAAATATGGCATTTGGCTGTATGCAGCTTAACTCACATCGATGTCATAACATAATTCATATTATATGGTCTAAACTCGAAAAAAACCAGAGTTCATCTTTCTACACGGTAAATATAGACGACAAGCATTACAACATCAAATGTCTCTGATGTTATTCCGCATAATATTGAAGTCGCCTGCTAAAATCCGCCTGTGCGAAAAGGCAAAATTCCTATCATCCCTACAGAAGCATGTTGTTATTTTTTTTTAAAAGTTATTTTTGGATTTTTTTCTCTCTAACTATAAATGAAAACATTAAACACATGATAAAAATATCAAATTTAAAACAGTCCAGAACTTTGGAGAGGACTTGGATAAACATAAAGATGTAAGTTATGAACATATCATTTAAAAATTGTACATAAAGCAATAATTAAATAAACTAACATTTGTATGTATGATTTCACTTTTTTCTTAATAAGTGTGAAAATATTAACAATAATAGTATTAATCTCTATGCAGTGATGGAGAGACGTTCGTTGGTTCGAATATAGATATTAAGGAGATTAGTTTTAAGTATAGGTACATTTCGCCTACCTATTTAATATACTTTTACTTCTACATTCGTATGTTCAGAACTTTATTTTTAATTATTAAATGGGCTGAAATAAGCAGATAAAAAGTACCTACCTAAATAATATGCGTTTACTAATAACAGTTATACATAATAGTTATGTTATATATTTTCTGTTATACTCGAAAAATGTTCTAATAAACTGCCTTTTTAAAAAAAAGTTTTGATCTGTTATATCTAAAAGCGCTATTTGACTTTGCTAATGCAAATGGTTTCTTGAATTCAATATTCTATAAGTGAGTTGTGAGTTATTCCAGAAATTTAGAAGAAAGTAAATGCTATGAAAATAAGAACGAAAATTTAATTTTTTTCGTTGTGAGGCCATGTCCTCGCTGTCAAAATTGTTATGTATAAATTAGAGATTAAGATAAAACAAATACTCAACTGATTAATACCATGATTGGCATTAAATTACATGCACAAGTCAAATTTCAATCAATTAGTGATTTTCTTTAATAAAATATTCTATTTTTAAAATTGTTTTAGAAACAAAATATCAAGTGACGGTGACTGGTAAGTCTAAATGAGTACAAAATATGCATAATGTACAATATTATATATTATAGTCTCTATACTTGATATTTTGAAATAACGAACTCGAAACAAAAAGTGAGTAAAGAGTATTTTTATTTTTTCTCAAATACTCTAAACAATAAGTTCTTTTAACATCCGATAAGATAATTTGTGATAAATGTAAATAAAATGTTCAATTTAGAATTTGTTTAGAAACCTTGTCCATCAATGGTAGTAGTTGTATTAGCATTAGCCATTTGAGTAGTTCTTTTACCTTGATCTCTAAAGTTATACATAACATTTGCGGACTTGTTAAGTAGAACAAGATTGTTAAACAAGCTCGTAACTTATATTTCCGCTAAGGCAGTATCGGCGTATCTATGTGCTGGTGATTGTACTGGGACCCCATCCAGTACAATCACCAGCACATAGATACGCCGATACTGCCTTAACGGAAATATAAGTTACGAGCTTGTTTAACAATCTTGTTCTACTTGGCTATCGTACAGTCGATATAGATAATCTCTGTTCACTCAGCATGTTACCAATGTAACTAGATGTCGCCAAACACATTCTTTTATATTATACATAACACTTTCAATCGCGGGGACAGAATAGTCTCCCATCGTAAAAATGTAAATTTATTTTCATAAAATCCTATATTGTTTCCCACTAAAAGTAAAACAAAAGTGAGTTATTGTAAATCTGCTCGAAAATACATAGTATACTTACTTTTGTGAAAGTAGGGTACAAAGATAGAATAAAAAATTATTAAAAAGGTTTAGAATTTTGTAACACAAACACATTCTTATTCAGAATTTCTATGGTTGCTTATAAATTCTACACAAGTCTTACGCCAAAATAACCATAACAGAAAATCCAATATTTTGATTATGATGTTATTTTTGTTTAATGCGTATAAATTACATATACAGGGTGAGTCACGAGGAACTGTACATACTTCTACAATAAGTAGAGGCACGTTAGGGGATTTTCAAATGACCATTAAAAAATATCTCCTTGTTTTGATTATTAATATACAGGGTGAATTATGGATCCTCAACAAAACAATGTTTCGTCATATCTTTTCAATGATTAAGTCGATTTATCTAATTTTTTTATAAAAGTGTTTATTAGTGTCTAGCAACTAATTGACATACTCAGAATTAAAAAAATCCCGGTCCGTCTTCGAGAAAATTTGTGGGACTGTTTCATATTCAACACTTTACCCTGTATATGATTTTTCAAAAATCTGATATATTTTTTTCAGAGAGCATAAATAGACAGTTAGACCTGGGTATTTGAATTTTTTGTTACACTCTGTATATGATTTTTCAAAAATCTGATATATTTTTTTCAGAGAGCATAAATAGACAGTTAGACCTGGGTATTTGAATTTTTTGTTACACTCACCTCACATTTCCAATTAAAGATTCATTTTAGAGCCAAATTGAAAATTGGCAATAATGAAGTATCTTACTGTACAATAATGTTTAGTTATTAAAAAAAAAATCTTCAAAATTGACACAAACGACACACACTGTGCTCCAGTATGGTAAATACCATAATTTGAATTGATTTACAGGGCCGGATTTAAAAATCTGGCATATCTGGTTCATCCCAATAATTCACCCTGTATGTAACTTTTTCCACCCGTAATAGACAGAAAACAGATAAAAAATGATAGTAATAACCTAGTTTTCTTATTTGTTTGAGGAAAACTCATGTGTCTAATTATTTTAATCGGAATGAAATGAACAAGCCAGGGAAATGTTTATTCATAAATTAAGAAATAAAATAAAAAACAATAACCAAACAATAAAACAGTTTTAACAATGTGGAAAAAAGTAAAAAACAATTTAATAAACATTACGATTATAAAAGATGTTCAAAATGAAATCCATCTGCCTTATTACACTTTTCTTGACGAATGTTTAAATGTGTAATGGACTTTCTGATTGTCAGTGTGTCATTTCTGGTAATATTGCAACAGTGAATAATTCTGTTAATGAGCTGTTGTGTTTTATAATCGTAATGTTTACTAAATTGTTTTTACTTTGTTCCACATTGTTAAAACTGTTTTATTGTTTGGTTATTATTTTTTATTTTATTTCTTAATTTATGAATAAACATTTCCCTGGCTTGTTCATTTCATTCCGATTAAAATAATTAGACACATGAGTTTTCCTCAAACAAATAAGAAAACTAGGTTATTACAATCATTTTTTATCTGTTTTCTGTCTATTACGGGTGGAAAAAGTTACATACAAGGTGAATTATTGGGATGAACCAGATATGCCAGATTTTTAAATCCGGCCCTGTAAATCAATTCAAATTATGGTATGTACCATACTGGAGCACAGTGTGTGTCGTTTGTGTCAATTTTGAAGATTTTTTTTTAATAACTAAACATTATTGTACAGTAAGATACTTCATTATTGCCAATTTTCGATTTGGCTCTAAAATGAATCTTTAATTGGAAATGTGAGGTGAGTGTAACAAAAAAATTCAAATACCCAGGTCTAACTGCCGTTTTGTGTTTATTTTAAAGATTTCTTTTTAATAACTAAACATTATTATACAATAAGATATTTCATAATCGTCAATTTTCAATTTGGCTCTAAAATGAATCTTTAATTGGAAATGTGAGGTGAGTGTAACAAAAAATTCAAATACCCAGGTCTAACTGTCTATTTATGTCCTCTGAAAAAATTATATCAGATTTTTGAAAAATCATATACAGGGTGAAGTGTTGAATATGAAGCAGTCCCACAAATTTTTTTATTTATAACATCACTGCATTCCAAGATCATCGTTTTTCTTTATCCTAGATATTGGTAATAACTAAACTAATTTTCAAAGTGTTCACAACTAATGCTTGCTATGGTTGAAATCTATTAACATTTTATGCTTTATTAAAATTTATAGGATTCCTTGAAGCTAAAAATAGTAATGAGTATTATATTTAAAAAGGCATGTTACTCGTACTGACACATTTAATGTTAATCCTTGTATATCTCAAATTATGGTACACATAAATAAATATAAAATTGTTATAATATCAATAAAACTCAATACACTCTAAGTTCAGCTTCATTTAAATTTAAATAAAAAATTTATTTAAATGTAACTGAACTTAGAAAGTATTGAGTTTTATTGTTTACTCAAGGACAGGTACTTTGGGAAATTGAACGATCTTTCACAGTTTAATTAAACATAGGACTAAGTATCTGTTAATTTGTAGTTTCCCTATCACCTGCAAGGCCTTCACGCAAATTCGCCGCCAAAAGGGAAGAAAATGAATCCACCGCGAAAGAAATTAAAGAACTTAGAGAAGCTCGGGCAGCTCGCTTAGCTTTCATCAATGAAGAAGAACGAAAAGATAGAACAGCTGTATCTAAAGAAGTAGACGAAGCAGTTAAAGCTAAACAGCTAAAGGAAGCAGAAGAAAGGTTAGCTGAGGAAGCCAGAGTAGCTGAGGAAAAGTGAGTGTTAATTGAAGAGTATATCTACTCCACTTCTATATATGAAAAACATTTTTCTGAAACTGTCTGTATTATAATTAGTGTCGAACTTTAGACAAAAGTATTATACCTTGTTACAATCTGGTCCATTCCATCCATGCGGATCATTATTGCTGTGATCCGCCATTTTATTCTCGTAAACCAACCAAACGTGGTTTATAACGTAAAATCACATATATTTTTTTTAAATTACGAATTACAAATTTATACACAAAATGCAAGGAATAATATGTATAGCTTAATTCCATAAAATACATGTCTACAAATGGTGAGTCCGTAAGATGATGATATTCTTGTATGTGTGAGTACAAAAATGTTTGTATTTCAGAATCGATGTCATTTTTAAAACAAATCAATAATTTTTCTATATTCAATACCCCTCTTTTACCACTGAAGATGAGAATTTTATGTCTTGATACGTGTATGGTATCATGACTATAATTTGAACAAAATTAATAAACAAGTTTTATTTGTGAAGCAGACGCAGTTTCATTTTTCCTTAAGATATAAACTCCACGTAAAATGGACTACTTCTATAACATAATAATAATATTCTATTATTGTCTAACAGGTTAAAAATCCAATTACAAGACAATATGGCTAAATAAATAAACTAATTAATAATCCTACAGAAAAAAAAACTTTAGTAAACAATCATAATTTACATTATACATTTTTACTTTTCTTCAATACGGGCATGCGTTCTACCCAGATATGGGGCACAATAATTTGAAGACCGTTTCTGAGCTGACCCAGATACTTTTTAGCGACATTTTCGTTGGAAAACCTTAGAAGATGCATAGTGAATCTGCAGCTTGTTCACCATCTAGACCTAGCGTCTGACAGGATTTCTTTCAGTGCGTCTGCTTCACAAATAAATCTTGTTTAATTTTGTTCAAATTATAGTCGATGATACGCATCAAGACATAAAATTCTCATATTCAGTGGTAAAAGAGGGGTATTGAATATAGAAAAATTATTGATTTGTTTTAAAAATTATATCGATTCTGAAATGCAAACATTGTGCTGAAGATCAGATTCCTTAATCATGAAGTTCGCCGCTTTAGTAAGTGACTTAGGAGGCTGAGATTCTGTTCTTATAGACTTCATTTGATAAAAGGTTAACATCGGGATTCATCAAATGAGATCATGTAGTTTCAGAATAAGAAACTGCCTTTTAAAGAATCTCTGTTAAATAAATAGCTCAATTTCTTTTGTATTTATTTGGTTATCTAAAGAATAAAGTAATGCGACAATCCCACCCACTTTTGCCAACAGCAGTAATACCTATAATTCGAGACTTACTTAAAATATCTTATTGTTCTTTTTGAAATTATTCTTAAAGCCTTTTGTTATTTTTAAAAGGTTATTTTTAAACAAACCTAAAAACCACAGTAACACAATAACACTCACTAAACTCAGCTTGCCTTGCTCGAAATATTATATAATTGTCATTAAAATTGCATTTTAGAGCTCATGCAGAGGAACAAGCAAGACAAGAAGCCGAAGCCCGAAAGAAAGAAGAAGCTGCTAGAAAAGCTGAGCTAGCACGTCAAGAAGAACTTGCCGCACAAGCAGCTGCTGAGCGCGCTGCAGAGCTTACAAGACAAGCAGAATTAGCAAAACAAAAAGAGTTAGAAAAACAGGTATGTAGACATACTTAAATTTATTTATGATGTTTTTTTTGTTCTTTGTTTTTGCATCTATACAGTTTTTTAAATTTTTGATTTCCTAAATTTTTGTTCAATGGAACCTATTACCTACATAGTTTTATTCAAATTTTTAATAAACGTTTCGACCTCATTGTCTTTTTTCTCAAAACTTATTCTGGGGTATAATATGTAACTAATTAAAAAATATTTTTAAATCATATCACAATGTTATAGACATAAAGGCCGATATCTAGAATTTGAAATACTTTTACAATTTATGGAATCAATGCTTCTGGATAAATCCTGCGGTCAAATTTATAATCGTTACCGTTATGTTGATCACCCAGAGAGCTTCTTCGCCGCAACTTATAGTATATATTTGTCGCAGGATTTTTCCAGTTCTTTTAATTTTCTGGTCGCATAATTTTTACCCAATGGTCCCCCTGTAATATGAATTACCTTTTATTAGCATAGTATTATTCATTAGTTACAACTATTCCGCCGATACATAAATATATGTATTGTATTTATTTCTAGGCGGAAATTGAGCGACGAAAGAAAGAAGAAGAGGAACGCATAAGATTTGAGGAACAAAAACGATTAGAAGAAGAAGCCAAAGCTGAAGAAGAACGACAGCAGTTAATTAGATTAGAAGAGTTAGCCAGACAAGCTGAAGAAGAAAAAGAAGCTGAGCTCGCCCGACAAGCGGAAGAGCTTGCCGAGTTAGCGAGACAAGAAGCTGAAATTGAAGAACAACGAAAGCGCGAAGAGGAAGAAGAGGAACGTGGGCGACAACAGGCTGAGTTAGAGGAACTAAAACGCCAAGAAGAGGAATTAGCAGAACTTGAAAAGCAAGAAGCCGAACTAGCTACACAAGCCGAACAAGCCAAACTAGAAGCTGAAATAGCTCAAAAGGCACATGAAGAAGCTGAAGCAAAACGGAAAGAAGAAGAATACTTAAGCGAACAAGAGGAAGAATTAGTAGAGTTAGAAAAACAACAAGCCGAATTAGATGCAAAAGTTTTAGAGACTAATGGTGTAGTTGAAGAAACACCAGCCACTGAACAAGAAGAAGTTGAAGATGAACCTCAGATAGAAGAAGCATATCAACCATTTCCATCAATGTTAATAAAGACACCTCTTAGTCCTGAAAAACAAGCTATACTTGAAGAATTGATACAAGATAAAGCCGAACTTGAAGAACTAGCAAGAGCTAAAGCAGAACTTGACGCTCTAGAAGAAGAAGCTAAAGCAATGGCATCAGATTTGGGATCACCAGTACCGGAAGACGGAGATGACGATGAACCTCAAGCAATTGCTGAAGGCCTCCAATCAGATGAAGAAGTTGTAGATGAGTAATCAATATATAACACAACTTATCCGGTATTTTAAAAATCATACATTATATTTTGTAAAATAAAAAAATTATCTAAGTAGATTTTAATTAATTTAATAAGAGATTTTGAAAACATATCTTGTTACTTCTGTATAAATAATTGTTACTTGTATGTTAAGGGTTTTGTTAGAATGATTTGGAACTAAATTTAGTTATAAACGTTTTGTTCTTAATAGTTATTTCGATGACTGTTTTTAATTATGTTATTTAAGTTGACTTTACTATGCTTAATTGTAAAATATTATTCATTTGATATTATTTAACATTAATGATTGGAGTTTGCTATTCAACATGACTCATTTTAATTGGTATTTCATTTCTAGTCATTCTGTAATAATTAATCTTTAGTATATTTGTATATATACTCGTACTAGCGTCACATTATTTTGTTATTATAGCATTTTCAAATAACATTTGAAGCCAACTACCTATATGAAATATTATACGATTAAATGATTATTGTTACTAAAATTGTTTTATTTGTTGGTAGATATAGTTTGCCAGCTGTCACCAAACTTTGTATATTGGCACACTATATTTTACCAAAGAGGCTGAACGACGTGCCAATAGGTCTCTATGAAAAAAAAAATTCATTAAAAAAACTTACCTACTTCGCAACATGATTGGATCTAGTTTTAGGTATAGAGTTAATTTCTATTTCAATCAGCATAAACGGAACCAAATTGCCGTCTAATTAAACGAAAAGGAGATATAAAATATTGAGGAATTCTTTAGCTTTTATTATGAGCTTGCAGAATGTCATACCCAAAGTGAATGCTGGATAAGTAAATTTTGCATGCGCTTAAAATATTAGGTGCTCAAACAGGATTGTACTGTGGATGACTCGTCAACATTATATGTTTTCAGTTCCAAGGTTAGTAGTTTAAAACGACTTATGAGAGCTTAAATTTTCATGATGGAGAATTATTTTTCTAATTTTTCTATTGCGGTTCGTTGTCTACTTCAGACATTGATATCATTCGTCGGATGTCATAAGTTTTGTGTAGAGCTAGTTAATCGATTTGGCACTGAATTTGCCTAAAGTCTTCAATGATTGTGCTAAAAGCAGGGTACCCTTCCTCCATATTGGAATAGAGAGTAAGAATTTTGAAACAAGAATATTTAAATTGTAATTAAAAATATCCTCAAATATTGACCTGCCTTTATGCCTAACGCTACGCAGCCATAAATATATGGGTACATTGGATTTGTAGATTTAGAAGAAAAAGTCATTCTTTATAAAAACATCTGCTTGCGTCAAGACTACAAATTCAAATACCAAATTTACGATTACTATACAGGGTATATCAAAAATAACATTTTTAATGAATTTGATTTTTTTGTTTTTTTCTAATTTTATGAAAATATTTTCAAAACCGTGATTTATTACACCTATTGTGCAAAAACAACTAATAAACCTTTTTCTCACAGTGGTTAATTTCATAGCTACTTTTAAAATAATAAAATTAAAAAAACAAGAAAATCAAAATTATTAAAAATATGATTTTTGATATACCCTGTATAGTAATCGTAAATTTGTTATTTAAATTTGTAGTTTTGACACAAGCAGACGTTTTTATAAAGAATTACTTTTTCTTCTAAATCTACAAATAAAAAAGTTCTTCTTCAAACTCTATCCGTGGACACATTGTATATGCACCTATTTTCCATGAAAAATAGCTGATCCCCTGCCCAGTACCTAATTATTGATATTTCCATAAATCTGAATTTATGGAATAAGTGAAACAAATACCTAGTAACCTAACTGGGTATTGTACACGATTAATACAGGCGACAGCAATTGCACCAGACCAAATCGGATTTAACCTACATAAATAATAAATAATACCATCCGCTCTTCACACAATTGACGTCAATTCTATGGAGATTGCCCCATTATAAAATTATTAAATTCCACCATATCAAATCCCGAGACTTCATCAATAAAATCTAATAAAAGTTACGTAAATAAATAATAGGTACCTATATTTTATTGTTTGACAGAATAAACCTTTAAAAACACAATATAATGATGATTGTGTGTATAATGGGTTATTATAAATTTGTGTTTTATTCAATCGGAATCAGAATAGGAGGAATTATTACAATTACTGTGCAATTGAAGTTTTTGTTCAGAATAGGGTGTATTACTAATTTCATCAGATAATAAGAAATAATATAGTAGGATATGGATCCGAGAATTTACCGAGATGTCGTAGAGATCCACAAACATGAACGAAATAGCAATTTTCCCTCAAGACCTCAGCTAAGTTGAAATTATGTGATCTGATCACCAGCCACTCACATTCCTTGCATATTTGTTGGTAAAAGGACGACAAACTATCATCACTGATCTTTGGGGTTGAATGGAACAGCCTATTACATAAATTCGATCCGGAGAATTATTTCTACAAATTCCGTTCTTGGATCCGAGCATCAAAGGATAAATACAAAACGATGAACCATATAAATAATTTAGTTAAATAAATATCTCAATATTCTCGTGGTTACTCATTGATACCTAAATTAAACACGAGTAAGTACAATTTCAAAGAAATTTCCTTTCTAAGATTTTTTACACACCTACCCACCTACTTTCTGATCCTTTAAATTAGATACAAATTTCAAGTTTCTTACTTTCAAGCGTTTTAAGAACAGTACTAACAATACTTCTTCTATTGTGTTGATATTTTTGCACTCTTAGCAATGAGCCACTAATATTATACGTTGAAAAAATAATCCCTTACGCATGAGTGCATGACAATAAAACTATAACGGTCGCATCCACAAATTATTTATTTCTTTTTCAGAAGTAGAACACGTTTCGGGATGTTTTAGATCATCATCAGCCACATAACGCAAATAACTAATATAATAACTATATAATAACTTTTAATATGTAAAGGAATATTAACATATAAACATTAAAATTAATCCAAAAGACGTATAAATTAAAACAATCTTTTATTTCAAAATATAGGTATTAATATTTTCTTATGTTTAGTTCATTAATTTATTTTTTCTTATGATTTATGTTAATATTATCTAACCTCTGATTATTCCAAACAATATTTTTTTCACCTACACAATTTTAGTTGTTTGCATTCTTTAATATCCTCTCATTTACTCTTTGGTAGCTGATGATGGAATTTAAGACATCCCGAAACATAATCCACTTTCGAGAAAAAAATACATAATTTGTGGAGGTGACCATAAGAGTTTTATTGCATTTAATTACATCAAATACGGCCATCTTTTATTATAATTTATCAGGCAAGTAATAAAAATTATAAACTCAATTTAGAAGATAAATAAATGTATATTCTGAGATTCCAGATAAATGACATGAGTACTATTAAATGTATCAGACAAAACTAAAATCATAATAATACATACCAGCACAAAAGCTATTATATAATTAATTTATTTAGATAAAATATATATCTTCAAGTATCAGAATATAATCAGATGGTCTTTTACGTAAATGCAGCAGAAAAGACGTCAATGATAACCATTATTTTAAAAACCTCTTACCAAGGCGAAACATTCAACTCTGATATTAATTATGAGATGTTGATTACATTATTACATAATGAAGCAACAAAAACACTTTTTTCTATAAAAAAATTATTGATTTATGCGTTTATTGTAAAGCGATAAATCATTTATTTACCAAAAGAATAAAATAACAATTATGTTATATCACAATAACAATAATAAAAAAATAGGTAACTACATAATAGTTATGTAAGCTATTTTCAGAATAATAAATAATAAAATTCACTAACACGTACAAGTTGTAAACACGAAATTTTCAAAAGATGGATTCCACATTTCTATACGTACATCTCTGACCGTGTGGGATATATACCACAGAATTTACAGAGTTTGGCTGTCAACTACTGACCGATCACCACTGATGAGTCGGGGATGGACGAAACGACCGTCTGGTGAAAGTATAGTAAAGTTGACAGACAAACTCTCGGAATTAAGTCTTGTTTTGTTAAACAAGCCTATTTCTAAATATTCAGCATCGTATAAGATGGGCAAGCGCATCTTTTGGCCGACTAAAGACGAGAGTCTTCAATAATCATAACAGAAGTACCATTAACGATGTCTTAGAGGAATTCTTGGAATTAAATAGCCGGACCGACGAACAAACATCAGCGTTCTAGAGGAAGCTGAAACAACTAGCATTGAGGCGATGACTGTCAGGCACCAGCTGCGCTGGAATGGCTACGTATTCCGCATGCCAACGGAACGCCTTCCAAAGAAAATCCTTCATCCACAGCTTAAGGTTGGCTCGCGAAATCAGGGAGGGCAGCAAAAGAGGTACAAGGATGTTCTTAAGACCATCATGAAGACTTGTGCCTTACATGTGAAGAAGAACTGGGTCGCGAACGTCAGACCGAGATGGAGGCGTACCATTTACGAGGGCCATCAAGTGTTTGAAGACCAGCGTCGACTACATGAGGATGCGAAGAGACAGCATCCAAGGGAGAGAGAAACCATCAATGGGGCAGCGCAGCTTTAACAGCTGGTGAATAGTGGTGATTGGGCATGACAATTTTGTGACAGGATTTACGGCTCGAGGATCGGTTTGTTTAGCCATCTTAGGGTTCACAACAGAAATCCCTTAGTTGGTAAATGTATACTTGTTTTCGAGTGAATGCTGATGATGATGATACAGGAAATTTTCGAAATATTGAAATTTATTATTTATTGATCAAATTAATAGCTACCCAATCCATCATTAGAAAACAATCAAGTCTTCCCAAAAATGTATGTATAGATATTCAAAAAAAAAATGAGAGTGTAATTGCTACCTAATATAAAAAATCTCAATTGCCTCTCAGTCAGTCGGAATATTGAACTATATCATATTCAATCAAATAAAACTTCGCATCGAATTGCAAAAGTTGGCTTTTATATTTCCAATTCAACTGATAACACAATGATATATTATGCAACGAGCATTTAATTGAATTTATGAAGCCATGTGGATGTATGATAATAATTACTTGACTTCATCCACTGTAATATATAAGAGTTTCGAGGGCGGATAAATTCGTCTCAAGTTTGCAGTATTAAGTACTTACTTAGAATATACTTTTTCAATTCAAAGTTTCAGAACATTAATCTATAATTTCGCGGGTATATTTGTGTTTCTTTAACCATAGTTTTCTTGTGTGGATTGTTAACTTCAGTTAGAACTAATAGTTGTATTTTGATGTACAGCAGAGTTATTTAACTAATTTCCAAGCTGAATCTGGTTGAAGTCCAATCTTTAAGAGTGGAATACTCTATCGTCAACTTATGGGTTTTGTAAATAGATAAGAATAATTTTCTTAGCCAAAATCAGATTAGTTCAGACAGCGGCAGCGCTTCACAAAACAGGATGCGGTTATACAGTTCATCAACAGTTTATTGATAAAGTTAGTGGAGTTCGGGTCTGTTTTTCGAATATACACTATTTTTGAGATGGTAAATCATCAAAAAATTTTTTTCAACGTTTTATAAGATTGGGGAATGTCATTACATTGGATACAGCCAAAAACAAAACGCCAGTATTAACTTTAATGGCACAGTACAAGAGTCATCAGTACTTGAGGACTATATCAGTGTTCCCCAAGGAAGTACACTGGGAGCACTGATTTTTATATTTTCCGCTGAAATAATCCGCCAAACACATAATGCTGATGACACCTCAGTCATAATATGATAATTTGAGTGCAGATTAACTGATTTAGTTCTGAACCTTAAGACAAATAAGCGCAATTATTTCTCTGCAAATGAAGTTTATGTTATACGAAATAAAATTTGTTACCTTGACCAAAAATCTGCTGTAAAGTTTTTGGGTGTCGAGATCGACTCACTTCTAAATTGGTACTCACATATCGAAATAATTACGAAAAAGCTGTGCAAGTTTTCAATTTTGCTTTAGAAGCTGAGAAGTTTTGTTTACTCTGATGTATTCCGATTCTTTTATTTTGCACATCTAAACTCTGTATTGTGCTATTCTTTTGTGTTCTGGGGCAAGTTACGACGCATAGATAAAGTACTGATTTCGAAAAAAGCGTCATAGAACAATGGTGTTTAAACCGGCAAAGTTTCCTTATCGTCAGTTGAATGCTAGTAGGTGGTTATCTCAGGAATGTAATTAGACTAAATCATTATTAAGAAAGTTTTTAGTCAGTACAAGCATTGCACCTATCAGAATCTGGTTAAGGATTGAAATTTTGCAACTAATTTAAACTTTTACGAACAAAGGTATTTTTCAACCCAAAAAAATCACGATTATTCTACAAACATACCCACTATTATGATGTTGTTGAGTAAATTTAACTTGCATTACAATAATACCGACCCCCATTTAGTATACCGGGTGGTTCATTTATCTTGAGACAGCCTTATATCTTAAAAACGGCAGATTTTTCGGAAAGAAAGTTCAAATAAAAGTTGTTTGCTATTGTGGGGCAAATGCAGTGGTGGGATCCATTTGCGAATTTGACAACCGTGTTGTAGTTAAGTAGAGTGCATTTTCAAAAATGTAGTATTTATCTTGTGATTATTATATCACTTTTAGTTGGCGCTTTTGTGTAGGGTCTAACTTAAATATCTTAATAACATCAAGAAATTCGAGCAACGTTGAAATACAGAACTTGATATCAAAGCAGGATTTTGTAAATACCAAAATTTAAAATAGAGACAAAATTGGCATATAACCTTGAGGGAAGTTTAATGAAAATATATATAATTGAGCCCATAAAAATTATAAGTTTCATTTCACTGCGGCACATCTAGTTTAGAAAACATTTAATGCAATAAACTATATGACCATCAGAACGTTCGCGCCCTATGTTATCCCATGAATTTTCTATGACCAGTTTGCCTATCCTAATACATTTTGCCTAGACTAAATGAAAAACTTTTAATGTAGAATTAGTGTTTTAATAACAAATAACAAAAAACTACGTTTATATCCATTAGCTTTTGCCTTCACTTCACTAAATTAGATAAAATTAGAATAATTGTTACATTTTACAAAAACTTAAAGGTGTGCGATATCGATATAGTAAATTCTACCCTATTGTCTTAATAAGTTTCTTACTTTGCGTCCAAGTTGTGGTCAAAGTCTTTGGCAATATATAGACTATGTAAACATATCAGGAATTAGAGAAAGAATTATCCATCGACATCCAAATCCCTACTTTAGAAATTTATACAAAAAATTTCAAGCTTATCTCAAGATCAACGTTGGTTTTTTAAATAGAAACATAGATTTTTTTATTACTGAATCGTATTTTAAATAATAACTTTTGTTAACAACATTTTTTTATTTTATTATTAAATATTTGAGGAATTATTAACTTTTGCTTCCGAATGACGGTCAGTAGGTACGTTCGTTAGTCTGTTATCAATTTTGCTATTTTTAACAAAGTATGGAATATCTTTCTCAGAAAAAGTTTTGTTGATATTACCTGTGGTTTTGCAGATAAAAATGCTATACTATGAATATTGCATTTTATTACTGTGTTGCGAAGAAGTTTACGAGAACGTATTTTACTAAATTCCTGATGAAGACAGGTGGTCTTGTCGAAACGTTGAAACAAAGAAAAAATTAATAATGGCATTTAAATAATTATCTAAAATCAAAATAATCAGTCGATGATTTTTAAATTGTTGAACCTCAGTTCCAAGATCAAAAAACAGAGAAATTTATCCAAATTACGAGTATTATCGGAATCAAAAAATTTATTGAGAAAAGTTATTTGGTTTTTTATGTAGAATCCGATTTGGTAATGAAAAATATTTGTTTCCATTAAGAAAAAACGAGTTGACCTTGAGATAACCTTGAAACGGTTGACCAACTCGCCAATGGGTGCCACCGTTGTTATTCCCCCACAATAGCAAATAACTTTTATTTGAACTGCTTTTCCGAAAAATGTGCAGTTTTTAAGGTAAATGAACCACCCGGTATAATAGGAGTACAAGAAAATTATTTGGATTTAATATTCCTAGTTGCTTCATAAAACATAACAAATTGGTTTATTCCATAATATATACATATTTTAAAAACAAATCCAATTGAAACTTTACAATAAGAGTAATTGGTTGATTGGTTTCAACAAGATGGTGCGAGTAGCCACAATGAAACTTTTGTAAAAGATTATTGGAATAGAATAGACATAACATTGTATCTATTATTATTTGTAAGTTATTAATATATTTTTATTTATTACGATTTGTTCCATCCAAACAAAACAATTTTTATAATAAGCAATTTCCTACTTTCATTTATATTATTATTTTATATGAACTTGCTTCCCATTTCGTTTAACCCTTTAGCAAAAACTGTACGAAAGAAATGCATATATCATAATTATGTGGAGCGGTATTTAAAAAGGAATCAAACTAATCTAATATGCACTGCGTGTTTCATTAAAAAAACCATAAATTTATATTGTATATCCTGAGCCAGGCTCTTTAAAAAATTCCTAAGTACGTCCCTGTGTTCTTATTTGCAGTATGTATTCAAAAGGTTTTTGGTAGTTGATAAAACAAGGAAGTTACTTGATAGATACTATAGGCGATTTTGTCGAAAACTAAACTACTTAGGACTTGAGACAACCTGTACAATGATTTTTTTTTCTATATAGGTAAAGAAATATCTGCTGATATTTTCTGACCACAAGTCTCTCTAGAAAAGTAAATCCATCAATGTTGGTACCACGCGTTTATCAATATTAAAATCTAAATAATAATTGATTTTGTTTTTAAGCTGATAACTTAGTCTAAAAGTAGCATTTTATCACGTGTGAATCAGGAACTTCTATGATACCGTATTTGCGTCAAATTAATTATTATTAAGTACTAAAGTAATCTGCACCATCTCGCCAGTTTTACTTGACTTTTTTTAGTACGAAATAATAATTTTATTGTCTCAAATTATAAAAGTTTGTTTAACTTAACGTGTGCTCAAATTGCCGTGATATCGTTTTAATTTGGTATTTAACGGATTAGTAGAGATTCAAAAATTTAGTTTATTAAAGTGTGTTCTTCAAAAATCTTCTGGGGATATGGCGACTAAAAATTTTCCAAAAATTCGGTAAGTAAATTTTTTGACTTGAATTAAATTAAAAATTAGTCGTTAGAAATTGATATTTTCTTAACAAGTTAATTGGGCTTGTCTATAAAATTTAATAGATATTAATGAAACTTAATCATAGATTTCAGCGTTATTGGCATTTTTTGATTATGCTTAGTTCTGCAGAAAATTTGTTATTTTAAATGGACCTAAATATTATTACAGATACTCGGAAATATTGAGATTGTTCATGTTCAAGAGAAGCAAAAATGTATAAAAACGCGACAGAAATTTCTTGATGTAACCAAACTGCAAGTTTCTTTCAACATCCTGTGTCGAACGATAAAATGACTATTCTGAAATATCTTTCACTGTTCATTAATTTTCACTTGTTCCCTACTACCTACTGTTTTCTACAGGAAAACTGGACAAAAAGGAAATGCCAGTAGAACCTACAATGCAGTTATCTGTTACAGCCTCGATGAAATGTTTTGTGATAATTCCAGTCCTCTGCACTTGATATGACATGAATTTTCGCTTGTCTTAACCGCTAGAATGGAATTATATATTTACTCAGAATTTTATTCAATTCAATAAATTTTTACTGGTTATTTCTAAACATTATGAAAGTTTTTGAATTATCAAATATTTGCCAGACAAATATAATCCCAGATGGTTATAATTATTTCGGATGGCATACAGACTATGTCTGGTAGGATTGTTCAAGAGCTCAAGATCATAACTCATTACGTATTTGATTTTAGATTGCAAAAACATATTTTAAAACTAAATATTCTAAGGATTTTACACTCGCGAACTGTATATTGGTTTTAATACGGAACCCATAGATAAATATCAAATTTGATACCAAATCTAATTAAACATAATATATATTATTTTTGCTTATTTAAGAAATATGGATTGTTTAAAGCATTTTTTGGTGTAGTAGACGGGTTTGATTTTAGAACTACTTTAAAAAATATGAATGAATGAATTTCGTACTAAAAAATATTTTACTATTATTGTTAAAATCAGTCAAAATGAGGATATAAAATTAAATCTGTGTCCACCGCTATAGATATTTGGACGCTGATTTTTGGTTCAATGAGATTTTCAAAGTTTCATTCAACTACTGTGTAAGTTATGTCGACAGTACTTAAAATGGCATTTTAGTTCTAATTATTTGTAAAAATCGTTTGAAAATAACAAAGTTTGTTCTTTTTCACGTATTAATTAAAATGACAAAGAAATATATATAATAAAGTGTATGCCATATAAATGAGTTCAGCTTAAACCAATATAGTCGAATTGTTATAATATAGAATAGAAGTTTTACTTTATGTTCCAATGATTCGTGGTGTGATGATGATAAGTATTGAGGATGGCCTTAGCTCAGGCCGAAACATGTAGGCAATTTTAAAAGAATTACAATAAAAGTTAGTGGAATTTATTTTCTTGTATGAAATAATACTCCACTGGATTATTTTGGTGCGAGTTAAATGGAAAAGTTATGGCCCTATAAAGCCTGCACCTCTATCATATACAGGGTGGCCCATTAGTGTGTGGGCGGAAGATATCTCAAGATCTATAAGCGATACACAAAAAAATAATTTACAAAACTTTTAGGCACTGAAGAGATGATGCACAACCCAAAAATGTTTTCAATTATACAGGGTAGTTCACAAACGCACAGCAGACAAAACTTGTTTTTCTTTATGCGACACTCGCAAATATACCCTGTATATTTTAACATAAATAAATGACGCTCTAAAAGACAATAAAAATGACATAAGGATTGATATGGTTCAGTAGTTTTTTAAAGATTTGTAAATAAGGGTTAATTTTGACATACATTTAAGGCGTTGTGGTATCTACAGAATCAAAAAATCAATTTTTCGTGGCAGGTCCATTTGAATTCCCTTCTTTTCTCCGTTTTAATGGATTTTATTGACATCTGATTTGTAATTTTTCAGGGTGGTCAGATTTTCTAAATTGTATTTTTTTGGGGAAAGCTGTAAAGCTGCTTAAATTTGAGAAGTCCCTCTCCCATACTTTTTATTGATATCATATTTCATGAGTGTAAGTAAGCCTAAACTTTTTTTCATGAAAAAAATAAATAAAAATGTTTGTACAAAAGTCGCAATTGTTTGTCATTTGAATTATTTTCTTTTAATATAAATACAAGAATCTTAAATTTCAGCTTTATTTTATTAATTATAGACGCTCTTAAAAAAGAAAAATATTTCTTTTTCGACAATTTAAGTTTAAATGTAATAAAACCTCAGCTTAAATTAAATACAAAAATTCCTATTTCTTTTGATAAGAACTAAACAAAATTATAAACAATCACATGTATTTTAACAAATGCTCAAAATGTCGACCACCTTGTTGGCGGCACTTCTGCATTCTTAATATTATATTGTGCAACGAACATGAACTGACATATATTTCCTACGAGTATGATCGTTTACAGCATGAGCCGCAGGCGAGTGCTGCAAGTCATACGAGTAGGAAATGGTCATTTCATGTGAGTTACACACTATACTTTTTCTACGTCTGTTTTAATGCTTTTGAATAAATTTAACATAATTTTTAGGAAAATATTTGTTTTTCGAAACCTGCCCCTGTTAGCGTATAAGCCTAAATACGATAAATTAGATGTATTAAATTGACTAGGTGGTGTTAAACTATATTCACTATCACTGTTTATGTGTTTTGAAATTATATTATATATATAATTATATTTATTATTAATTATAAATACCAAAACTGTCAATTTGGTGTTTGTATTTTCGGCGTTGCTATGGTGATTTTTCATGCCCGCCGCTACTTTTGTCATTCATTCATTCAAATTTTATCCGTGCGTAATAATATTATTAATTAATTAATTAATATTACGCACGGGTAAATGAAAAACAGCATTACAATGTACTACATTTTCAAATCATGATTGAACGTATAATAAATGCATTTATAAGACAGTCGTAGAAAAAATAAATTAATTTTTAGCTCGTTGCAGCATTAGGGAAGTAATGGATGCAAAAACATTTTGTATTCTAATTTTCATGTCTTCTACGGTGGTTGGTGACTCACGCGCGGTAAACTAGCTTTTTTTCTATCTATACATAGAAAAAACTCGAGTGGCGTTAGCTCAGGGGATTGGGCTGGCCAATGTGTTGCTCCTCTACTTATCCATCATCCAGGGAAAGTTAGTTTGTGTATAATTGTTTAGTTCTCATCAAAAGAAATACGTATTTTTGTATATAATTTAAGCTCAGATTTTATTCTATTTAAACTTACATTGTCTAAAAATGTGTGTTTAAACCATTTTATTTTTATTTTTTAAGAGCGTATTTTCAAATTATGAAAATAAAGCCTTAATTTAACTTTTTTAAATAAAATTAATAAAATGACAAAAAAATGCAACTTTTGTCGGCAATTTTTACATTTTTTTAATAATTATTTATGAAAAACGGTTAGCCTTAAGCTCATGAAATGCGAAAAATTGGTTGGTTTTTTGTTTCTGTAGTACGCCTTAAATTGGTGTCAAAATTATCACTTATTTACAAATATTTGAAAAACTACTGGACCTAGCTAGGCATATCAACTCTTATGTCATTTTTCTTTACTTTTAGAGCTCAATTTATTTATATTAAAATATACACGATGTCGCATTAGTAAAATGCTAATTTGGTCTGCTGCGCGCTTGTGAACTACCCCGTATACTTGAAAACATTTTCGGGTTATACATCTCTTCAGCCTAAAAGTCTTGTAAATGATTTTTTTTTGTCTATCGCTTATACAGGGTGTTAATAAATAAGTGCGACAAACTCCAGGAGATAATTCTGCATGAAAAAATAATGACAGATTGCTATATAAACGCATGTCCGCAAATGCTTCGTTTTCTGAAATACGGTGTGTTAAAGTTTTTCTTAAAAACTGAAGATTTATAGATTGCTCTGAAACCGGTGGAGATATGCAAATGAAATTTAGTGGGGTTTAAGAGGTAGCTATTGCGCATTTTTTGGTATGCAATTAAGAATGTGATGTTCATCAGTGGCGCGCATACGGGTAATAACCTCAATTTTTTTAAAGAAAAAAATGGTACGCCACCAGAATTTTTCAAATTAAAAATCACAAATGACATTTCGTTGATATATTCGTATTTAACAGAATGTTGGCCTACTAGCGTCGCCGCGAGATATTTTATATTTTTGCACAAATGTCCCCTACGATGAAAAATCAAGAGAGATTTTTTATCACAAAATGAACGAAGAATTCCAAAATTATTTTTAATTTGAAAAATTCCAGTGGCGTACCATTTTTTTCTGATGATGGGATTATTAGGTACTTGTATGCGCGCCACTGATGAACATTATTCTTAATTGCATGCCAAATGCGTCTTAGAACCCACTAAATTTCATTTGCATATCTCCACCAGTTTCAGAGCAATCAATAAATCTTCAGTTTTTAAGAGATACGGGGTGTGTATCTCAGAAAACGAAGCATTTGCGGACATGCGGACATATAGCAAACTGTCATTATTTTTCATACAGAATTACTTCCTGAAGTTTGTCGCACTTATTTACTAACACCCTGTAGATCTTAAGATATCTTCCGTCCACACATTAATGGGCCACCCTTTATATAGTTTCCTATTTATGTAACTGTGCGAGGATCCTTAATCTTCATATATAGTAATTTGGAATATTGAGATTTTACCAAAGCTTCGTAAAGATGAAATTAAAAAAAATCATAAGAACTAATTTTAGTATGTTGTTCATTAATTTAATATCATTTTAAAGTAAAAATATAAAACTTATATTTTAAATAAACATTCAAGGTGTTAGAATTATTTATTTAAGAACAATTTTAATGTTTATTCTTTATTTATCCATTCCACAAATAGTAAACTGGTCAAGGATTGTAATCAAAATAAACCGAAATTTGTGTTGTATCATCAATGTTGGGAATTCAGTTCATGCAAAGACGAAGCGTGTCCGATAAATTTAGATAGCCTTTTGATGATCTATCAACAAAAACAGTGTATTGACCTTGTCTCTGTGTATAACAAAACAAATATAAAGTCGTGTTTCGAAGAGAATACCAAACAACATCCTGACAAAATGTAGGAAGTACAAAATTATATTCTTCCTTATTGATATCACCGGTATACGTATTTGGAAAATCAACTACTATTATTATTTTAATAGAAGCTCTTTCACTATAGTGATTTTTGATTAATTAATTAATTCATTCATTAAATTTAGAGGGTATGTTTAACTTCGAGTCGTTATGTACCCCTAAATTCCTGAACGTATTTTTGCTTGAATACATTGCATAATATAAAGTTCAGAATAACTATAATATGCAATGCAATCCAGCAAAAATATCAAACTTGTCCTGTAGTATAAAAACAACCATAAACCATCTTTTGGTGAACAGTGAAAAATTTACATTTCTAGATCTGTTATTATTCGGTGACGTCAATAAGTTTGAATTTATTTAAGTAAATTGAATTTATATAAAATGTATTTGTGTATATGTTAGCCACGAAAAAATTAATCTAAAGGTGGAATAAAACAAGACTTTCACCGAACGTGGTGGTGAAAATACGCCAAAACACTACACAGTACTTACAGTGTTGACAAGTTGTTTCATTCAGTTTTAAACTTAGTACACTATTTTTGTTCAAACGTGAAACTGAAGGTAATAAAAACCAAACACATCCCAATACTAGAATTCACGCAAACTAACCCAATCCTACCAAACTAAACAAAAAGATTTTATTATTTATTTAAGACAAAAAACTATATGTTCCCACGATTATTAAGTTTCATTCAGCTCTATTTGAGCCTTATATAAAGTTAGGAAAATGTGTAAAATTTTGTGGGTCATGAAGTTTGTTAGAGCCATATTTTATTTTTCTACAATCATCAAAAATTGCAATGTAACGCATATATAATAATTCCAAAAATGTAGTTATTTTGAGCTGCAGGCTGATGTACCCTCACCCCGATCACCCTTAAAAAGTTATCAATATAAAAATTAAAATAACTTACAATTAATACTCCTTCTTTTGCTTATACTCCTGCATACCATTTTCCATACCAATACTCAGGCTTCAAGTAAATTAAAGCACTAATTTTTTACACATGTGGATTATCACCGTAAGTATCTCGACAATATTTGAAATCGCATAACGTAGTTATTCACATACACGAACTATTACGCGATGGACCCGTCGCGGTAAATACCTGCAAAATAAACAAAGAAACTATAACGCACACCTTGCAGTTCACCGAAAGATTATCTACTGAACAAAATAATATTTAAAACATAAATAAATACTATAATATAAAACGTATTGAAATACAATACACAGAAATGAAAAATCGATAAGTCGCCGTGCCACAAAAACATAAAAAAGTAGGTACATACAATTCTACTGTACTCGTAGTTCTATCAAATATTTTAAAAATAATAATATAAAAACAGGGAAAAAATTCACCGAGAATGTAAACAACTGAATCATCATTCGGGACACTATGTTTCTGTAAATTATATTTGGATAAAATATTAAAATATTAACTTATATCTGGAGGAGTAATCGCGATATATGTGTTGGGAACACTATAAATAGGACAAACAATTTAGAGGTACTAAAGTCATGGGCCGGGAGATGCCCACATGTGCAAGCGCGCATCGACGTGATTATGATACTGCAGTATCTAGTCGCGTGGATGGTGGTTGGATGGGTGGACGGTGCTCCCGGTCGAGTCGGTAGACTTGCCTATGCCAAGTAGTTATTGACTATATAGTCGTGGGTGCTGGCATCTGGCGGTCGATGACCGTGGCTCGGATTCCACGCTAAACTGTAGGTCCAAGAATTACAAAGATGGCTGTATTACCAGCATACATTAAAATGCCAACGTGCCGAGCCAATCAGAGCATTTGGGGCGGGGCTTTCCTTGGCGCGCATTTGAGTTTGAATTTAACCGCTATTCAACTTATTTTATTATACCTAGCTGAAAAACCTTCATTTCGTATATCGGAAAAACGATACTCAAATATATTTATGTATAATTTGAAGATACCTATCTAATTTGAAAATCATTTTATGCATTAGAGATAGGAAGTCAGGAAATAAAAAAGGCACATTATTCTCAATAGTTTATTTTTAATAGTTTATTTTTAGCTATATATATATTAAATTATACACAATGATAATAAATAATAATTACAATGAACATACAAATTAATACAAATACACCACTACCATACATACATATACAGGGTGTCCTACGGTGGTAACCCATTAGATTATTTCAGAAACTACTTCGAATTGAATTTTGAAAATTTCAGTGTCTATATTGCTCTACTCAAATAATATAATAGCAACGGCATAGCACTTCCGGTTATACCGGAAGTTGATGGCAACTTTGTTATTTTAAATAAAACACCCTATATATTATTACATTTTTGGATTCTAAATAAGATTTCAGACATATTTCATGTATCATGTCCTATACCTAACGTCAGTCATTTTTGACTTATATCAAGATTTATGTCAAAATTGACAGTTTAGGGCTCCATAAGAATTCCGTTTTTTCCTTGTAAATCAGTATTTAATAATTATTTTGCAGGTATTTTCTTATCAGGTGGGATCTTCTTTTTCGAATTGACAAGACATTTTCTGATTAGTTTATACAGGGTGGTCAAAAAATTATATTGAAAACGGTTCAAGGAAAACAGTTGAAAGTCAATTTTTTCCAATGGCATGGGTATATTATTATTATTTTATCTTCCGTAGCATTAAAAAATAATGCAATTCTGTAATAGGTTATCATTTTCTAAACTGTATAGTTTTCGAAATATCGTCATTTTAAATGGGGGTCATATCGAACAATTAAATTATTTTTGTATCGTTAGTTGATTAACTTCTTTTAGTTGAAAATTTATTTAGTTTAATCTTCTGTTCATTTCTGCTGTATTATTTTAAATTTTAGTCTTAGTTCGTTGTAATACTTGAGTTGTATACCTCCCAACCTGCTCTAAATGATTTCTCAAAATTCTTCCTAATTTCTCTAGTCATCGTTAGCAAATGAGGATTTCTCTCGTTTAATACTCTACAGGTGATATTAATCACTTTATTTTATTCTCCATGAATTGATAATAAATTTATAATATCAATAAGTATTTTTCATTTTTATTAATTTGACGTTTACTTTGACGTTAAAATGACCATAATTTCATGGCTAACTAAATTAATTAGCTAGCTTCCAGAGAGACAACGGTAATCGCTGCAGAAAAATGACGATATTTCGAAAACTATGCATTTTAGAAAGTGATAACCGATTACAAAATTGCATTATTTTTTAATGTTAAGGAAGATAAAATAATAATAATATACCCATTCCATTTGAAAAAATTGACTTTCAACTGTTTTTCTTGAACCGTTTTCAATATAATTTTTTGACCACCCTGTATAAACTAATCAGAAAATGTCTTGTCAATTCGAAAAAGAAGATCCCACCTGATAAGAAAATACCTGCAAAATAATTATTAAATACTGATTTACAAGGAAAAACGGAATTCTTATGGAGCCCTAAACTGTCAATTTTGACATAAATCTTGATATAAGTCAAAAATGACTGACGTTAGGTATAGGACATGATACAGAATCCAAAAATGTAATAATATATAGGGTGTTTCATTTAAAATAACAAAGTTGCCATCAACTTCCGGTATAACCGGAAGTGCTATGCCGTTGCTATTATATTATTTGAGTAGAGCATATTTAACAATATAGACACTGAAATTTTCAAAATTCAATTCGAAGTAGTTTCTGAAATAATCTAATGGGTTACCACCGTAGGACACCCTGTATATGTATGTATGGTAGTGGTGTATTTGTATTAATTTGTATGTTCATTGTAATTATTATTTATTATCATTGTGTATAATTAAATATATATAGCTAAAAATAAACTATTGAGCATAATGTGACTTTTATTTCCTGACTTCCTATCTGTAATGCATAAAATGATTTTCAAATTAGATAGGTACCTTCAAATTATACATAAATATACTTGAGTATCGTTTTTCCGATATACGAAATTAAGGTTTTTCAGCTAGGTATAATAAAATAAGTTGAATAGCCGTTAAATTCAAACTCAAATGCGCGCCAAGGAAAGCCCCGCCCCAAATGCTCTGATTGGCTCGGCACGTTGGCATTTTAATGTATGCTCTGTATTACCTAGTGTAGAGGCCAAAAATAGAGAAGGAAGGAAGGAAGGAAGGAAGGGTACTAAAGTCGATAGGGGCCACATCTGTTGCCATAGCAATGGTCTAAACCCAAGTAACATTTATTTAAGGAGGAAGACTTTAAAATTGCCTAAAGGTTATAAATGGGTAATGTGTGCCTTTTTCTTAAGCTTAAAAACTATACATAGGTAATATATTGTGCTTGTTGGTTTTAGAACTATGAAATCAGACATACAGCTTGAAACATGTTTGAAAAACGTTAAATCAACTATATATATGAGGAGTTTTAGGACCTAGTAGTTCTGAAACCTTAAGGTTTTAAAATGGTTATAAATAAGGCATTTTTTAGTCACTTAAATGCCGAAATAAGACTTATAAGTTTTTTTTGCTGCTAGTTTAGAACCTAATTATAACTTCGCATTTTTTGTGCCTTTAAGTCATTTAAACAACTTTTCCATAACCATGTAGCCCATTTTAAAACTGATTAAAGATTATTTAGTTGAAGCGATGCGTTATAGGTTACTAAATAAGCTTTCTGGCATAACTCAATACTACTTCCCTTATTTAAAATCTATTTGGTCACTAAAATTATCTTTTAGTCTCGTTTTCGACTAGACAGAAGGTAACATCAACGTCTCCTGAATCTATACAGAATGTCTCACGAAAAGCTAGTTCGTAGTGGAAATTGTAAAAGAAAGGTGCGACAGAACTTTCAACGAATTGCTAATGAGCAGGTTAGTCAAATTTCAATTTTCAAAATATTTTAAATAAAAACAGTAATTTTGGGCTGCCTAAAGACCCTCGAACCTTATTGGCTACACCGGATACAAAAATTGAAGTTGATAAAATTGCTGGAGGGAGGTACTGGCACAATGGTTTACAAAAATGTATTGAAGAGCGTTACCAAAATACAAAAACAAATTTAAATATTTCGATTAATAGATAAATATTGATGGTCTTCCGATTTTTAAACCTTCCAAGTTTGAATTTTGTCCTATTCTCTTCAACATAAATGAACTAAATACTAAACCGATGGTGATTGGTTTGTATTATGGTAAAGGCAAGCCTAATGAATAATGAATATTTGTCAAAATTTGTTGAAGAGCTTCTGGTATTTCTGAAAGATGGAGTCTGAATTGGAAAATATAAAGTCAATGTATCCCTTAAATGTTTTATATGTGATTCACCAGCAAGGCCATTTATTAAAGGTGAGAATGTTGGAAGCATACAAAAAATATATATAACATCCTCCAGCTAATATGAAGTCCATTGAGGATCTTCTTTTTAGAATAACTTAACTTAAGTTTGTGTCGCTATATTATATACTTGCTTCCATTTAGTAACAAAGTTCAAAAAAGCAGTTAAATATTTAAAGCGTCGCTCAAAATTTCTTCATTTGAAAAACATAGTGTCTATTGGACCTAAAGAGAACAAGTTTTTTTTACATTCAATTTCAATTTACATGTGTTGCAAATTATTGAAATCTGCAGAAAGCGATAGTGTTGGTAGCCACCAACCTTCCTCCGATAGGTTGGTAACTACCAACACTATCGCTTTCTCCATCCGTATCAGCAAGATCTTGCATTCTTTCCTGCTCTCCACAAGCATCCTTGTACGAAGAAAACATTCTTTTAACTATGCAGGTATATGTTTTCCAACCTTTGCCAGGTACAGATAATTCGTCATGGACTTTTCCGGCTTCGGATCTTGGAGGCCATGATAATATCTATACAGAATGTCTCACGAAAAGCTATAAAAATTAATACTTTATTAGATATTATTAGCGTTCAATTTTCATTTATTTGCCACAAATCAATCCCTAATGTCTTGTTGTCATCTTATTAGAACAAGAAAACTAAGAACATTTCCAGCTTATCAGCGATTATTACTTTGTACTTACCGTTTCAATTAAAAGACACACTGTATAACAAATATGAATAAAAGCTGGCACGTGATCACAACTACACATCCAAAACAATACTAAACAGGTCGTTAGAAAGTTGCGATGGTGCGACTTTTAAGCTTGAGTTGTATAAAGGCAACTATTAGTTCTGAAAAGTGTTATTTAGCATTATTTAGGTTACGAATTTGATCTTAAGGTTATATTTTAGCATATTTCCAGACTTTCAAGCAACTTAGGTTATAATTTGGTTATTTCAAAAGCTTATAAGCATTTGTTTCCTATCGGCCATTTTAAGATTATGGCATAGTTAAATAACAAAATATTTTTGAAAATATATGTAAGTCTGCGTAGTTTTAGGTTCGGGAAACACATTTTTTCATAATGTTATATTCATAGGTTTCCGCATATTAGAATTTCGACTACTTTTAAAAACAAAATATTTCCCTTGTATTTTAAATATAACTAAAAAAAAATATTTATACTAATAATATCGAGAGCCCGTGAATTTTATGCTACTTTTATATAATATTTTGACAGTAAAATAGAAGGTGCATTAAAATCAGCAATGTGTGTCCGATATTTCATGCAGTTTTATATCACGTATATTGAATGATAAATAATTATCATAATTTACCTTTACAATATTACCTACCAAAGAGTTATTTAAATACTAGAAATAATACCGTATATTAGCCAACTAATCCAAAAATTAGAAGCAGTCTATAATATATTTTACTTAATAGTTTTAAGACTGCTTTCCGCAGATCAACTACTTACTAACAGGTTGTAGTTGATAATTCGCAAGGAGCTAGTTAGAACCTTTTAGTGGCTAAATTAGAACTTTAAACCCGTGATTCATAGGTTATAATTCAGTTATATATTGGCTAGTAAGGATATATAAAGGTTATATTATAGCTGCACAAATATTCAATATTTAACCCTAAGGTTCTGAAATGTCGACAACTTTTAGGTTAGCAGGAGGTTCTGTAGCGTGGGCCCTTTTGGTCACCAGGAGTTTGTGTAGCCGGCTAGAGGAGGTTGTTTTATACCTAATGGCATATGTAAACAAAATCCATAAAGTGGTTCTAGAACCAATATACAACCTTCCTAGAACTATACTTTGTTACTTGGGAAAACTGTGATATCAAATTAATGTACACAAAGCTTCCTTAAATGCTTTTAAAAGGGTCCAAAGTCTAAATAGATAGCTAAATTTTTGAAATGTCAAAAAACATGACAATTTCAAGTATAAAATTTGGCTGGAATAATATCGGATTTAAAATTCATTTAGGTATATGAAGCGACCATAAACGCATTGAATTAATATATAGCCACACTCAAATTTTTGATAAAATTAATACATACCAAATATAACCGTAGGTATTGGGTTTTTTTTTCAGAATGACATAATATTTTCGTTTATGTGTTTTTTTCGCCTGCCTGCACTTAAACAGAGTTTTACCGCCCGCATATCCGGGCGGTAAATGACCAGTTAGCGCCCGCTCTTTTTATTTTTTTTTCATAGATGGCGCTACTGTTAGATTTCCAATAATAACGTTAACATCAGTAGTTTTCACTCACTTAACTTAATGTGCATTCCATCTAGAGGATAAGTTGACAATTAATTGAGAAAGTTTACTTAGGTAGTCGTCTGCCATTCCGCTAAACTCATTTAATTATTTAAAATTGTCCATTATTAATTAGTAATCACTTTTTTATTATTATTGTAGTACCGAAATATACCTAAGATTCTAAAATCAAATTTTTATAGCGTACAAGCTCAGATAATAATTTGACAGTTTCTTTCTACATTTAAAATACTCAACATTGACATGTGAGCTTGTCACATAAGTTTATCTGATCTGAGTTTGTCAAAGGATAATGCCTATTATCATGTACGTCAAAAAATACTCCCATTAATTACTGTCAAAAACTGTCAGTTCATAACAGTAATAATTAATTATTAAAATAGAGTTATTTTGGTTTAATATTGTAGTATGAAGAGGCAGGCGAAAAACAGTTGTAAGCACCACTGGCGGTAAAGCCGCTGCAGCCTTTCGCTTCGCTTCGCTCACTCGTGCGTCTATACAGCGGCGGGCTGCAACGAATGCTTTACCGCCCTTTATACTTAATATACTATAAACAAATTTTATTTTATTTCAACACAAAATTTAAAAATATTGTAACCTGTATTCGCATATCCCAATATTTTCGTACCAACAGGGTGATTCCTGATGCACTGTACTATAGTGTATATGTATAGGACCACATAACACACACAATAGGGAGTTAAGGCAATGCCAGTGACGTATACGTAAACGTATCTTTTGACATCTACGCATGCGGTCTTTAAATTTATGATACGTTTAACGATACGAAGGCCGTAAACATATGTACCTCTACGCGTATCGTATACTTAAACGTATTGAACCGATTGTTGTCGGATATCTAGTATAGAACATTAAAAACTCAATCTAAATTGAAAATTAAGCTAAGCTATTTTGCAATAAATACTTTATTATTATTATTAGTAGTAGTAGTTTATTTTGTAACAATTATAAACATTTTTCAGTTATTGTTTATAGATATACATAATAAAATATATATGTATTTGGTTAATAATTAAAAAACCATAATATTAACAACATAGTAAATGGAAGTAGAAAAATCTAAAATAGTCTTTTTCTCAAGTAAAGTGTTATCTCTACCTTGCGCATATACGATACGTATTGGATGGCACCTTAACTCTATTTTGAATGACTTCTTATCTAGTGTAAACGTAACCAAAATCTCACGTTTACGTATGGAGATATGTATACGTCTTGGTTTTGCCTTAACTCCCTAATATAAGGGAAACGTAGACGTACGACCTTGGACACTGTTTTTAGTTCTGTATACAGACGTTGCATGGGGTTGGAGTCGAAAATTAAAGAACTCTCCCTGTCGGCTGCCGGTAACTGCGTTCTGTCAGTCCTGTCAATTGTTAACCAGAAGAAGAAGGTTAAAAAAATTCATTGTTTTGTTTTTGTGGTTAAAAAAGTCTGGCTGTTAGAATATTATAAATCCTCTTTATAATATTATTATTGTGCAATTTTGTGGAAAGCTATTGCTGTACTTGTTGTTCACGTGCCTCCTGCTGCAACTTTAAGATAGTTGTAATGGGTGGAATAAGTGTTTAGTGCCTGGGTATGTGGATAGAACCAGTAAACGACATAGATGTCCCGATAAGGATTCAAATCTTATGCGTGAATGACTTACTAATATTAATAATCTAGTTTTAAATGAATTATCACCTGAAATAATACATCTGAAATACCTATTTCGTTTGCGATAAACATAATTCTGATTATATTCTTGTATTGTTTTACGAGTGGTTCCTGTTATGTATACCTACAATTATTTCGAACCTACACATGATGTAAAAATTCATTAATAGAGCAAATTTCAAAGTTGTTTGTTTTTTTGTTTTCATTATTTAAATCTGTTACATGAACCACTATACTCTGATTTCAATAAAATAGATACTAAGTTCAAATGTTTAGTTTTAAGAAATGTTTAGTGGAGGTCTTTTAACTGAGATCGTTGCCTTATCTAAAACAGTATTCTCGAAAAAAAGAATCTAGGCAACATGAATGGGAAGGATCCTCCAAACTTTTTTATGACAAAACATTTGGATTTAGAAACTATTTTACTGAAATCGGGGAATAGAGGTAGTACGGTCGTTACAAAAAAAAACTAGAACATTCAAGGTTTTCACTTCACTGAAATGAGAATGACATAGTTAACAAAAAATTATGCTATATTATTCACATTTCAATCTTATGAAATGATCTTGAAGTCCTAGTTTTTTTTTTGTGACGACCCATACTTAATTTTCAAATTTCTAGCTTTTTTGTGTCTTACCAAACTTAATTCACGAATCCTGTACATTCTAAAATTAGTTCTTGTCGACAACCACTGGAACGCTGCAAACAGTTCCCAAACCTTAGTATGGTCGTTTCCCTTATATTGTGTGTGTTATGTGGTATAGGACATACCTAGCCCATGTTGAATGACTATTTAAAATGCCCAATTACTGAGCTACAGGACCGTTACACATTTTTGGAAAGCCCTCTGTATTAATAATAATAATAATAATAATTGGACTTTATTGCATTATATCAAAAAACACAATTGGCGAAGTTGAGACTAGGTCTCCTAGCTTAACCTGACTATTCTACAACATTTATATTAAGTAGCAAATGTGAAAAAAAAAACAAAATTAAATAAATACAATTCCAACCTATAACACTGCAGTAATTACATAATATATAGAAATACAACATAATATAACACACAAATCAAGTAGGTACCAAGTTAATCACACAAATTCCAATAGTTTCACTTTCAAAAACTTACTGAACATACATGGGCGTAACAATTTAGACTCCTCAGGAATTCTATTATACATGCAGGAAACCGTGTATGAGAATGACCGTTCAAACATTGCACTTCTGTGTTGTGGCACAGGCACAGGCACCCTTTGGTAGTTTTTTCTAAGCTTTGACAAACTTAGTGCTATTATTAATTATTGTCATTTGTTGAAATAGTAGGACTGAAATTTCAATTTTAAAGGCTATTATTCTAAAATACCGTGTATTCATGTTGGTCACGCTCCGCAAAACAAATATGAGGTACATGTTTCTTTTAAAATGGCAATCTAAAATTGAATCAACCCATTATGGTTTTAATATTTTTATTATTATTTTGTAGGATATTTTTTAGTGGTTTATACGAGGTTTATATTAATATCCAGTAAATTTATTTAAACCTATTTCAACAATTGCGGGATAACAACTTTAAATGCATATAATATGAATTAGACTAGAACAGTACTTAGGATTTTAGGTGTAAGTTAGAGCAAGTTTAAACAAATTTCTAATAGTACTTTGAATAATTTGCTTGCTACTTCTTTACAATATAAATAAAAGAGATTGGGCAGTTGCTCGCTAGCGAACACTGTTTTAAATATTATGTCCACAAAAAATTATCAACTTGATTGAGATGGGGTGACCTAACTGGTCGGTCTGTTTGGATATATCAGAATATTATTAGGTATTTAAATATTCCCCAATTTGCAAACAAAACTCAGGACGTTTTCCGTCATGTTGAAAACATATGCCTCACATTTTTCTAGGCAAAATTATAATTAATAGTGCCATTTAATGTGCAACAATTGAAAGACAAGGAATAAAGATTGTAGAGAAGATAATGGTTTCACGTTTTAATTAGGCCAAAAATATCAAACGCTTGTTAATGTATTGCAGTAATTATAGTGGTATTTCTGTCAATATAATGTACAGTGGCTTATTTTAGTGTTAATTTTTTATGTGGATTTAATTTTTTTTCAGTTATAATCTTGTGTTTAATTTTATGACACTATTTGTTGTTCGTAGTTTTCTAGGTTACTTCCTTTGCGAGATAAAAAAAGGTAAAAAGAAATATTATTTTAACTATTTTTTCTAACAGACTATGAGTTAGAAATAAGGGTCTCAATTTTTTTCCTGTGAATGTTTTTGGGGTCGCAGAATCGACTAAAAATACTCGCGTTCCTTTAAAACATAAAGGGCGCTAGTTACACAATGTCTAAGCTAAATTTTCATACATACCTTTTTTGATGTTTACTTTAGAGACTTGGTAATGACAAAAAATGATAGCCCGTTTATTATCCAACAAAAAAGGTACTCTTCGGGAAAAACGCTTCGATGTACCGTTTCCAAGATCTTTTAAGTTTATTAAGACATTAAAATACAGTCAAAAATAAAAAATTCATATTACACTACACTAAAGGTATATGCCTCTGAAGTTAATTCTGTGGAAGAATAACAAATGAAGATTGACTTAAATTGTAGAGCCTTAATGTTTAATCCGAAACCAACACAAAGACTAATGTATTATCTAGGAAAGCGGATTCGATTATGCATTCGTAAAAATGGGGGACATTTTGAGCACCTAATGAAAAAAGTTTAATTACTAATTTTATAAATCTTTACGTTTTCAGTTATTTTAGTTTTAGTGTAATATCATTTTTTTATTTTTTACTGTATTTTTATGTCTTAATAAACTTAAAATATCTGGAGACGGCACATCCAAGCGTTTTTTCCGAAGAGTACCTTTTTTGTTGGGTAATAAACGGGCTATCATTTTTTGTCATTACCAAGTCTCTAAAGTAAACATCAAAAAAGTTATGAATGAAAATTGAGCTTAGACATTGTGTAACTAGCGCCCTTTATGTTTTAAAGGAACGCCAGTATTTTTAATCGATTCTGCGACCTCAAAAACATTCATTTGAAAAAATTGAGACCGTTATTTCTAATAATTGATAGTCAGTTAGAAGAAATAGTAAAAATCATATTTTTTTGACTCCTTGTATCTCGAAAAGGAAGGCCCCTTCGGCAGAAATTTATATAACAAGCTACACTTATTTTGAGCAGTTCTATCACCTCTAGAAATTTGGCCATGTCTTTCTGAAACGCCCTGTATATTTGTACAAAATATGTTACACTTATATCGTTGTGTCCCGGTATAACAAACGCGTCGAGTTAGTTTTTTAATCCTTATATACAGTCATCTTTACCCAGATATTATATATTCTCATCATTTTTTTCTACTCTAGAATTTGATAGTAATACAGATCAACTGAATTGATGAATCATGTAGAATAAAAACGACGAATAATATTTTAGGTAAAAGGATCACTTGTACGTGTATTCATAAGGATTAAACTCATATTTATGAGTTCTATTTAGAACGTGATTCATCTACAATGCGCTGGCTAAAAGGTTTTTGTATAAACTGTTCCTTCTACATTTTCATCAATCATCCTATAGGCTGACTCCTTCAATCTATATTAAAAATATCTACTTATATATTTTTTAAAAAACTCCAAAATTCATCAGATAAGTGGATAATATTCTGAGGCCTAATATAATAAACAATCAATATCAAATGTCTTGCTGCTGAAAAATAAAGTGATGTTATAAATACATGGTCGTTACGAAAACTGAGTTTCTTGCAGAGCTACATTAAAAATATTATTTATAATATCAGGGAACAATAATAAATTATAGAACCTTGGATAGTATTATAGAGTTATTGAGGGGTTTACTCTCACATTAGGATACAAATTCGAAATATGAAATAAAAATAACCACTTATCAAAGAATTGTCTCATAAAATGTCAATGTTGTGTGTATGGAATCCGCAATGCAATGTTTATAGCAGCAGACAAGATTTCCACAAATTACATTTAGTCGGAAACATACAGATACAAATGATGAAACCCCAATAACTCAGAATTATCACAACTCATCATTAAAGTGTCTATAACACTTCTATTCAATTCAGCTATTTATTCTTGGTGTGCTATGTGAAAAATGGTTTCATCTAAACTAAATATAAAAAAAAATCCGTGTCAGAAGTGGAATTTGAACCCTACATCTCCCAGTTTCCGGTCAGGTGTTCTACGCAATTGAACTACCGTGGCACATAGACGAAATCTCTTTCAGTCCGCATACATTAACACGTTTCTGTGTGCAATCTAAAGACAACACAAACTACACACTGCCACAATGCATTGTTATTTTTCATTGCAAACTGCAACAGAACAGAAATGCGTTAATGTATGCGGACTGAAAGAGATTTCCTCTATGTGCCACGGTGCGGTGGTTCAATTGCTAGAACACCTGACCGGCAATCGGGAGATGTAGGGTTCGAATCCCACTTGTGACACGGATTTTTTTTCAGTTCGTAAACAACATTAGTTTATTTCACTTTTCTTTATTTATATTATACAGTGTCAACAACATAATATTGAATAGCTTCCTTTCAATGAACTAATAATAATAATAATAAAGAAATTATTTAAATACATTTCCTAAATTCTTATAATTATTAAGTACTAATAGATTTGATTATTATTGTCTATAAAATGTTAAACTTTTCGATAGATATTTAAACAGTTATTATATAGTGTTATTTATTGTTGTAACATACCTACCTACCTATATTTAACGACAATGATTTCATTTTAAATTCAACAAACAGATCTAGCAGCATTATAGTCCATTTCCACCAAATAGAGCATTTCAATATGATGTATTTTTGTATTGTATTTTTTGTTTCGACTTTAAAATATACATGCCAGTTGAGATTTTTTCGTCTTCTTAATCATTATCAGACGAATTTTTGGCTCCAATAACTGTATGCCAAAGTCAAGAACAAATAAAGTAAACAAAACAACAATATTGGGCTAAATGGAATATTTCGTGCGCGCCTGAACGAAAGTCAATTTCATACACTCCTCAGATGATTCCAGTAGAATGAAGGCAAATTTCACAAATATTCCAGAATGTCTAGAATAATTGAACCAGACCGATTACTAAATTTCGCCAAAGCATTTTATTGCTAATATAAAATTTTTCACACAGGGTATTAAGAATTAAATTTTAACAATATATTTTATATAGGATAATATGGGGAAAAAGCTCTTATCAGCAAAGCATTGTTTTTAAAACGCTTTAGTACTAAGATTAGGAAGACTTCCTTTTTTTGACAATTTTATTTACCAAATTGTTACTGCCTTTGATTATGACAAAAATAATTTGATAGTGTTTTTGGCAAATACCAAAATGGACTATAAAAATCATATGTAAAATAAAAAACATTTTTTTTACTATACAATGTTTGTTTAAGAAATATATAACTACATGCAGGAGGTTGAACTTCCTTCTGCACTTCGTTTTTTTATTATCGGTGTGGTTGTAGTCTGCCTAGATGCAAATGACAGCCATCCAATTACATGCGAAGAATTTTAAGCAGCACTTTATATTATCGCTCCCTGTCGTGTAATCTCTAGTGATGTTGCCTATAGACGGCAACCGACCTTTAAACTTTGAAAAACATGTAGCCCGTGGATATATAAATATATAGACTAAAAGTTACTCTGCAGTTTTACAAATGAGAACAAGACCTTACGTAGCAAGTTTCAGCTGAGTAAAAACCTATGAAGCTCAAACGATAAACATATTTCAATTTTACCAAACCTTTGAATTAGATTAATGGTTCATATATTATGAAGTTTGTATATATATATATATATATATATATATTTTCTATCAGACAGACCCAGACAAAGTCGACCGGGATAGACGATATGTCGATCTGATATCTTGGACGTTAACCACCTTGACGTATTTTATTCATCACACAGAATTTTCCAGACAAATCAGATCGAATGTATGGATCTTTTTTTATCTTGAACTAGAGTACTACTTTCTAAAGCACATTGCTCTTAATCAAATAGAAATTATCTTATATTTATATTGTAATAGTGTTACATAATTTTGGTTTGCGAGCGTTTTACGTCGTCTCACGCTTAGAAAGCAGCGACCGAAGCCTGTTTAGTCAATTGTAATCGAAGTGAAACATACTATATATTAGATATATCGTAGAATTTCAAGAGTCTTAGATCTCTTTAATGAAGAATTTAGATATCCGAATGCTACACTATTATCCAAAATAAAAATAATTTCATTCAACCTCGTAAATATACATTATTTATACATTTGTACCAGTCTTTCATTTTCCATGTGTAGGTACAAGAGAAAACTATTCACTGACGTCAGAGTACATCCGATCATACATCAAGTTACATAAACATTGACATTTTAGATTTAAAATTGTACTGACCTTCAATTACATTAGAGATGTTTAAAAATATCTGAAAAGAAAATTACCATTATACTTGTAAATATTTATATGAACAAATCTTCTAGCGTTGAGATGCTCGAGTTTTTATCTGAATGTAGTGTTATATTTTAGAATTAATGTTTTTAGACTTTTATGTTCGATTTCATCTTCTAAGATATAAACTTGTTCAAGTCAATTGATTCAAGTACTTGCAGATCAGTATTTAATACTGTTTCTATTACCTACATGTGTTCCTATTTGCTTGTCATTAATATCCAGGACTATTGTTTGAAGAAAGCAGAAAATTGGACAACTGTGCATATGCGGACATATTATAGTTTAGCAAAATAATGGATCAGTAAAACGATGTTTGAATAAAAAGAAAGCAACATTTTTATTAAAAACTTTTTCCGAAAATACTGGATGTGGTAAAAAACACAACAGACACGTGGGAATTTGTCTATGCTTCCATCCATCCAAGAAATTTCTTATTGAATTTCACAAATAAGTAGGTACTTTGCTAACAGCGTCTGAAATATATAATTTTGAAATAGGAGAATTTTATATTATTTACATTCCTATTAAAGAATCGTCGCGTTTAATATTTAGACACGTTTCAGTTTATGTACTTTACCGACAATTTGCAAGAATATTTTGGAATATGTAGAATACTCTTGGAACACAAGAAACAAAGCTGCAATAATACTACTTTTTATGAATTTAATTGTTTTAAGTTATTTTGTCCCAAAATTCTAATTTTGTGCTTTTTTAACAACTGTAATGGATTTACATGTATCTCCTCCAAAATATCACACTTTATTAAAATCGGACGTTTAATTTATCGTCTAATTTAATGCTGAAAACGATATGTTATATAAAAAAAGGTTAATGAGACTTAAAAACTACAAATGTAAGGACATTTAGATGAAATAATAATGTATCGTTACCTCGTTAAATGAATTATAGTTTTTCCATCGTGGTACTTCCGCCATTGTGCGTATTTTATTTCCCCTCTTCCGTAGGTACTACTTTTTCTACCAATTAGACATCGGGTTGTTTCGTTTTTTGTAGCTCCAGTTCTTTAAAGGGAATATATTATATAATACGAGTATATTATAATTTTTTTCTTCTTATAAATAAGTATTAGAAATCGAGAGGGATGTAAAAAATTTGCTGTTTTCATTTTTTCCGGTAGTTTTGTGGGGATGATTTTTTTTTAATTTAATTTAATATCTTTAACACTAAGAAAGGCATCGCTTGTGAAGTTAAATATGGGAGACCTGTATGCGGTAAACAATTTCTAAATCCTTGACGAGACAGTAGAATACTTTAGATCATCATTATAATATAGCAAAGTATGCTAGACCCCAAAAGACAATTGAACATAGTATTGTTTCATTATAATAGTATAGGGTATTTAAATTTAGAGTTTTTGGCCCGGAAAACTGTGTGATTTAGATTTACCACACAAAACAAACTGTATCATGGCTCAAAACGGGCAATTGACAGCTATTACTATTAAATTTACACCCCACGTCATTCATATTATACCGCATATTAAATGATCAATTTTCTTGACCTTCATTTCTTTTGGAACAACTAGTAACCATTAATTAATAACGTACTTATGTACTTTATTATGTAGCAATAATAATTGAAAATTAAATTGTCGCTGGCTTTCAACTGATAAATAATCCAGATATTTGATTGCCGTCATAGAAGCTGAGTGGGACTGTTTATCAATAATAGGACTAAAACTATATGGTTGTTTATATAAGCTTGATATCGATCGAATAATATGTTATATAGTTTAATTAGTAAATAAATATTTGAACTTCGAAATTTTTTGTATTAAAATAATATATATAAAATATAAGAAATACTATTCCAATTTCATTCTCCTGACAAACATTTAATGAATATAATAAACTTCAATAAAGTTTCCACATGTACTTTAACTAATTCACTATTAATATTATTTCCTGAAATTTCTCTGCAACCCCACGAGCTTATTGTGCGAAATTCCCCATATATTTATACTCCTCAATCGAACAGTCAGGTACCCTCCCAAGTTAAGTTCAGATATATTTTGAATTCACTGCTATTTTTAGGTGGATCTGTATGTACCTATATTACCAAATAATATATATAGAAGACAGTAAACAAACACAACAGCGGTTTGTTGCACATAGCTTCAAATAAAAAAAAAATAATTTTATATATCCTATTAGAAAATGCGTCCAACTGTAGACTCAGACCTACGTAACTGATCTTTTTCTGCTAGACTAGAGTCTTGTAATCAAGTGAACCTAAGATATATTTAATAGATAGATTGATATTTAACAGACTCAAATGTTAAGGAAAATCTATTATAATCAATCGTTAATTTAAATGAATAGATTAAAAATAAATCTTACTTTTATTTTTTATTCCTAATATGAAGAAATAATAATTTGTATTAAAGTCACAAAGTGAATAGATGTTAGGGATTCTAGTATTAAACTCGTAAAAGACCAGAGAAAGCCTATATTCTGAATTCTAGACAAGAGACGATACAACATATAGCAAATCAAGCCATATGTAAGGTAAACAAGGCTTATGCAACTTACGACTAATACGACCGAGTCTACTAGTTATTGAACATTGAAATAAATATCTAGACGGCTTCCCATTGCTCAACTGGTATTGTCTAAAATAATGAAATATTATTCACGGTTATGTATAACGAGTGTTATAATGTTATGTATAATGAGTGTTATAATTATAACGCATATTATTGGTTTCAATATGACAATACAATTTCTGTAGAAACTGGGTCAGTACTCACTGAACAAATTCGACCATTGAAAACATGACAGGTACATTTTAATAACTTTGCATAAACCATATAATATTGAACATATTTATAATTTATAGAAACAATGCTTCTGTATAAATCCTTCTTCAGAACATCTTTCCGTGAGCACGTGGTTGATTACCAAATGGGTGAAAGATTTATACCCGTATCGCGATTTAAGTTTATTGATTATTTGAAAATTTTTATTGACTCTCTAATTTTACGTTCTACAAATTCTTTAAGCGGATTGATACTATTCTACCTGGTTCTTCAAGATACTCTTTAACACATGAGTAATGTACCTTATGTACACTAGAAGCTTCGAGAGGAATACAAAATTTATTGATCTTAAAGAATCGGATAATTTTTGAACATATTGCGAATCTAGACTTAATATTATAGTTTTACAAAATTTTTAAGATGCGGTCATACGTTGTACATATGGAAGAACAACTTGAGCAACTGAGAACTGAGACTATAATATAAGATATAAAATAAGACTAATATTCTATAGATCTTTGGTAATCTTTTAATTTATATTTAATGCAGAGTAGAACAGAAGAAAGAAGTGATAGCTCCAATTCAAGAGCTTCAGGTTATGACAGAGAAAATGCACGATGACCTTGTGAATTTATTATTATTATTTTTGATCTGGATGGTGATGCCTGGAGAAAGTTGAGATCCCATGGCAGCGCCGAATATTTATTTGCTCAAATATTTGGCCTTTAAATATGAAATAATTTGTTCTATAAGTTTTGGCCTGTGGAAGTTTCTTGTCCAATTAAATAATAATTATTTATCATTAATGGCAATATTATCTTAGTTTTCCATGTTCATGTCCAAACATAATAATAATATATTCATCGTAACTATCCAAATTGAAGTAAATTAAATTAATTAGAAACGTTTTTGTTGTATGTGCCGCTAATTTTCCACAGACAGATCGCCACGCGCCTCGTCCTTCCAAATAGTTTTCACAATAGATACGTCGTCGCCGCGTACCTGAACTTGAATTATCAATGAAATACGTAAATATCGAAAGGGTAAACTTTATTATATATTCCATACAAAAACTCTTAGTAAGTCCATTGCAGTTCTATTTTTTGCTACAATTCTATCAGTTGGTCGGGTGGGGGCCTCTTGCTTAGTGTGTGTTCATATTATTTAACGTCATTCCAGTTTGTGCTTTATAGATTAAAAGTAGTATTAAGTGTAATATACAATAACACAATTCAGCCGTTGGTTGTTTGTTAAAGAATAATACCGGTTAAACAGTTTTGATTGTCCATTGAACTCAATAATTGTATAGTTGTTGCTGTAAGAAGAGCGTTAAAACATTATGAGATCTGAATCTAGTGAGAAAAAAATGTTTGACGACGAAGATCGCTTACCTCCATTCAGGTGAGAAATATATTATTAGTTCTTATCTTTAGCATTTGTAAAAGTAATGATAAAATTATCCAGGCGAAAGGCCTTACAGGGTAGTAACTACATTGTAATATAATGGAACAATAACTGTCAAATTAAATGTTAAAGCTGTTGTGATAAGTAAGCTGTTTTACTGTTTTTTCGATCTTTTTGCACAAAAGCACAAGTAAATGTATTATCATAGTTGTGACTACTCTAGAGTAGCATTGCTGTTGCTCTTTTGTCAGATCGTGCAACAATTGTGTAAATCTATAACGGTTTTGTATTTATGTTATAATAATGTATTAAAGAGATTGTAAATCCAAAACGGCATTATGTGAGAAAAACTTAAAATAAAATTTGCCGATGTAAGGTTGCAAGATTAAATTGGCTTTTCTCAAACTTGTTCGCATATTCTGGGTACCTACCTACATTCACGATCATGTATGGAAATAATTCTTTCAGTTAATTATGGTTGTTGAAGCAGAAACAATCATATAATATCATCTTCAGGATTACCGAAATAAACGTTAGTTTCTGCTAAATAATAGAAATCTTTACAATTTCAAATTGCATTATTTACTATATTATTCAACGAGCGGTAATGTTAGTTATAACTCACGTAAATGAAGTTCGTACTGCCACAGTCCAATAGATAATAATAAGATATTAAACCGGGATAATAAAAATGGTAATACGCCCAGAGTGCATAATGTGGCACGTTTAAAATACTCATTGTGACCGCTCAATAACAACATGCTATTAACATATGAAATGCCCTGGTTTTGATCAGTACCTCATTTAAATATATATAAATCAAAAGAAGTAGATAAAAATCTTCAAACTATGACATTTAATATTATTAAATCTATTTTAAGGAGGTATCATATGAAATTCTATTTTGTAAATATGTAACTGATATTTTTTCCATTTAAACTATGCATTTAAATTTTTAGTTGATAGGTATAACTCGTTGTTGTTCCATATCACAAATATTTCAAAATCACAACCAATTTGGTAAAATTTATCCCAACAACATAAGTAGGTATGGTTTATTTTTGGTATCAGAATTTTATGTTATATGACCACTTTTATTATGAAATAAATACTATTTTGATGCAAAAGAAAATACTTTTATATTAGGAGACGGTGATCGTCCATTGTTTTGAATGTCTAGCTATCGTTGCACACTTAATCTACTTTGTGGGTCGCATAATAATGTGGGCATATTTGATGCTTTTTCGTGAAACTCACGATAGCGGAAACAAATTTTTCATGGCCCGTTTCGTTCAGATTCAGGGCGGGATGAAAAATATTGCATTTTGAGACCCCCCTTTTATCTCAGCTATATTTTAACTTAGAGGAAAAGTAAACACTGTCTTTTTTTGCTTACGTGTACTCCAGCGGCGTCGTCAGATTTTTTGAATGAGCTGTCATTATTTAGATATAGCCCAAAGTTAAAGCTGATTTACGCCTAACCAGTAACTGGCACCAGTCTTAGTAGTTGTAGCAGTGCCTACTACTACTACTACCTAGTAGCTTCGTCTAAGCACTTTTCCACACCAGAACTCGTTATTTTTTTTTCTAGACAGTGCCTTTAGATACATTTTTAATAAGATTGGTACGCTGTATATATTTTTTTTTATTTAAAACATAAATACTTTTCGCTTTTCAAAAATACATAACACTTAAACGATATTTTGAATATTAGCCCAGTATTTACTTAACTGTTGGTGACACAGTGTTTGGTAAAACATTAATTTTAATTTCACCAGTATTCACGACTATTTTTGGACTATAAAAACGAAAAATAAGATATGGTTGGGATAAATTACTAAGTTGGATTCGATGCAAATCTAGGACCTCGACTTTGAAAGGTACTAACTATTTCCACCCAGTTAGTGGGTGTCAGTTACAATAAGATAGAAATTTTATATTTCCTGAAAGGAGACAAATAGTTTTCTATTCTCTTGTCGACAGCCTAAATGGGTACATTTAGATTTAATAACAAACTTTTCCTGAAAGTTTTATAGCGAAGTAATTTAATATAATTATACCTAACTTGAAATTAAAACTCTCACAATAAATATGCACACTTTCACACAGTAGCTCATTTTGCAATATCACTGATACTTCTACATATTACGATTTAAAATTACTTTTGAAGTTGGTAAATAGTCTTAAACACGAATATATCTCCCGAGAAAGTGTTTTGATAAGAAATAGTTTATATTGGAAAGGAGCGACAAATAATAAGAGGCTTAATTCCACAAATATCTACATATATTGATTCTCTTAGTCAGGCAAGTTTCGAGCAGTACGGTTCATTAGCAGTGGCGATTTTATTTTTAGGCTATTAAGCCAGCAATTCCGATTGTTCATGGATATTTGGATATGCCTATTATTTTACATCCATTAGTAGTTCTTCAATATTTAACTATATTATATTGAAGAACTACTCAATTATTTAAAAGAATGGACAATTGTTGTTGTAGCATGAAAATAAAAAAGAGCCACTGATGATCAGCGGTCCTAGCCGAAACATACCTGTCCTAGACAATCAATATACGAGTAGATAGATAGGTATTTGTAGAGATAAGAGTTTTATTTCAAAACGATATGTTTTCATATTAGTTCGGCCCATTGTTTAAACAAAGTTACCTTAAAATTAAACAAAAATGTCAAGACACATAGATACAATAAATGTTTGAAAGCGGTATTTTTAGTGAACTCAATGAGACAGATATAAACACATTTTCTATATGAACCCAGTAAAGATTGAGTTTCAATATGACTTGTTGGGAGGTGAAAATATAGCAAATCTTTAATTATGTCCTGCTAGGAGATCAAGATATCGTAATATCGTTAGGAACATGAGTTACAGTATTCGAGTTACAACAAGATAACCATAAATTTATGCAAATATTCATAAATAACTTAATGTATCCCGAATTTTACCACATGCCATAAATTAATTCACGTCTAAAATTTCTCATGACACTTTTAGCTTTCGGCTATCTGCCTCACCCACTTTACTCTACTAGTATTTGAGATACAAATTGAAATTGAGGCGATGATAAGGCGACGTGCGTATATTTCGATTATTCAAATGTTTAATTGAATATGAATTTGTGTCCGTAAATATTATGAAAAGAAAATAATTTTGTGGCATAGCGGACAAAATGCCTGCTTTTACCTACACAAGGGATTTTGTTTAATTTGGCGGGGCCTCAGTCTGATTCAGTAGAACCAGACCGAGGCATGGATCGACAGATACTGACGAATTCGTCCAGCTCTTATTATGAGCTCGTCAGAGTACCATAGTCGTTGCCCATCTACAATATCGGCCTGCATTTAAGCACAGTGAGATATGAAACACCATGTACATACACATAATAATACATATCCCACCATACAGAGGCCGACCAAACAAACAAATCCCTTGTGTAAAACCAATCATTTTGTCCGCTGTACCACAAAATTATTTTCGTTTAATTTCATGTTTTAACCATTTTAAAATGGGCTAAAAATATACCTACTGTTTCAGGCCTTGGTGGTGTATGATAACTTGAACGCTCTCGCTTTTGTAATCTCTAACATATTATTTTATACATTATTGAAAATAATATAGACGTGAGCAAAATATAAACACGTCTTGTTTTCTAGGTTTCCACAAAAACAAAACAAAATTATATATTATGTTTAATCGATATTGATCAGTAATTTTAAAGAAAATGCATTCAATTATTAAAACATGGAAAATAAAGAGCGTACAAAATATGTGTACCTAATGTATAAACATCCACATTTACTACCGGTAGAAGAGAAGAAGATTTTATTAATAATTTATAAATTTAATAATTAATAAATTTAAAAAAGTACATTTTTAAAGTTGCATTATTAAAATGCTGGTCGGCTATATAATTTCGATGCTGGTTCGTCTTCATCTATCTACTTTCTAAGAGATATAATATGTAAAAACAATAATTTTTAAATTAACATTATATCAGGTGTACACCATAGAAATGATCATGCTTACAATGTAGTCTACAAAAAATACTATTTTGAATTTCATTCTTCATATTTGATTCATTAAAAAAAACTTCTTAATCTCAAATTTGTCTGGATTATTAAAACAATAAGCAAATAAATATTTTATATATAATAGGTATATATTATGTTATATTATACACGGGTATTTTGATTGCAATTAAAAACCCTTTATTTTTCAGCATATACCAAAGACAATTCTAAATTATATTTTAAGTTTGGAGCGAATTGTTTATAAGTAATTTAATAATTTTGTTTTCTAATTATGACACAACGAGGAATAATTATTATTATATTAATATTATCTCTGTAATAATTAATAATAAAGTTTAGACGAAATCCATTGTAATTATAGATATAAGATAATAAGTTTAAAAATTCACAATTGTTTAATATTTTAATGTTGGCATTTCTTTTTAAAAATCGATATTCGGCAATAAATTTATAACATATACATAGATGAAATATATTGAGTAATAGGTATAAATAATTTATACTTTAAATATGACTCACCAATATAAAACAATTAAATGCATTGCAAAGTATTTGTTAGCATGATGAATACTAGACATTGACCTTGCCATAAATATTCAGGTGGTTTGTAGAATTATATTTTTGATCATTAAATGATGTAACTAGTAACTATAAAGAGTATAATTAATCTAAATAACCGCAAATAACGAAAAAAAAAAAAGGACGTATAGAAGTGTGAGTAGGAAATGTGCCAATATCCAATGAGTTATTCACGTTGTACGAGGCAATAGGAAAAATACGCTTACATACTGAAAGGCCAATTCCATACATGCTCTGATTTTCTCGGTAGACATATTTTTAAAAGCCCCATGTCAGCCATATGTGTGCAAGTATTTAACCTATTGAGTTTCACGATTTCTATAAATCAAATATGAATATTTTTTTTTCGCTCAATGTATAGAAATAAAATGTATGTACCTGTCACAAATACCAAAACTTCGGTGTTGATGTTTCTAAATTCGTTTTAGCATTAACTTAGAAAGATAATGTTTTTCTCCGAAATAATGTAGGTGTCACATTAAAAACTTTAGGGATATTCTTAAATTAGTCCAGTTTAGAAAATTTCAAAACAAAATCGATATGTCCGCATTTCTGCTTTAAATTTCACAAAAAGAGGAAAGGGATATGTGCATATTCGTTTATGTTAGGTAGTAGTAGTCCATTAAATATATCATAATCATCCTGTAATGTTTACAAAAGTACAAACGATCTGTTGTACCGGATATCCGGCTATAACTTTTTATTAACATTTTAGAAAAAAGTCGTCAAAATAAAAGTTGGATGGTTCAAAATATTTTTTTTAAACAGTTCTATTTTACATCTATTCTCAGTCTGGACGAGTTTCTTATTTCAAATTAGAACAAATTATTTTATTCGATTTATGGATTTTCCCTAAAATTCAAAAAACTATAGCCAATAATCAAATAAATATAGTCACCATTTTGTTCATTTAAAATATGCAGTGTATTCACGACACGCGACGCCTCAAATGATATCTGATATCTGGTTAGCTCTCCATATCATATATGTAATATATGTATACTATATGGAGACTATTAGTTTCATGAAAAAAAATTTTTTTTTAATTTCACGGAAATACTTCTTTTTGGTTATTTTATACATAAATAAGTAGTTTTAAAAAAATGTCTGTCTGTCTGTCTGTCTGTCTGTCTGTATCCACGTAAACGCAAAAACCGCTTAACAGATTTTAACCAAATTTGGTACAAAAATACTATTGGACATGGCAAGGAGCTGATTAGATTTTGGGAAACATTGAGCGTAGGCAAAGGGTTTAAAAGAGGGTTCAAAAATTAAAAAAATTCATAGTTCTTAAACTTATCCGAAATACTGCATAATTTTTTACGCATTTAATTGAATATAACCTAAAATATTGAACATAAAATATTACACCACATTGACGTTCGAAAATAGTCTAAATGGGGTAAAAAAGATTTAAAAAAAACGTATTTCTTAAAAATAGCAGAAATATTAACTAGTTATTGATGGTTTTGATAGAATATAACCTATAAAATGTGTCATGAATAACTTACTTTCATAGGCGTTCGTAAATAGTGGAAAAGGGGTCAAAACATAAAAAATATATATTTCCTAAACTTATTCGAAATATGGAATAATTTTTCATAGTTGTGATACAATATAAGCCAAAAAATATTCCATAAAAGAATTGGTTCACAAAGGCGTTCGAAAATAGTTTAAAAAAAGGGTCAAAAACGAAAAAAAAAAACGTTTCCCAAATATACCAGAAAAATTGGCTAATTATATATAGCTTTGATATAAGATAACCTAAAAAATGCAGCATAAAATTTTTATTCACATAGGCGTTCGTAAATAGTAGAAAAAGGGGTAAAATAAAAACAAATTAAAATGTAAAAATTTTTATATTTAACTAGATGAATTGGTGTCAAAAATACATGACAAAAATTAATGTACCATAGGCGTCCGTAAAAATTCTATAAAAGGGTCAGAAAAAATTTGTATCCGTGATAACTCAAAAACCACTTAACGGATTTTAACCACATTTGGTACGAAAATACTACAGGATAATTATAGGTGGTGATTAACATTGAGCGTAGGCAACGGGTTTAAAAGAGGTTTCAAAAATTTAAAAAATCATAGTTCTTAAACTTATCCGAAATATTGAATAATTTTTTATAGGTGTGATAGAATATAACCTAAAAAATGTTACATAAAAGAATTAGTTCACACAGGCGTTCGAAAATAGTCTTAAAAAAAGAGTCAAAAACGAAAAAAAAATGTTTCCCAAATATACCAGAAAAATTGGCTAATTATATATAGCTTTCATATAAGATAACCTAAAAAATGCAGCATAAAATTTTTATTTACATAGGCGTTCGTAAATAGTAAAAAAAGGGGTAAAATGAAAAAAAAATTAAAATGTAAAAAATTTTATATTTAACTAGTTAAATTGGTGTTAAAAATACACGACAAAAATTAATGTTCCATAGGCGTCCGTGAAAATTCTATAAAAGGGTCAGGAAAAAATTGTATCCGTGATAACTCAAAAACCACTTAACGGATAACCTACAACATGCAGCATAACAATTTTGTTTACATAGGCGTTCGTAAATAGTAGAAAAGGGGGCAAAATAAATTTTATAATAAAACTAAAAAAAAATCAATTATTTTGCGTACAAGAATTTGGCCTAGATCTGAAATATAAAATATCTGCGTATAAATAGTGCCTCCAAAGAGAAGAAAAAGGCACAAAACTCGATACAAAAAAAAAATAGCTGATGTCTAAAACAAAACAAAAATTTAGATAAATGACAAAAAGGTCATAAAATTATTACTTTTACACTTAAATATGGAGAGCTATTCGTGCCTCGAGGGCAACAGCTAGTTTATTATTTAAAATCTCGACTTCATCTATAATTCTTGCTCTGAGCATATCAAAATTACTTTGCCTTTTAGATGTCCCTATAAAAAAGTATCCACAGAACTGTGAAATCCGGGCTATTCCTAGGCCAATATACTGGATCTGATCTGCTAATCCAGATAGGAAACATCATATTTAGATAGTTGGTTACTGGAGCAACATTGTGGGGGAAGTTCTACCTTGCTGCCAGATAATTTCCATATTTTCATTACGATTATTTATAACTTCGGATATAACTTCTAAATACCTATACCCACTAAGCTTATGTTAAAAAAAAAAAAAAAATTGGACCAATTACTCTACCATTTAGGACTCCACACCAAACATGTAGAGATTGCCGACCGGAATGTTTTATTTCACGTATTGCTCTTGAATATTCTGATGCCCAAAAATGTGGATTATTTCTGTGTGTACATTCCGGAAGTAACAGATGTTGCCTCATCGGTAAATAATATATTATGCAAATAATTTAAATTTATATTTATCTCATTTACCATGTTCTGGCAAAAATTAGATACAATTATGGGCATCAGAAAGTTTCTGCAATGGCATAATTTTAATTTAGTGGTCATTATTTTTAAATAATATAAGAAGATGAAAAATAATTTCGTGGCATAGCGGACAAAATTACTGGTCTAATTCAGTAGGACCAGACCGAGGCATAGGTCGACAGATACTGACGAATTCGTTTCACTCTTATTATGATCTCGTCAGAGTACCATAGTCGTTGCCCATCTACAATGTGTGTAGGTAACTCCAGGAATTTTGCCGCTATGCCACGAAATTATTTTTAATTTTATTATATTTACGGACACTAATTCATTGTATAGTATTATAATAAGGTTTTACTAAATACAAAAATGATAGGATATCAATAAACTAGAGCTTAAAATCAATGTTATTACGTATTTTGAAAATATAAAAGAACATTTAATTCTTCATTGGCTTGATCTTCGCCTCCAGAAACCTGTTGTGTAACTCTGTAACTTCTTTTAAAAGATGTGGCAGCTTCCACTTGATCGTATATTCTTTTAAAGGTGTGTGCCGTCTATATTCCCTTTGAGCCCTATTCTTATTATAATTATGTCTAACAAAGAATCCATAAATGTCATTTCTTTCTCGTTCACAATAACGCATAGTTAAGTAAGATTTTAAGTAATAATACTTCTCTCAAACAATTAAAATGACAGTAGCAAAGAAAGTCAAAATTCATTGCTATAGTAGGTAACATCAAGAAACTTATCATATCGCACAATGCTGATAAACCCTAGTTTTTTGCATTTTTCAGTGTAACTATTAAAGTATAGCATTGGGTATAGTAAAAAATGTGTAGAATTTGAAGGAGAATCCAAAAATCAAATAAAAAAAATAAGGTACTAATTTGAAATAAGAAAGTTGGAACTCACCAGGACTTTCTGCAATATGTATATGTAAAATAGAACCTTTTCAAAAATTTATTTTGCACCATTCAACTTTTATTTGGGACACTTTTTTCTAAAACGCCAAATGAAAAAGTTAATGGGGTGGGTACATTTATAACTGGACACTCGGTACTTCTAGAAAACCCAGTTTGATTTAGGCAAAAACATTTCTTACAATATTTATGAAGTAAGCTAAAAACTGATACAACCAGCACTAGCTTTAGGCATATATTGAGCTTTTAGTCTAAAAGATTGTAAAGAAATGTTACAATAATTTGCATGTACCAAATTGTATGTGACGATAGTTTAAAATTCAAACAAATGACAATTAAAATAATATTAAAAAAAATTGTTAATTCATTATTTATTTTTCCATTTGTTTGTTGAATACTTAATTCTATTATCCTATAATTCACTTTAATCAAATTAGTTTGACGGAATAACATCTCGTTTATACGGACCCATGGGAAGCCATTTACGTCAGCAGCTGATTAACCCACCTGTTATTTACTTCACAGCATTTCTATATAATGAAGATAGCGAAATAGTATTATAAAAACATTTTGATGTTGATACTGAAACTAATAACACTGGAAATAATTGTTATTTTGCCGACAGGTAAACGTGCTCAACTGCTAAGTGCGTCAATGTTGTTTTTAGAAAACAATTAACTTTGGTAAACGTAAATCGTAATGATCAGACTGATTTTTTATATATTATGTAGGATATTCCACAATTTATTACACGACGCATTGTGCCAGAGGCACAAACACTATAGGAAAAGCAAAATTCACCTTATTTCTTCCTGTTTTTCTGTTCAACTGCAGGATTTTGATCGTATTCTCTTCACAGACACAATGAGTTCAGAAGATTCATAGATATTTTGAGTAGGTAATTAAACATGGTGTTCAGAAAATTATATAGAAATTAAAAAAGTGAATTTATTAATTTTTTAATGTACTTAAATGTTGTCAAATTCAATATTCTTATTTTGTGATCTGTTCTAAGAGCAAAATATTAAGTGATGTGGCTGCCTGATGAGTATAAACATCTACGAAATATGCACATATAGTAGTCTCTAATTGATATTTTGAAATAACAATTTTCAACACAAGAGTATGTAAAGTTTATTATATTTTTCTCTTAAATACTTTAAATATGTTAATTACTTTATTAAATTAAATTTTTTAACATCTGTTAACTAAAATTATTTATTTTTCATTGCGTTTCAATGATTTCTTTCTTAATTTCTATATATTTTTTTATTAACAGTAAAATATTTATAACGAAAATAACCATCATTAAATCAAAAATACCTACATAATGTTAACAATTTTGGAATACAAAATATACTATAATAAATGCGCTTAGCAAAGTTTAAAAAGTACGATTAAATATTTAACTCGAATTAGATGTAGGCGGTGAAAGGGGCGGTAAAACTTCATGTGGCATGCTATGACGCACCACTGAAATTGCGGCTTTACTTAATAATGATTCCCATAAGGTCAATAACAATTTTTATTTTTATTTAATTATTCAATGATACTTAATGATTAGTTTATAACGGTCTATTTACTTATATTGCCATAACAATTATTGATGTCACTGTGATCGCATTTGTAAAAGCCACATTTTTACGTTGTTTACCTATTTATATTTAGATACATATATTTTCTTAACAAGTGTTTAAGCTACTTACTACTGTTCAGTTATTCATTTACTTTTGGTACCCACTGTATTATTGGGTTATTCCATTTTTTCATATCTACCACCGACCACCCCTTACAGATAAGTTTATCATGAGTAGTAGTGTAGTAGTCGTAAGAATGCAGTGAGTAAGTTTAGTTGTTTCTTAATAAAATAGTAAAAATTCAATAGTGTTTTATTATCATAGTATCAAATGCGAGAAGTACAATACAAACTCATTTTGTGCAGTTAACACAAAAACATTTTGGTCCTTCGCAGCGGATATAAAAGTAATTTAAAGTAATTAACAGTAGTAATAAAGTAACCAGTTATCAATAAAATAATCAAGTAACAATTAAAATAATCAGTCATCATAGACAAGAAAGTAATTAGTGATAAAGTGAACTAAATAGTGAATGAAAGAATTCGTATCAAAATTAAAATAATTATATTATTAAGTAACGCAATAATATTTGGCATAATATTATTTTCATTCACATTCCAAAGTATACCTATTTCGTCTTCTAAAAAGTATAGTTGCAATCAGTGTTTCCTTGTCTAACACACTGCATAAGTATCCAACAAAAAATATCTTGTCTACAGATTTGGTAATATAACAATTTCTAGTAGAAAGATAAGATAAGAATTACAAAAAGCAGAGAGACGAAGAGAGACAGCATCGTATACTACAGTGGAGAGTGAGAAGAAACAACACCACAACCCCAATAGGTTGCACAAATAGTATATAATCTTAAAGTGTTAAAATTTCCGGTTTTTTTTTTTTTGAATACAGTGCGCAGCAAAAGCAAAGATAGGGTGAGTCATTTTCCTTTATCCTTTGTATATTAATATATGCCTTTAACTTGATTGTCTTTAGTAGAAATAGTATTTGATTCAAACGTATTTTATTCAAGTATATTTATTCAAGTATTTAGTAATATCAAACATGCCTCCTAAAAACGCCAATGAAAACAAAGAATTAATTAAAAAATTAAGAAGTGATAGACAACAAATACTATCACAATTGAGTAGATTTGAACAGTTTTTAGACTCTTGCAATGAATCCACAAGTAATATGCGCATTCAAGAAAGATTGAGTAGGTGTGAAGCATTGTGGGACCAGTTTAATAAAATTCAATTGGATATAGAATATTACGATGAAAAGCCTGAAATTAGTTACAATAACAGGATGCAATTTGAGGATTTGTATTTTGAAGTAATTTGTAGATCCAAAGAGTTACTATCAGCAAGTAATTCGACTAATTTAAATACAGGTCTTCAAAATTCTGTACAGGGATCTTCATATCCAAAAGTAAAATTACCACCGCTAGATTTACCATCTTTTAGTGGAAATTATGAAAACTGGGTTAATTTTTATGACACATTTGTGGCTTTAATACACAATGATTCACAACTGACTAATGTTCAAAAATTTTATTATCTTCAAAGTTGTCTTAAGGGTGAAGCTGCACAGGTAATTCAATCCATTGAAGTAACAGATTTGAATTATAAGATTGCATTTAAATCTTTACAAGAAAGGTATGAAAAACGTAAACTAATTATTAAAAATCATTTGAGATCACTTTTTGAAATTCAACCTATTGTAAAAGAGTCGCAGTCAGCTTTAAGGAAACTGTTGGATACTATTTTGAAAAATATTAGGGCATTAAAAAGTTTAAAAGAACCGGTAGAGTGTTGGGACACTATATTAATTTACCTTTTTGTTAATAAATTAGATATAGTAACCAAAAGAGAATGGGAGACAGTTAGTGTAAAAAATGAATCTGTAAAATTGAATGATTTCATTGAATTTTTAACGGCTAGATGTCAAGTCTTAGAAAGTTTAGATTCTAATAAATTTAGTCTCAATAATAACACACAGTTAGTAGGAAAATTACCTAAATTTGGTTTTAATAGTAAATCACAAAATAATAATTACACTTCACAATCATTTGCATCAGTTCAAGGCTCGGTTCAAGGTAATCCAAATAATATTTGTAGATATTGTCAAACTAGTTCACATCCCTTGTATAATTGTTCAAAATTTTTAAGTTTACGAGAGTCAGAACGTGTAAATGAAGTTAAAAAATTGCATTTATGTCTTAATTGTTTTAAATCAACACATTTAAGTTCAAAATGTCCAATAAGAGGTTGTAGAAAATGTGGAAAACCACATAACACATTATTACACATTGAGCATTCTAACAAATTCGTTTCAAACGGCCAATTAAATCAAAATTCTAATGCAATAAATGCTAGTACAAGTAATAGTAATGCAAGTAATGACAATTCAGTCAACAATGTCCCAGAAGACATATCAATAAGTACACATAGTGCAAAGTGTAGCAACGGAGATGTTTTGTTATCAACAGCATTAGTAACCATGTATGATAGTTCCGGGAATGAACATCAAGTCAGAGCATTGTTGGATGGTGGTTCAATGTCTAATTTTATGACCAGTGAATTATGTTCTCGTTTAAATTTGAATCCAAAAAATATTAATATGTCCATTGTTGGTATTAATACGTCGATTACAAAGACCTCAAAAATGGTGCAATCTAAAATTAAGTCCACAATTAATTCCTATTCAGTAAATTTACAATTTTTGATTTTGGACGAAATTACAAATTATTTACCAACAACTTACTATCAAAAGGAGCTTTTTAATATACCGTCAAATGTAAAGTTAGCGGATTCTACATTTAATATTCCTGGTAGGATAGATATTTTATTAGGTGCAGGAATTTTTTATGAATTATTAAGTTACGGTCAAATTAAAACTTCAGTTAACATGCCCATATTACAAAACACCAAGTTAGGATGGATAATATCTGGAAGCATTCATTTTAATCACAATTTATTAAGTAATGTCAATGTATTACAAACAGTTTGCAATTTTGTCTCTACAAATAAAATTCAGCAACAAATGGAAAGGTTTTGGGAATTAGAGGAAGTAAAAACAATAAAGTTATATACCAAAGAAGAACAAGAATGCGAAGATTTATTTATAAAAACTACAAGTAAAATTAAGGATGGACATTTTATAGTAAAATTGCCAACAAAAAATGGTATTGAAGATCTAGGAGAGTCTGAGGAAATAGCGATTAAAAGATTTTTCAGTATTGAAAGAAAACTAGCTAAAAATCCAGAACTAAAAAAGCAATATGTTGAATTCATGCAGGAGTATGAAAGGTTGGGACACATGTCTGAGATATCATCCAATGACATGGAAGTAAATAGGCCAATATATTATCTACCACATCATCCAGTAATTAAAGAAAATAGTACAACAACCAAATTGCGAGTAGTTTATGATGCCAGTGCGAAAACTAACAATAATATTAGTTTAAATGATATGCTGAAAACAGGTCCTAGTATTCAAGATGATTTGTTTTCAATTTTAATAAGATTTAGAAATCATTTTTGTGTATTTAGTGCTGACATTGAAAAAATGTACAGGCAAGTCTACGTCGATAATGACCAACGAGATTTACAGAGAATTGTTTGGAGAGTTACCCCTGAAGATGAATTAAAGACATATAAGTTAAATACAGTAACATATGGAACAGCACCTGCAGCATATTTAGCCATTAGATGTTTGCATGAAGCAATTAAAGGATACGAACATGTTTATCCAGAAGCATGTAGAATAATATTAAAGGACTTTTACGTCGATGATTTACTTTCTGGTACCAGTTCAGTAGCAGAAGCTAAAAGATTGAAACATGAAATCTCAGAAATATTAACCAATTCGGGTTTTATATTGAGAAAATGGATATCTAATATGAAGGAAGTTCTTGACGATGAAACAAGTAAGTCCATGACAGTAAAACAATATTTAGCAGATGACCAAGGAATTAATAAAACTTTAGGATTAATCTGGAATACGCAGGAAGATATCTTGCAGTATATAGTAACCGTAGAAAGTCATGTCAAACCAACAAAAAGAAACATATTATCATTAATCGCAAAGGTATTTGATCCTTTAGGTTTAATCGGGCCAATTACAGCCAATGCTAAAATTATTATGCAAAAATTATGGTCAGAAAAGTTAGATTGGGATGATGAAATATCAGATAATTTATATACAGTGTGGACACAGTTTTACAAACAATTAAATATTTTAAATAATTGTAAAGATTCCTAGATCAGTAATTATTAATGAACCAGTTAAAATTGAAATTCATGCTTTTTGTGACGCGTCGACAAAGGCATACGGAGCATGTTTATACGTCAGATCTATCAATCAAAGTGGTAGTATATGTACAAATTTATTATGTTCTAAATCAAAAGTAGCTCCAATGAAAACCTTAACCTTACCCAGGTTAGAGTTATGCGGTGCGTTATTATTATCAAGATTAGTTACCAAAACATTACAGGCAATGAGTATGGAGAATGTGGACATATTTTGCTGGACAGATTCTACCATAGTTCTCTCGTGGTTAAATGCGGAACCGTCATGTTGGAGCGTTTTTGTTTCACATCGAGTAGCGGAAATTCAGCAAAATATAAAATTACAGTGGAATCATATAAACGGTGTTGAAAATCCTGCTGATTTTGTATCGAGAGGATGTAATGCAGAAGAAATTATAAATTTGGATCTTTGGTGGAATGGACCGACATGGTTAAATTTAGAGAAAAATCATTGGCCTGTAAGAACAATAAATGAAGTTAATTTAAATGAATTACCAGAAAGAAGAGTAAATAAACAAGTATTAATCACAGTAATAAATACTGATCAAACAATTTTTGAAAAATTTTCTAGCTTTAAAAAATTGAGACGAGTAATAGCTTATTGTTTACGTTTTGCTCAAAATTGTAGTTCTCATAAAAACAACAAGTTAAGTGGAAACTTATCAGTTAAAGAGTTGGATGAATCACTAACACATTTAGTAAAGCTCGCTCAAAGTAAGGATTTTAGTTCAGAAATTAAAGACATTAGTTCAAATAAGCATATTTCAAGTAAAAGTAAGATATTATCATTAAATCCTTTTCTAGATAATAATGGACTTTTAAGAGTAGGTGGAAGAATTAAAAACTCTAGTATTAATTATAATCAAAAACATCAATTAATTTTATCGAAAGATCATATTCTTAGTAAACTTATTAAAATGCACAAACACAAGCAGAATTTACATATGAGAGCACAGTCGCTTCTTGCAACTCTTAGAGATCAGTTTTGGATACTTGGGGGAATTAATACTATCAAAGGGGTTCTTAGATCATGTATAATATGTTTCAAAGTAAAACCGCGAAATTTAAATGCACTTATGGGTGAACTTCCTGAATGCAGAGTTACACCGTCAATACCATTTTACAATACTGGCGTAGATTACGCTGGACCATTTTCTATTAAGTCTTCAAAATTAAGAAACAGTAAAGTTTTGAAAGCATATTTGTGCATCTTTGTGTGTCTAGTTACTAAAGCGGTACATCTGGAAGTAGTATCTGATTTAACCACAGAATCTTTTTTAAACGCGCTGAAGAGATTCATTTCACGCAGGGGCAAGTGTCATGCAATTTTGTCAGACAATGGCACGAACTTTGTTGGTGCAAGTAACATACTGAAAGAATTGTCAAAGCTACTCAATAGTAATGAATTTAAAAACAAAGTTTTCAATTTTTTGGCAGAGGATGGAATTACTTGGAAATTTATACCTCCCAAATCGCCTCATTTTGGTGGATTATGGGAATCACATGTTAAAATAGCAAAATATTTTCTAAAACGAATAGTAGGCAATTCTATTCTAACTTTTGAGGAGCTTACAACAGTTTTCACTCAAGTTGAGGCATGTATGAACTCCCGTCCATTAAGTCCTTTATCCAGCGATCCTTTAGACCTAAACCCATTAACCCCTGGACATTTTTTAATTGGACAATCGCTAATAGCTTTGCCAGAGGAAAATTTATTGACAGTAAAAGAAAATAGACTTAATCGATATCAATATATGAGTCGGTTAGTTCAGGAATTTTGGAAGCGTTGGTACAAAGAGTGTCTTAACGAAATGACTAAACGTGTAAAGTGGAAAATTAACAAATCACTAGTTAAAGTTGGTGATATGGTTATTGTTAAGGAGGATAACCTCCCACCTTTAAAATGGTGCTTAGGACGCATTGTAAAAGTATTTCCTGGCTCTGATGCCATAGTTCGTGTAGTGGAAATTAAAACAGCAAGTGGTAATATTAAGCGCCCTATTAGTAAAATATGTGTATTGCCTTCATCTGAAGAACAATGAAATTGTTTAGTTTTAATAAATATATTGTCATTCTATAGGTTTAAGTATTTTGTATTATATGTTTAGTTCAGTAAGTTTAGTTTGTCAATAAATAGGTTCAATTTAAGTAGGTATTTGAGAATTAATTTTAGTTTTCATTTTATTTCTTTTTCTTTTAATATTTATGTATATAATTGCTAGTAACGTCAATGCTCATGTTCAACTATAAGTATTTGTTGAAAGTATGGATACTTTCAAGGGGGCCGGTATGTTCAGTTATTCATTTACTTTTGGTACCCACTGTATTATTGGGTTATTCCATTTTTTCATATCTACCACCGACCACCCCTTACAGATAAGTTTATCATGAGTAGTAGTGTAGTAGTCGTAAGAATGCAGTGAGTAAGTTTAGTTGTTTCTTAATAAAATAGTAAAAATTCAATAGTGTTTTATTATCATAGTATCAAATGCGAGAAGTACAATACAAACTCATTTTGTGCAGTTAACACAAAAACAACTACTTTATTTTAAAATTAGGTTCTTTTGCACAATGCCCACAACAATTTAATATTTAAATCAGCAACCAAGATGGAACAATCAAAGGTATGACGTAAGTAAGTGCAGAAAATGTATAATTCTTGACCTTAATGTTTTTTTAATTTTAAGAGTGTGGAGGTCAATGGTATCGTGCAACGTGAACCTTTTCTCTTTATTGTAGCTCATTTAATATGTACGGCACATATTTTCAGTTTATAAAATGCGATATTCTTCTCAAGTTGGATATTATGAGCTTACTTATTTGGTTTGACAAAATATTTGATAATTAATAGAGTAATAGTTTGCAAAATATCCATCGACTAATACTTACTAGATACGTACGATTGTACTGGTAATACTATAAATGACTTTCTATACGTTGTTCAAAATATTAACAGTTTAGACCGTTTGATAGAGAGGGTTTTCCTTTTTTTTATTAAGAAGAGCTTTTCATACAACAGATAGCCAAACCGTATTTTTGAAAAATTAAAATATAGAACACTTTTTCTTCTTATTTCAAATGGAACACTTTATATAATATATTATTATAATATTATTTGACTTCTTATTAATTTTAGAATATTTTTTCGCAGTTTAGTATTATATATAGGTACCTACCTATCTCTAAACATTTTCTTTTCTCCGATTTAAAATTGATAGAAAAAGACAATCGCTTTTTTAAAAAGACTGTATCGAAAAGGAAATGGTTCTCTGTAGAAAGTTGTAGAGCTTTTTGGACAATTTTTGATCATATGCACACAACCCAACACAACCAGATATTATTGCATTTTGGAATTTACGCAAGTTGTACATCTAAAATATATTTAATGTTACATTATTTCCTTACTAACACTAAAATTCTATGGGAAATATCCCCTTTTAACAACTATTTAAAGCCGCATAAATCATTTTGATTACGATTAGGTATTGTTATTCTAATATGTAATTATTATTGCAATTTTCCGTTTGCAAAAATTTGGCGATTTTTGCTAGTAAATCATTATCAAAAAGAGCATGTGATCATTGTATGACATGAAAAAACTAAAACATACAGTTTAAGGCGCCAAAAGCAATTTCATATGTGGTATCAAAATATCAAACGTAAATAAAACAACACAACTTATTACCTTCAGTTGGCAACTTAATTGATATAAAAGAGCCAAGAAAAAGATTAAATTTTACGTCACAAATTAATTTGTCCCATATGCAAATAATTTACTATTATAATTATTATCTTTTTAATTTAGTGATAAAATACAGCTTTCATCCCATCCAATAAAATAAAAACCTTTGTAACAACAAACAGTAACTCCCACATCTCTAATATACAGTTATATTAATAATAATAATTATATCAATTACAAATCTAAATCAATAATTTATATAACCACCTGCAAGATACTTAAGTACTCAAAACAAAAGAATTACAATGAAAAACTACAAACTATTCTCTCTTACTTAATTTTAAAAAACACCAATATGAATAAAAAATAACTAATAACCATTAGGATCTTCTACTGTACAACAGTTGTTTCATTTTACCTCTAAAACTCGCAACAGTGGAACAGCTCCTGACATCACTAGGTAACGAATTGTAGATTTTAACCGCGTTATAAGAGAAAGATCGCTCGAACCAAGCCGTGGAGTGTCGTGGGATTATATACAGATCATTCTGGCGAACATCAACAATTCTCTGTAGTTTATCACAAAGATACTCAGGTTTGTTAAATTTATTTATCTTAAAAATTAACGTTGACAAGTGCAGCAAGTAACGCTCTTGAAGATTCAACCATTTAGAGCCATTAAAACAGGTAGATATGTCATCATATTTTCTTAAATTATACGAAAAACGTAAACAAGAATTTTGAAACTTTTGTAAACTCTTTTTATTTATTACGGTTAAGCACGACCAGTATAAAATATCACTATACGATAATCCCGAAAGCGCTAACGCATCACACAATCTCAACTTTATCTCCAAGGTCAACAAATGTGTTTAGACAAATATAACATTTTGAGTTTGAAATAACTTTTCCGTAATATGTCCCAGACCAAAGCATCAAACCTGAGCTTAGAAACCAAGGTAATACCAAGATTCTTACACGTATCTCCGGAAACCAACACTGTATTATTTAGTTTTATTTCAAACCAATCAGTGCCCCCTATGATGTCGGTATTTTTGCCAAAGTGTATGAGTTGTGTTTTATTAGGGTTCAGAAAAAGGCCGTGTGATTCAGACAGTAATGATATAGTATTAAGGTCTCCATTTATCGCCCTCATTGCAAAATTGATGTTGTCAACATTATAGGAAAAATATATTTGTATAGATCATCTGCACACTGATGAGAGCTACAAAAATCCAAAGTGACTAAAACCTGCTGTGTTTACTGAGAAAAGAAGTGGACCTAGAACGCTGCCCTGAGGGACACCTCTGGTAACAGCCCTAAAACACGAGAACGCAGAGTCAATCACAACCCTCTGGCCTCTACAATTCTTTTAAAAAAGGCAATACAATTTTGAGATAAGCCAAAGTACCGCAACTTATGTAAAAGAATGGAATGCTGAATAGTATCGAATGCCTTGCTATAATCTAGCAAAACTACTGATGAATTCAGGCCTTTATCGTATGCATCGATTAAATCGTCTGTCACCTTTAACAATGCAGTCGTGGTACTGTGTAGTTTGCGAAACCCAGACTGCGTTGCGGGCAATACATTTTGATTCTCAAGAAATGTTGTTAATTGTTTAGAAACAATCCTTTCAAGACAATGTAGGTAAGATACTAATAGGCCGATAATCAGCTGCTCCAGCAGGCTTTGATACCTTGGGCACAGGCAAGACATTGGCTAATTTCCATTTGTCTGGAACAGACGACGTACGTAAACATTTATTCATAATAAAGGTAAGATAAGGCAAAATAAACGGAGAGAGTAAGCATCTTAATATTAATATTGTCAGGCCCTTCCGCATTAGTCTTAATTTTGCGTAATATTCTTTCAACCTCAAATTCATATCATTTCTAAAATAGCTATCTACTAGACAAAGATAAATCGTTGAATAATTTAAGTGTTTGTCAGATGTTACTTCCAAAAGTTGTATACTTAGAGACTGTGGCAATTGTCACGTATTCTATTCTGCATCAGAATGGGTCTCCTATCATTCTTAACAAAGGAGAAACAAAACTGAAACTTTATCTTTTTCAACATTTCTGCAACAAAGTTGCAACATAACAGCGACTTTTTTGTCGTAGCTTTGTTTTGTCGCCGGATTCCGCAACAATTTCGAGTCCCGTCGCTTGGTGGTAAATTTCAAAGGGTTTCTGTTTTGTTTGCTTTATCCGGAACAGTGTCGAATCAGTGTGGACGGAGAAAATATTAAGTTATCGTTCGCGTGTGCTCATTTGCTTGTGTGATTATTGTGAAAACAATGTCGGAAACCACTAAGTGGACACTTGTAAATTAATCGAAATGTATAGGGAAACACCATTTTTATGGGACTCAACAAATATTGACTATAGAAACCGGTATAAAACGGGTGATGTTTTAAAGAAATTCGGACGATCTCTGAATTGGTCATCGGAGGAAATTGAACGAAAAATAAAAAATATCAACTCTAAATATCATTTTGTTTTAAATACATGATCTGCGGTGTGGACTTTGTTTCAAAAATGTTTTTTGGGTGTTTTGTTGCATAAAAGTTTTGTTTTATGTTTTTGTTTTGTCGGTTTGATGTGGACCCGGCATTATACAACTTCTTTTTTTTACATACACATACATAAGTCCCCGATTTCACTGCACCCTCATGGGCTTATTGTTAAACAACTTTACTAATATCGTCATTTTTATATACTTTTTTTATAAGATCTACAATCCTCAACCCAAGTACGAATATATTCACGCTGCAAAAACAAAGAAAAAGAAATAAGCAAATATTGACAGAGGGTAGAGGTCAGCTCAGGAAAAGTAGGCCAATACAACAACTATTTTTGAAGAGTGAGATTGGTCTCGTCGAGTTGACGAAATTTTCTTTCTTAAAGAATATTATCCTCGACGAATTGAAAATGTCTGGATAGATTAGGCAACCGTGATACCTATCTAAAAATTTCGTGAGTTTTCGGAAAAAAAAAACTCGAATAACGAAAGGTTTTTGAGGTATTCGAAATATATACTGGCCAAATACGATAATATTCGACCGATATTTCATCTTTTTTTTTTTTTTTAATACCGATATTGCGTTAGAACCTGTTAATTGTTCGGAAGAATATGCTGAAATAATGGAACGGACAACCATTCAGTATGTATGGAAATGACCTATACAATGGGATGGATCAAAATGTTTAGCATGCAGTTGTCGAAGTTTTAAGTAAAATATATTTCTCTCTCTGTGTCACATTGTAACTTTATATATTGCTCTTAATATCTTTACTTATTGCAGTGAAATAATTAACAATTTGCTGATCTTCTGAGGATCAGCAAATAGTTACACTTACCACTGATGATGTAAACAAACATTTCATTGAAATATTACATCATAGACTTAGATCTATGTCTATATAGAGATACATCTGCGCCTTAGACAATTGCGTTTATTTCGTTCCATTGCATTCGAGAATGACGATAGAACGGCTTTCCTCAAGGTTAGGATCAAACTATTTTCAGACACCCATTATATAAACTAAGAACGTAACCACAATAATATTAACTATACAGTTTAGATACATTTTCGGACAAGTTCAGTCAGTTTGAACGTGTATTTGTGTAAAGTATGAAAATATTCAACATGTATACCTATGTATAAAAACATCCGTATGCAAATGTATTTTGTATAAGCAACCGCAGATGAACGTCAGGAATATATTGTTTATGTTGCTAATGCTTTAAGCTACGTCTTTTTTGAATCATAAGAGAATTTCTTGTTTTGAATAATTACTAAAATGTATGCTGTGGATAAAATAACTTAAAAAACGTGGTCCAAAATATGTGGACAATCCACTTTGTTACATTTTTATCTATATTGTTCCCTTATACGAAGATACAGATCAGCCCCCGAAAAGCCGCTTTTTTAATAAATTTTACAATAATTGCTGAAATTTAATGAAACCCCATAAAATTAATCAATTTTAAACTAAGTGGCTTATTTAGTTTGCAAGGAATCGACTAGCTTTCACTCAATGCACACCCTGTCTTTTTGTTGTCTGGAATTCAGAGGCTTCACCGGTTGAATTTTATTGCAAATAACAATTAGAAATCTTACGTGTTCATTGTATACACCGCCAGGAGAAAATACAATATTTTTTAAGGGAATATATTAGCACAATTTGCGACGGGTGCTGATAGAAACATTTTTAGAAAATACTACATTAACACTCACGATCTGCTAAAAAACTAAGCATTAATTGGCAATGGAAGGTATATTTAAGGACAATATATCTAGTGCCAGAACCCTTTCAAGATTTTTACATTGTTGAATTGTTAGTTCACTTATAATGTAGTAACAATGAGTATTCCCTTTAGGCTTAATCATTATGCTCTGTATAGTTTAATACTGTGATAACAAATAAGTAAAATAAAGCTTATTACCTACCGCTTTCAAATAATATGCGTGCTTCTATTTTAAATGAGACAATTTATATTAACGATGAACATAAATATTTATCGTTTATTTTGCATGGATAATAATAAATAAAAGATGAAGTGCTCGTTATTTTAGAGACGCTATAGCGATCAGTATAACATAATACGTAAACAAAAATATTTACATTGTTTTTCTAAAAAAATTTAATACTATTTTAGGGTATTCTGGAATTGTATATATATATTTTGAAGATACAAATTAAACAATACAACAAATCGAGGAATTGAAGAATATACAGTGTGTCTCAAAATCTATGATTTTATGGTATAGGTACCGAAAACCGCAGAATAGAAAAAAAATTTCGACGTCATATCAACTATTCCTTTTTAATATCTAACAAAGTACAATATTGCTTTTTTTCTAAATTAGTGGATTTTCGAAATATAGCGATAATATTGAACATTGTCAAAATACACTAAGCTTTAAATGTACACCACAAAAGAAATGGAGTTCGGTACCTTATACAACTTGTATGTCATTGAAATGAAATAAGAAAACCATCTTAAATTTAATTCCTATCTTAATGCGAACCTCATTGGTTTCGATTGCCAGCGGAGTAATAAGTATCATAGATTCAATTTTATTTATTGGATTTTTTCGATTCTGTATTGTTTAATCGCTATAATTTTGAATCAATACATTTTACTAATTGAAACATTATCATAGTATAGTAATAATAATTCCAATTAATTTTTGTTTACATTTTGAAATTATATAAAAATATATGGCGCAAATTAACTATACAAACATAATGAACTCTACTATGTGTACGTGCCGCCGCACATTTGTCATTTAATAATGTTTAATACAGATGGATGGTGAATAATAATCATTTAGCAAATTTAAATTATGTTTATTTTAAATCATTTAGTATGAAAAATAGTTAAATTAATAATATTGCCAACGTTTCAATTGAATTTGATCTCAAAATGTCACACACATAAGCAGAACTATTTGTATGGAATAACGGTTGTCGTAAAATAATTACTGTTTTTGACAAAATTGAATTTCGGATGTTTGTAATTCAAATTTGTTTCATTACTCAAATGCTTCTAATGTATTATTTTGATTTTCTCGTTTAATGTAATAATTACATAATTATAAAAATACTTACGTATATATACATAATATATAACTGATATATTTTTAACACAGGTATGTATGTTATGGGGTTAAGTGGTAGAGCACACTGCGTGTGAACTTCCCCCTTTTTTTGACAATTTTTTGGTAGATTAAGATATAGAATTATACATTTTCTGTTTTTTTTTGTCAAAAAATAAAGGCATTATTATTATTATTATTATTGACTATTGAAGAATTGTTAATTTTATTGTAGGAATAAAAAATGCAATGTTTGATTCATAAATTAAATATTAAATGATTCAGAAAAAACTGAATTTGCAATTCTATATTAAAAACAATTGTATAATACCTACACTGTTTCTTCTTCTTTGATTCCCCACGTTTAAAAATACCCCGTGCAAGGAGGCTCTGAAAAATCTAAAAGTAGCATTTTTTGTATCTCGAAAAAGTAGCAATTCTGTATCAAAAGATGCTTAAGTTTAGAATAAACGTGAGTATGTCTAATCGACAGCATTAAAGAATGAACATACATACAAGAATCCTCATAATGTAATCAGCTACATATTATTCCCTTATCGTTTTAATTAAACAAATATCAGTGCTCTAAATTAAGTCCACAACAAAAAATAAATAACACCCACCCTATAACCGTAACAAAACTATTAATTGCGAAAATAGAAAGAACGATGAGCATAGAGAAAACATTTCCACATATTCTTTGGCAAATTGATCTGTAACAGCGCGGCGTCGGTAAGGGGAATACAGTTGTAATAAAACATGGGTGATTTCATTCATAAGATTTCCAGCGGCGTGCGTTGTAAAAGTTTAGTAATAATTATGTGTTACTAAAAAATTAAAATTAATGAAAAATTCTTCACGTGTTTGGTAAAAGCACCTACTACTAAAGTATTTTATTTATTTAATTAATTATTTATTTTATTTCAAATATGTACTAAAGTTTGCATGCCAAAAGTGAAAATAAAAAACAAAAACATTCTAAAACAACTTAACACTTGTCGAAAATAATTAAAATATCTTGGATCTTTTTGTTGCTTTAAGTCACGTTTAGAAACTATAATTAACTGTTTTAAATATTTCGATTAAATATAACGATCATAATTAGTATTACTTTATAGAAGGTGGCAATCTGTTAGAGTTCGTCATCTTGTCCTAAAGTTATTATAATGTGCTCAATTTCCTCCAAAATTCTTCTTCCAACTCCTTAACATGTCGGCAAAAACTATTCCTATCATTACTGAAAACTTCTTTTAATGTAGTTAGCTTGAAATTTCCGGTTGTATTGCGGGTTCTTATATATTTAATTTAAGTTTTGCGTAAGTTAACTCTATTGGGTTTAAGTCGCACATATACGGAGGCGCTCTAAGAGATGTTTTTTTAAATCGAACTACCCTGATTTTTTTAACCAATCAAATTGCATATTTTTGTTTCTTTTAAATGATATACGAGACTTAATAGTTTTAGTTTTAGAAATATCTAAAAATCGAGAACGGTATTGAAAAATTTATTGTTCCGAGGATTTTTGCACACTCTGTAATTTTGGTATAGTGTTAACTTCTGTCACGATTATGTTGTTAATCTTTAAAATACCAAAATTCTAAGTGATTCAATAAAAATTTCCAGTTTTGATGCCTTAATAAACAACAAACAATGTGTAAGCTTATATTTCTACAAGAACAAAGAAAAATTGTTTTGAACCTAAAACACTATAAAGTAACAGAACACTAAATATACAATAATAATTTGATATAATATTTGATAATATTGCAACTCATACACGACAACAAAAGTATAAATAATAACACCACTCTGCCACTGGCTGATTCAATATTACTACGAGGGGCGGCAACAGTTGCGGGGAAGAACTCAGTTTCCACCAATTGCGACAAAACGTGCGAGGGTCTACGCACCAATTAGGATCATTCAGGCGGCGTCTAACCACTTATTTCGCGTGGTATTGCCGATTTTACAGAAAATCGTAATTTCTGTTCCCTATTTTAATATTTAGTGGTAAAAATGTTAGTTATTAAAATAGAACAAACAACCACTTAAAAATCCTGAGCTTTTTTCATTATTATTATTTTTAATTGTGAAAAATCGATTTTCAAGTTAATACTACTTCTTTTCTAGAACGAGTGATTTTTTGTAGTTCAATTTGGCAATATAGGATTTTTTTGTCCGCATTCCTTTCATTGCCACAGATTGGTTTGCCAAGCAATACGTGTTTGTGTATTATAGCGGTGTAGAATTTTAGCATCGACTATTATGAAATTTGAATAAGATAATGTGAGAGTACAACTACTGTATAATACTTAAAAAATGTTGTCTCCGTATATAAGAGAACCGTTGGGTAGAGGTAGGGCTTTTTTAGATATAATTTTTAGTATAATATGCGATTTTGTAAGCGCTGAAGCGGACGTAACACAGTTTTTGACATTCCTCCCCAACTTATCAACCGGTATCTAAGATTTGATTCCACAAGGTCTTGTAAATTATTAGTAATTCTTTTTCATTTAAGATAGATTTTAATTGTTGGATGTATGCATTAGAAATCAAACAATGTCATTTCCACAAAATTCTTTAATGTCACAGTAAATAGGAACTAATTTCGGCATAAGCCATCATCAGCCAATGAGGTATCAATCAAATTACATGTGGATATCATAGGCTAGAACTATGCAAATAAGAATGCAACAAACTTGTGAAGTCATAATAGTAGTTTTTGGTATATTTATTACTTTACTCTCAGACTCGGCAATTATATTTGCCTAGTTCTACTATATTTACATTGAATTTGATTGATATGTCATTGGCTGATGATGGCTTAGGCCAAAACTTACCTATTTACGTGAAATTAAATAATTTTGTGGAGTTGATATTGTTTTGGTTGCTTTATTATTTATGCTTACCACTTTGAATATGGATAATATATTCTTCGAAAAATATAATCACTAAAATTTAAATACAGTGTTTCAGTTCGTCCACAGAAGTTAAATATTTAGGTGAAAATGCATATTTCGAAGTTACCTGATACAACAATAACTACATTTTTTTTTCGAAGACGATGGACTAGCTGATACTGAATAAATTATTATTACACTACTTATTATTTTATAAAAACTGCTTCTGGATAAATTTGGCTAACGTCTTGCTGATCATCCTCTCAGCTTTTTCTGATGAACTTTGCGTGAACGAGGATAAACTGAAAGTTTAGTGACCTGTGGAAGTTTTCTGTCTAAAATACTTATTATTTGAAATTGAGTAAGACTAAACTCAGATAACTGTAGTCACTCAGTACATAAAATTGCAACTAGAATGTTTCCGAATCATTTTATTGCAAACTAAAATGGGTCACTACTTAAAATTTATATCTGTTTTATTGCAAAAACAAAATCCAGATACTACGAGTAGAAGTGGAATTTCAAAAATGAAAATGGTTTAAGGTGTTTACGTTGTAACTATGTAGGTGCTCGGGAGTTTGTTTATGAATGAAAATTTATTGGTCCTGCTTTTATAAATAGACAAATTATTTGTATTCAATGCGAAATTAAGACATTTTTGTTGACAACCAATTTGGCGCCTTTTGGTATTCAGGTCAAGCATTTTCGGTATGGATTAACTTAGATATATATACTTAGTCGTTTTGATTTACGTTGAAATAAAATTGATGGAAAATGCAAGCCACCAAGCAACATTCCTAATTATTTGTAATTGTTTTTGCACTATAAACGTAATTTTTAAAGTTATATTTTTTTACAGTATCGTTATTGATGACTTTGACGGAGCTAAAAGTCAAGGCTGTAAAGATTCCAAATCAGAGCAGGATGAAACTTGTCAAAGGTCACCAAAGCCATATACCAGATCTTCATCTGATGCTTCAATTAAGAAAATTTTGGTGAGTACTTAAATAAATTATTTAGGTTATAAACAAATATATCAAGCTCTTAGTTATAGAAGAAGTTCAAAATATCACAACTAGTGCCAATCTGTCTTGTTTGCGAATAACAAATTATTTGGAGCTAACTCCTTTCTTGTTATGTCAACTTCTGTGCCTCATAAGATACCATGTGACTATTTAACTCCTAATTTACTTAAAAACTACACTATCCACATCAGTAATAAGCACAGGAATTTTTATTTGCAATTTCGGATTTCGCGGCATTTTAATCCATATATGACAGACATAAAAGAAAACCCATGCGAAGCCGTCATCTTCCAAGAGCTATAACTTCTTTCGGAAGCAATTTCGAATTAGAAGTTTGACATGTAATCCACTCCAGAATCTGGGGCTTTCGTTTGGTCCATTAGTTTCTGGACACCCTTTACATACATTTTTTTTGGAAAAAAAGGCCTTTAAAACTCTCGTTTGTCTGAGCTGTAAGAAATTGCTTGGTTTGCTCTTTTTTTTTAATCCATTCTGTTAATCATGATAATTCAGTTTATTATATACAGTACTTCCATAAATGTATATTTTTTCTACGGTCGTGTAAAAATTCAGCCGTTTTCCTTTTACATCTCAACGAAATTGAATTGATGTGACATGTGTTCGAGGAAAGATAAACTGTCAAAATTTGTCATTGGCCATAAATTTATATTTATTATTTGAATTTTGTATTGTAACGAACAAGAAATATACACCTGTTGGCAACACCGCTATGCATCCAGTTAAACTCGGGCTGGTTGTGTCGTAGACCGGCATCGCATTTTGTAAGTTAATACTACTTGTTTAGATTTTTTAAATTTCTAGTAAAATAATTATACAACCCCAAACAGCTCGTCTTCTATATTAAAGGTTATTCAACAAAGACAATGAAAATATTGGAATGGCTAAGAAGTCAGTCCATTAGGGAATCTGAATCTTTACAAACTTTTTTGAGTCAACAGACTTATCAGGGAGTTTATAAGCTATATCAACAAGGATGTTGCTAACAGTTATCTTGCTCTGAACTATTCAGGGGGGTTCTTACAGGTTACACTAAATTGGTTATGGGGGTTATTAGTTATTGTCGAGGTAGTTCAAAAATAAACAACATATTCACTAGGTATCTAGAAAAAATAATTAGAGTAATTCTAAATATCCATTGGAATGAGTCTTGTAGGGGTAAATTTAAGAACAGTAACATGTTAACAGTACTTGGAATTTACATTCTGGACTGTGTGAAAAATAGCTGGAATACAAGATGTACATTATGTATTATAATACACATCCAGATCACAGATTAACATTAACTGAAAAATCCGCATTAAATATATAATATGATAATAAGATTTGTGAACAAACCTCCAATACATATCAAAGAACTCAATGGACTAAAAGTAGTAGGTAGTTGGGATTCGAACCTTATCGATTGGCGGATTGTTTCGCAGCTAAGATACAATCTCAAATTTTTGTTTGACGTCATTTCATTTTTTTGTATGCTCATGTTGTTGTAAATATGTATTTACATTTATTATTCTCAGGTTAGGTATCACAAACAATATTATAATCAGAGTAAACTCGACCTTTACTATTGAATTAAGACTGCATTTCGTATTCTGATTAATTTACAGATTAGCGTAGAGCTATTCATAAAGATAGCAAGTGCTAAATATCCCCAAATCACTTTTTAAAAAAATCAAGTCAAATATTTAATAAAACTACATTCTCTATATTATAACCGGCAACTAACCATAACTAGGGGTTGAGGTTAAATAATAATTGCAAATATTTACTGTAATAAAATATAAATTCGACTAATAATTACGTATTAAAATTGCAGGAAGAAGCGGAACACAGAAAACACGAATTCTGGAAATTACTAGATGAACATAACGCCGTTATAGAGAATCTCAAGCGGATAGAGAAGCTAGAGTATAATGCATGTAAAATAGCGCAGTCGCCCATCAAAATATAATATTTACAAGACTTGGTGTTAAGTTAAATTAACTCCATACCAAACTCACTAATATTAATGTTAAGTACATTTGGAGATTTAGTTAGAAAGATTTTTGATTTGATGCATTATCATATATACTCGTAAGTATAGAAACATGTATTTCTAGGAGAAATAATTGCCTAGTGGTAATTAAACATTTCAGACTATTTAAAATGCATGTGAATATCTTATGACGATCAGGTTTTAATCTTAAATATTTAAGACACTATATAGTAAAGTATTATGTTATTTTATAAAAAATAAATACATTTATTGTGACCATATATCTTAAATGTAGTTATACCTGGGTCAAGCACCTAGAATAAACTACACTAGTATTAATCTATTGTAAAATTTTTGTTGTTGATGTAGATGTAAGTTCTATGTATTTCTGTCAGATTGTATGTGATATTACTTATTATTATTAGTTATAAGAAAATGTACAAATAAACAATTAAAAATTATTGACTTTGACACATAAGATTTTGTTTCATTTAAGCAGTATACAGGGTGACTATCCATTACAATTTTTCTGAGCCTGCTGCGATCTAAATTTCAACAACAGTATTTACAATTATGCTACTATTATTCCGGAATTTGACGTATACATTTACGACTTCATGGACTGCGGCTTTGAAGTGTTAAACTTAACGTTTTATTGTTCAAAATTAATCAAAAATTTTGAGACTTATAATTTAGTAATTATTTTCGTTACCTTCTTTGTCAAGAACGGTCAATTTTTGCCGATTCCGTGAAATACAACATTTTTAAAATGTATCTTATTCACTCCGGGAAATTTTTTCTTAGATTTTCTATTTAGCAAATGTCTAGTTTTCGAAATATAAAATTTATTATTAAATTTATTACTTTCCTAGAGTAAAGTCTGATATTACGTGTATTATTTTGACTAATTCATTTTGTTAGTCCCAAAAATAATCCATAGAGAATGTAGCAAAGCACAAATCACTAAATAGAACCTTAAATTAATTACAAAATGATGATCATCAATAATTAATAGAACAAAAATGTATTAATTAGAATTATGTTACAGCATTTAAGATACTATAACCATTGTTAACCTTGCCAAAAATGCACATAGAACAGCTTGTGCATTTTATGTTTTAGGTAAATCTTCGAATTATCTTCACATCCTTCTAACTAAATACTCCGTCCGTTCCTGGTTTTGAATAGACTATTTGTTTTAGTGGTCAAAATAATGCAAGTGATTATCAAACGCTACTGTAGAAAATATGAAATTGCCTTTTACGCTAAATAAGATAAAATTATAAAAATGTGTGACTCGCAACTGTTTTTGAACTTCATTTATATGTATATCGATTTGAGATCACACTTAGGAGCCGGCAACGTGATGGTTAATTAATGATGCCTGAGCAAGACTATAACTCGCTTTTCAGATAAATATACTTACTAGAGGTTGAATCTGGGAACCGGCACATTCTGTTCATGTTCCTAAGTTTATAATTTTTTTGACGTAAAAGCTCTGCAGGCGGGCTAAAGTATTCATTAGGGTGTCCAATTACTTTACGTACCTCGGCCAAATGGGAATAGAAGAAGGCACACTGTACCTATACGACATATAGGATAAAATAATTTAAGACATCCCAGCTGAAAACGAATGTGCGAGTGAAGAGGCAAACGAATGTGATGGTTAGCTGACAAGAATAATTTTTCGTGACTTGCTTATTTTTTTTTTTTTTTTGGTATTAGGTTCGAATTTTGAAATGGAAATTCCTTATTTCATATTTGTAAAAATTGGTTTAACCAAACCATTAAAATTTGTAATTTATTTTTTTTCCATTTTTCCGTTCTTGTTATCGACGTTTCGACAATGGTTATTGTCTTCTTCTGGATCATACTATACTATTTCCTAAAATTTCCATTGCAATTTGTCGTTTTTAGCCCTACAACATTTTCATTAACCAAAATCAACACGATGTTTTCCATTTCCAAATTGCCATGGAAGGAAAGGAAAAATGGAAAAAAAATAAATCACAAATTTTAATGGTTTGGTTAAACCAATTTTTACAAATATGAAATAAGGAATTTTCATTTCAAAATTCGAACAACCCAAGGGAAAACAAAAGTAATTAAAAGTGAAAGGTTCAAGAAAACAAAAAAGAAAAATTATTTATAAGAAGTTACATTATAATACCGAGAAATGTTTAGTCAATTTACAGACTAAAGGTTCAGTTTCTCTGGAATATAAATGCTACTCTCAAACGTTTGTTTAGAAATCATTTAGCACCACATATCATACAGCACAATTATATGGTGCTACACTGAATTTGATCTCAGATATCTGATTTGAGTTTTGTAGAAATTTCAAGAGTTAGATTATGAATATAACGTTCTGTTTAAAATATAGTAGAATTCTGCTACCAGTATTACTCTGTCACCATTTTAAAAATATGTTATGAAAACATCATGCAATACTCCCGTATTACAATATTTGTCAAATAGATTAATTATTTATTTAAACTTAAACCATTTTATCACGTAATTACCTATACCTTTATCATTCTCCAAAATCAAAAGCAATTATTGTTCTCAAAAATTGTATAAAATCAATAGTTGTCAAGTGTTTGTGCATAAAAAACGAAAGCAGATTAATTGTTTAATTTATTTTTCGCTTTATATGAGTGAGTTTTATATTTCCTAAATATGAAATTATTATTACTATGTGTTTTAATAAAGTCTATATATTGTGCATCAATAATAATAATTGAAAACCAAGAAAATTGGTATGAAACAGCAACATTTTACGAAATATTTCTAAAATCGTTTAAAGATAGTAACAGTGATGGTGTGGGCGATTTACAGGGTATTATACAGAATCTGGAATACTTTAAGGAAACGGGTATATCAGCGATAATACTTGATTCTATATTTAAGTCACAAGACAGTTCAGGTGAAGCAGTAATTGATTTTTTTGACATTGATAGTGAGTTGGGTTCCTTAGCAGATTTTGAATATCTTATTCAAATATGCAATGAAATAGGTATTAGAGTTATTCTTGAGATTATATTAAACCACACTGGCAATAAACACAACTGGTTTACAAAAGCTTCATCTGGAGATAGAAGTTATGTGGATTATTATGTTTGGGCTGATAGTAGAGCTCAAGGTGCCCCAAATAATTGGGTGAGTAAAGATACTTATAAATTCACACATACTCTATAAAATTGATCTGCTTAGCTTTTACTAAAGATCCTTTAACCTTATAAAATTATATGTTACATAAATATGTAATACTTTTCTATTAAAACCAAATATATGTATGATGACTCAAATGGTTATTAAACTTCTAATTAAGATTAATTAGATTATTATTTTAAATGCTCACCACCAAAATATTTATCAGACAAGAATAATTCTTATTTGCTTCCCAAAAAATTAGTTGTGAATTTCGAGTTCTACCACAATGCATTTATTTTTATGAAATCTTATCTCCAATGAACGACTCTAATTGGAAATTTGGAGAATATTGTTCGCAGATTGAGCCTACATCAAAAAAATCTAAATTCATTTTTTTTACTAACAATAGCATTCGGTTGGACTATTACCGGCCGAAGATTTTAAGTTCTTTGCAAAAATCAGAAGTGAGGATGATTACTACGGTCGGCAGACTATGTGGAGTCGGTGGAAAGATGATTCTCTGTGAATGACCTTTGACTAAAGGGTATCAAGTGTACAGTCGTGACGTTTACGGGCAAATGATAGCCATACAGATTTGGCTGAACATGGCGAAACTCTATATTTCAGAGAAAATGAGTTTTTAGTATTTAGAATGTTGGGCTTTGTCATCCGCAATTGTGAAAGGTTTGATACAGACAGCGGGTCCTGTCAATAACACACAAAAAGGTCTACAGGATTATTAAGATATACCTCAGTTACTTATTCAGAATCTGGTTTTAAATAGTGTTGTTTTTGTTGTGTTTCTAGTCTTTAATATTTGAATAGAAACTTAATTATTGATAAAATGAAAAATATCTGCGTTTTTTAAAGTTGTTCTAAAATTTTTTATGAAAAAAAATATTTTTTTCTACGTTCTCACTGCGACGCATACAAATATTACTGCAATGTATCTGTCTTCAGTAAACTTAACTCCTCTGTGTAGTAATGCACATATATCTGATTTCAGTTAAGTGTTTACAATGGAAGTGCATGGACATGGTGCGAAAAAAGGCAAAAGTATTATTTACATCAATTTTCTTCCGAACAACCTGATTTAAATTTCCGTAACCCCAAAGTTCAAATGGAAATAAAGGTATTTCTAACCAATAAAAAAAGTTACACACCGAGGTATATTTGGTTTAAATGAATTTTACGTTTAGGATATGTTAACATTTTGGTTAAACAAGGGTGTAGCTGGCTTCAAAATAAAACATGTTGCTTATTTAATTGAAGATGGCAAATTTGAAGATGAGCCATATTCAAATGATTCGAGACAAAACGTAGAAGAATATGGAATTTTAAATCACATTTATACAAAGGACACTAAGGATACCTTAAATCTAATTTATGATTTGCGTTCTTTGTTTGATGAATTTGATACGTTTAATACAGGCTCAAGGTGAGGGTAAGCCGTTTTTACAGGTTTTAAGAACAATCGAGATTTATCAAAATGTACACTTATTTTTGGATTAAAAATTTCCAAATTTAATGTTAACTTTATTAAGAAACTTCATGCCTTTACTCTAGTCTACTTTCACATAGCCTAACATAATATCTTGAAGCAACTCTAGTTTTGAAAAATTAATATAAAAAATGTTTTCTATCTCACTTCATAATGCTTCCCTTCCGTGAGCAGACAACAACACACACACACACAATTTGATAAAGTGGAGTTAATTTGGTTGTAGCTTCATATTATGTGGTGTTGTTGGAGGCGTCGTGTAGACAATTCCTTTCACGTATCCCCATAAAACGAAATACAGAGGAGTTAAATCTGTGGATCTGGGAGGCCAGTTTTAAATCTATTTCTTCCAATCCACTTGTTTTAAAAATTACAACCACATGCATAATTCAGTTTTATTGTCAAAATCATTGCCATAAAGCTTTGGACAAAGCTGAATTTTATAAGCATGAAATTTATGTTTTTAAGCACTCGTGAAACACTTGCGTGTTTTCGGATATCTGATTTTGACGAATATTAGGATTTTTGATAACTGAACCAACTAACTATAGCAATCATATTTTCTTCATGTTTGGTGACAGATTTTCTTGTGACGTAGTTCTTATAGCGAACACTTCTAGTTTCCTTAAACTGATTTAACAGTCTCTCAAAAACAGCTCGCCTTGGTTGATTACTTATGGGAAACCTTCGAGCATAAACTTTAGAGGCGAAAAAAAATTTTGATGACATTCTCCACGGATCAATCTCATGTCAATACGTTCTTCTTTGGAGGAAATTTTCTCCATCGTAACAAAGCAACTCCAAGACTAACAATTGTAAATTCATAACAATATTAAAGTCTAAAAAATCTTAGCAAATTAAATTGACAGATAAAATCATTTGACATTTCTGATTTCATATTGTGTCCAAAAAATTACGAGTATTTGGCGTTTTATGCCAAAACGCCATAGACACCCTAATTCGACAGGAAATTAATAAGTTTATTGCTAGGTAAGTATTTGAAAGATGAACATTAGGTTAGATTTCAATTCAATTTATTTAATAAATCTCAAGGTATTATTTCGGGTATTATAAACTTTATTGAAACAGATATTTAATTTGACAAAGGATCAAAAAGTGCAATAATATACATTTAAAAAACATAACTTTGATACTTGTAGATTAATTGAGACACCCTGTATAATATGAAACCAATTTTAAAAACGACGACGAACAAATAAATTTTTTTGAATGTCACGTATTTGGTCACAATATTCCGCGCCATAAAGCGTGAAATCCTGTATTCTCATCACAAGTGCAAAAATAATATTCTCTGTTCGCGTTGACGCAATTCCAGTTTATTTACTTGATTTTAAAACTACAACTGGGAATTTTCTTTTTCAACTTACTAAGCTTAGTTGAACTCATGGGATATCATCACTTCCCACTCACAATTTGGTTGTAAAAATTGCCTTCTCTAAAAAAACGCCATATAATACCCAAGGCGAGCAAGACATCTGATGAGTTGATTACTATAAAAGTTTGTACTATATTAAAAATGAACCATGTTCGAAATAATGAATGAATTTTAATAACACAAGAGCCTTTAAGAGTTTATTTTAAAATTTTAGGATCCTAATAACAGAATCATACACAGATTTGGACACAACCATTTTATATCATAAAAGTGGAGATGGCAACAAAAACGGTAGTCACGTGGCTTTAACTATGAATTTAATAACAGATTTAACAGGAATGTCTTCAGCTAAGGAACTTAAAGAAATTGTTCAAAGATGGTATAACAATACCTCAAATAAAATACGAAGAAACTGGGTGGTAAGTAATGTAATTAACATAGTATCTTATTTTAATAAATTATACAGTATTAGCGGATACGTTTCGGATGAACATAGTCCATCATCAGTGGATACAGTACGGGCAAAACAACGTTTCTAATTCAATTATATACAGTTTGCATTGAATATGATTATGTGGAGGAGCCCTTTTAATAGTTTACAACGGAACACTTGGAGACCACCGTCCGAAGTGTTGTTGATAGTCCAATATGTGGGTGATGCTAGCAGAAGAATTGGTCTCCTATTGACGTTTTTTCTTTAATTATTTTTCTGCAATATTTTATATTTCTATCTTTACTTTTGACGTTCCCTATACATTTAGTTTGTCGGCCTGCCTGCGTGCGGTGAGGTGTGTACTGCTGTGTGAATTGCATCGTTCACTTATATCTGCCGGTATATATTTAACTGTGCTTAAAGGCGGGTCGATGTTGTAACGCGTGGGCAAATTCGAGGTTAGGAAGTAAAGTGCCTAAGAAACACACTTTTTTTTGACAAATTTTATTTTTTATTGACACAAATATAAAGAAAAAATATGGGAATTACTAATGGAATATGATGTGGGGCAAATGTCCGTCTCTAACATGTCGGCAGACGTCCGCTTTTGTCACAAAGTTTCGAACAACATTTTACAACCAAGCTTCGCTTATCTCGTCAATGCAGCGTCGAATTTCATCTTCCAGAGCGTCAGTTATTTGAGGTGTGTTCATGTAAACTGGATCTTTCAAATTGCCCTAGAGAAAATAATCCAGTCGGCGTTAAATCACAAGAACGAGGCGAACTATTGACATCGCCAAATCGTGCAATTACGCGACCGGGAAATTTCTTATGCAATAACTACACACAAGACTCGATGCCCTGCGGAGTGGGTGTAAACCGACCCTCCACTGTATCCACCGAGAGGGGTCTATTGTGGCTGAATCCTGAGGATACTCAAATTTGTAAACAAAAAAATATTGAAAATCGATATTATGTAATGATCACATAATTCCACCATTGCACATGCTGTGTTCTATACACTAAAATAAGTAAAATAAGTGTAATTGTCCAACACATTTAATTTTCCTGTTTCTTGTTAGTTAGGAAATTCGGACACCCATAGATTGGCAACACGTCTAGGGATGACAGATGGATACCTTATGTTAGCTTCGTTTCTTCCAGGAGCTACTTTTACTTATTATGGCGATGAAATTGGTCAAACGAATGGGAATGTAACTTACTCAAAAGGCAAGGATTTCATAGCGTTAAAAAACTCTTCTACTTACCAATATGTCACTCGTGATTTCCAACGAACACCTTTCCAATGGAATAACAATTCAAATGCAGGCTTCAGCGATGAAATTAGTAACACGTGGTTACCCGTCAACAGTGATTATAGAAATATTAATTTAGAGTCGGAGAAAATTAAATACAGAAGCTCATATAAGTTATACAAAAATTTAACAGCGAATTTGAAACCGATTCTAAATCGTATATCATCCAATAAAAGTTCAACTATTAGTATCACTAATACTGAAAATTTGTTGTCTGTTTTTATCGGTACTAAATTGAATTGTCCTGATGTGGAATTGTATGCATTTTTCTTTAACTTGGACTCTACAGAAAGTTATCTTGCCAAATTTGATATGTTTGACATTGTGGATTATGAAGTATTACTAACGAGTACAATAACAACTTATCAACCAGGGTAAGTTATAATATTTCTCGTATTTAGACTCTAATATAGAGCACGATACAGCGGTATGCTTAATTGTGAATCCAAATGTAACAAAACTACTTAAAGAAAGTTCAACATGTTTGTAATAATGTTTCATTTATGATTAAATGTCTACTTTACTTACCGTATATGTCAGTACTAGATTCACAATAGCATTTCGTCGTAGTCATATCGTGGGAGTCAGTATCAATGAAACTGGGGTGGTACCTACCTTACATGAAAGTTTTTTCATCATGTTGATGTATTTTATTATTGCTAAAATATTTTTCCAGGCATCGATTTACAACCGGAGAAGCATATCTTGGTGATGGTCAAAGTCTTATAATTAAAGCACTCTGTAAATAGTAAAATATTAAATACAAAGAATTTAATGAAATAAAACAAATCAGAATAATTTCATTCAAATTTATATTTATTAACTCTGTCATCTTTTTCACAGCCTAAAACAAAAATCCTCAGTTCCAATACCTGAATATTGTGGATAATTTTTTTCACACATACCTAAGTTCAATTTATAATGTATAATTATTTTAAATGTGTATATAATGTCTTATCTATGATTATAAATGTAAATTAAAATTAAATAGAGGAGAGTATCGAAAATTATAAATAAATAAACAATTCTTTATTTGCCTAGCAGGCGTAGACCCAATTATAAGGAAACCATCATAATTACATATTAATAAGAATACACAACATTTTCTTAAACGTATAATCAACTTTATATGAAAATAACTAACACTTTCATAAAATTTGTATTCATTTGACAAACTCAAAGCCAATGTTATCGGCGCTCTACTTTCGTAGTTTGAATGTCTTTGAATAAATATGGGTTTCTTACATTGTATTGTGGAACATTCAAATCAAAGCTCTCCAGCAAATAGCGATAAGGTTAATCAACAGCCAGATCGATTGGCTGTTGATTAACCTTATTATATAAACATAAGTCAATATTTCTATATACTTCAGATCATTTCTTAGTCGTGAGTCAGCAAATTAAGTTCAAGAACTTTTGGAGCAAACAATAGTTTCAGAAAATTTCATTCATCTGTCAACACTCAAATACTGGTATTTCATTAATAATTTCAACCAATCAGAATTGAATTACATATAGATTTTTTAACATACGTATTTTTTCATGTGTGAAAATTATTTTTGCTTTTTTCTTTTAGAAAAAAGGTCAAGAATTACATATTATAGATTTTTTTTTTGATATTTTCTTGTATTGATTGGAATAAGTTCATCTATATTTTGCCGAATTGCCAACTCAGAAGCATTAACGACTCAAAACATTATTTAAAAACTCAAATTATTCGTGTTGGTTTACATGAAATACGCCGACTTCCAACCATACACATTTCTACTCGTATCTGACGAACATCAGTATGGCAGTGACATTTATTTTAACCTTCTACGAGGTATGACCATATAGATTCAGGAAATTTTCTTATAAAATATAACTCGTGCAATGAAAATATACCTATAATTTTCGATAAATCTTCATTCATGCAACGTAACTCGCATTCGTGCATATTTCTCAAAAATTATCGGTAATTTTTATTGCACTTGTTACTACTGATAATTGTCTTCTTCTAAGAATGTTTGTATGTATAATTATTTTGAATATATTGACATTTAAGTCATAATTATTGTATCAGTAATAATGAACGATAAAAAAATATTTCAGAATACATATGTTAATTTTAATGAAAATATCGACAGGTAAAATAATTACACATAGAATACAAAGCTTTTCATACCTTTTATAATTGATATTATCAGTTATAGTAATTGACAAAATGTAATAAATTTTAATATCTATTTCTAAATTACTAGGGTACCTTAAATAAATTAATTATTGTGCTTTTGATGTGAACTTGAGAGAGAAAACCACTTTACGTTTAAGTTGTTATTTAACCAACAATTGTATAATAAAGAGTCAACTCTCGATTATAAAATATCCGCAAAATAATTCTATGTTCACATAATTATGTCTCTTGATTACACCGGGTTCATTATGTGTAGATAGTTTTTTTTTGCATTCCCTACTAATATAACTATAACGCACAACGAAATATTTCTACAACAAATTTCGTCTCGTTGCCGTCGCGTCGGCTGTTTCTGTGCTGCACAAAATTATTCCATTATGCATATTGTCATAAATTTCAAAATTCAAGGTGTGACCTTTTTTTAAATAATTTAATTTTTTATTGTGGCTTTCTCTATTTATACTGAAATGGGCTAGATTGTAATAGGGATCATCACGTCAGTATAAAACAACGTAAGCATTGTATGTGCTAATATGTACTTACTTAAGGGATCAGTCCCCAAATGTAAAGGCAGGCAAATTATAGCTCCACCTCCAGCCTGTAACTACATTGAAGCAATATACAGGGTGGTCCAACGAAAAGTTTGCACCTAGCTTTTCTCTTTTTTTTGTAGTCGAATGCGAAAATGCTCGGACACGTCGATTTTGCTTTTGAGGGGGACACATTTTAAACATATTTTTCGATCTGCGCCTTTAACCCCCTAGCGGGGGTGAGTAACAACCCTAAAATTTTAAATGGAAAGAGGGGTCTAATGACATATCATTTGAAAGGACACAAAATTGTCTTTCTAATGATACCCTATTTGTCGAATTTTACTAAAACAGTTAATACGAAAACGACTTTAAAGACATTAAGCCGATAATTTTGGTATTAATGAGAAATACAAATAAGTTTTAATTATTGCGAGTGAAAACACCTGCAATCGTTAGTACATTCCAATGTTTGTTAGTTTTAACATTGCTTTGTAAAAAAAGTAAACAAGCTGTTAAATTGATTTATTAAAACGTTACATTAACAAATGTTGAAAATGTGACCCATTTGATTCCATACAATAATACAGATTTTGTTCAAATCTATTTCTAACATTTTGTAGCATATATCAGGTGTTATGTTTCTGCACTCTTCTGTAATGCGTTGGCGAAGATCTTCTATGGACTCGGGCTTCGTGGCAAAACATTTATTTTTTAAGTGCCCCCAAAGAAAAAAGTCTAAAGGCGATAAATCCGGTGACCTGGCAGGCCATTCAATTGGGCCCCTCCTTCCAATCCACCGTCCAGGGAACCGGTCATCTAAGAACTGTCTTACAGGAGCCACATAGTGCGGAGGTGCTCCATCTTGCTGGAAATAAAGCCGATCAGCAGTATGATTTTGGTCATCTTCTATTATTTGTGTTATTAAAGGATCAATTGTGTCTTCAAGCATGTTTAGGTACACTTCACCAGTTAAATTTCCAGGAATAAAAAGTGGTCCTATAATATGATTTCCTAATATGCCACACCAGACGTTTATTTTTTGAGGATACTGGGTATGAACCTCACGGAATAAATGTGGGTTACTGTCATCCCAGTAACGGCAATTGTGCCTATTTACAGCTCCATTCAAATAAAATGTGCATTCGTCGGAAAAACAAATGTTAAATAATAATTGCGGATCTTCAATTAAACGCTGGCTCATTGCTTCACAAAATTGCAGCCTTCTATCAGGATCATCCTCATTTAGTTCCTCTACTAATTTGATTTTGTACGGATGAAATTTGTACGCTTTTAAAATTCGTATTATGGACGAACGGGAGACACCTGAGGCTTCAGCTAGTTGACGGGTACTTTGACTATGATCCATTTCAACATGCCCTAAAACAGCGACTTCCACAGCTTCATTTCTGATCGGTTTCTGCGGCTGGTGTTTTACATTACAGACAGATCCGTTATCTACAAACTTTTTAACTAACTTGCCAACGTACACATCATTCACATTTTTATCGGGATGTCTCTCATTAAATAAGCGAGCCGTAAGTCTAGCACTACTATTATTTTGAAAATAAAGTTTAACAATTTCAACTCGTTCTAGAATGGAATAAATCATTTTGTACGGTAAAAGTAAAATAACTTGAGAAGCAACCAAACTGAATCAATGAAAAGACTAAAATAAACGGTGTAAATTCTTTTCCTACACGTATCTGCAGTTTTTATTTCAACAAAAAACGCAAACGATTAGTGAGGAATTTAGTTCTGATAAATAAGATAGTGTTTTTGAAATCCCGTTTTTCTTCAAAGTAAATAATTTAGAAATGATTGTAGTTGTTTTCAGTCGTAATAATTAAAACTTATTTGTATTTCTCATTAATACCAAAATTATCGGCTTAATGTCTTTAAAGTCGTTTTCGTATTAACTGTTTTAGTAAAATTCGACAAATAGGGTATCATTAGAAAGACAATTTTGTGTCCTTTCAAATGATATGTCATTAGACCCCTCTTTCCATTTAAAATTTTAGGGTTGTTACTCACCCCCGCTAGGGGGTTAAAGGCGCAGATCGAAAAATATGTTTAAAATGTGTCCCCCTCAAAAGCAAAATCGACGTGTCCGAGCATTTTCGCATTCGACTACAAAAAAAAGAGAAAAGCTAGGTGCAAACTTTTCGTTGGACCACCCTGTAGATGGAGGATATATCATTAGACCGCAAAATTTACACGATTATTAGCATGTATTTGTAGTTAGCTAATTGTTACTGTATTATACAGTGAGAACCAAAATTCCGAACTTCTGAACCGTTTGGTATATTGAAAACAAAGTTATGTATTTTTTTAACATATCAAGGACAGCTTTAAATGTCATGAAACCTGCGGACGCTTTTTATTATTTTATTAAATTAAAATGGATGTTGAGTTTTATTTCAGATGTTAGTATTTTTTTATCAAAAGTTTGCATTTTTTAAGGTGAGGTGAGGACTTTTTTAAATGAAATCTGCACATAAAAGATACAAATTAAGGAAGAAATAGAGCTTCAGAAAATATTCAAAATTACAATGATTTTTTTTTTATTTTCACGTTGTTTAACCAATATTGCATCAGTTAATAAATGGAGCAGAATAAAACCGTTAGCAGACAAACGAACACTCGTATACGCATACTGTTGTAAAAAATATTCATTGATATAATTGATACGGAACATGAATTTTATTGATCAACAAACGACACCCAAATAAACTTTGAAGCCATATTCTCATTATTAAGCATTATTATAATTTTAATAATGCCAGAACTTAGTCGAAAAATGGCTGATATAATGTATATGTCGGGACGCATATAGTCCGAAAACGGCCAATGGTCGAATTTTGTGCTAAAAAATATGACGAGTGGTCATATTTTTGGTTTTGGTCCTTCGTACGCAGCCAAACCTGGGTTTTTTTTGCAAATGCAAAACGACAGAAGTCCGAAATAACGGTCATTTTATTTTGGCGCTCATGTGTCGTTAAGTTGCAGAAATAATGAAATATAATATTTTTGGCGTTATTTTTTCATGTGTGAGAATTATTTTTGTTGTTTTTCTTTAAAAAAAAAGAGGCCAGTTTTTGTAGTAATAAAAAACTTTAGTTTTACTTTTGTAGTTTTCTCACGTGGTCGTTTCACATTTGCACAAACCTAGGTTTGGTTGCTTAAATATGACCAAAGCGAGAAATATGACTACACGCCGGGCATTGGCTGAATTAAAACGCCCAGACCTAGGATTGATCAAAAAACTTCGACCATTGGACGTTTACGGACTTTGCGCCCAACATTTACAGTAACTAAGAGTAAAAGCATTGGCTTAAAGTAAGTCATGACGTGATGAAGCCTAAACATTTTCAACAGCGGAATGATTTAGACACTCTTAATCTCCTATGCATGTTGTCAAAAATAAAATAAATCTATTATCAGTTTCTTGCCAAAGAATAATGATATATGCATTTTTCAAAGAACTAAACATAAAATGAGATATCTGATTCCTAATTTTCATCTAAAGTTAAGTCTTTTATTTAACTGTATTTATAACAGTTGCGTAAGGTAACGAGTTTGTTTTATTTACAGAATTTCTTTGGTTCCTAACCATAACAATCAAAAAATCCATTATACAGGGTAATTCATTTACAAGAAATTATTGTCTAAACTTATGGGTAGGTTGTAATTATCCGGAAAAATTAAACATTTTGTTATGACTCACCTTATTTATTTTTCCTTATTAGTTTACTAAACTTAACATGGCTTTGGTAATCTGTATCAACCATTCAAAGATATGTAAAATTTGTACTGTATATTAGTTCGCAGTTATATTATTTGATAATATAAAATATTAAATTCTTATAAAGGATAAGATAAAATAATACTAGATTAAAAATCTCAGTTTTCGCTAATCTATTTGCCGCTTTTTCAACCTCTTTTCTTATTAAAGTGAGTGCATCATACAAGATATCTGTTTCTGTGATTTATTTTTCTTATGCTCTTGTACGGTTTGATGTATTTGCACAATAAAACTGAGATCTTTTTCAATTTCGTACCCGTCCCTTGTATTGTAGGGAAGGCAAACTAAATTATAGAATCTAGAGGTAAAAAAATAGAATAATAAATTAAATAATTTAAAATAAACAAGTTCAATTAGTCATCAATGTGGATTTTGATTTTTTTAAAATTGTGGTTTCTGTGTGACACTCTCAATAGCCCAATTACGCTAAATCGCAACATTTTCAGTGCGCGAGCCTATAATATTGTCTTTCGGTACCTCATTCGTGTGGAGACACCTTTGATATTAAAATTTATTTGGTATTGGAACACGTTGTCCTGAGTTGTTTTTGGAGGATTGTCAGATGGAATAAAAGAATTCAAGCCAGCAATAGTCATACAATGTTCTGACAGACGAAACCATTTAGTTAGGTGTAGTCATGTATTTGACTTAAAATATATAAATGGAGTATTCTTTTGGAGAAGTACCACTGCACTTATAGATTTATAATGATGACTTAGTTTGAGCCTTTAATACGGATCGATTTCTATCAGTATGCCAACTATTTAATTTTGTTGACTTACTTATTTTAAAAAATTGTGATTTTGTTTATTTTGCAAATACTTTTCTTACTATTATTTTTCTCTGTCCCACTATTTGTCAAAAATTGTAAAATTTAAACAACTTTTTTGATTATTAAATAAATTACCCTGTATATTATAAATATTTCTAATAGACATCCGTTCAATAAATATCAATTAAATTCATATATTTTTGTTTTTAATTAATCTTCTTTTATATAAAATTATATTTTAGTATTAAACATATTATCCTACTATATATTTTTTATATATTATACTATACTGGCCCCATGTTTCATTCCTCTATCAAGTCCTGCTATTATTAATATATCTGAACCGCGGATCATGGCAATGCTTTCCACCATACTTCTGCTGCTTTTTAACAACTTCGGTGGGGTTCCTGCGAAAGAGAAATTTGAAATAAATGAAACTGAGGTATAGGTTAATAATAAAGGCCCATATCTCTTTGATTTTTCGGTTAATCAGCTCGCAGAGATTTGCTCTGCTTGAAGTATTTTGAACATAGCGAAACCAGCAGAAAAACAAACCATTGGGTGATTTAATAATTATCGCGATATAGCCGGTAACTGTTACAGGCATTTTTCCCACTGAGGCATGGACGGAAATCAACTGGAGTATGCGATGACGAAAACTGTCTTTTGATAAAGGGTCATTGAAAAAGATAATAATACGCCGGTTTATATTAAGACTTATTATATTAAAGAAAAGTTACAGAAGATATTTTTAGATAAAACGCGTTCAAATTTCTTAAAATTGCCTTAGATAGCCTTTGCATATTGTTGACACTTCATGTATTTCTTGTTCGAAGTACCTGGATACTAAGGAATGATTTCTATACTTGATAAAAAATAATTATTACCAAAGATCCAGTTGATTGAAGTATTGAAATAAACCACACGAATATTTAATTATTGATAATAAAAGACTTCAAATATCTAATCAAATAAATTGAGAAATATAGAATTTCTTACCTAGTTTAAGGAAGCAACACATTAACGAACTCGAGATATTTTCTTTGTGAGCGGTTTGTGTCAGTTAATTTCCTTCCGTTATCAACAAGCTATTAGCTATTTCTATTATGCTGTGCACTTCAATATGGTTGTGATTGTATACTTTTTTGTATTTTTCTTCTTCTTCAGAACATTTGTTTTAATTTTAAGATCATAAAATATTGTCTAAATAACAATAACTTGAGTCGTAGAAAATGAGAAAATTTTAAAATTATTATGAATTGAACAAGTTATCATTCTTTGAAGTTTATATTTATCCAGTTTCCATTTTGGACACCCTGTATAAAGTAGAACAAATTCACAGGAGTGGTTGAAAACTTGTTTTTCGTGATCAGTATAGTTAAAAAATTAATAAAGTAATCTAACTTTAAAATTATCATTAGTGTTGCAAAACATACAGAATATTTCGACGAGGTATCGAGTTAAGAAGTTGAGTTATTTTATTAATATCACCCTGTACGTGAAATACCACGCATTTTCCGACCTATATTTATCCTTATAAACTTAATATGTTTACCTGTGGCAATTAAAATCTTAGGATTCTCTCCAAATATCCTCTGTGTGTCGCCAAATAGTCGTTGCGAATCAACATTACCACCGAGACTAGCGGATACTAGTCCCGAGCTTTCCGGTCGTGCAATGGGGACCAAAAGGAAATCCCCATCAGATTTCCACTCAAAACCGTCGCGTTGTACGTGGTTAATGAAAGTTGCAGGATCGCCTGCAGTTGCCGCTATGCTTGGTGGTGCCTGAAAGCCAAACTAATATTGTTTGGGTAAATGGGTTTCAATGTCACGGCATCAGTAATAGCGAGAGAAAGGGGTGTACATTTTAGTAAAAGTAAAATAAATTATTGATTAGAACCAAGGAATTATTATTTATTTTAACATAATAAACTACACTTAAAAAAAAAATGACGCATTCAATTTCGCTTTCATTTTAGGATCATGTTACTTTTGAAAAACAATTCTCAATACCTTCCATAGCAATTATTTTGTTGTATAACTTCATAGTTGACCCCGTACATCCTAGGCTTTCGATTTAAAATATTTTTATTCCGTTTAAATTCGTATCATTAGAACACTGGTTTTCGGAAAAGTTAGGATGTTCGTAGTACAGAAGGTTTCATGGCTATTATTGGTACAATTTTAGAGATAAACTAGCAAATAAAAAAACAAAACGTTTGTAAAAGAAGCGCTTTTTATACTATTAATTGATTTACATACACGCTGAATCAACAAAAAAAAACTAGACGTGCTTCTGTCATTTTGACTTTATATTATGATAACATGAAAACAACTCAATAGATTTTAATCAAATTCTGAACAAAAATTCCATTGGATATAACGAGAAAATTTTGGCTACATATAGGCGGTATGTGAGAATCACAATAAAAAAATTCTAATTTTTAAGTAAAGGGTCTGAAAATGAATACACATAGATAAAATTAACGAAGCGGCAAAAAGAGATGACATTCTTGTTGAGTATAGAATATCGATTGAGACCAATGCGATATAAATGATGTTTTTTTATCCTTAACTAACTTTATTATTTCTAGTACGCCAAAAAGGAAAATAGTCATAATATTTGGGTAACCTGGTTAAATAAAAAATGTACTGATCGAGATTCGAACAAAAAAAAAAAGAAATACCTCAAAAACAATAAAAAATCCACCTCTGTTAGATCGATAATATCTATTTTACATTTCAACCCCTTAGAGAACACTTCTTCTACCCGAATGGGCACCAAAAACATTGGGAACTGAGTATTTGTGAAACCTAGTTTTTCAAAAATAAGAATTATCAACTATGCGATTACAAACGTATGTTAAAAACGAAATACACTACTAAAATCTACTAAATAGGAATAAGTGTATATTCTGAAAATACTGCTCCAACGTAAGTATTTCTTCATTGTAAGATAATATTATATTATGTAATTATTTTGTTATAAATACTGATTAATAAAGTTCATTTATTCCGTTTCTTTTTACACACATCGATAAACTCGTATAAATATAAATCTTTATATGACTTATTTCGATGAAATTGACATATCTACTAATAACATACCACTTTTAGCCTCAGACGGAAAATCGGAGAAAATCAATTTACCTGTTCGGAAATTTGGTGGCTGCGATACGTGAATCCCAAACTAGTCAGGAAATCATCTACTACACGGCGTACAGCGGATCGCAATTCTGAATTTCGATAACCGTAAACCCATGGATTGAATGCGCTGCTAGCTAAGATAGGAAGAGCCAAATATAAGGTCACCCACGTCGATAGGATGTCGGTGTCGAGAAATACGTCAGTCAACATACATATCTGCAAAGTAATATATGAAACATGCTGAGTGTGAAATATTTGATTTGAATATTAAAATAATTTTCCCCGGGATTATGATTGATTATGAAATTCTAACGAATAGACAAATGGATAGGTCCATTTCTGTTCCAAACATCTTAGTTTAATCAATTGTTTGCTTTACATTTCAAATAATTGATGATTATTTTCGACACCCGTAGTTTAATAATACACTTATATGCCAATAATCCGTTTCATAATGAGATCCATTATGATACAGATTTTTCATAACGATACCGATTTTTAACCAATAGAAACCCATAATTTTTCATAGCGTATGGAACTCTCATGTAATTGTTATTAATACACTCGCATTAACCATACGAAACTCACACTAGTCTCGTTTCGTATCCCGGTTAATGCTCGTATATTAATAAACATCATTACATGATCGTTGTATAATATACTATTATGCTTAATAGTCTGATTATGAAACAAAACTAGGTATGTAAGATGATATTGATCAAATGTCACGTTTTTAATTTTCGGGCACTTATTTTGTTTTTTAAGGGAGCTAATCTTAGATCAATTGTGTAAATTGCCATTAACTCCTTTTTGCAAATAGATAAATTGATTATATTGTATAATAAATATATTTTTCGTTTGCAAATAAATTTTATTATTATTATTATAAACCCGCTCCTGTAGAAAATTCATAGGAGCGCCTCTGCTCCAAATTAATATTAAAACAAAATGAAATTACGCCTTCCACTGCTGCAAATTATGTAGCAAAAACTCTAAAGCCAGATTTATTGTTTTAATTATGAAGTACATAATTTGTTCATGTTTTTTTTTCTAAAAATCTCGTTACAGGCACGTGTGTGTGAGCTCGTATATTAAAGTAGAAAAAAAAAACTCTGAGACCTGAAGGTTATATTATGGTATGCAACTCTATTATGCTAACTATCTAAATGTGAGGTTTAGCATATATATTCTGAATTGCTTCTTTTCTTTTATCATATTATTCTTGATTGTTATTATTATTAATTAGCAGCATGTATTTCTTCTATATAATGTTCAGAATTTCTATTCAAATACATTGTCTTGTAATTGGGTATTTTGACTGTTACGACCACAGATCTAGAAACTCGATTACGACAATAAAGACTATCGTTGGCAAACGTACACTTTAGTGTCAATAACAAAAAAATTGTGTTTGTACAAATAAAATTCGCTATTATTGTTTATTTTGAAATAGACTGCTACAGATGACATAATATTATGCTGTATATTGTACCTTTATACTATGTTCTCGTATGATATAAAACGCACTCAGATACACTGTACTATTTTGAATGAAACTCACGTGATCATTTTGAAATAATAAAAAAAAAGGTTCAGCCTACGTAAAATTAATGACATCAGAAATTAACGAAGCCTATATGTCAAAACGTTGTTGATGATGAATTTGAGGAATACTTTAAAGGTCTACTCATCTCTATGCAAATAGTAGACTTTATATAATTCACCTACTACTTTCATTATATTGGTACGGAATAAATCGCTGTCCACCCCACCAAAATTTCAATTTATTTTAGTTCGTTTAGTTAAGTTTAGACATGTTTTGACTCTATCAAAGGTCAACATCAGTAACATTCAATTATATACATATTAGACATGTTTTCTTGAAAAACTTTTTTACATATAGTTAAATAGGGTGTTGTGCATTTGTATACAAGGATCCAATTAACTCCACTGTAATCCTCGAGTGCGATAATTCTACGTCAAACAATACTCTAAAGTCAAAGTTTTTTACCACCAATGCAATAGCGCTTATATCTTGTGTCATTGAGAATAGTTAAGGTATGGTAATTTCTTGGTAAGGACGCCCCAAATGTGATATTTTCTTAAATAAAATTGATAGTGCTATATTTAAAAACGCTTGGGGTAAAAAGAACAAATTGGTGAAATTAAGTTAATAGAATGTTTATTTGACAAAATATAGAATGTTTGAATAATATTATGAACGGAAATCAAATAAAAAATAGTGATTATAAAAATTATTTATTAATAAATAACATCAGCAAGCCAAATTTGATAGTTTGCAGTGTGTACGGAAGTGAAAATTGAGAGTTTGTATTTTTGAGGCCACACTATAGGTTTGCAAATACCTTTAATATTAAAAATATCATAGTACCTAATTAAATTATACTCTCCTATGCGTTAATGTACCTACATTAGTCTTTGGTATTGCTTAACTTTATCGTTTTTATTAATACCATGTATGTTTGTGGTGTAGGTACCTATTTAATCAGATTTCCAGACGTATTATTATACGATATATAATATTTGGTAATTGTGAACTAAAAGAATAGTCCTCTGTGGCTAAGATCGTTGCAGGTTTTCTCCAAAACGTGGAATATTTTTATTCTCTAATTACTGAAACGATGTTTTAGTGAATTTTCAGTAGAGGGAAAGTCGAAAAAAACATTATTGCTTTCTTTTTTTTTTTTCTGAAGTAATCCATCTTCGAGAGGAGTTGAATGTGTAAGACACAAATAAAACAACGTCTACTCCACTAAATTATTCATATATTATTATGCAATCAGCATGCAGCGCCAGACATGTTTCGGAACATTAAATTTCCATCATCAGTGGCTCAAAATAAACAGTCACGCAGTCATTTTAGTTAAAGTCAAACAGTATGGTATGGATTATATAAACGTATACAAACAATCAACGGAAATTATTGGAATAAAATCTTATAAAATTTAAATATAAAAACATTTTCTTATTGAAAAAGAAACTCAAAAAATTTGTGTTGTCATAGTATATAAAATTTAGTCATATTTATAGTTTCTTTTTGTATATCATGGTTTAGTTTAAAATCTTTATGAAAAATATAACTTTTTTTATTTTATATAATACTATGACAACACAAATTTTTTGAGTTTCTTTTTCAATAAGAAAATGTTTTTATATTTTAATTTTATAAGATTTTATTCCAATAATTTCCGCTGATTGTTTGTATACGTTTATATAATCCATGCCATACTGTTTGACTTTAACTAAAATGACTGCGTGACTGTTTATTTTGAGCCACTGATGATGGAATTTAATGTTCCGAAACATGTCTGGCGCTGCATGCTGATTGCATAATAATATATGAATAATTTAGTGGAGTAGACATTGTTTTATTTGTGTCTTATTATTGCTTTCGCTTATTTACGTCTACTCTCTAACAAAGTAGTGCCAAGTAGATGTCTTAGTAAAGCTATAGTAAAATGTGGGTTATAAGAAAATCGAAATGCAGAAAATGGATTTCATATCATATTATTAAATTACCTGAAATGGTAACCAGAGCCCTACAAACATCCCAGTTGTAATGGCCAGTGCTAATCCGTATCTTGGCTGGCCAGTAGCAACGGCATATTGCTGTTGACGTACCTCCGATCTGATTGCTCTAGCATGTCCACGAGCTACAAAATAAATGTATCCATAACACACCATAAGAATCAAACAACACGGTCCGTAAACTGCACAAAACATGAACAGCTGAACAGGTTTCGCTACCATGCTGCCAAAGGAACAATCACCATAACTGAAACCAATAAAATTATATCAAATTCCACAGGAGAGTAAATTATAAATTTTAATCTTGGAAACGAGAATATCCTCCAGTTATATATTATATTATATCTAAAATATACTTTTTCTTCCAATTAGTACAATTTTGCATTTAAAAATCCACTTTTCATCAGCATTCATTCTTCACTCGCTAACAAGTATGAATTCTTCCAATTCAGGGATGTTTGTTTGTCGGTCCTGCCATTTAATTCCAAGAATTCTTCTAAGACATCTTTGATAGTACTTCTCTAGGGCTTTTATGTCTCCGATAAGTGGTCCAAGACTCAGCCATTTATAAGGGTAGGAACTACAATAGCATTACACACTAGCAACTTAGTTCGAACGTCGATGTTATAATTTAGTATATATTGAAGATCCTCTTCTGTATCAGCTAGGACAACATTATCAACCATGTATTGAAGCTCAATTACTGATGTGGATACGATCTTCCTCCCAGCTTGCCGCCTTCGAAGGTTGAAGAGTCCACCGCCGTCAAATCTGTAGACGATCTCTATTTTCCCCCGGCAGTTCATACTTTACAAGTTGTATGACCATTCCCACAAACATCGAAAACAAAGTCTGTGCAATGACACAACCATGCTTTACGCCAGTTGTTGGAAAGGACACTTCCAGTCCGCTACTGTTGAGAACTACTGCTGCTGTCATATTATCCTGAAGAACTGGCTGTACCCCGTTGCGTCTAAAACCACCTTGTGTTTCCGGCAAGCGCTCGGTTGTCCTTTAGGCATTCGATATTAAGCTTTCGCCCTAGTTTCCTTCCACGGTGTGGTCTTTTTGCATGTAGACGTAGGGTCACACTGGATCACACACGTCGATGATAAGTCCAGCCATCATGAGCACTCGTTAAAGCTTTGGTACTCTTTACTTCATGTCGGGGACGAGCGTGAACAATTACGTAGTCGAAATCAAATGCAAGCGCTCTTTTTTATTTCTAAAGGGTGTCTTTGTAATAACAAGGTCTTGTTCTGCACATTTGGTTAATAGCAATAGACCTTTGGAGCTACACTTTCCTACTACTTCTTTGCCGATGGTGTTAGGCGAGAGAGCAGAGTCTCAATAAAATTCCTCTTTTAATTCTTCATGTTCATGGTTGGTGCGTATGATAATTGTGGCTCGCCGGTCCCCGCTTAGTTTGAGGTGAAGGGTTCTCAACCTCTCATTTATGCCAGATAGAGGTTCGTCCAAATTAGATCGTTTTTAATGGCAAATCCGACACCATGGATACACTTTTATAATTTAGGGGAATACCACAATCTACATAATGCAAGATAATCTAATGTTAGTCCAGTTTTTTAAAAGTCCCTAAAATTATAAATCAATGCGTTTAATGTATTATCATCGTTTCATCCAAGAGGCCGTTTTCAGTCTGGCCAACATGACATCGACACGAAACGGGAATACAAACTATAATGTAAATTAATTGGAATGTTAACACACACTATGTTATGTCATTGTAGAAAATCGGATAAGTAACCTATAAATTAACTTCACCAAGCAAATAATTTCTTCCTGCTAAGATATCATCGAACGTGATACAGTGTTTTCATTTTAAAACTAGCCACCCCGAATAATTCATTACGCAAAATTCAACAAACAATGGTTGCCGTAAAAAAAATGGACGGGTTTTTGTCGAAAATCGTGTTTACTTCAGATGACGAGTTATTCTAGGTTGCAAGTTTTAAAATGAAAGCACTGTATACTGAACCTCTGTGATTTAAAAAAAAAATGCATCCAATTCATTATAATTTTGATTAAAGCTAATCCTGGATATGTTCTGTTAAAGGTCATATGGTTCCGAGTTTATCTTACGTAAACCAGGTTCTTTCCGGTTATCATAGTTGGTATTAAGTTAAGTAAACTTCGATATTTGGGAAATTATCTTTTTTGTTACTGTGTTTGAAACGTACCTACTGTACTAAACATACACCACACTTAAACAAGCTTTCTCATTTTTAAATTAAAATCAATAATTATATTACTTGTAATAATGAGTCAAGATTTGGATTTGTCACCATTTATCTGTTTAAAGTGTAACCATTAGTCAAAACGGAACGTTACATGTAAGAACAACATGTTTTTATTTTGTTGAGCAGTATTTTAAATTTTATATAATGAAGATTTAGTAGCTACAATTCGGAATTTTCCTATAAAGTATACTCGGAATAGTGATTTAGCTTCATTAGCTGGAAAGAGATTACAACGAAATGAGTGTGTTCAAAGGATTAGAGAAAAACAAGAACTGAATACTGATTTTTCAAACAAATAATCGTGTGTCATCATGAGATTTATTTACATCTTAATGGCTTCGTTAGCCAACAAACTTGTGGCAATTTGGGTTTAGAAAATCTAGAAGTGATTGTGTTGTGGCGAAACATATGCATTTACGACGTTTTACTGTTCAGTGCGAATTTTCGGCGGAATGCATCATCATCATGTCGTAACTTGGCGTAAGTGAAATTAAGGTCCGAGTATGAGGAGTATAAGTTCTGTATATCTCCCGCTGTTCTCTATTATGTAAAATATATTGCTACACTTAAAGGAGGGAAATAAAGCAAAAACCATAAATTTCTTCTGGCATCATCACTGGCATTTATAGGGTGTTTTTATTGGAGTTACCGAACTTTAAATTAAAATAAAACAGATAAATATATTTTTAATATCAGTGAAACGGACTTTATTGGATAGAAAATTGTATGACATTAATGTTTAAATATGATCTCGGCCATGTGGTCACAACGGCTGGCGCGTACAAGACGCAATCTGGAACACCAATTTTCACAAACTTTTCGCAGTATTTGCGGCCGTATTTTGCCAATAACTCTTTGAATGTTGATTTGTCTGTGGTTTGTCGACGTATACAAACTTGACATAACTCCAAAGATAATAATTCAATGGGTTTAAATCGCACGATCTTGGTGCAATTAATTGAACGATTACGTGAAATTATTCTTTCATCAAAATTTTCTTTGAGTAAATCAATTGTAGCGCGTGCTGTGTGGCATGTGGCTCCGTCCTGTTGGAACCACATATCAGCAAGATTCATGCCTGCTAATTGAGGCACGAAAATGCCTAATCATGTCCCTATACCGTTCACCATTGACAGTAACATTCTGACCAACATCGTTTTTGAAGACATATGGACCAATGATTCCGCCAGCCCATAATGCGCACCAAGCAGTAATTTTCTGTGGATGTATTGCTGTTTCGACAAAAGCTTGTGGATTATCCTCACTCAAAATGCGACAATTCTACTTATTTCCGTATCCATTCAACCAAAAATGGGCTTCTTCGGAGAACAAAATTTGGAATGGAAATTCAATATCAATATCAATTTGTGCTTCAGCCCATTCGCCAATTGGCGGCGCATTCGATGGTCGTTTGGCTTTAATTCCTGCACAAGTTGAATCCTAAAAGCTTTTAATGCAAGATCCTTTCGTAAAATCTTCCATAGAGTGGAAGGACACAACCCAGTTGCTGAGAACGGCGACGAACTGATTGATTTGGATCTTCTTCAATCCTTTCCTGTACAGCGGATACAGCTTCTTCAGTTGCGAACTGTTCGGCGTCTCACGAGATGCACAGAGTAAACGTAGTCCGTAAACTATCCATTGTTATTCGAATTAGCCGTTCTGAAAGATGATTATGGACGCCATAAAATGGAAAGCAGCTATCAGCTGTTGAATGGGTTATCAAATAAAGCTGTGTTGCGAAATGAAAGTTGTAAGCCTCCAAAAAAAAAAAGCCCTTTATACCTTAGTATCATCAAAATTTCGCTGGTTTTATAGGTACTCAGCTTAATGTGTCAATATAGGGAAACAAAAACGATTAAGAACAAGACGCAATTGAAGAAAAATATTTCTTTAATAAAATATAATTCCAATAATTTTAAATCTGAATTATGAGAAGGAAGAGAAAGAATAATAAATTAACGTGTTCGAACGCTGCAGAATCTTGTAATTTCAAAAAAAAATGTATAATGAGAATACAATCCATAGAAACGGACTTAATTTGTTACTTTTTTTTTTAACAAATGGTCAGTGAAGCAGAACATTTTCATAGCAATTTTGGGTTATTTCCGTGTGTAATAAAAAGTAGCTGCATTTCGGACGGCGTGTTTTCTATTCCATATTGCCTTAAATTCTCAAAATTTCACATTTGAACTACAAGGTTCCAAATCGCTATTAATTCTTTTTTGTCTTGAACTTGACTTTTGTATCCATAAAATTTTGTATATTTTAGGGTATAGAAACCGATAGAAAAGTCCCGCAGAAGTTCGTAACTAAAAAGTTATCGGGATTTAATGCCGAAATAGTCAAATATTTACAAACATTTTGACGATAAAACTGTTTTTCGTATAGAACACTCCCGGAGTTTTTCTAACCCTCCTACCGAACATCCTATATAACCTTTAGTCTATTTACCTATTGATTTATTTGTGTAGTCGCTTCTGTGGTATTTCGCTGAATTTCTAAAATATCATATCCTTGACCCTAGTAGTAGTTCTTCAAATTATATTTTGGTTAGCAACAGAAATATCAAGAATGTACCTACAGTATATTATTTGAAAATAAAGCAAGGTAATTTTGTTAATTATAATATAGAGCATGTTCAAAAAGTCTGGGTACGTAAAATAACAAAACTCTAACGAAAAATTGTTTCGAACTCTTTTTGAACTATTACTGTGTGATCATAATTGTGGTCTTGATCATGACCTTCAAGGTTTTTTAAGGTCGAGTTGGTTTTTTTCAAATAAAACTCCTCATTTTCATCATAATTATTTTCATTAAACTCATGCACAAGTCTCACTTTATACGAATGGAACTTGGGTTTCTTTTTTAAAATATTCTGAATTGAACCATCATTGAGATCATGTTGCTGATGCAATATTCTGACCGTATAATAAGGCAACAGTCAATTGAGTTGCTTCATTTGTAGCTGTTGAGGGACAACCTGATCTGGAAACATTGCCTGATTTACTGCATTCATCGGAATTGTTTAATTTCTTTTTGGAAACGTCTGATTAAACAGAATCCTCTCGATATCAGCTCCAGCCTGTCATAATGAGAATAATTATTCGTTCTCGCTCAGTAAGTAAGAAAATAAATATATATAAAAACCTTTTGAAAGTTCTGCATTTAGAACCTCACTGGTATCTCTATTATTACACAAGCTATCACAAAAGTTTCATAGTTTCATGACAGTTTCTTACCTAGCATCCAGTGGCGTACTCAGTTTTTCCGGGATTATGTCAATTTTGATTTATCAAACAAACTTGGTAATTCTTTAATGGAACATTCTATATATTTTTTGCTATTCTGATTAGCCTAATTTTCAGCATTTCAAGAAAATTCCATCCTACATCAATATACCGCATGAAAAAATGACCAGAGAAGACCCCGAATTATGTATGGTTAGTTTTAAAAATTAAGGAAATAATGAAACTTATATCTATAGTACTTCTAGTTTTTATATCAAAAATTGCTATGATAAAAACTTTCCTAAAAAACCAAAAAACCAAAATTATCATAGAAATGATTTCATAAAAGAAAAAATTGTCAAATTTAAACACAAAATCAAAAAACAAACAATTTTTTGGCCCTTGCCTGATTTTGACATAACAAAATTAGTCGTTTTCAACATCACTGTTCTGAATATCAGGCTCGAGAATACTTCTTAGAGATTTGTAACGGATAAAACTCATCCGGGATGACCCCAGATTTGAACAGCTTCAGCATATCCTATTTCTTCTTACTGCTGACAGGCCGAAGTTTCGAGTATTCAACCTCACCCAGATTAATAGGGTGACTTTTACCAAAAAATATTGATCTCCTTATAATGTTAAATATTTGAAGCATTTTATTTTCAGTCAACTGACTTTTTCCCCATTAGTGTTTTTAATTTATTTATTTTTCGTGATTAATTTTCTAAATCAAAAAAGTGCTTATACTTGAGTTATTTTACAATTAACGGCTTTTTACATTTTTTGAGCATTTTCTAGTATAATGGTGCAGTTAAGTCAGAATAGACATAAAGTGGAGTTAGCTTTTTTTGGCAGTAACCCAACGATATAATACGTTGTGAAGATAAATCAGATATGCCACTAATCTTAATTATATTATGTCTCTTTTATTTTATTTATAATTATTTTTAGGTTGACCAGCCTTCAGCAATTTTATTCTGAAGGTATCCACAGAAGTCGTTAGCTTATAAAAAAACTTCACAGGCACAATTTGTGTGGGTTGTGATTGTGTTTTCACCATTTAACATAATTTTGAAACATACGCTTTGAGACCCTTTTTTACTACTAATCAAATTACTTACACACTTATAAACATAATGAAGTTCTTTCTCCAGGCTTGTTTAACGTAACTCTGTTATTTAATTTGTAAAGAATCAACATTTATCCGCGTTTCAATAACTCCTCTGTCATAAGAATCTTTGCTTACTGCCGACCAATTCAAGTTTATAAAAATGTCTTTCGAAATTTTACTGGTTTTACTGGTCACCCTATAGATAGTTTTTCATACAGGTTGTCCATAAAGTAACAGAACCGGCAATTATTTTCAAAATGGTACCTTTTTAAAAGAAAAGCCGAATCAAATACGTCACTACAAAATTGCTAACCCTTAACCCAGATGTTATTACCGTCCTTTTAAAAGATTTTCGATTTACAAGTTTCTTTAGTGACCCTAGAGTATTTGTTGTAAGAGAGCGCTGTAAGGAATATTAGAAAATATCACATTTGAGCCGATTCCATCTGACTTACAGTTCTGTTATTGTTGCAACGTGTTTTTATAATTTGATTTTGCGTAGTGCAAATTTTGGATACTTGGAGAGAAGTCTAAATATTTTTCTAATGCTATAAGACTTATGGTGGATTATAATTTAATATTATTAGAAATATGGTTATTATTTTCTTCTCTTTATAAAAGTTATACGTTGCTATTGCTCGTATTGATAGCCAAAATGGCGCTGTCCTTTTTAAAGGACGGCAGTAATATGCACTACCTACTGCATATTCCTAATTTTAGTTTTAGTTATTTCAGACGCCCGTTAAAATTACACGAGCTACTTGAACAGCTAGAAGATGTAGACAACATATCTGTTCCTCCAGAACACCCACCTGAAAATGTAAAGGGAGATAATACTGATTGTGACTCTGCGGATGAAGAAGTTATTTCCATAAATAATCTCCCCGGAAGCCACCTGAGAAATAATGTTGAAGTAATAGTTTTAGACGCTCCTAAAAGATACATGTATTGGGAAAACAGGAGTGATACTAATAATATAGCTGTCTCTGCTATCCTAAGAGACAGGTTTTCTTACATTATGAAGATTCTACATATTTGTGATAATAATAATCTTGACAAAAAAGACAAGTATGCAAAGCTGCCCCACTATTCAATATTTTGAATAAACGATTTTTGGACTTCGCCCCTTTGGAACAACGACACAGTATTGACGAAGCTAGGGTGCCATATTTCGGAAGACACCCCGGAAAGCAGTTTATTAGAGGCATACCTAGCAGATGGGGATATAAGCTCTGGGTTGGTCCTTTACGATCAGGATATGCTGTGTGGTTTTCTCCATATCAGGGCGCATCCGAGACTTTACCCAATAACTAGAAAGAACTTGGGTTGGGTCAAGTGTAATCCTGCAATATGCAGATGTCCTGAGTTCCAAATGGCCTAATATTATATTCCAACTGTTCTTCGACAACTTTTTCATCATTTAATTTATTGAAAGAACTAAAAGTAAGAGGCCTACATGCTACAGAAACCTTACGTGAAAATCGATAAAATGAGCCAATTGGAATTTAGTGTAATATTTTGGAATCAAATCAAAAAAATTTCAAGAGAGGTCCAACGAAGCGGAACCCAAACGAATACGCTTTCTCAAAGTTCGATGGACAAAACCACATTATCGTTTACCAAAAAAAAAACAACTGAGGTGTATAGAATGTTATAAAAAAGTTCAGTTTCGTTGTGAAAAATGTACGAGTAATATACCATTACATCCCAAAACTATGTTTTCAAAAATATCATACATTATAATTATTATTATATGTATAAATAGAGCCTATATTTGTTGTATATTATATTTTGATAATATATTAGATTATTCTGTTAAAATAAATAATGTTCAATTGCAGTAGCCTATATTACTACCGTCCTTTTAAAAGAACCCCTGAAATTCCTGAGCTAGCGATAGAAAATCTATAACTTTATTGTTAATACGTGTATCTTGAACGCTAACGATCTAATATTTCTGAAAAAAAAAATAATATATTAAACAAAATAGTTTCAGTAACATCTGGGTTAATCAAAGCTGGCGTCTCTCTATTCGCCCTTTCCGTTACTTTACGGACACTCTGTATATCTTGCATTAGGTTTTTAATAAGTTAATAAGTCCGTAGGATTACACATAGATGGTGTTACTAGAATTTTTTGCATATGATTTTTGTTTAGTACTAACCTTCAAACGATACGTGTATAAATTTGACAGCAATCAGACTATTGATGCGTGAGTTATAGCATTTTTTGTGAAGTTTCATATTGAAAAAAAAAATGAGACAAATGCATTTCAAGTTTTGATAAATCATTGCTTTTTGACGAAAAAAATACAGTGGAAACCAAACAATGGCTTGATAAACATTATCCGAACTCTGCCCCATCGAGACAAATGGTAGAGAAGTGGATTGCTGAATTTAAACGTGGTTGTACCAGCACAAAGATCTGTGCAAAGTGGGTGCCGCGTGAGCTCACTCGACCAAAAACGAATTCATGCTTCAGAGGAGTGTTTGGCGCTGTTAAACCACAATGAAATGGAATTCTATCGTCGATATGAGACAATGGATGAAACATGGATTCACTATTACACACCAGAATCCAAAAGTCAGTCAGCTGAGAGGAACGGAATAATATCCATCGACTACCTTCAAAAAGGAACCACCATCAACAGCGACTATTACTGTGCACTTCTGGATCGATTGAAGGCTGAAATTGCAAAGAAACGGCCACACTTGCAAACGAAAAAAGTGTTGTTTCAGCAAGACAGTGCACCTTGTCACAAATCGATGAATCCTATGGCAAAATTGAATGAATTGGGACTCGAATTTCTTACCCACCCACCGTATTCTCCAGATTTAGCCCCCATCGACTTTTTCCTGTTTTCAGTTCTCAAAAGAATGCTTGCTGGAAAGAAAGTTTAGTCCAATGACGAAGTAATCGCTGAAACTGAGGCCTATTTTGAAGAGCCATACTCGTTGTATTGGCCTTGTAAGGCAACTATGTTGAATAATAAAATCGAATTTTTGTCAAAATTTTGTTTTCTTCTTACTTATCCTACGGACTTATTGAATAACCTGTGACGTGTCCTAATTTTCATGATAAATATCATCTAACTCTGATGGAATTACTAAACCTTATTTGACCTAATTATTAAAACCTAAAAACCACGATTCCCATCATTGCATATACACAAATAATTATTTATTTACTTACAATGTAGAATATCCTTGGAAACTTTGTGAAAAAAAAAATAGGATAATTTGCTTTTTAACAATTAGAATTCTCATATATTTCCCATTTGCTTTCTTTGATAGGAAAGACTGAGAAAGAAATAAGCGGCAGATTTTGTAGCGAATAATTTCCCAGATTATGAATAAATCAAAACTTTTAATAACAAACCTTGCGGGCTTAAATTGAGTAAATAAAGTTGGCATTACCTGCATAGAAATTTGTCAAAGCAGAATTGTAAATCCCCAAAGTGTATGAATTATAAAGTGGAAAGTGTGATTCAAACTTTAGAATTATGAACTCAGCTCACCCCAATTTAGAAATAATTCATTTGGCTCTTAGAAACTTGGCAACTTTTTGATAGTTTATTAACATGATGACATGTGCAAACTTTTCCGGGAATATTGTGTGGAGTAAATTATATTTCTTGTTCCAAAACTTAGATTAAAGTATAGTAGTTAATAATTAGAATTTCTAGAATTAATTAGATGAGGTTTAAATTAAAAAATAATTTTGTAGTAATCAGTCTACTAGAGCGCAGCGAAATAAGACATAATTATTTTGTTACTAAATGTAGCCTAATTTGAACCTTTATCAATCATATTAATGAATGAATCTGGTTTAACTAATATTTTAATCGGAAATAAAAATGCTGTCGCATCCACTAAATTGTTTTAATATTAGGTCACTACCAATTCAAAATTCAAAACATGTTTCGGCCCCAGCAAGGGTCATCATTAGTTAAAACTATTACACAACTCAGCGGAAAGAATTTTACTATATAAACTTTATCATATTTAACTTTAAAATATTTAACTTAAATTAGAGTATTGTATGATATCGATGCAACACGATCATTAGAAGTCTGACAAAAAGTTTTATTTAATTCTATTTGATTTGAAATTGTCAGTTAAGGACATAAATTAAACCATCACTAGATTTCTGCCGACGTTTCGTTTAATAAGCTTAAACTTTTTCAAGGCCTGTAAAAATTGTTACATAAGTTACAAATATCAACAAGATTAAAAAACATCAGTACATACGTCATCTAGCATCAGAACAGAAACAAAACATCAAATACAAAACACACGTGAAATATCAATAGATACATCGTATGTATAAATTGCGTAATATAATTCAACATTATTCAAAATTTAGTTGTAAACAAATATCATGGTCTGTGCATCAAAAAATTTTTTTTTTTTTTTTACCGTAGATGTAGACGGTCTTAAATCGAATAGAATACAAACAAAACACGACATCAATATTCCAACAATTTTCAAGTAAAAACCAGAAACTAAACTAATCTAATCTGATTTATTTATTTAGGTATATATGAAATTCAATTTAGTGATATTTTTACTTTCAATTTTTTAAATATGTAAAAGTTTTATTTTTTTATTTTTTTAATTTCGCAGATTTACAAGTCGTCAATTTTAGTTGGCAAGCATGCCAGAATACACTATACTTAAATTCATCACATCAGCCCTAAAATTTACGGTTTTATCAAGATACTTGTTAATATGCAGCATTTCAGACAAACATCGTTTATGGTAATTAGGTTCTTGATCTAAAATCTTTGTTTCGTCAAACAGAAAATTGTGATTCTGTTCAAAGTGATGTGTGGCTAATGCTGTTTTGTTAGGCATGAGAAGCTTGTTACGATTACAGTCATTCTTATGTTGATTTACTCTTTGCTTTAATTTATTTTTAGTCATACCTATGTAAGACCTATCACAATCGTTACAGGGAATGGCATAAATGACAGCAGATTTGTCCATCTTATCCGTTCTATCTTTAATCCTAGTAAATAAGTTACCAACCTTCTTCTTTGAATAAGTGACAATATTGGTGTGTTCAGTTTTTAAGCATTTGACCAGTTTATTGGTCAATCCATGTACTTGTGGCAATTTCATATAGCTTTTTTTAATAGCATGCTCATCAAGAGTAGTCATATTATCCGAATTGTCATTCCCACCTGAAAAATTACTATTATTATTATTATTGGCAACCGTAATAGTAATTTTTCAGGTGGGAATGACAATTCGGATAATATGACTAATCTTGATGAGCATGCTATTAAAAAAAGCTATATGAAATTGCCACAAGTACATGGATTGACCAATAAACTGGTCAAATGCTTAAAAACTGAACACACCAATATTGTCACTTATTCAAAGAAGAAGGTTGGTAACTTATTTACTAGGATTAAAGATAGAACGGATAAGATGGACAAATCTGCTGTCATTTATGCCATTCCCTGTAACGATTGTGATAGGTCTTACATAGGTATGACTAAAAATAAATTAAAGCAAAGAGTAAATCAACATAAGAATGACTGTAATCGTAACAAGCTTCTCATGCCTAACAAAACAGCATTAGCCACACATCACTTTGAACAGAATCACAATTTTCTGTTTGACGAAACAAAGATTTTAGATCAAGAACCTAATTACCATAAACGATGTTTGTCTGAAATGCTGCATATTAACAAGTATCTTGATAAAACCGTAAATTTTAGGGCTGATGTGATGAATTTAAGTATAGTGTATTCTGGCATGCTTGCCAACTAAAATTGACGACTTGTAAATCTGCGAAATTAAAAAAATAAAAAAATAAAACTTTTACATATTTAAAAAATTGAAAGTAAAAATATCACTAAATTGAATTTCATATATACCTAAATAAATAAATCAGATTAGATTAGTTTAGTTTCTGGTTTTTACTTGAAAATTGTTGGAATATTGATGTCGTGTTTTGTTTGTATTCTATTCGATTTAAGACCGTCTACATCTACGGTAAAAAAAAAAAAAAAATTTTTGATGCACAGACCATGATATTTGTTTACAACTAAATTTTGAATAATGTTGAATTATATTACGCAATTTATACATACGATGTATCTATTGATATTTCACGTGTGTTTTGTATTTGATGTTTTGTTTCTGTTCTGATGCTAGATGACGTATGTACTGATGTTTTTTAATCTTGTTGATATTTGTAACTTATGTAACAATTTTTACAGGTCTTGAAAAAGTTTAAGCTTATTAAACGAAACGTCGGCAGAAATCTAGTGATGGTTTAATTTATGTCCTTAACTGACAATTTCAAATCAAATAGAATTTATATTAGAGGACACAATTTTCTATATTAAGTTTTATTTAATTGAGTTAAATTTGACATTGTGCGACTTCCCGATCGGAAGTAGCCACTATACTGCTTATTTTAAATGGAATGCTATGTTTTTTGTTATGTATTAAGATTCGTTTCTTCAGCACAATTTTTCTTATTTGCGTCAAGTCATTATGCTTTTCTGGATACCATTTTCAACATTTTTACTTCTCTTTAACTTTTGCTATTTTTACAAGCATGGGCATGTGCAGTAGTGTAATCTTTATCACGCTGAACTTGCATCAAGCCGTGGTATCTACTATTTGATCATTTTGTTTGTTTCTATATAATGTTTCTGTTTTTCTTTATGATAAAAACAAAATTTTAATTTTTGTTGTTGAAAATTCAAATAAACTACTGATCTTATAATTGAAACTTTTATATAAACCCTCTATGTTCGTTGAATATGTTGATAGTTAAGGCTATTTTATACCTACATCGTGATACGAGTATGTTTACACGACAACATTATTACAAAAAGCTCTTCTCTTATTCCTGAATATTATCCATCATTATATATTATGCCTAAGTATGTACTTTAATAATGTATAATATTAATTTGACCCGGATTTTATGTCACTTTGAACGGTTACCATTAGTTGGACGTGACATGAGTTCGTTTTTGTCTAAATCAGGCTAGCTTGAAAATTAGTTACAAGCAACTGGGATTTCTATCGGCTTAGACAGGTAATGCTATTACCGTTTTCCCACTATAATTTATTAGTGAATGCGATTGTATTTGGACAATGCATCTGAATAGGTTAACTACATTCAGTAGTAAGTACATTCAGCCAGAAACAGACGAATAATTTAAATGAAACAAGATTATTTAGAGGAGAAATAATTATCAGTAGTAATATAACAAGTCATGACGAAATTTCATTATAAATCCACTGCTACATTCCATCTTTCCTAATTGTATCGTTTCTGTTATTGTTTTCTAAGCTTGAATCGTTTGTAATTCTCTATTATAAAAAATTTTATTTCTGTTTCATATTCACAGGAATATACAGCTTTATAGTTTTTTTAATACTTTTTGGCGATACGTAAGTGGAAATTCGCAACTATATTTCTAGTGGCAGTCGAAGATCAACATACTGATCGAAGCAAAGCGAAATCTTCGGTAAAGCCGCATAAAAAGTCAATGGTGTCTTGTTTTGGATTATACACATTTGGATTACTCACTGATACGAAGAGATGGGCCCTCAAGGCAGAAACCGAAGTTTAGATTTCTAATTTTCACGTTCTCAATTTTATTACGTAAAACCAAAGATACTGTTCATAAGAAGGTTTAATTAAAAATTATTAAAAATCAGCCGGTTACATCAACAATACACACTTGTCAAAAATGTTAGTATAATGCCATTTTTGGCAAGAGATAAAGCTACATAAATGTTTGTGGTTATCTACGATTGGGTTACTCCAAAGAAATATTTATATATTAACGGATATATTTTGGACTTTTGTTTGGAGCATTTTCTTTTGATATTAATGGAGTATTTCTGCTAGTACTATTGGTGCCGCTTTACTGCAATCTTTACTGATTGTGGCTGCAGAGAAGCAATATTTTATATGTTCATCTTAGCATCATTCCTGTTCATAATCAGTGAGCTCTGTTTAATTGAAATTCAGCTATGAAACTCGTTCCTGAGTGATATAACATGAAAAATTTTAATTTTTCGGTTTATCGTCAACTCTTTGAGCTTCCTCGCAATGCTTCTGTGGTGCAATAGGTAAGAAATACTATAGTTTTGTATTTATATCGACTTAAAAAACTCACAAATGTATAGAATTCAATATAACTCTACTGTTACTATACTTCTCTTTTTGAACTCTTTTTGTATTCTGTAAAGTTTAAGGCAACTTCCTACATCTAGTTGTTCTATAAATCCGCTCTGAAAGATTTTCTATTATCTGTCTTATAGCGAAAGTTTAGTAAAATACTTTCAAACATGTTAAAGTTATTGACTCGATTTCGTAAACATATAAGTTACCCATCATGTAGCAAACTGCCGCAACTGTTTAAACCAACTTTAACTTTAAAGTGGGTGTAGATGTTTTGGTTTTGCGAGTTATTTCTAGAACTGTCAGATGATAGTAGATTTAGTAATGATTACAGTTCAACGTTTCTATTTCTATTGGAAGTTATTTGGTACTTATAGTGACTTTGATCTACAGGCGTGTATAAAATCTATTAAGGGTTCGAAGTACAAAAAATGATTTAAACGAAGTAATCTGAAATCATCTTTGTCCATATAATAACAATTTAATTTGAATTTAACATTTAAATTTGGCAAAAGTAATAGGTAAATTAAATTAATCACTAATCAAATTGAGGTTCATACAGTATAGTGCACATATCACCTTACCTTTGTCGAACGCCGACAAGTTCAGCATATCCCAGCGGACTGAATCCCACTATAGAGGCATATGCCCAAAATACCAAAATATATCGTTCCATAGCAGAATGAGTTATTAAATTATTGTACCTTAAAGGTCGCGCTAAAGACATAAATCTGTCCACAGCGATCGCAACCATCACTAACACTGACACACAACACAAACTTATCGCTACTCCGTAACTTAAAAGACACGCGCGCACTGAAGCGGAGTCCCTAGCTTCATTAAGTTCCAAATATATGCCCACTGGTGTAAACATGCCAGTGCCCATGTCGGAGGTAGCTAATGACATCACTAAGTAGTTGCTAGGTGTTCGAAGCCGTTTGAATCTGTACATCGCTACCAAAACAAGTGAGTTGCCAATCAGGATCATTGGTGAGAAAATCAGGACTAGGAGTACTGCGACAGTAGCTGATATCGGCGATGTTAACCTAGAAATGAATGTTTGCGTGAAGTATCTCAAAATAAAGTGATATGTTCACTTAAAATAACAAAAAAACTTACAAGGCAAATTAATAAATATCAGATTAGCTAGTAATTTTCACGTTTTTTTTTTGTTTGGGTTACGCACATTTGGAGCATATTTTTTCTTTGAGTATATGCCTTTCATTCCGCAACCAGTTATTTGGGAGTCACCTGAAAACTGGGACAAAAATGGCGAAAAATTGTTTACTTCGTTAATTTTGAATCTGTAATCAGATATGGAGTTATGTTTTGTGGTTGTAGTGCTAGATTATCAAAAGTTTTAAGATTGATTTTAGATTTGAAATGGAGAGATTCTTGTAGAGGAACAGTCAAAGAAAATAAAAAGCTAACAATTTATGGTATCTACATCTTTGAGTGTTTATATTATTGCTTTGGTTCAAAAATAAAAACAACACAAATTTAGTCATCATCCAAGAACAGAAACAGACAATTATTAACAAATTTAGACTGCTTTAAAAGGATGGAGCCATACAGCTTGGACAATAATTAAGATTGGCGACGTTATCACGAATCCTGATTTTGTCATAAATATGAATCCAACTTTTCAACCTTAATTTAGTGTGGACGAATTATATATTTGTTTAAGTAATCCTGTAGTTTATATGTTTGGGCTGCCGTTTAAGTCATACATACAAGGTGTTTCTAAAAAAGCTGGCCAAAATTTGTGAGCCAATTGGGTAGATATCCCCATCATGGAAAAAACCCAAATTGTAATTTTTCGAAAAATCCTTATTTACAAAGATACAGGGTGTTAAAGATGACTGCCTGAGGACGATTTTTTTGAAAGGAGTTAAAATGAATAAACCAAATGTAGTATATTTATTCACCTAGTTAAATGTCGTAAGCTGACATGAAATTGAATAAAAAATGATGACCAAAGGCGGGTAAACGGGGGGACCCTTGTCTTAATTATAACCTAACTTTTTTTCCTTGTGACTTTCATTCATTTTGTGTCAAAAATGTGATAAAATAAAGTTTTGTACATAAAAAATGAATACTAATTTTTTCTCGAAAAACTTAAAGGTTTTCGAGAAATTCGAGTTTGAAAAGTTTAGGACAAAACTGGTCCATGGTAAACAGCATTAATAACATTATTGAAATACAGTTTGCGAACGTAAAGTTTTCCAAAATTTTTTTAATAATGCTTTGTACAAAGGACCAGTTTTGTCCTAAAATTTTCAAGCTCGAATTTCTCGAAAACCTTTAAGTTTTTCGAGAAAAAAGAAGTATGCTTTTTTTATGTATCAAACTTTATTTTATCACATGTTTGACACAAAATGAATAAAAATCACAAGGAAAAAAAATCAGGTTACAATTAAGGCAAGGTTCCCCCCCGTTTACCCGCCTATGGTTATCCTTTTTACTGAATTTCATGTCAGTTTACGACATTTAACTAGGTGAATAAATATTATTATTATTATTATCAATCGTAAAACAGTAAACGGTAAAACCGATAAAACTGTTGCTCAGTTCCCAATTTGAGGTTTTTGAAATATTGATGTCATCCTCACTCATCTTCTATAGCGAGTAGTGGACCAACTGATCGCCATGGTCCTACATGAAATTGTCCAGCCCTTTCTTAAAGCTCTCAACCGTTTGCGCCATTATCACCTGTTCAGGTAATGAATTCCATGCATATACAACTCTGTTTGTTATAAAATTCTTCCGAGGAAGTCTAGCACATCTCTCCTTGTCAAGTTTCTTACTATTGCCACGCAGATTAGGATTTCTAGCAGGATGAAATATATCGAGATTCACCGAGCAGTAGCCACCAAGTATCTTGTATGTTTGAATTAGATCGCCTCGTTGTCGTCGATCATACAGACATGTCAAATTTAAAAGCCTCAATCGCTCCTCATATGGTATATGGCTAAGTGCATGAGGTAGCTTAGTGAATCTCCTCTGAACCCTTTCCAATGCCTCTATGTCCTTAATGAAGTAGGGGGACCACGCTGTTGGCCTATTCCAATAGTGGTCTGACATACGATTAATACAATACCAATATTAGAGAGTTAGATCTTGACTTGAAAGCACACCACAGTCTATTAGCTTTCTTCACTGTGGGGGAAATATGGGCCTCCCACTTCAAATCCGCTGTTACTATGACACCAAGATCCTTCTGCTGATTTACAGATTTAACGGCATTTCCATTGATGAAATATGGAGTCCTGGGATTATTAGCTCCAATGTGTAGTACCTGACACTTTTCCAAGTTCAAGTTCATCAACCAAACCGCCGACCAGGACACTACCCCATCAATGTCGATCTGGAACCCATTATCGTCTCGCAGTGGGTTACAAAACAATTTGGTGTCATCAGCAAAGAAACTCATGTTTGACGTGATGGTTCTTGTTAAGTCTGATATATATGCCAGAAAAAGCAATGGCCATAGTACAGACCCCTGCGGGACACCACTCAAGACCGGCAATTTAGCGGACAATGCACCATTCGCTCTAGCTTGGAAAATTCTTTTTGTAAGAAACATCTCAATCCACCCCAGGAGCGCCTCCCGCACGCCGTTATGCTCCAATTTCAGCAACAAACGAGCAAACGGCACTCTGTCGAACGCTTTCTCAAAATCCAGATACAACACATCCGTAGGCTGACCAACATCATTCTGGCTGGTCCACACATTGAGGGTAATATGCTACATTGGTTAATTCATTTTTACTCGTTTCGAAAATATTTCAAAAAAATGGTCCTCAGGCAGTCATCTTTAACACCCTGTATCTTTGTAAATAAGGATTTTTCGAAATATTCGAATTTGGGTTTTTTTCATGATGGGGACATCTACTCAATTCGCTCACAAATTTTGGCCAGCTTTTTTAGAAACACCTTGTATAAGAGATCATCTCTCCTTATAATCTTGGTATTTCTGAACATTGTTCCTCTATATCACTTATACGAGTAAATAAGTGTATCCATTCGTCAAAAAAAAATATAATTAAAAACAAATGGCATTCCCAGTCTTGGAAGATAAATTCGGAAAGTGGAGAAATTAATTGAAGTATTCATTCATTCATTTCTCGTTGCTTTTACCAAGTTTTCAAATTTATATGGTCTAATAATGCATTAAGATGGCCCCAATTTTATTTTAAGTTAGTAAAAACTATGTTTTTATATGTGATGTTTGTTTACAAGCAGTTGTATTGTTGTAAAAATCTCACCTGGTGATAGTACGGCTGACATTAACTTCAGAAAGATTGTCAGCAGGAAAATGTACGTTACTGGTGGCGAAAAGCGCCAATTGGCTGTAGTTGAGGAGACTTGCATCCATAGACTCATTGATGATAGAGTAGAAAAAAACGGCAGTGGTGTTAGGTAAAGTAAAATTGTCCCGTGTTTGCGTCAGTTCGACAACACCCTAAAGGTAACAGGTTGCTGGTTGTTTTGTGGACACAAATCTGAAACAATTACTAATCATTTAACTCAAGTCAACAAAATCTAGCATTTATTTTCAGCCTTTTCTAGTACAAAACTACACAATACTTGAAGCATGACCCACAGAATAGTTTTGGTTATAAGAGCCGACATCAACCCTATCACCGCGTTCAATATATGATTGCGAAGGAGCTGAAAACCTTCTTACCACTAATAACATAACAAACATGAGAAAGCAAGTGTGTCAGTATGTAAGTTTGGGAGAGAAATTGGATATCTCTTGATAAGACAATTTTATGGAATTGGTGTATAATTTCGTTAGCTAGGCAAGATGTGTGTGTCCTTTTATAAGGTCCTGTCTTTTGTTGACTATTACTGATTTGTCTTTCCTTTATTTTGAACCTTCCAGCACTTCATTCTTTGTCTCTCTAACTTCGACTTCACAATTTTTTGCTTAGTTTAATGTGGAAAGATATAATAACTTTACAATATCTTCGAACTTATATTGAGACAAGTTCAAGTTATAATTATCTAGAGAAAAGTTTATACCATTATAGGTGTTTGATAAAGAGTGCAGACTGTCATCTATAAAACTTCTAATCTGTATTTGATAAAGAACCATTTGAATGATTTTAATAATGGTCATTTATGTTAGGAGTCACCTGTCATGTCCAAAACTTCTGAACATGATTACATATACAACTACTTGAATACCATAACAATCACCTAATTAATTCAAAATGTAAAAGTGCAAAAGAGCTGTTTTCTCGCTTCTAAATTTTCAAAGTAGTTGTATCATATTAAATTTAATCTTTAGTAGCACATACCTACAAGATTGAGTGTTAGGATACACTACAACTTCAAAAGCTTGTATTATCACAAAGATAATACCTAAGTATATGTATTTTCTAACACAAAGTGTTGTTATGTCTTGTTCTCCCTATCTAGTGTCTCTATAGAGAGTACTTTAAATGTTATCCAGAGTGCAAATTAGATTTTCTATGTCTTGCACCGTACGATTAAAATAAAAAGCGATGTCAAATCTAATTTTCTTCGTTATAATTATTAATAATGTAAGTTGGCTCGTAGTTACAATCATATACATTAAAAAAAAAAAAAACATTTTTTTAATTATCAAATTTTTGTAACAAAAGCTGTATAAATTTTCATATTTAATAATTCATCTCCAATATTTTAATATGTATTAAATATGATGTCGTAGGAATTCGGAAAGTAATAATTTTTGCTGAAAGTATGATAGATTTAAATGGACGGATGAATGTGAAATATCTTTTAATATTCTTAAAAATTCTCTTTCAAAGCCTCCAATATTAGATTATTCAGATATTTCTAAGGATAATGAATCTATAGTACAAATTGATGATTCGAATATTGCAATAGATTCAGCTTTACTAAATAAAAATAGAAAACTCGTGTTAGCTTATACAAGTAGACCTTACATTTAAACATGGCAGAAGGTAATTATTATTATTAATTATTATCCGACCATCGAGAAAGAACTTTTAGCTTTGTACTGGAGCGTAAAATATTTCCGACCATACTTATTCAGTCGCAACTTTAAAATATTAACAACCACCATAAACTAGTGTTGTATATTTAATTTAAAGGAGCTACCATGTAGGATAATTGAATTTCGACGAAGATTAAAAGAGTTTGATTTTCATGTAGAGTATGTAAAAGGTAAAGAAAATATCATAGAGGATGCATTATTTAGTTAGTTAGTCTGATTAATTAATCGACATGAACCAGAGTGTAATTAGTGTTATGACAAGGGCACAAAATAAAAGATCGCAAAACCAAAACCAAAGAGTACTGGCAAAACTGTAGAAATAATTCGCAATATAATTTAAAATACGTTGTTATTACCATAGAACGACGCGCAGTGAAGTTCGGTCATCCGTCAAGAGCGGGAAAGACACTTTCCGCATGTTTTAGGTACACATTTTTTCCTACGAGCACTTCCAAAACCAAAGAGTACAGGCAAAGCTGTACAAATAACTCGCAATTATTTAAAATACGTTATTATTACCAGAGGAAAAGACCCATAATGATAAAAGCTAGCTTGAGTTTGTAGTTCAATACATTTGAAAAGTCGTGCGAAAAAGTAACTTTACCGTTATTAATATTTATGATTTATAACAAATATAGCACTAGTTGAGTTTATATTATTTTAAAAAAATAGTCCATACTGAAGTGGACTTAAATTATAATCGCCATTGTTAATTCTTTAAGTGGCAGTCATTAAGTGGATTCTTCAATTTCTAAATGAAATGATTTATAAAACTTCAAAAAACTTTCTTTGTTTTTATGTAATATTTATTTTGAGTCTGAATACATTTTCACGAAATGGTGAGTTACATTTACACGATTACACTTTATATCTTATAACATAACGGTGCCTTCCTGTTTTCAGACTTTGACATATCCCTCCGTGATATCTTACAATAATTCAAATTTACACATGCAATTTGCCTTTTCTCAAATTTTATGAATAACCACTGATGAAGAAGCGTGAAGCTTCGAAACATGTTTGGTTTTGTCAGTGACGCATACAGCGATTATTAAAACTTATTTCGTATAGATTTGACTTTCATTTCACATACATACTACTTTATAATTTTAGTTGAAGTGCGGAAAAATGCAACTTTCCGCACGAAAAAACATGCAGAAAAGAGCACTTTACCACACGCTCGTAGGAAATAGTATATTACATAACATGTGCTGTAAATGATATTTTACATGCGAGAGACTAGTTTGCTCACGAGCCGCGAAGCGGCGAGTGATGCAATAGTCTCGAGCATGGAAAATTATTTACAGCTCGAGTTATGTACTGTACTTTTTCTACGACTTTGCAGAATCAGAATCCATTTCAGAATTAAAATTTAGGCAAAAATATTTCACACAGAAGAAAAGATAATTATGACATTTAAATATTTGACATTTGTGTTTGACATAATTCCATAATAAAAAATAAAAATCCCCAAAGTGTTATGTAATATTCATTACGTAACACTTTGGTGATCATTACGTAACACTTATGTAAGATTGAATTTACATGTCACGTTAACAGTTTTACAATAGACGGCTTAACAAAACAGGAGCAGAAAAAATATTTTTACATATGACGAATATGGACGTTCTCAATTAAGTAATGAGAAAACAACGAAAAACCCTTACCAAGAGGCGATTGTGTTTAAAAAGGAAATTTCTAGTTTGTTCACATTGAAATAGCAGCAAATGGTAGTAATTACGAGGAAATTATGTTTCCAGAGATCCGTGTTAGGTAAAAAAAACTCAACATAAATTAGGTATTTAAGAATCATTCAAGATAGGCATAAAGAGGATTTCTGATAAAATACTACAAAACAGAGTGGGAATCGATATCAACTTTCTGAGCAACCACTTAAATTTCCAAACCAATTGACTGTGACATCCTGAACAGAAATGTTTTTTCTAATTTGCATTTTTTTAATTTGTTCTCTTCGTATGATTTTATTGATTTTTGAACGACCTAGAAGTTGAAATCTTTTGCTTAGTGGCAATATTATGTAGACGGCGACAGCTAGTGAACGTTTACAAGAATGGTCAGATAAAAAGTTCTTACTTTTTGCTGTTTTTAGTCCTATTTCCAATACTAGAAAAGCCTGTTTTCTTTAGCAGGAGGCTTTATTTACAACTTGCTTGCTACATAATGTAATATCACTTTATATTCCAAATTGGTTTCGCAGTATCATACTTTCGCCAGTTTAGAGTTTCCAAATAGCATTATGTAATAACCAAGTCTTAAACTTACATCTAATATAGTTAGGCTAAATAATATATCAACTCGCCAACACTATGTAGGTATAACGCGTATCGAACTGGTACCTTGTGTAATATTTTCTCCCTTGTGCTATTTATTTCTAGATACATGTTCAGAGCAAGAAACGTCGGACATGAAAAATGAGTTTTGTCTGACAATTTTTAATCATCAATATTTGCTTGGTTTAACATTGCTTTAGCATTTTGAGAAGGCAGAAAGATATAGGATAAACTGTACTTCGCAAGAACAGCATAGACACAACATCTCTAAAAATATAAATAGTGTTTAATAATTATTTATTTTCATTAGTATTTAATAAATAATAAAATGTTATGTTGGAGGAGTATAGCGAAATATTTAACCAATAAAACATTAAACTCTCTTGAGATGCTCTGCTGATATAAACAAGTTTCGCAACACTATAATGAAACTTTGTCATATTTAATAACTTACGCATATTTTTAATTAACCTTATTAGTCAGGAGACACCATCCTCCCATGTGTATTATATTTTTATCACAAAACTTAATTAGAATAAAATGTTGAACACGACTCCCATAATTAGTATGCACATGTAGTTAACCTAGAGCTGAACTCTCATTTAGGATGTCGTAAATTGCCTTATTAAATAACACATTTAAAAAATCGATTTACATTTAGGGTAACACAAAACTATAATCGCTTTATGGAAAACGTTAGATTTTATAATCGGACGTCATCACTTAAACCGATATTTCGTTCGTAGGAAGATTATTCATTAGTAATGTTATCTATGTAATAATAACGACAAAAGAAGGCTGGCGCAAACGTGCTGAATAAATAGATGCTCAAAACACGGCATTGGAAAAGGCACCAAAATATTTGCAAGTCTTCGATGAATGTTATATTTTTATCTAAGTTTATAAAGGTCAGGTTTTTAAGAAATCACCACTAGAAACAAAAATCGATAGGAATTCAATTCCTTGATTTTAACGTTTCACAATTAAATGATAGCAAATATCTATTCTGTTTTTGAATTTTTTAATTAGTGATATTTTATTTTTAATTAAAAATCAAAAATAGGTTTATTGTCAATGTAAAAGTGATATACGTAATTTGAGTATTTTTGTGTTGCTTTTGGAAACATTTTTATAATGGTTGCTCACCCAGCTGAGTGACTCAAAAAGCACACAAGCTTCGCTGACACAAACTCGTAAAGATACGTTTAGTAACGCATAGGTGATGCCATAAATCGCGACAGCCTGGATGATGGGGTGGCCCAGAAGTATGGGGAGACATTTCAAGGACGGTTAGTATAATCAAAAATAAGACTAAAATAAGCTATAATTTTTTATTTGTAAAGCCCTTCCTTTCGGAACTATTCGAGCCCTGAAGTTACATCCTGAAGATGGTTTTTCCTAGTAGATCCGAAACGGTGAAAACAATTTTCATAAAACTGGACAGTGTACCCAGTATATAAGGACAGCAAATATGAAATTATAGCATACATAAAATGCCCCTAACAAATTTAAAAAACATTTTATTATTATTTTTGAACGAACTAACCATCCTTGAAATTATAAATGTATAATAAAAACTTGAGATGAAATTGCTCCTGTAAATGGTTATTTTTTCCATAATATTCATAAATTTGCATAGCCAAATTAAGCCAACTGCATCTTAATGAGTTATTAGGCGGTTGTTTTGAAGGATTTTCTCTCACCATTTCGCCAAAAGAAATTGCTAGCATCTTTTTGTGTAAACGTCTTGGTTGTCGCTTAACTATTGATACGGATTGCTGAATTTAAACATAGGAGTCCAAATTTAAACGCAGTGCACGCCCAAATCAGGCTGTTATTCCAGAAAACGAAAAAAAAAAATCACAAATTCGTTATGCACGATCGCAAATTGAAGTTGCACGAGCTAGCCGATATTGTAAAGATATCAGATGGTAGTGTTTTTACCATTTTACACGAACATTTGGGTATGCGAAAGCTGTGAAAGTGGGTGCCGCGTGAGCTCGAAGTCGATCTAAAACAACAACGAATTGATGCTTCAGAGACGTGTTTGGCGCTGTTAAACCGCAATAAAATGGAATTCTATCGTCAATATGTGACAATGGATGAGAGATTACACACCAGAATCCAAAAGACAGTCAGCTGATTGGACAGCAATCGACGAACCGAATCCAAAGCGAGCAAAGACGCTACAGTCGGCCGGTAAGGTGATGTCGTCTGAATTTTGGGATGCGAACGGAATAATATTAATCGATTCCCTCCGAAAAGGAACCACCATCCACAGCGACTACTATTACTCTGCACTTTTGAATCGATTGAAGGCTGAAATCGCAAAGAAACGGCCACATTGGCTAAAGAAAAAAGTTTGGTTTCACCAAGACAATGCACCGTGTCACAAATCGATGAAAACTACGGCAAAATTTAATGAATTGGGCTTCAAATTGCTTACCCACCCACAGTATTCTCCAGATTTAGCCCGCAGTGACTTTTTCCTGTTTTCACATCCCAAAAGAATGCTTGCTGGAAAGAAGTTTAAGTCAAATGATGAAATAATCGCTGAAACTGAGGCCTATTTTGACGAGAAAGAGATATCGACTATAAAAGTGGTATCGAGAAGTTGGAAAATCACTATACTCGTTGTATTGCCCTCTAAGGCAACTATGTTGAATAACAAAATCGAGTTTTGTTCTCTTACTTATCCTACGGCCTTATTGAATGACCTGCTACAGCTAGCTGAACACCATAACACTAACTCCTGAAGAAAAAGTACATAGTTCTGAAACCGCAACTTTTGTTGCGAAATTTCATTCCAATCTTAAAAGCAAGATATTTACATATTTTGTCTGTTGTAAATGATACGAAGTCATTACAGTAGCATCTACAGTCATATTGTAATGGTAATTAGAAATGGTTCGCTTAATCCGTTGTAGGATGAATCAGTATGCATTAATTCCTTCATCCCGAAACCATGACGTCGTTAAAGTCTAATTACTAGTAGGTATTGATCATGCGACAATAAGGAATTATACCTATTAAATTAAACCATCAAGTTACACAATAATTTATGTTTGATTTTATTGATATTTTGTTGTTCGATTAATAATAATAATAAGCATTTATTCCCAACAGGTCAAACCCACTTACAGGAAAATCAAAAATACAATTTCGAATTAATTGAAAAAAAAAAACATATTAAATCAAGAGGAAAAAAAAACAACCAAATAACTACGTTACAAAACAATAAATGCGCAAACAATAAAAATTTTGATTAAATATTTCGGAATGTCAAATATAATCAAAAATTAACACTCTCTGTCCAAGTACCTATACTTTCAATTCCTCAAACAAATAAACACGACAGTCTAACTATTAACATTAAATACTACAAAAATAAATGCGATCAATAACAGTTCAATATTAAAAGAAAATAATCACTATCCATTAAATAACCTATTAGTAATGGCAGACAAAGTTGAGTCATGAATGTCAAAATCACGACAACACCGATTGAAAATATCACACATATAGTAAACAGGACTTTGTAACAAAATATTAGTACTGGCTGGGCCCACAGTGAACGGCACGAGATGTCGAACACCCAATCGCAGAACATTGAATCTAATACATCACAATAGATATGGGCAATCAACGGCGCAGTGCAACAATTTGTATAAAAACTTGACTGCGTGAATGTTTCTTCTGGTCAAGAGAGAAGGTTCATTAAAACGCAAGAGCAAAGACGCATGATCTACTCCCCGTGGAGGATAAACATTGTCGGCTTTATAGACAAGGTATTTAAGGAAACGGCGCTGAACAGACTCTAAGGATGTAATATTGGGTTCCAAATAATTGCGGCAAATTCCAGTTTAGATCTAACAAAAGCATAAAACAAAAGCTTAACCGTGAAAACATCGTTGAATTGCCGACAATTCCTAATAATAAAACCCAACATTCGATTTGCGCTCAATACTACACTGACGGTCTGCTGGATAAATGTAAATTCACTGTCGAAGACAACACCCAAATCTTTAATTTCGCTGAGCCTTTCCAAGGACTCATTGTTCAATTGATAATCAAAATTCAATGCGTTCTTTAATCTGGAATAGCTAACGATCTTGCATTTAGATACATTAAGCTCTAAACGATTGTCCGTGCACCAGGTACACAGTGTTCAAATTACTCTGCAGATGATCGCAGTCGTTCGGGGAATTAATGGGCTGGAAGATCTTAAGATCGTCAGCATAAGCAAGCCTACCACACGTAAAAGACTCAATTAGATCATTAATGAAAATATTGAATAACAAAGGACCGAGATTGGAGCCCTGTGGAACCCCCGAGCTGGAAGGAAAAACAAAAGACTCAAAGGCTTCATATTCTACAAATTTTAATCGTTCGAATAGATATGATCGGAAGAAGTTGACCAAACGATAAGAGAAACCAAAATTCTGTAATTTATACAACAATATGTAGTGATCTATACGGTCAAATGCTTTGCAAAAATCGGTATAAATCACGTCCACCTGCCGGAGATCATCGATAGCTGAACATATGCTCTCAGAAAACACAGCCAAATTAGAAACATATGAACGACAACTCAGGAACCCATGTTGATGCTCAGAGAATCTATTCTGAAGCTGAGAATAAATTTTCTCATATATTACAATCTCAAGAACTTTAGAGAAATTACAAAGAAGGGAAATTGGCAGCAAACAGGAAACGTGGAAGACTCAAGAATTTGCTTAAAAATATGTTGCAATGGTGCAGAGAGCACACTGATGCAGTCTTTCTCGAGAAAACTAGGGAGACCATCTGTGCCACATGTAAGCTTATTGTTAAGAGCCTTGATAATATCATCGATAGTAATATCAATAATATCAACAGTATCTACATAATATCATCAAAGATGGGACGCGAATCAACATAAACATTGTGGAAGAATCTTGCAAATGCATCAACTATATCATGAGGAGAGGTATATATGTTTTCGTCAGCAACCATTGTGCCGGGAATTCTAGAGTGATTTCGCTTACTTTGTAGACATGACCAAAATTGAGGTTTTAATTAAGATTTCCATGCATTATAATAATATAACCACTCTTTTTGTGAAACTCTAGTACTTCGGTAACGCTTTCAATGTCGGTCTTACCTAGACTGAAATATAACGTTTTGAAATCAGAACAAACTTTGAAAGCTGAAGGTATAGGATCGTTTGATTATGTGAAAACAATCAACAAACAAAAATATTTTGGTTACTAACTGGTTTGATAATAAAACTGTTCATGTTGCTTCCAATTATAAAGGTGTTATGTCAGTTACTAATATAATGACATGCTCGTATTCTTATATACCTATAGGAAAAGAAAATTTTACAGTGTGTTCTATTTGAACCAACTCTGTTACCACCGGCTTGGAGTAAAAACGGCAACACCGCATTGTCAAAAATGTTTTTAACTGTAGATCCATCCACCCGGTATATTATCCTAAACATCCTCTGCTGCATACGATATTTAACAGGATATTTATTTTTATTATACCACCACACAACAAAGACACAAAAGTTCTTCTTCACAATGGAAAACACAAAAGAAAATGCTGTTATTGTGAATCTATGTGAAAAGTCCTTGTACTATTATGTATCGGAAAACCTAAAGTTAAGACCATTTTCGTCCTATTTAAGGAGTGACCTAGTATCCTTAATAGGCAAACTTATTAAGGGCATCGCATGAGGACACCATCCATTCTAATTCTATGCTTATATCTGTTATGCAATTTTCTCTATGTAGTATGTTAGAAGAAGGGCTGTAATATAAAAGATTTAGTGCCACGTGCTGGGCGCTTCTTTTGTAATAAGTGCAGGAAGTGAACAATGCATATTGAAAATGAATATGGTAAAATACGTCTCATTTTGGTCAAGACTGCAGGGTATTTCCATTGTTAGTAGTTTTGGCGAACACTGCGCTATTTTTTCAATATTTCAGCCTGCTTGGTTTTTACAAAGAATATTTGAAAACTTTGCAATTTTGGATAACCTTCTTGCCTCTATAATTGGGCAAGATAAAGTTTGTTTTGTGTATCGAATACAATGACGTACTGTGTTTACTGAATTATTGCAATTTTAAATTTAAATTAATTGCCACTGATTATTGATTGCTATATTGTTTGGCTCAAGTGCCAGAATTATTATTTTACTTGTTATACAATGGTAACTACAATAAATAGTAAATACTGAAGAGAACAAATTTTCAATGTAACTTTTTGCCGGTAAGATCACGTTTTGCATTTTCAATTTTATGACGTTTAAAATTAGTTTTTAATATTATACACCAGCTTAGATCAGATATTATTTGGCATCACATGGTATTTGGTATTTGTAGTGATAATGGCTTGTGTGTTATTGCTTGATAATGACAAAGATTGACAAACTACAGATTGGATTTTATCCTTTTATCCACAAAAGCTGCTGCTAATTATTATGCGGTGGTAATGAGAGAAAATAACCAAAATTATTATTTCGAATTAACTGATTTTGCACTACTTAATTAAGACGTATTGTCTGTAGTAATTAATGACGTATAAAGCAAATTCCTCCGTCCTCCGCAGTGGCTGCTTTTGCTGCCAAAAACTAGAGGCGCTGTAGGTACCTAATACTACTAGAAGTAACTACTACTAGAAGTAACTACTCTTACCAGGATTTGCATTTTTTTTTTTGTAGAGCTTTCGTGCAACAAGCAAGACCTTCGTACGTATATATATATATATATATATATATATATATATATATATATATATATATATCCAATATCGTTTGAGTTTCATTTCCCAGACCTCTTTAACAAGTCCATAAGAATATCCTTTCCTTTGGTAGAACATTTACCAAATTAGGGTTACAGTTAAGCATTTTTTCCAGTACTAACTCCAGATATTTTGTTTCCGGCTCATATCGTAAAGCCTTTCCGTCAAAAAAGTAGTATTAAGTCGAGTGCAATGTACAGTGTGAGCAAAACTCGCTCTGTTCTGAGAAAATGGAAAACGATAGACAAATTCTGAAAGGTTCTTAAATGGGATTAAGTGAGCTCTATTTTAACCCACATTTGATTTTGTAAAGCAAAAAATTTGCTCTCTTCATTCGTTAAAAAATTATAATCAAATTGGTGGGAAAAATTAATATTAAAAATTCGCAACCGTCACAACTTTTAAACAGGTAAGCTTTGGAAACAAACCTTATGTTAAAACAAATGTTTACGCGCATAACGAAAAAGTTCCGATTGAAAACGAAGGACATTTTGGCATTAACATTTGGTGTGGTATTATTAAGGCTGTTTGATCAGACTCCAAATATAGGTATAACGCATTCATGATTGTGCACTTATTTCTTAATCGATTTGAAAAATTCTTTTTGGATCATAGAGAGAACACTTTAACAGAGGTTTATATAGGAATAAAAATAAAATTTATTTTGAAGTCAATATAAATTGCTAAGAATTTTTTTTTTTATTCCTATATAAACCTCTGTTAAAGTGTTCTCTCTATGATCCAAAAAGAATTTTTCAAATCGATTAAGAAATAAGTGCACGATCATGAATGCCTTATACCTATATTTGGAGTCTGATCAAACAGCCTTAACGGGCATTTAATTGGTCCATACTTTTACGAAGGTGTTTTATGCAGTGAACAATATTTGCAATTTCTTCAAGAGCAACTTTCTGTGCTTCTCGAAAATGTGCCATTGCAGTTACGAGCAAATATGTTTTTCCAGCATGATGGAGCGCCGCCCCAAGCAAGCAAGTAAGAATTGCCTAAGAATTTTTAAATATTTTTGGGAAAAATTGGATAAGTATAAATGGATCAATACAGTAACCGCCTAAATCACCTGATTAGACCCTACTAGACTTCTTCCTGTGGGGAACATTGAAAAATAAAATGTATAAAACGCCAACCCATAACTTAAAACATTTAAAGGAAAAAATTAGAAATGCATACAATGAACTCTCAAAGAAATGTTATGGAAGGCCTCAGGAAGAGAAGTAAGGCGGAGATTAGAGAAGTGTTTACAACTAGGAGGTGGACACATTGAAAATTTGTTGTAGTTATTGATTTCCTATAATTGATCAGCGAATTTGTGATATTAGTTTTTTCTACACATTTGCTTACAATTTTTAACGAATGAAGATGCAAATGCTTTTCTCTACAAAACTTGCTTAGAAAAATTAGCTCTTTTGAACTATTCAAAAATATAGGTATGTTTTTGAAAAGAAAAAGTTTATGACGTCATTTAAGTCATAACAGTCTTTTCTATCGTTTCTAATTTTCTAATAACAGAGCTGGAACATCGAGTTTTGCTCCCCTGTACACACATATTTTTACTGAGATTTACATCTATGCCAATAACGCAACGATACATTATCCTGCATTTATGTACATTAATGCCAATGCAGACTTCAATACAATAACTGAATTTACGGATATATATTCCGGTACCTCCAGTCCAACACCTGTATCCATTTTCCAATGCGCAAAACGCAAACGTAACATATCCGCTACGGTTTGTTCCTGACAGTGTGAATTGCTTCATATTATATAAATTATAAAATAATTTTATTCGGCACCGAAACGCTACGTGTCAGAAGCGTTATGTGTATGCATAAACTCTTTAGTCATTCCGCTATTCCAGTATGTTTCATTCATCTAGTCTAGATGCATATAAACTTGTTCTACTACCTAGTATCATACTAGTAGTAAGTATGTATAAAACAGTGGCGGCTTGTAGCAGTTTAATGTGGTGAAACATAACATAAAATAAAGTCATATACTCGTACTTAATAGGTAGCTAAAATTAATAGGGATATCCATACTTCGTCAACTGCATAAAATATAGGTTATGTTTATAAGTAGGTAGGTACCTCACCTAAGTATTCTTTTCTTTAAAAAGTGGAATTAGTATCTAGAATATATTTACCTACTTCATAATAATACTAAATAAAACACATTTTATGAAACTGTCGATCAAATTACTTTTATGCTACCTGTTAGCAAATCATAATACGTCTCATACCAGATATTATTAAAAGCTCTGCTTTTATGCATTTGCCTTTATTTATATTTATCAAACATTTATTTAAATCTGGAACAGGTGTGTCTGTATATTTTTAACAAGATTTTTCTGTTCTTAAAAGGAGTGTTGATTAAAAAAACTTAACTTTAGTTAAAATTAAAAAATAAACAATCATTTTTCATAATAACTTCGCTTACCTGATATCAGCCAAAATATAATTTACGCTTGCTTCTTCCATATTAAAGTATGAGATATTATTGCATATTATATTATTAAAAAAACAATATTTTACGGTACCTACCCATTTATTTTTATAAAAATAGGTAGGTACCTACTAATTAATAACCGTATATATTTTTAATTTGTTCACTACTTTTTTAGATTTTAAAACTTAAATTAAATATGTAGGTAACTAAATTGAAAGACTAATTTGTATTCGAAATATCAAAAATCAAAACTTTAAGCTTCCCGAAAAGTAAATAAAAATAATATTTGCACAGGTATAGCACAGAGCACAACTGTGACAGCACTAGAAATTTGCGTCTGTGTGATAGAGATAGATTTAATCAAAATAATAATCGACATATAGGTACAAAACACTCGCCGAGCATTGTCATATAACCTTATTTTACATTAAATCTCTGCAGCATCTATATGAAGCGTGCTTCTTATAGGGTTTTTTAATGGCAAGATTCGTATGCTATGCTTAGTACAATTAAAGCTGGCAACTATGTTTAGACGAAGAGCAATAGGTGGTTGTATAGTGCGTATATGCCAGATGGCAGTGTTGCCCATTGTTGCTGAATTATAGATGAAAATGCTTTGAGGAAAGCTTCATCTGCATAAGAACGTGTATGATAAATAAATAGGCTATTCTCATAGGCCACAAGCACTGGCAAGGGTGTCACTGTCGCAAACAGGGAAGAGAGACCGAAATAAATAATGTTTTACTATTATTACACGAATAAAAAAAGAGGGAAATACCTATAGGTATGTAAATTAAGTATTTTAAATAGGTGTATACGATGAAGCCTGCTTCAGATGAAGACGAAATTCAAAATTACAATTGGTAAAGCAGGTTGAAAATTAAGTATATAATTTATAGTTTACATTTTATATGGAGAAAAATAATTACACAATAAAATAAAATTAAATATTTAACTATTATTAATTTTACTGAGTATTTAGGTGAAGCGTTGCTTCCACTTGCTTCATAGGACAAGCCGCCACTGGTATAAAATAATATAATCCTATAGTAAAGTGTGTTTAGATGACTTTTATTTGAAGATTTTTTTTTCAATACAAAATAAGTTAAATTGGTTACATTCTATATTATAATAGGAAGTATTTGTACCTACTTATTATAAATACTTTGCGATATACACTAACACGAAAACCCCAATGCAAACATGAATTCAAAGCTAAATCGTTACATTTCTAAAGTTGCTTCACCATAAAGCCAGAATCAAAAATGTATGTCGAATTTCTTGATAAACAGAATTTAACAATTTGTATCATTATGGCACATGATCTGCGGATGTAAACTGTAGCTTGTAAACATTTTTAGGTAGATAAATTTTAACAATGCATATATATATATACAGTCAATGTACATGTTATCATCATACGGTAATACGTATGTCAGCTTTTTTTTACCAAAGTAGGAAACGGAAAATATTCTTATTGTGGACCTATAATATTTAATATTCATATGTAAAACAAATTTGTAACATATTTGTATATTTATTTATAACAGCCGAGGGCAGCGCACATTTTAAAGTTTTAAAGGATCCTGGTACAGATAGGTGGAGCTGTACTTTGCAAAGGCAAGGTAATGATTACATTATACTTTTATCAAGAGTTTTTGCTGACTTTAAAACTTTAAATTGTGCGCTGACATTTTGTACCTAGTAACTTTTCTAACTTTGATAAGCTTATTTGTGCGTAAACCTATGTCGAGCCATCTAATAATACCTACACAAATAAGTCACTTCGCCTGCCCGATAACACAAAGGCCTAAGGACGTGCCAATTTTGAGTTAAATTAGTTCAGCAAAACCAACGTTATAGAGATATAAAACTCGCTACTTTGTTTTGAGCCATTTGTGTTTTTCTTACAAATACTCGTATATGAAAAATGATTATTCTGTTGGATGTAGAAGAAAACAAAATTATAAGATTATAAATACCTACCAAGACCTAAAATGTATGATTTGATTCATTATATTTTCATATTCTTTCTATCAGCTTATTCCCAATTCCCGTCGATTTGTCTGTAATTTTATGGTAATATTGTAAAATATAAGATAACATTTCCGACATAAAATGAGGATTTCACTTTAAATTATAACCTAGAGAGTAGTTATTCCATTCCTGTGTGAAAGATAAATTCTAAAATAGAGGTTATTGGACTTTATACTGCTTTTGGCAGCAGTTGTGGATTTTATTACTACAAGCTACATATGAAGTTTGGCCAGCTATGCAACTTACTGCCAACAGTTGTACAATAATATATGTTGAAATTGGATCACTATACGCAGCTGCTTGCTTTAGATGGTCTAATACAACGTTTATTCAATCAAAAAGGCAACCGGTATGTTTTGGTATATTTGAGACAGAACACATTTTTGGAAACACAAAATTGATAAATATTTAGCGCAGTATTTTCTTTGAAATGTATCCAAGTATTGTATTATCAGAGTCATCGGGTCAAACTACCTACATTACTTATCTGTTAGAAGTCTAGTAGATTTATATTGTAGAACTTAAATAAATAATAAAGTTATACTTTTATAATACAAAATATTAAAAATCCATTAATTAAGCATCCTAAATAGCTGTCGCTAATCTCTGTAATCTATTGTTTGGTTGTTAAATATTGTTTATCTCACAACATGAGATTGATAATATTCCAGCAACAACAAAGCAGCGGTAAAGGCCTTCTCAGCTGGTTGTGTATGTGTGTTATTTGAACACACGATCATTTTATAGACATAATTAATTTATGAAACTTAGTTTTCATCTCAAAGATTTACGGAAAACTTTAAAACCCTAAGATATAATGTACGTTTCAATTAATAAAAAATATTATGAAACTGACTAAATTCTAAGCATGCTTAGCTACAATCGCTAAACAAACAGTTTCCAGAACAATTGAAAATATCTTGCTAATAGTCGACTATAAGAAAGATAAATATACGTAATATACCGAAAACAACAGCTCATTAAACCTGTAGTTCTAACTTTTTTAAAAATATGTGCTGACTCATAAAGTATATTTCAAATTATTAAGTCGTTTATTCTCCAAGCACGGATGCCTCGTTGTTTTTTTATTATGCACATGTCCACTGTCCACCCTTGTAGGCAACGTGTAGTGGAGAACTGATCCACATGACGGAACACGTGGAGAAATTGATATGGCACTGCGATATAGCCGGGTTATTAAAAAAGCCGGTAGACAACTTCATTACATCAAATATCCTCAAAACGAGTAATCCGCAGGCTTAAGATAGGATGGCCAAATCTATACCCAGCGAATTACTCGTTAGGGGATTATTAAAAAAAAAATAAAAATATCTACAGCATTAAGAAGGAAAGATACATAGAATTTTGAAAATGTATATAAGTTGGAGTAAGGTATACATCAAATATCCTAAAGACGATACCTTAAACATACCTTAGAATGAAGTTCAAATAAAACATTCAAAATAATTCATTGAAATTTTCACGTCCTTCCATACATTTATATTTTCACAGGATATAGGACCAATCAAATAAATCAAAACAGTTCTAACTATGCCAACGTTTCGTCCATATAGTCAGACTTCTTCAAGGCTAAAATGAACGGCATTATATAACAAAACAAAGTGTTCAGAAATATCAATAATGATATGAACTCATCTAGTTAAAAAAAAGTTATGATACAACATTTGCAAATCATGCACGTCATATAATAATAAAGTTAGTTTGAATTCTTTGTTCTAAATGTAGAACGTAGATATCTGTAAACATTATTAGTGTTATTGTTCGTCCTTTGCTGTTCTTAAGTTGTATTTCGTTCTTTTTATTATATGACTAATTTTATTATTATATGACGTGCATTGTGCATGATTTGCAATTGTTCTATCATAACTTTTTTTAACTTGGTTTTGTTATATAATCCTGTTCATTTTAGCCCTGAAGATGTCTCAATATATGGACAAAACGTTGGCATAGTTAGCACTATTTTGTTTTATTTGATTGGTCCTACATCCTGTGAAAATACAAATATTAAAAATAATATTACCTATACCTAGTACTTATCCGTGCTAGTCACACAAAAATGGCTGCTACAGGAACTATCCTCACATTAGGGTAAATCTCCGTGAAACTATTGACTATTTATTGGCTAACCCTCATATACAAACCTCAGCTATTACATAAAGTTGTCTTAGACACCAGACACTCATACCAAATGGCCTTAAGCCTTATTGAGCTATGTAATTTAATTGATTTCAAGCTAGTATTAAGAATATAATTAGACAGGAAAATGAAGTTACTACAGAGTTTACCACTAAACTTCGAGACGCTAGTATAATTACGCAGTTTTAATCCCAGAACAATTATTGGTTTACTAAAACCAAAGATTAATGTACACAACTTTGCTAAAACTATCAAAATAATTGATAACAACAAAAATAGCTACACAAAACCTCAAAATCAATTAATATTGCAATTCTAAAACTTTATATTATTCTCATGAGCGTGTGACTAGGGGACGGCAAAATAACCCTAGTTTTTCATAGAAAACGATGCCCAGCGACTTACATACTATAATTTAATAATATTTTATGTAGACCATAAAGACTCATAAAACCATAATACAATAGATGTTTTACATTGTCAGGGAAGTTAAAATTTTTAGCGGTATCATTTTACAGAGCTGAAGAGTGAATTTAAAATATTCTGGTAATTGCTCATTGTAAAGCCAAGTAAAACTAGACACGTCCGCGAAAAAATAAGCTTTTTGTTGTTATAACGTTGGCTAAATTACTTTAATCCATTTTAACACACTGAAAGACTTTTTTTTCTAAGACAAGCGTAGGGCTCTTATCAGTACTTCATGCATGTGTTTTAATTATTTCTTGAAACCATAAAGCACAAGACGCAGACCCGCTGACAAATTATATTGTCTCGAACTTTTCTGTTCATAGCAGATCTTAAAAAATATGAATGGCAATTTTGACAGCTTTTAAGACCAAAACCTAACCCATTGAATAGTGTACACACTATTGGTTGATGGGGTTCATCGCTGATTCATTAATTCGCCCACATTAATGTACAGAAGCGGATGAACCACGTATTGATGTATTTAATGAAGAACGCATTAAATCATAGCTGATGGTTTAAGTGACTTTGCATAACCACAGATACGACCTCCAAAGACTGCTTGCTTATTGGTTTCGATGGGTCGATCAACATCGTCCGATGCAGCGAACCTGCGTAACTAGGATAAATGTTGTATACTATTGGAGTTATGCATTGATACCTAGTGCCAAATGCCATGACAACCGCGGGTTCTAGTTTGATAAATAATAATTCTCTTTCGGATCCTTCTCTCACCAGGCAGTCGATAAACAATCTCTATGATCTGTTAGTATTTTCAAACTTTAAACCAATGTGTTAAATGTATTGAATCTTAGTGTGGTTGTGCTAAAACTGTAAGTAATTATTAAACTAAAAGGTAACGCATACAATGTAAATTACATCGCATCACTATGTCTTCTTTCTGAAACTACGAAATATATAATATTTTAAGAAAACATTTACCTGTGAGTTATCCGGAAACTCCGATTTATCTTAAGAAGAAGTGTGGTCTGGAATTAGGTAGTTATTATCTGTCTTCTATTAAAGTACAACAATAATTATCAAACTACCTACCTTACCAATTGTACTAACTTACGTTTCATGTAGTCAACACCGTTAGTTAACTCATTTAAACTATGTTATCTTATAAGTATAATTATTAAGAAAATAAAGTCCCTCGAATTTGGAATTAACATAACTTCTCAAACACAAAAGACGTTTTAGTCTACATAACAGTTGCGGTCGTTGAACTGGAATGTTGAACTATAGAGATATTCTATTGGATGTTCCTTTTAGCGTGAAAATGCTCGTAGAATAAAATGGAAGTACCTACCTATTTATTTTATAAGGATAGACAAAAGCTTCGGAGCCTGCAGTATTCACAGAAAAAAAAACCTTGGTTCAGATAGATAAAAAACGTAAGCACCACAGGGACAGCCAAAACCTTGTCTACCCCTTCTAGAAAAATTTACTGGATAGACATTATGTCATTTAGATAATATTCTTGAATAGTTTACATATGCTTCTTGTCTAAAAGAGACAAACACTTTTTGTCATTTAAATAAAAATATATTGTATGCCAGCAAAGTTTATTAGTAATTTTAGTAATGTAGAAAAATTTACTGGATAGACATTATGTCATTTAGATAATATTCTTGAATAGTTTACATATGCTCCTTGTCTGGGAGAGACAAACACTATTTGTCATTTAAATAAAAGTATATTGTATGCTAGCAAAGTTTACTAGTTATTTTAGTGATGATACTCGTTTAATGTCTATCCAGTAAATTTTTCTACATTACTAAAATAACTAATAAACTTTGCTAACATACAATATATTTTTATTTAAATGACAAATAGTGTTTGGCTCTCTCTTCTACTAATTTTTTCTAGAAGGGGTAGACAAGATTTGGGGGTCCCTGTGGTGCTTACGTTTTTTTTATCTGAACCACCATCAGGTTTTTAGTGCGACTCTTATTTATTTATTTTTTTAAAATAAACTTAAGCCTACTGAAAATCTTGTATTAGGTATAATATAAGCTAGGTATATATAGTCAAACTTCAATCTACACATGTTAAAGTGGGTAGGTATAATGCGGCTGAATCCTTTGCCGGAATTCCTGAGAATATTGCTCAGCACATAAACAACTAGGGTTGGTTGATCTTGGAAACGGTCGGAGTGACAATGTCGGTTAACTTAGAGAAAAGTTGTACAATTTAAACACCTTTTAAATGGTGTTTTCAAAAGTAAAGTAAATTTAGCAGTTTTCGACAATTTCTAAAAATCAATTTTTTGCGATATTAGTTTTTATTGATTTCAGACATTATTTTTACAGATATATAAAAAAATGAAAAGCACTTTCTCATTGTTGCTTTTTGAGGAGACTCGACGTTTCGTTTTCGAAAAACCATCAACTTCGATTTTTTAAATACGGCCCTTGATTTTCTATTGTTAAATTTAAAGCCATTTTCAATTCAAAAATAGGTGCTTTAAACAACTTTTCAATATTTTTAGTTGATATTTAAACTTATTCAAGAAAAATCGCCATAGTTTGGGACTTAACTGACTGAATGCAGAGTATATACCTAATTAGTAATTTTTGCAATAAAATTCTTTCGACGTTAATCAAATCTTTTACGCAAAATAAGTGCCAAACTATGGCGATTTTTCTTGAAGTTTAAATAACAGCTAAAAATACTAAAAACTTGTTGAAACCATTCCGTTACATCTATTTTTGTTTTGAAAATGGCTTTAAATTTAACAATAAAAAATCGAGGGCCGTATTTAAAAAATCGAAGTTGATGGTTTTTCAAAAACGAAACGTCGTAATGAAAATTTGTAAACGCTATATTTTTCTCATAAAAAAGTAACAATGAGAGCTTTTAAGTTTTTTATATCAGTAAAAATAATGTCAGAAATCAATAAAAACTAAAATCGCAAAAAAATTGCATTTTCTTAAAAAAAAATACGGCCTTGTAAAATATAGTTTATACCTAATTCATTTTCTACTATAAATATTATACATTTCAAGATCTACTAACTAGGTACTAGGTAGTTATCTAATTTGGGGACAAATAAACCTAAAATGTATTGGCTATTTAAAAAAAAATCGAGTTTTTCCGAAAAACAATGACGCTGAAACAAAAAAAAATTATCAAAGAAACTTTAGATTCCTTATGAGGAAACTAAGTAAAATAACAGATTCTACCGGTACGTACGAGGAATGATAAGACAATTCCAATCCACAACTCCTAATTCACAGACATTGGTAAAATGGTAAACAAATAAATACATACCTACGTTTACAAAAGGAAGAAAAAAGTCATACCTAGCTAAAATATTTATGTAACTTCTTTTGAAAAACTGCATTAATTTGCTAAAAATTAATCCGTCCCTGGCAAATTAAATATATTATCGTGAACCCATCTAAACTATTGTTTAGTTGCTGTAAATGATAAGGAATTTTGCCTCCACCATATTAAAAATGATTAAATTAGAAAAAGTATTTTAAATTATGATTAAGTAACCACTAAATAATACGTCTGTAGATAGGTATCTATTGCCAAAAGTTATAATATTTGCTATTGCCATGAAATAACATTGTTTGCATTGGTCGTAAAATTATAAAAATAAATAATTAAACAATAATAATTTACTTACCGAGAAAAGTGTCAACGAGCTCCCCCAGATTCCAGCTAATTAATATTTCTTTTGTTTCCTCCATAGATATTAATAATATATATTTAACAAAACTCAACACGCCAAACTAATCACTAATCACTACACTTAATTATGTTGGATGCACATTGGTTAATATCTGTTACTGTATCTGTATAGTCCGTCCTCACCACTTGTAGAAATTGGGAGATCAATACCTAGGTATATACTATCAATAGATCAAATTTTGAAATTTAAATATCTTCAGATTAGAACACAAAACGCAAAATAACTAAAGCCTAGTTAGAGCGACGCCAAGACTGTAATCAAAAAATACCAAAATGAAACCCCCTCCCTCTACACCAAGCGAGACGCGCTAGCTACAAGGCGGTACACATAGAAGATGTTGTTGTCGGCACACGCTCTACAAAGGGTTTTAGGTACGTCGACTAGCAGCGGGGACAAACACATTAGGTAGAACGGGGAATAACCGTTGGCTGGAATAGAATGACGACTTATGTAGACAACTATAAGTTCCTATCTCTACCAGATAAAATAATTCGATATTTTGGAGGATAGAAATTTCGTAAATGAGAAGTATTAGGTAAAATAACTATTACACAGATTTAATTAAATCAGTGCCTATTTTAGCTATGTACTTAGTTGTTAAAATCTTATTTATACTTAAATATTATAATGCACATACCTAGGTCCATTAATATACTAAAGCAGATAAATAAAATTTATAGGTAGGTAGGTATATGTTCCTATTAGAACTAATTTAGTTTTGGGTTTCATAAAACGATTTTTGAGAATAGTTAGGTACGTATAGGTACCTACCTAATTACCTCATTAAGTATTTTCTTAATAATAATAGCTACACCTAAGTGGGTACGTATGGAAATCTGTAGGTGTACAATACCTAATTCAAGCAGAATACCGAACTCATTTAGCGCAAATAAAATTTTATATAGGTTCAAATTTGAAATCTTATTTAACTAATGCACATACAAGTCTCGTTTAGATGAGAAGATATCAGCTTAGCAGGAAAAATTGTCGTTTTTAGATAATGTAGCTACTCATACTTGATAACTACATTTACTACTTTAACAAAAATTTTGCGAAAACTAGCAAATTCACCTCTAAATAATATTTTTTATTTGGATAAACCAAGTTTTTTTTTTCTGTGTTCTTATTTAGAAATACTTAATTTTTTTGCTTCCTGTCTAGTGGAAAGGGAAAGTTCAACCAACAACAAAACACAGGAGCTTTTTTTGGCAAACTAGTTTTCCGTTTTAATGGAATAAATTTTCCATTATATGATTTTTCGATAAAAACGAACACGACAAAATTGCGACACCAAAGTTAGAGCAAGCTGTAGAATTATTTGTAGTTTTTTTATTTACAAAGTTTCACGAGTCAGATGAAGTGAGTGTCTTTTGAGATATTTGTATAGTTTGTTCTATAAATTTATTTTATTTAAATGAATAGTTAACAGATTATTGATAAAAATATTGTATACACCAATTTTCTTTTTAAAAGTAGAAACATTTTCCTTTTTTTAAATAATCAGCTATGCTATTATAGATTTTATAAATTTGAAAAGAAAATGATTGGTCAAAAATAACACTGCTGTGACTTGGGGTAGAAAGAAGATTTCTGAACGTAAACTTAATGCTGAAGCTGTATTACCTGACAATAATTTGCAAATGGAAGGTAACAAAGAAAAACTGGAGAACCCACCTCCTCGACCGCAAATTGCAAAGGAATTTAAAAGACCTGGTACATACATCAGTAAATAGAAATATCGTACCACGAACAAGAGATTTTCCCAAACCTAATTACACTAGATTTCGAAAGTGAGTCGAGTAGTGGGGTAATATTTACCTGGTTTTTCGATTCCTCAATGACCAACGCATTGCTTACAACTCGCAAAAAATGCTTCACAGCTCGAATCGAAGAGAGGTTGTAGTAGATATGGAGTGGCGCCAAAGGTCCAGGTAGACAGTCAACTTCCCACTCAAAGGTAACCTTAAATCTTATATCAGATGATGTTAGGTATGATCATCGAATATTAACTATAGACATTTTAACTGTGGTATGATGGTATACACCAGTTGTTGGTATAGCCAACGCCGAGAAGGAACGAAGAATATGCGCTGCAGAAGGCTGTTTCTACTCCACGTAAATATGGAATACTTTTTTAAAATTAATAATAAATGTAATTCTATTGTAATTTACTAACAGAAGCATTAGTTTCAGAGTGTTAAAAATCCTGTATTGAATTAAGCTAATTTGGTGTAGGTTTATTTTTAGTGCAGTTTTTCTGTAATTCAGAATGGCAAGAGATTCCTTTCGTCCATACAAATAAGAAAGTTTATTGTCACTATTATTTCTACCGTGATCTATGACGGAAATAAAAGAATCTTATCTATACGAGATTCAAATACAATTAACAGAAGATCTAATTATTAACAAATTACAACACGACTGAAATGAAAGTTAAAGAGAAAAGCAGTTCTAATGATAACATACAGAAAATTTTAAATTCACATCACAGCTTTCTGTGCTTTACCAAAGATTCATTTACACATAATATGTAAATGAAAATTTGCTTTTCCTCTACGTTTTAACGCTGCTGGATCTGAAAATAGATTGATTTGTTGAAAAGGAATTTTCTCTTCCTAATTTCGTTTTTACCATTCTTATTCTCGATTCACTTGAGATGACCAACCATAATAAAAGTGTAGGAGTGTGGTCCAATATAGTTTTCATACGTCTTAATGGCATTTGCTTATCAATTTATTCAATATTATACCAATAACCATATATCGAGTTACCTGGCTATGATTATTACTTCTGCTGCATATGTTGGCTTAAGATTGGGATGATATTACACATTTCAAATTTAGGAGCTATCAATTTATATGATATAATTTGTATTAATTCACGCAAACCATGTAATTAACTAATTTTATGTTATTAATTATTGTTAAAAAATTATTCTAGAAATTGAAAAAACAATTCGAAATATTATATTATTGGTATATTCATTGTTATCAATATCATCAATATTTCAATAATTTAATTTTCTTGTTCAGAAAATGTCGATTACAAACTATTCAGTATATTGTTTATGAAACTCATTAAACTATAGAAAATGTTTCGTTATTCTATCATTTGTTCCACTTAAAGCTCTTTGTCAACATGACAGTTTATTTGCAATAATAAAATTGAACAATGAGGGGTCAAAGTACCAAAAATATGTTGAGATAAAATACTCTAATAAAATCGTTCAGTAAATATTCTGCTAATAAAGAGTTTTTTGTATACGTCAGGAGTCAGCTCGGTTTGTATTCGTCTGCCTTGGTGTTATTAGAGCGTATTGTAGCATCAATATGCCATCTCCTCACCTGAACATGGGTCAATACATCAAAATATGATAAATCTGCGAAAATGGGTGCATTTGATATTCTAGCTACTAGATTTAATTAAACAAGTACTCTCAAAATTGGCCGGACTTAAAATAAAATGATTGAATTGAAGGGTTAGCTCTTATTACAAGTCTTATGGTTAGTGCGAGGTACACGTTATTTTAATAATATTTTGAAGGCCTGTGACAAAATATCGATTTTCCTCAAAATCTCTTGTTGATCCAAATTAGGTTATTTTAATTTAACTTTTGGCTAACTGTTTTCTTGACATTAGTAAAAAGTAAATAATAATTATTTTGCCGACTATAAGCTAAAAAGTAACAACAAAAAAGTTGTTTCATTATTTTCTGAAACCTAATAGTATCGGAATATTTTTACTCATTAATATCGTTCCATATTCTTTTAGTTGTTTGAGTCGATCTTTCGCTGATTTACTAAACTTTATACGGAAACTGAATTTAGTTGAAAGAAAATGAATGTACTTGTTTCAAAATATAGGAGTTGCTTCGGGTTTCGAGTAGACTATGTTGATTTAAGACATAAATTAGCCAAACATGCCTGCAGGGGATTTAGAAACAATTAATTATTTACAATTCAAATGAATCAGCTTTGAAACCCAACAGGTTTCTCTACAGCGTGAGTGTACCTAAATATAGACCCTTTTGGGGTAAATTAACATTGGAATACGTGACTTATATTAATAAAAAAATTTGTATGAATGGAGTATATACATGAATTGGCATAATTATATCGATAATACAATATAAATGTAAGGCAAAGTATTCGTTTATGAATTCGATACAGCTCGCACGATTTTTATCCAAAAACGACTTTACTTACTTTTTATGATTTGTAAAAGTACTTTTTCTGCTAGATAATTTGATGCTTCTAAAATTATAATTTAATAATTTTTTTTAATAGTATGTAGTCACATTTCACATATAGAATTTTATCTATCTATAAAAGGCTCATATTATGTTTGGATTTGATATTCTAAAAACAAAATAATTGACTCCGTACCTACACATATATGTTATAAAATACCTTTTATTATGTCATAAATATACATAGCATTTAAGAGTTATGGAATAATCGATGTTACCCTTGAATCAAATACATGCAATTTTCAACTTCATATAACTTCCAATAGACATTGGCATTTTTTCATATTGATTATCAATTTTGTTCTGTTGCATGAAGCACAATCAAAATAGCTTGAAAATATCACTGGGTGTCTTATCTTTGATGCTTTACAATAACTTATAACAAAGAGAATTTTGGCTATCTGAAACATAGTCACCAGGTGGGATATCGATAAAGTGAGACAAATTAAAGAACAAATATGGAGATTTACGAATATATCAAGAGGGAGTCCGCCTCACAAATATAGTAGTAGTATTTAGTATAGTAGTATTTATTTTAATTATTTAAATATTTACAACAACAATGATGTTTTAAAATTTGTATGCGTCTAATCGACAACATTAAACAATGAACATACATACAAATCTAACATCTACATATTGTATTCTATCAGTTACAGTTATATTTTTCCCTTTACCTATCTTATCATATTAATTAAATAAAAATCAGTGTTTTAAATTATTTCCAAAACAAATAATAAATATTACTCTATAATAATTAAAATCAATCATATAATTGTATTATCCTTAACAAAACTAAATGGCGAAAAAAGGAACGACAGATTAACATAGTGAAAACATTTCCACATAATATCCGATAATATATTGTTTCCTTTTTTTGTTTTTTCATTTTTTAAATAACATAGGCCTAATATATATAAAAACACTATGAACTTACTTCATTCATTTTATTTGTGTTTTGATAAATCCAGTAAACGCATATTTTTTAAATGAATTATGCGTTTTATCTTTTGTGTTTTGGGGCAATAAGTTGTACAAACGTGGAGCTATGTAACTGTAAAATATTTGTCCTATTGTCTTTTTAGCTCGAAATTTTTTGAAATTTGATTTAATTCGTATATTATAGCGGTATAGTGTAGTAGTAATAATAAAGAAGTAAAATTATAAAATAATTAATCTCCAACTGCAGTACACGCTGAGCTAAAGTCATGGTCCTTTTGTAATCATCGTATTATTCAAGCTCCTATATTGTAAATGTGTAGGAGTTCGAACAGCTATCAGTCTACTAGATATACATCTAATTATATTATTGATAGATAAGGTTAATTATTGCTTGTGTAAAGTAAACATTATATGTTTCAATAATTCTTCTGTGATATGTCGTTTAAAAGGTTTTTTTGTGAAGCGGCACACCTTGTCTCCTCAAATTTACAAAAAATTAACATTAACTTCATATTCCCATGGATGGTAGGGATACAGGTAAGTTGATGATAATTTTTAATTTATGAATTGAGAGCAATAATTTAATGCTTCATTAGGGCCAGGTTTTGGTGATATTTAGCATAAATTATTTATTCTAACAATGTGTTAAAATACGAGGTCTTTCGTTTGACAAACGAATATTTTAAAATTATAGAACAGCAGATGCCAAAGTTTCAGAAATTGTTGCGTTCCCTTTTCCAGGAACGGCTAGCCCACCATCGACCTTGAATCACGTTTTATATAGAACGAAGCTTTCAATTCAATTCAAAAATAAAACAACACAGTTTTAATAACAATTTTGGAAATTAACCAAAAAGCGTTGTTGGGTAAATGTCAAGATTTTTAACTGTTCCTAACACTCCTTGTTACGATTAGTTAAGATGTACAGAGTCCAGAGCTTTATCAATAGCTTGCGTTATTATCTGCGGTAATTACTCCTGGGAAGCAGTTATTTTTTTAGATATTGAAGAAAATTATTTGTCAATAACGCCGGATTGCTCTTATAATGATGAATGAATTATAAATAAATATTATAAATATAACAACAATTAATGCGGAAAACTTTAAGAGAATACTCCGTTCTTGGACCAACTAATTTAAATTAAATTCTTTCAAACCCATTCTGCGCTTTTTTTCTATTAATTTCTTAATATGGCAAAATATGTCAAATATGTCATTTGATAACAGTACTTGCACAAAGTTGTAACATAGGTACTGTTGTTTTATGTTATTCTTTTAAAAAATCAGTAAATAAGTAAAAGAAGTTTACTTGAAAACCTTATTTTACTTTCAACGAGGAAACAAAAAGTTTCTCACATTTGGTTTGAAACATATAGATATTTAATAAATATGTTAATACTCGTTTGTTAATTTATTAAGTCAAGGTAAAGAACTAAAAATTAGGGTTATTATTCTTGAAAGTTTTCTTGAACCTTATTATTTAATTTTTAAACTAGTCGATTTTCTTGCGAATGAGGTTCTGATTTTGAATCCACTGATATTCTAGCGAGAGAAACCAACACAAAGAAGATAGAAATTTTAGAGATGATTCACATAAAAAAGAATATGAACAGTATAAATGACAGATCCGACATCCAATTTTTGAGTAATATTTATAGTAATATAATATAACGAATCCCACATATTCATTATCGATCTTTTTACCATGCCTTGTATGAGTTGGAATCGCAGTCGGAACTTTCCTATCGGTCTGTGATTGTATACTTGTTATTTTACTTCATATATTTTTTTAATTGTAGTGATAGACATTTTAAACATTATTTTAAACAATGGCCAATACTAAACAGAAATAATTTGAATTTTCTGGTACATATTAATGCCTTGGTCAAATTGAAAAGATGTTGTAAGTTATGTTTTATTAAATTATTTTTATTCTGTTTTAAAGTATTATGATTTTAATTGTAAAGCTCGTGAATTGTTTTGTTGGTTACGTGTGTTTTAAAAAGTTTTGTTGAATACATGTTTTTGTTTTATGTTAGTGAAATATTTAATATTTTTTAGAAAATATAAAAAAAAATAAAAAAAAAGAAGAAGATTCTGTTGCCTGAAGAAGACAACGTAATGTTGTCCAAACGTTGTACGAAAAATATGACATCAAATAAATATTATTTCAAAAAACTAGTTTCATCTGCACCTCATTCTCAAGAAAATCGACTAGTAAAAAATTAGGGTGTTTTATTTAGCCGGCAAGTCATTTTAGGAGTTTCAGACAAGAGGCTGGCCTGGTCTAAATAGGCATGGACTTGTTTTGCCCCTTTGATTATTTTGAAAATTAATTTTGTTTTATAAAGATATGTAGATATTGTTTCTTGATATTTTAGGATAATATTTTCAAGGGAAACAAAAAATTAAATCAGCTACGCCACTATCAAATTTAAATTATTTTGTTCTTTTTTTTTTTTAACTAAACTAACCTTAAAAACATTATTGCACACATTATATTTATACTAGAACAATAATTATTCAATTCACAAAACATTTCTAACCCACCATTATAATACAATGATATTGAACAACTTATTGCCATGATATCCAGCACATGTATAAATTATTCAACTCCACTTACCCCTATTTCTGAGTCACACGATATATAATAATTTATGGTATACTGTCCACTAAACTCATTATACGAGCATGAATACGTAACTGTTTGTTTGGTTTGTCATCAAAAGCCGCTCTGTGGTGACCGCATACCGTTCAAAAGTCGGCAAACTGCAACTGAAACTGAAAAGCTGTGAAACTAGCGTCCGTTGCTTGTGTTGAAAAGCTTCGCGTTAATAGAGGTTGCGCGCTTTTGCCATTATAAATTGTCTGCATCGGAAAATGTGGAAAACGTGTAATGCAAAGAAAGTTGTTATTTTTAGTAGATTTTTAAAAAAAAATCTAACTATTCAGGAGATCGACACAACCGAAATTTTGAAAAATTTTTATGCAGTACTTCATTTTATGACCCCTGGATCCTAAAAATGACCTCAGTTCAAAAGTTTATATATCTATATATATATATATATATATGGGATATAGAAACTTTGCGTCACGTTCTAGGCCGCATTTTTTGACCAATCGAAACAAAATTTGGTTAAAAAATCGGCTATGTCATGGAATCGCGTGAGTTCGTTGGCGATTGAAATCGGAGAGCTAATTTCAGAATGGCGGCCTGTCAAAGTTTTAAAAAAATCATATTTTTTTCGTTGTTAATAGAAAATACCGATGTTACATATCAAATGATAGAGCACTTAAATCTCTACAATATTTATTTGGAGAGTTTTTTCATCGCTGGCATATTTAAGTAAATGTAAGTCAATATAAAGTAACAAAAAATAAAAACAATATTATCACCCGCTATACCTCTAATTATTTTGACAAATAAACACCTGTGAAATAACAATAAGACCGGACTTACGTATGTATTATAGTATAATGGGTATTTCAGTTAAAATAACTGTCAATATGACACTTTGGTTATATTTGGCGAATGTCAGAATATTCCAGTATTTGTTTATTAATAATGGGTGTCAGTGGTAGACTAAGTATAAATAAAAAATACATAAATCAAAAATCTACTTTTCCGACTGGCTGCCATCGGGATTTTTTTATAGTATACATGAAATATGAATGAAAAAATACTCTCACAAAAATAGGATCTTACACCAACAACATCATGATTAAGACAATAAAGCAATATTTTCAATTTTGACACTGCAAACATGTTGATTATGTCGAACACACTGTTTTAATTGCGTTATGATTCAAATTAAAAATATATATTTAGCTAATATTCATAGAGATCCTGATATATTAATATATGATTTTGTTTCATACAGCCGCTAGTACACAATTAAAATTATTAATTTTCTGAAGTAATCCATTTAGCGAGGAGTGAATGATATTGATTTGAATATTTTGTGGAGAAGACGTGTTTTATTCAAATCAAAATTACTAATGTTGAATACATCAATACCAAAAAATCAGCGTTTTTGTGGAAAAGTTTCCACACTCTTTAGCTTTAACATAAAAAAATACTGGTTAATCTTGAACAGAGGATGTTGTTTAAATTAACAAAAAGTGAGACCGTCGGGGTACTTTAAAATAATGTATGTGCATTAGTTTAATTGCATTGCAAATTGGTTGAGGCTCTACTAATTTAAAAAAATAATATGTTAAGGGAAAACCATTACGTTTGTCCGATTTGCTAAAAAAGTTGTTCTAGTTTTTGAGAAAATAAATCATTTTACTGCTGAGCTTACTTTTAGAATCACTGGCGAAGGAGTTATTTTACTGTTACTTATCGTAACTCTAATTTTGGCTTCAGCTGGACCGGTAACAAACATATTCCTTTGTTTTATTATCCTACTAGCGCAAGCAGGATGAAATATGATTCAAACAAAAGTGATCATCTAACTAAACATCTCAGCTTTTATCTGCTCATTTCCATATATCCTCTCCACTCTTGATTTTTATGGTATAAGTAAATTCCTTCAAATGTACCAAAAACCTCATTTTTGTCAGAAAAAAAGTTGATCGTTCATTGCTCTCAAATTCGGAGTGGCCGGGAATCCATATTAAAGTCAAATTATTGAGTTTTCCAATATTTGAGAGTTATTCTACATTCTTTTTAATGTGGAAGCATTTTAAAGTTCCCTGAGACGATTAAGACCATTTCCAGATGGAAGTCTGTCTGTCTGTGTGTGTGTGTCTGTATGTATTCTTCCACGATATCGCCCAAACGCTTTAACCAATTGAGCTAAATTTTGGTATATGAACTTGGGGGAGTCCTAGGATGAACCCATTAGTTTTTGGTTGAAATCGCTTAAGCACTGTGATAGTAGGGGTAGAGTGATACACAATTTTAAAGAATTTTTTATCTGCTTTACAACGACAAGTCACTTTTGATATTTGTCCCCATAATTCTCAAGAAAATAGCATTTAAAATTTCACCAGTTAGGTAGGTAGTTGGAATCTATATTCTTATAGGAATATAATATGTAACAAGCAATTCGTAAATAAAGCCTCCCCGCTAAGGGATTCGGGCGCATTTAATGTTGGCAATAGGATATAATAGAGTTGTTACTTCTTGTCGGGCTATCCTTTGTGAACTGTGTTTCACCGGGCATATTACTTGCTCACGCTAGATGTCGCCAAAAACATATCTTTGTCAATATAATATGTACTTGAGTCCCTTAAAACATTGATAAAGCGTTTGCTTCGCCTGCGGAAGGTTATGGGTTCGAATCACAGCTCTGACAATATTTATTTTTTTAAATTTTGCATAAAGTAGTTAGTTTGTTACGTTAATTTATTGGAAATACTGAAAATCATACAATTATAATAATTATTATTATTAAAATTCTGTTTCGTTACGCAGGTCATATATTTTTGATTATATTATATTCATTCATTCATGGTTCCCTACGTTTTGGGGCGACACGACCATTTTTTTTTACCTGACACTGATATATGCTAAATGAACTTCGACTAATATACATATCTGATAGTTTTAAACACTGCTGGATATTAATATATAACAATCCAGACAGAGAACATAACAGCTCGGCAATGACCTCTTGCTACAACCGAATGTAGGGTACACAAACTCTTAGGGTGCGTTTATGTTGGAACTGCGATAAATGATAAGAGCAGCGCTCTGCTACTGCGCTTGTATAAACGCGTCGCTCCAATATAAACAGCTAATAATAAATTTTTTATTGGCATAATAAATAGCTACATACCAAATAATGAAATCATTATCCCCGCCTCGCTAGTATCGCCGCTCTTATCGTTTATCACAGCACCAACATAAACGTACCCTTATTAGGTGGTATGAAGTCATACTAAATTCTATGTTTTACAAAATATCTATTTTTGTTTTGTTTTTTTTTTTATAGATGAATTTACTTAAACGATTTCTAAAACAAGATGCTTTAATCGAGAGAAAAATTAACTCGAAAAATACTTTCAAGGGGATTGTTTTTTTGCTCGAAACCTACCTACTCCCTAATGATAATTAATTTAGAGCAGTAGGTAATTGTTTTTCTTTGAAATAAAAATCTCACTAATGTACCTAACTGATATACCAAAAAACACCCGAAACGTTTCATTTATGAATATGTGAAACCTCTAAGAATAAAATGCGCATGTACCTACTATTAATTTTTAATACAAAACGGCAATTATATGTGATCATTTTGAGCGAAACCTCTTTGTAATATATTATGTAGGTAAGTTGCTATGAAATATTTACTGGATACACATAAGTAAAATATTGTTTTATTTAATAGTAATCGAGATTATGTTCGTAGGAATGGAAAAATATATAAATTAGGTAGTTTTGATAACGTGATCGATGCACAATTGCACAATATGCTATTAAAATATGTTACCTTCCGAAGCAAAATCGTTGCGTCCGAACATGTCTGCTTTAAAATTTACGAAAGAGGGAATAACTGTAGGTGCATACCTTTTGATTTAGTATATTTCATGTATTTCATTTTTCTCGAACACCATGTATGTTTGAAAATAATTTAGGAATGTAGCTTATAAAATGATGCTGACAAAATTTACGGTTGTGCTGAAACACAAGCAATTTGATAAGCAATCCTAAAAATGTTTTTTAAAGATATTTTGATGTGGAAGAACATTATTATTATTATTGTATAAAAAATCGGACGGGAATATTATAGGATTTAATCATGCCACATTATTTCAGACACGACAGTAGGTACATTAATGTATTCATTCATAACATAATCAAATATTTGGGTCACATAATTTACATGTTTACATATAGATAGTAATCAATTTCTGTGTACGGTCGATTTTGAGGTAAATTATGCACGTACCTAACCAAAATTGTCACTACATACTGTGCTCTCGATCAAGCAAAATGGGTGAAAAAGTCCATATAAATATCTATAATAATAATAGTAACGAGACCAAACTTAAAAATTGCACCTATTCGTTTTGCATTTGCAGAATACTAAACACATTTTTAATATATTCAAGAATATTGGGAGTATGTCCACTGATTTATAATTATAAGAAGCAACAATGTAGCTATCAAAAGTGTTTATTCTCGACTATCTACAGTGGATTCCTATATATTTCTTATATTATAATATCATGTTACTACATAGTAAATTATATGGATTTTAGTAAGTTTTGTGTAACAAATGTGACACGGATAACCGGTCAAATATGGCGAATAAGTTTTACTTTAATTCTGATTCCACTGAACTATTTAAATTATCCGAACTGGATAATTTTATTCAACAACTTTATAAAATTGTTTTACAAGTATAAACTGGTATGTGATTCGTCCTTTAAATTTGTTCAAACATTATATGGACCACAGCTTTTAACATTTATTATATACACTTTAGGTGAATTATTTCTTATGTTACTTTTTAGCAAAAACTTTAATAATTTTGATATAATAATTAAATTAATTTGCAATTATACATTTTTCTTTTACGCATATTACGATGCCATTATAATAATTTTCTTAAGTCTCTTGGCATGTTTAGAAAAACTAATAATTAGTTGTCTCAACTACAAACCAGTACATGTATTTAGAAAAATCGATGGTACAAATAACAAGAAATATTATTATAACGTTTGGTCTCGAGACATATGTAGTGGAAAACATATTCCATCCGAAGCACTTTTACAAATGTCTACAGCAGAAATGATAGAATATTTCCGTATATTTCACGAGGAGATAATGGTGTGTTTACAGAATTTCAATAGATGCATTGGGTTTTCTTTCATGGTTCATATGGTTGGAGAATGGGGCCTGCTGTTATTAAATTGGTACTCGTTGATCGCACATGGTATTTTCCTCTTTGATGGAAATTTTATTCAAGAAACATTTATTGTTTCATTTTTGTTTATTGTGACACATGCACTGCGAATGATAATTTGTTGGGAAGCCTTTCAACATATAAAAAATAAGGTAGATATTTTAATTGCATGATATCAACGTGTGGCATATGAATAAGTTACGTACATGTAGATTTTAGAAAAAATGTATAAATTGCACGTACGTGCTTTTTAAAAACGGTACCTACTGTACATTTGTTTCAATAAAACTAGCCGTGTTTGAAACAAAATAGGCTTGTAAAATAGTGTCGAAATTACTTGAATATAATGTAACATAATTACGCAACATAGCCCAACTCAATACCATCAAAAATCCTTTGAAAGGGTTGATAGTAGCATAAACTTAAACGTTAGAATGGCGAAAATGTGAAAGTTTTGATTTTTCTTGTTTACTTGGGCAGCTGTAAAAAATATTTCTAATTGACAGTCAGACTCATAGGTACATGAGCGCATCTATATCTTGATAATTGGACATCAGAAGAAGAAGTTTAAGTTAATTAAACGACGCATTAGCTGAGATCAAGTATTCTTGTTCTGTACCGACAAAGAAACCATTTTTTCAAGGACACAATTTTCTGTCAATTACACTAATCTGTTACTTTGTAAGAAAACCTTTACAAATTCCAGATTTAGAACTCTTTTTTTTTATTGTGTTTCATTGAATGATGTAATATTTGTAGTTAAGGTAAATTACATCAATTCCCTGTGCGGGAAATTAAAATGAATCGTTAGAAGACAATACCCATACATTTTTAAGTTGTTAATATAAGTAGGTACATATATTTAATTATACTTATGTAATTATATCGTACTTTTCTATTACACACTTTAGGTATTTGGATTACACAACATATTGCTAGAATATTCGAGTCGCATAAGAACAGAGAAAGAACAACAACAGATTAGAATTTTCATAGAGAAAATTAGGCAGCATCGTAAATTTAATGCTGGTGGATTTTTTGAAATAGACATAAGACTTTGTTTCCCGGTAAGTATTTCTGAAATGTAAAAGTTAGCCTCATAAAAAGTTAATAAAATTGGAAAGGCAGCTAACAACATGTTTGACTGTAAGAATTTCACTGATGCGATGCTAGGAATAAACAAACCAAAACATTTTGATTTCAATGATCTTACAGTCAAACATGTTGTTAGCTGTTTTTATCAAGGTTGCGCGTTAACAACGTTGCATTTTCAAAGCAAATATAGCCCTAAAGAAATCAATAAATAAAACAGAAAACAGTCAATTAAATACAGAGCAAATTAAGATTTCAGATGGACGATTTACTGCATGTCTTGTAAACGCGTTATTTTATTTGCTTATACAACATTTCGTATTCCTCTATTTTGTAAAACACTCCTCTTGGATATAAGATCAGAACTTATTTCATTGATGATTGTTTCCATTACATAATAGAAACTTATGCTTTCTCCTTCTCACGTTATATGCTCTGGAATGCAATTAAGTTAGTAGTAGTTATTTGTTCATGGAGTTGAATGATCATTTTTTGTCAGCCAAATTCGCACAATCGGCTACATATGATGTAAAGAATATATATCCAGGTAGTAACAAAACCTATGCAGCTATAGCTAGCATGCAGCACTTGACTTGTAGGCAAACTGTATGATATAATATTCTGTTTTAGGTGGTTACCAATGTTGTTACATATCTGCTGGTCATACTTCAATTTGAAGTTGTTCTTAAATGTTAAAAGTGAATCCGGAATAATGCTACTAAGAAAATAAAGTCGTTTAAGAGGAGTAGGTAATAAAAACATTTTCCTCGAGAAAATAAATACATTAGCAAAGTAGAAACTGGAGCAAATCCACGTATTTGTTATGGTTCACCGCATAGTGTGTCTGGAGGATATTACCCAAATGCCTTAGTGCTACTATACCAACATTTAAGGCGTAGAAATCTGATAAATTATTTTCTCTACAACACTACTTTACCGCAAAATGTTAAATATATATGAGATTTTATTACACAAAATAATATTATAGGTGCACTGAAAAACTATATTGGCTGGTTTTGGAAAGCAAAAACCATTAGTATTATTTTCAATATTTTTGTACCCTTCAAATTAGCTCTTAACTCTTAAACGGATTCAAATAAAGGTATACGATATTTCTTTTATTGATTTGTTTGGTTAGTTATGAGAAGTTCCTACTATAGTTGAATGTATATTGTTATTTAATGACTTTGTGATGTGTGCTTTATTGATGAACTTACAGTAAGTACATGATTGTTCTGTTATGGTTTGTTACTATACATACCTAGTAAAAATATTGTAATTGGTCATATTCTGATATAATGTTCATTTTTTAGCTTGAAAAAGTGAAAATACATTTACGAAACGTTGCTGAATTTTAAATGAGTGTTATTACTTTATGTCACCCTACAACCCTCTAATCCGTTCAGGTAGAATTATGTTTATTGTAAATAGTTCAGATATCAGTTCTTGAAGTTGGATATTGTGCATTAAAATGGTTTATGTTCAGGAAGATATAACAATAATTAACATGGTTTTATACATCAATACCAAAAATTCAGGATTTCATGTTAGCATCCAAGGAAATACTGCTGTTTAATAGTATTTTATAAAGGTTGCCTAAAATTTAAGTCCAATTGAAAATTGGCCCTCAACGTGTCATGATTAGATTTTTAGAGATCTCTGCAAGGATGTTAAATATACCTACTTATATCGAAACATTGGTTTAAACCGCTCGAATAATTACAAGATTTACAGGTGGGCAGAACAGTTTAGAAGCGGTTGGGAAAGTGTCGGTGATTAGCCGTGAACTGATGAAAGACTGGTCGAATTTGCAATATCTTCCCTTGAATCTCCAAATGCTAATCCGTGGCATATATGCCAGGTGGATTTTATCTACATACCGATTTTGAGCAAGCCTTTGACCGTATCGTTTTCTAACCATTTCCTCATTCTAATAATTCTTATCTACGTGATAGATCGCAGTTTGTGCAGTATGAAGGCTTCAAATTATTTACTTATCTGGCTACCTCCAGCGTACCACAAGGATTCAATTTGGGCCCCCTTTTATTTTTACCCTTCAAAGATAGTCTGATAAAACCAAAGGAGCATTCTAAATAGGCTTTTGCGGATGAACTGCTAATATAAGCCACCATTGGGAATGTCTCTGATTACAACTTGCTGCAGGAGGGGTTGGTAGTTTTAAATAAGTAGGTAGGTAGTGTTATTTATTTAGGCAGAAGTTCCGCAGCTCTAATTTTACAAAGAATCTCACCTAGTGTCTAAGTTGTACTATGGATTCAAAACATGTAAGTATACATACTAGAATGTAGAAAAGAAAAATTTAGAGTTAAGCAGTTATATGTATAATGCTGACAAAACACCTACCATTTTGTGAAAAACTATATAATAGTAAGAATAAGAAACATGAGGCCAGTCGCTAAAATTTTAGAAAACTTGAAAATTAATTATACTAAATTGTAAACAGTAAATATCAAAATACACCATTTAATGTGGAATGTTTCTTCTTGTAAATCATTTCTAATAAAGAAACATTTTCTCAAAATACACATACTTATGTTTTATTATTTATAATTTTATTTAGGCATTTAATTCTTATATAACTAAGATTTTTCTGACCTACTGAACGGTAAATTGTAGTGTTCCTTTTGTTCTCGTATCATACTTTTGAAACTCCTCTCTTTTTTTATTAAGTTCATGTTATTTTTGTATGTATATAATAATGAGTGAATACATGTAAAGGCAAGGGAATGTCATTATTCCTAATTCTTTAAAATAACTTTTACATGAAGTTTCTTTATTTAATTTTTTCATTGCCCTAATTATATTTTTTTTTCACAAACACTTTACAAGCATCGCTTGCACTTCCCCAATATAAAATACCATATAACAAAGTGGACTGTAGCAAACCAAACTAAAGCAATCTGATGACGGAGCTGCTAATTATGTTCGTATGTACTTAAATATGTGTAATGTTAGATATTACATATCATATAATACAGAATCCAATTATGTACAATTATTATACCATGCGGGCTTTGTGTTACGATACTGCACAGAATTTAATAACGTATCGCTTATAAAATTGTTATATTATACGTTTCTGCATACCAGATTGGAGCTCGCATCCGTGATTTGGATTTATCCCTGTCATGAATAGATTATAATCAGTTCAGAGACGTTTCTTAAGTTACCTGCTTTTCTTTTTTTTTTTTTTGCTTTTGTTGAACATTCTGATCGTAGAAAGATGCATACTTTGAAATTTGTATACAAAATAGTGCACAATATAATTGACTGTGCGACGTTGTTGTCTCCTCTGTGGTTTCGGATCCCTCGTTTCGAAGCCAGAAAGTAGTTGATATCATTTGGATGTACTAAACTCCACTGTTCTGTTAAAAAGTCGTGTTTATTTTATGTGTATATCGTTTAATTCTGTATGTAGCTACCTAATTCTGTATATAATTAATGTGATTCCACTGCGGCGGTAATAAGATCTTTAAATTTTAACAGCACTTATGTCCGTGTACATTAGTTTTGAGTCTTGTATGTTATGTAACGTAAACCATTGATTTGCTTTTATCTAGATCATCACCAATTTCAGTTTTGATTTAATTGTAGTTTTTTTTTTCTATTGTGTAAAATTGTTTTTTCGTGTATTAATCAAAGTTAGATTTAAAATCAGTGTCCTGTAAATTGGGCCATGTACCTGTTGGAAACATTGGCTAATATTATTATAATCCTAGACAGAAGACACATAACTGTTGCACTGAAAGCTGAACAAGTGTTTGCAAGTATCGAAAATGTACCTATATAAATATAGGTATAATAGTCATGCATAATAAGCTGGATACAAGATGGATGCCAAACCAACTTACGGGCATCCGCGAAGAAACAAGGCGTCACATCCAATAACGGCTTTGCGGTATATTATTTATGTTTAATTTGATATTATCTTTGATATATTTTGCTTGTGAAGTAAAATTATTGGTGCAGACTGTTTTGTCCGTCACATCAATAAATTTCTTATTGGTGGCTCCATCTGGATATGGTTATAGGTATTATAGAATGTCACACTCAATACTTACTTCTATATCTTAATAGGGATGTCTGAACGAATATATCAGCTATTTGCCTTTTCAAATATTTATTATTCAACATACAAAGGTTCTAAAGTTCATAAAAAATATGCAGCCTGTAGTATTTTAAAGCATGAATTATTTAATAAAATTACGAATGTACAAATTGTTGAATACTAATACGGTGAAATACTAGCTACGTTCGTTCGTGGTATAAAGAAAGATTAATTCCTAACTTTTTAAAAGAAGAAGAAGAAGCAAACACTATTCTTATTCTAACCTATCAAATATGTTAACAAAAAAATAAGGTATTTAGGTATTAGTTTAATGAGTATTTACAAACTTTCCATATAAATTAATTTATCATTTTACATGGATCTATTTGTTGTTAATAGGTAAGATTCTTATTTTAGGTATCTACATCGATTTGATTTTATTTCCGAGGTTATTTATATTATTGCAGACATGAGGGTGAGGATAATCTTGAAAATTCCCAGCATGATGAAAAAGATAAACTTGATAAGATACTGAAGAAAATTGAACGGAATAAAAAGATACGAGCTAAACAAAAATCTACAACCCCAAATAATCAAGAAAATGAGTTATTAGCTAGTGAAACTATTACACCCGAAGTACATAATCAAGTTCCTGGTTCTAATGAAATACCTCAGCCGGATGATAAACCCCAAACTGTTGAAGTAAATTCGGAAGTTGAAACGAAGACAAAGTCGGAGAAACGAAAACTTGAAGGGTTTACAGTATTGGGTGCTGAGAACTTCGAAAAAAAGCAAAAGGTATTTACGTGTTTTTGATAATATAATTGATGAGTACAGTAATATTGAAATGATAGGACATTATTGGGTATACTAGCTATCCATATTCTGTAATGAGTGCTTTCTGTTACACAAATTGTTAAACAAAATTGGAATATTTTGATAAGTTCGGGGGAATTTTAACTTGAAATATATTCTTACAATACAATTTGGAAAAATCTTAGGTGTGCATGCTCTAGGTGTAATCGTTTTAAAATAATTTTGTGTACTTATTACTAGATGTTTTTCATTGGGTTAAAGAGCGGCAAACTTTAACTCTACCTAGTTGTTTTATGTTGTCGCATCTTTCATGAAAAAACATAGAGAGCCACTATGTATATGTTTTCATTTTAACTCTAATTTAACTTACTCTATGGAATGGAAGAAATTTTAGTTATTGCATCTTATAATTTAGACCTAAAAACAGATGTTTTTGAGACTGACAAATTTTTTTTAGGTAAAACGGGTATTACCAAAATGGCTCTCAAATCCTACAGTTATATCTGTCGACCTTCAAAATTTAGAAACAAGAGTATCTGATATTAAGCAACTAGACAAGCGTCTTCGGAAATTACTAAAAGCTAATGGTATCAGCAGATTATTCCCCGTACAAGCGGCAGTCATACCATGGCTGATTGAAAAATATGAACACGCTGATATAATGTTTCCAAGGGACATATGCGTTTCTGCGCCAACTGGTAGCGGAAAAACACTAGCCTTCGTTTTACCAATTGTACAAATTTTGCAACGATTCAGCGTCAAACAAATTCGGGCATTAGTTATTCTACCAACCCAAGAACTGGCTAAACAAGTTTTTAAAACTTTCAAAATGTATACAGAAAGAACGAATTTGGATGTTTTGTTGGTAACTGGTCAGAAACCGTTTGAAGTGGAGCAGCCACAATTGATATATGAAAGTAAGTTCTACCTTTTCTGAAGCGCGTTGTAAATTTGAAATATATTCTCATTTGCTATAAAATACTCTGCCGCCATACTGACTCACCCAGTATTTAAGTATGTGAAATTTCTTACTCATGTAATCCCAATTTTTAGGTGAAGCGTTTGGTTTTGTGAGTAAAGTCGATATATTGGTGTGTACAGCTGGAAGACTAGTTGACCACATGAAACTCACCAAAGGATTTAATTTACACTATTTGGAGTTCCTTGTGATAGACGAAGCAGATAGAGTACTTGATAGTGTTCAGAATGATTGGTTGTATCATTTAGAAAAACATATTTCAGTTGAAGGTAATTGGAAATAAATAATTTTATGAGTGTAGTTTAATTTTCTGCTATTTATTTTTAGAATCTGCGAAGGTATTAAATTTGCAAACATTTCTAAAACCTAAACCTCCGCAAAAGTTATTATTTTCTGCTACACTTTCACAAGATCCGGAAAAGCTACAAAAATTGTCGCTATTCCAACCAAAACTTTTTACATCTATCGTTGAAGCACCTGGAGCAGATACCGATCATGATTTTAATACTGATACTTTTATCGGTAAATATACAACACCCAAAGAACTGACTGAAAAATATATTCAAACAACGATGGACCTTAAGCCGCTGGTTTTATTTAAATTTATTGAACAGGAAAAACTTACAAAAACCTTAATCTTCACACATTCAGTAGAAAGCGCACATAGACTAACTATTTTGTTGAAAACTATGTTCAAAGATAAGAATATACATGAAATATCTTCACATTTACTGCCAAAAAGCCGCACGGAGCTGATACAAAAATTTTCTAAAGGGGAAATTGATTTGTAAGTATCATTTTAGGTTATGTTTGGTTCAGCATCGTGTCAGTAAATATGTTTTTAGATTGATTTGTACCGATTCGTTTGCTCGTGGTATTGATCTCCCTAGTGTGCAATGTGTAATTTCATATTCCGCACCAAAATATTTGAAAACATATATACACAGAGCAGGAAGAACAGCTCGAGCTGGTGAACCAGGTTTAGCTGTAACTCTTCTACATTTATCACAGCTGCAAAAGTTTAATTTGTTATTAAATCAGGCGAACAAAATGAACGTTACTGAGGTAAGTTTTCTCTTTATTAATCGTTAGATGCTTTCTTCTAGAAGGAAATTAAGCTAATAATATTAGCATTAATAAACATATTGAAGAAGGGTGGAGCACAATGAGAAACCTGGGGGTTAAATTGGTTCAACTTTTGTTGAGATGTTGCGAAATCAAATTCCGGAGCTGAGTAACTAATTGTTTTCCCTATTAGATTTACTTTCTTTATTTTATTTTTAACTAAAGCTTACTTCTCTGACGATCTGAAATTTTTAACTCAACATTTCTCTGTTTTTGTTTGCATTTGTAAGAAATTATTTATTATGAAAAAAATCTATTCAACATAAGTAGTTGATACTGTATAATATAAATATAGAAACATGAAATAAACTAATATTGTATACGAACTGGAAAAAAATTTATAAGTGGGACTCGACCCCAACATCTCCCGATTGCCGGTCAGGTGTTTTAACCAATTGAACTACCGAGGCACATAGTAGAAATCTCCGTTAATGTATACGGACTGGAATGTATACTATGTGTTAGGATAGTTCAATTAGCTAGAACACCTGACCAGCTATCGGGAGATATTGGGTTCGAGTCCCACTTGTGAAACTATTTTTTTTTTTCAGTTCGTATGCAATATTATTTTATGAAAAATAACTTTGTAGCGTAGCGGACAAAATGACTGGTTTTACCTACACAGGGGATTTTGTTTAATTTAGCAGGGCTTCAGTCTAATTCAGTAGAACCAGACCGAGGCATGGGTCGACAGATACTGACGAATTCGTTTCGCTCTTATTATGAGCTCGTCAGAGTACCATAGTCGTTGCCCATCTACAATATCGGCCTGCATTTAATCACAATGAGAAATACAACAGTAGATATATGTAAACTAGTACCATCTACATATACACATAGTAATGCATATCCCACCATAAATAGGCCGATCAAATCCAATGTATAGGTAACACCAGCCGTAAAAATAGATATAAAAATAGAAATTAAATGAAAATAGACTAAACACAAACGCTAGCTGGAGACCATTTATCCTTCTGCTAGCTTCACCCAACACATTTGGGTATCAGTTTGCATCGGCATTTTGTCCGCTACGCCACAAAGTTATTTTTCATTTATATTTTCGGACACAAATTAATTTTATAATATTAGTTTATTTCATTCATTCATAGTTAAATTATTTATTATGTAGTATTTTCATGCGAAACATTTCGCGTCTTTTTCTAGGCAACCAGAAGTAGCTATCGCCACAGATTTATAGTACTTACCTGTTTTCTAAACTACCTATTTTTTTTAAATATATTTTTTGATTATTTTAGTTAAAGATATCAGAAGAGGACTTAGAACCACTTGCTGAACAATACAAAGAATCTTTAGAAAATCTTAAAGTAGCCGTTGACAAGGAAGAACAAGAAACCCTAAATAAGCGGTTATCGATAAAGAAACGAGGTAGACCGCGTTCTCAAAGAAAGAAAAACCAGTCTGTTCCAAGTGCAAATACAGAAATCAATTAAAGACTCAAATACCTGGATGAAAATGGTATGCTTTTTATTTGACCTTCTTTTTCATCCTTTTTGTTCCTCTATATACCCAAAAGGAACATAACTATTATTGTTATTATTAATTAAACGCATGGTACTATCAAAAAGTTTGGCATCTGAGAGTCATCATTTCAATGCACTCTTCACACTGTTAATCGAAATGAATGAAAAATGCAGTTGACATTACATATTATAGAGGGGCTATTTTCCCCTATATTTTGTTTGCCGTTGACATTAAAAAGGTACGAAAATAGGCATGGACCAACACGATAAAGAACTTTTTAGTTGGAAAACAATGGACATTACCTCTGATAAATATCTAATAAAACTTGGTATGAACTTATTTTTTATAATAATAATAAAAGAATTTATTATTCACAAAAAAAAAATACAAAACAATACATTTTACATAATAATAATAATAAAAGACTTTATTAAGGCCGAGTTTCAGGTCAGTGTCAGATGCCACTGTCTGTTCAACAAACCCAAATTAGTTTAAGTAAGAGATTTGGTTTAATGCCGTTCTTTCACTCTACCGGAAAATTTACATACATTATACAATTCTGTACTGCAACAACAAAACAAGAGAAAACTGAATTCTTAAACAACATATTGTTTACGGTACGTAGAAAAGAGCTGTGTGACAGATGAAGGAACTCGCATACTTTATTTAACAAAGAGGGTGCCATATATGAAAAGCATCCTTCAAATTTTGATGTTAAATGTTGAGGTATTGTGAATGTCTTATAACGAATATTAATATTACGCACATGTGATCTTCTATTCAATAATCTAAATAAATAATCAGGCATATGTGATTTGTGAATTTTATAGAGCAGAATAACATACTGGTATTCAAGTCTATTACAAGTTCTGGGTTCATTTAAATTTATTAGAAAGGGAGTGATGTGTGCTCTGTGTGGAACCAGAGTTGCGAACCTTACACATGCATTCTGCACCATTTGAATTTTGTTGTATTCAGTCAGGAAGTTATAATATACTTGTGAACAATAATTTAGGTGAGGATATACTAAAGCCAACTTGGTTAACTCATCTAAAATATGTTTGAGTGGATAAATAGACTTAGGTCTATAAAACGAGTTCTTATATACAAAGTTACAATGATCACCCAAGCTTAATCAGGAATCTATTATTACACCAAGATTTTCGGCTTTCTGCACACATTCAATCGGTGCATTATTTCTTATTTGAAACGTTGTAATTTAGGTGCATAAAACTTTCCTGACGTTCACTTCCCAGACATAAAGCGACAGTTTTATTTGGATTTACTCTAAGACCATTCTTAGAACACCAATCACACGCGGTCAAATCACTATTCATATTTGCGATACCTGTGTGTGCCATATCGATACAAATATCAGAATAAATCTGAATATCGTCAGCGTACATATACCTCCGAAAATTTCACACACGATAAAACGTCGAAACAATAGAAAGAAAAAAGAAGTGGCCCAAGAATACTGCCTTGTGATACACCACTTGTAGTCTCCCTCATGTCTTCTAGTAATTACGGTCTTTAAAGGCATGACAATGAAAAATGCTTAAGATATTGGAGTTAAGAAATTCAATTCTTAAATCAAGATCGTCTATAATATTTATTTAATCCTCAATGTTGAAGTTGAAGAAATGTCCAAGTGACTCTGCATTTCCCGTCACGCGCGTAGGGTTCAGGGTTATCTGTTTATGCTGATAGTTATTAATTAAGGAATTAATTTTTTTAACCTCGACTGAGTTCAAATGTAAGAAATTCATATTAAAATCACCCATGAGTATAACAGATACACAAGTCGTAACGAATCATGCAAGTCGAATACTGTATCAATACTTATATTAGGTGGTCTGTATACAACGCCAAAACGAATATTTTTGCGCTCATATCTCAGAACAATCCAGAGTTGCTCCAGGCCTCTCTCTCTTATATCAAATAACAATACTTTAACTTTAATATTACACTTAACATAAATAGCGAATCCACCTCGGGTAGGACGGTCTGCACGCAACAAATTGTGATTAGCTATATTTAAATATTTATTAGGGTAAGTATCATTAAGCCATGTTTCTGAAGTAGCTAGAATATCGTAATTTTCAGTCGATAGAAAATTTTTAATTGCGACAAAGTTAGTGGTCCAAGAACGAATATTTATATGACCCATTCTGATCTCTAGTTTTTTGATTTTACACTTTTTGGTACACCGTTAACGTATTTAATAAATATATTTACTCCCCGCTAGCCTTACGATTTTCTAATTCTAAGCGAACACGCTTGTAATGTTCCTGTTGCATCCGTTTCTGGTCAGACGTGATTGATATGCCTTTATACTATTCAGGAAGACGTCATTTGCCCTTCAAAATGCTGAAAACATTACGCCTGGAAGACATAACAAGTTTCAGCGGTGCTGTTTCGAGCAACACCCGCTCTGTTCACAGAGAAACACCGAGACGACACATCAGGATTTTTAGAGTGATATTTGTATTGTGTTATTTTGAATATGCCTAGGATGGTCTATCTCGTGGAATATTCGAGTAATAACATCTTACGGATAGTTATTTTTAATGAGTGTATTAAAGATTCTCTATCGTTGCATATTATATTTGCTCTATCTTCTAGACATTTAACTATTGCTTTTTAACAGTTGTATGATGATTTGACTTAAAACTCAAATATCTATCAGTGTGTTTTCTTCCTCTATATCTCGGTCTTGAGGGAATTATTATTTTTAGTTACTAAAATATCCAGGAATTTCAATTGTAAATTTAATTGTTGGTTCTGTAGAATTTATAGAAGTTAAAAAATTGTCTGACTAATTTTGATTGTTTCTTTAAAATACTAGAAATATACACACTAACCCATTCGTGACATTTTCCTTTGTAAACAAAATAAAAACCAGACAAACCTTCATTACTATCTTTGACGCAACATTCCTCTTGTTGTAGTGTATATGACATTAGTAGTTAAACAATTAAGTGTACTAGTTCAAGTGTATTTTTTTTTTACTTTATATTCATTTGCATAACCTGTGGGTGCATGCTTGTATATATTATATTATAGTCCAAGTGATAAAGTAAAATGTGCTTGCAATTTCACTTGTTCTCCAACAAACAGTATATTGCTATTTAAAATTATCCTTTTTCTAGGAAGAAAATCAACAATTTATGCTTTGAATAATTCATCAATTCACCTGTTTTTTACTATATTAATAAATTATGAGGTTTTAAGGTAATTTTCTCATCAATATTATGGACATGAATAGTAGCGTCAATGTCAAGGTTGGTTTAAACTTATGTCTTGGTCTTGTGCAATAGGTAATACATAATATATTTTCCTTTTCCTAATATACTAATACATTTTTAAAACATAACAAAGATACGTTATATAAAATGTTTCTTGGTTACATTTCTATTTATACATACATTTACTTTTACTATCATTTATTTTGATATATTTATAATAGATTGTCTGTCTGTCGTCCAACTAGATGAGATCTAGTTTCAAATTGAATAAACAAAAACAGCTAAATTTATGAAATTTTCAAAATTTATCAGTGGAATGACCAACTTTGGTTTCAGCCATCATTGTAAATTCTCAGTATGACGAGCATGAGTGAACGTTATATATATATAGTACACTGTAAATTTTAATATGAGTATCAAATAATATGTATTTTCGATACTATTGTTAATTATTTTGCTGTAGGAATAGCTTATATTAGCAATTTATAGTTATTTTTGCGAAAAATGTCGGAGTCAGCTAGGTAATGGAAAATATTACATTACAATTAAAATGAGAGACCCGAAGAATGAACGTCCAAATAACCCTTTTGTAAAATCCTATCCTAATTATTCAAATAAAATAATAAACACGTTCCTGCAACGTTTAAACAGTTCTATTAAATTAATCTAATTCGAGAAATGCATGACAATTTGTTCACTTAGTTTTTCAAAGATAAATTCTACAGCATTCAAAAACATTATTTCAAACCAATGATTTGTAGGTATCAAATGATAAGTCTGATATTTTTGAACTAATTTGGTTGCATTAATAATATCAACAAGCACTAATTAAGTGTAAATTTTGACGTAAATCGTATTAATTGAATGCTAATTATTTAAATTCGCATGTTGAGCTATTTGTTTATATTGATATTTGGCACCGTCTAATTAATTTCTTTCTTAGATTATTTAATAATATGTTTTTATTTACATTTTAGAATAACGATTTGTGATTTACCTTACGTTTCATATTTGATTAAACGGTTAGATGTGTATTTTAAAACAAGTTGTTATATCCTGCATAACAAATATTGAATTATATCTTTCCTGCATAGCATATCAATTTCAATAATGGTAAATTAATTTATTTTAGTGATGGTAATTGAATTAATAGGACGACCACCATGCACAGGTTTGATTATAATATAACATATATAAGCAAAGCAAACATTAACCACATCTCTCACCATTTAAGTCTCCAATGCTACATAGCACGGCATGTTTCGAAGGCAGTTACCCTCATCATCAGTGAATACAACAATAACTGCCAGCAACATCAAATTTCACATAGTAAAAAACATGAAATTTCATGTAGCCTTGGAGGCTTAAATAATAAAGAAAATTATAGTGCCGGTGACTTTGTTGTTTGCACTGTGTGGATGAACTACTTCTTCAAAGTAACAGATAGTTCAGTATGTGTACGGTCTTAGGCTTAGACAAGCACGGGGATTATTAAATTATTGAAAATCTTTTAAATATATAAATTTGTCATTATCAACAAACTATACTAGATTAAAGTCAGTAGAAAGAGCATATTTTTTTAAAAATAATGTTTTAGTTAAAATTACTGTCACGATGTTTTTGTGTAATGCGTACTGCTGTTAGTAAAAAAAAAAATACGCATGTAGCACAGTACACGTGATAGAAGTGAATACTTCTTTCACGGGAGAGGAAGTCCTTGCTATCGAAAACGTTATGTATACATTTGGAGAACCTGGCAAAACGGCTACTCCAATGGCTAATAGCAAGTACAACAAAAGGGGGTTGTTATTTCAAAATATCTAGTAGAGACTAGTATAGGGTTGACAAGTAAGTATGATTGGGATCGAAGAACAATCTGTTAGACAATAAATATTTTGAAGAAACCTATACACTGGAGATTTAAGGAAAACAATAATAAAAAATGAGTGTTTGATAAAATCGCACACAACAAAATTTAGAGTAAAATGGAGTTTCAAAAATTGATTATTGTAAAAATAATTTTTATTGAAACGGCTAATCCGTATATCATTAATTTTAATTGATTTTCATTTTGCCTAATAAGTGTTTCTGAAATAATAAATCAAGTTGTAGTAGGTGTGCACCCATTTATCGTGGTTTGATGATATTGAAACCTACACTTTGCTTACTCACTTCGTTACAAATTCTCCTGAACAGTAATTCCTTTATAAAACCTACTGACATCCCCAACCTAACACGTATACAATAAATATCGCCATTAGTTGAAAATTCAAGAACCGTCCATTAATAAACTTTTCGTAGCTCTTTATATATTACCTATGACCCTATAAAAATCGACTACTACTTTTATATTGAAATTAAACTATCAATTATCGTTTGATTTTCATCCGAAAATCGATACCTTTGAATTGATATATTATCATGTTTGAAATATGCATAACATGACCTATTTGCTTAAAAGATACATAACAGAAATAATTAGTGTTAGCGTTGGAAATTTTATGTATCTACTTTTGTTATTTATGCAACATAAATAACGTGAAAGTGTCCCATAAGAAAATACCCACAGATTGATTATTATTGTAATAATAATAACCTTCAAACAATATTATAATTCATTATTTTATGCAACTATATCAAATTATCTACAGCTTTTACTTCGCTGATTTGGCGTGGTGGAGTCAGGGAATTTCATATATTTACAATTGCATACAATGTTTGAGTTTTGATACCATTTTATACCGGAAGGCCCAACTAAAAATGTTCAGCTCAAAATTGTACGGGCGACCCATTTAGGTACTAATCTTTTTTCGACATTTCCTCAAGCATTCTGATATAGTTTGAGGGTTACCGCAACACATGCTCCCACTATTCGGTCACAAAGGTCTTCTCAAAGGTAGGTTTACATTTTATTCTCTTAAAAGTTGAGGCCTACAAATCAATTTTATGTAACTACACCGCTGCATTTACCACTAAGTACCAAATTTTATTATTATTTTTATATTTTCTTTGTTAGGGTGAGATATAATATATAATTACATCTCAATTTGGAATATCGGGTTAGATTATCCGCTGGTAATTGTGTCAAGAATTCGTTTTTAATCAAAAATGATGATACATTTCCAGTTAAACGTTTCAATAGAGTACAGAATCGTTACCTAACATTATTGGAATGGTAAATCCAGTAAAAGAATATTCCGAAAAAATTTAATTGTTTACATGAATATCAGCATTGGTGTAACATTTCTCATTAGACATTTATAGCACGATATGTGTATGACCAAAGTTGCTCCGAAGATACTGACAAGATGATCAGCATTACGTTAGTTGGAGTAAACTTTATTGTTCTAGAAATATATATTTTACTACTGTGAGAACTATATAATATTGTGTTACACCTACACATGATTTGTTTTTAATAATTACAAAATTCATGTATGTATTTTGTATATTGAATATCTACGTATATTATAAAAAAAATATATAAAAAATACTATTTGTCCAATATTGTTTATTTCAATTTGGCATCAATAAAAAAAATAAGGCACACAAAATTTACGATAAAAATTTACATTTACAATCTGAAAATAATGAATTATTAATTAAATACTGCTAACTAATTAATATATATGATATGTATCTAGATTATTTTATGAAATGACATAAAGATACTTTAGACTTAAATATGCTCTACATTTTATGTTTTAATTAATCGTAAAATTCTCAGATGTTCTTGAAAATCGGGGAGCAAAACGATTGAGACAATCGAGGCAGGGCCAACTGAATTAGCGCTACCCTACGTCTCTTGGTCGTGTTACTCCCCGCTTTTGAAGAAATGGCTATTTTTAATGGATAGGATTACATCAATTAAGGTATTTGTTGTTCTTACGTTGCATCGCGTCGGTTTTAATTTTTTTTATTCGAAGCAAATGTATTACTGAAAGCATATTTGGGATAGTGAAGTGATATGAGATTGAGAATTGCTAATTTATGCTACAAAGCTATAATTTTCAAACCCTTCCTCGAATGAATGTCCCAATCAATTAATACAAATTTCATGTGTACTTTTCGAACGTATCACACACACAAAAATATTACTTGCTTACTATTTTGGAACTACAATAATGTTTTATTTTCAATTAACAATTTTAGAACTTAGTATTCTAAACGAATAACTTCGAGTCTTACATAACGAGATATTATGTCTGCCTAGTCATTAACTTCCTGATATTTAATTTGACTTATCACCTTCAACGCTAAGATTGGGTAAAGATATTTGCTAATAAGTCTCGTATCTACTAATTTTTAATTATCATTTTAAACATACAATATTCACCGGTAAATTTATTCATTCTACATTAATAATTAGAAAGGGTCCAAATTAGTGATCGATATGTTGGCATTTGTTATTCTGAATAAAGTTGCTGTTGCAATTTAGTTGAAACTTTACAATAGTTCTAAAACTACAAAGCAGATATCCAAATTGATATATCAGCCAATGCACTGAGATTATGTTAGAAATTTAGGTTAAACTTGGCCTTTTGAAATCTTTTATAAATAAACATTGTTCTTATCATATAATAATATATGGAATGCCTTATATGATTATTTTAATATAGAAAGTTCCTCACTGAGATGAATGCCCGAGGATTTGCCAAGTTCCTGACAAAAACGTATTTATTTAATTTTCTTTCGTTTCTTTCTTTACCAAAGGAATTAATTCACTTTAATTGTAATTCAACATCAGTGCTTTTATGTAATTGATAAATAAATTTGAGGACGACTAATTTGGAAAAATATCTTAAAATGTTCACATACATATTCCTATAAACAAACACGAATCATTCTTTGGCTCCACATTTTTTCCACGCTTACCATGTTAGAAACAAGTTTATACAATTCGATATAAAATAAATATTAATTTTGTCGATATCTACATTTTAAAATAAATCAGAAAAAAAACGAAGAATCACCATATTTTTTTTGTTCTTATAGAAGCAATTTACAATACTGTTTTGAAAACCAGTAATGTTAGAAGTAAACCAACTGAACTTGTGAATATACCAGCGGCACTTTGGTTATTTGTTTTTTCGTTTTTGGCTGCTTGTGGTACCATTGTGGCGTTGACTACATTATGTATTACCGGTGGTACGGCGGTTTCGACGGTACTGCTTGGCATTGATTGTGGGGACGGTATTCTGGTTGGTACCATCGTAGTCCCTGCTAAAACAAAAGGAAAAATTATTTCTTATTTATTGTAGCATTTTTTTTGTTGGTTTCACTGGTATTACAATACATGCATGCCCCATTAATTAATTTCTAAACAACTGACTGTACTAGATTTGTAGCTAAATATTATTATTCTACTTTATCTACTGTTTTATAAAGATATTGCTCGATAACTGGTTTTCCTTTCTAATCCGTTTTCCTATACTAAACTTTGCTTTCTGAACAAATGCCTGGCGACGCTCATCTTTACACAATCATTTGCTCTATGACAAGTCTGAGAGCGTATCTAAATTGAAACTCTTGCAAACTTTAAGTGCATACATTTTGTTAAGCAAAGCTGTAGGCTCGCCTGATTTTGGAACCATTCAAAAAATAATTTTCAGTATTTGGATAAAAGAGTTTTTTAAAGAACAAATAAATTTTCTTTTGTTTCTTTCTGATTTTGCTAAAAGAAAGTTGCAAAATTAGATGTGTTTTGGAATTTAAGTGTGATGTGGCAGTAGCGCAGCAAGTTTGCATTCTAGTAAAGATACAACTAATTTATGTATTTAACTGTACGATAATATTAATAAAAAAAATTTGGAGACGTAATACCAAAAGTTTTGAAAGTTAATAGCAATATTTTCATTTTTCTTATAAAATAACTTCATTTGGCATGCACCGGAATTAATTTTTTATAATAATAATTATAATTAGAGATTTAGAATGTGATGTTATTCTTGTTTGATGCGTATAGATATTTTATTGCCTTGTTCGCTAAATTTATACATAACATAAATAATAATCAATAAAATAATTACAGATTTAATTCTTCTTAATGTTCAGATTGTGCACTCCTCTGTCACTGTTGGTACCGATAGTGTTGGAATTGTTCTAAGTATTTATAGAATCGCATGAGTTTTTTTTTTTGTCAAATACTGTGACTTCTATTATTAAGTTCTGCAAAATCTTCAATCAATATCTTAATAAATACTCATTTATTAAAACCCAAATTGCCTTATGATGTCTGGTTAAATAAAATGTGGTTAGTTGGTAAATCCGTTGCCTCATATTTGTGGACACCGTATTATATCACTGAACACAAAATCTTGATTTTTAAACTATACAGCTATTTTTCCAAAAATATCGGAAATACCTTATTTTGATATAAAATGTTAACATATATGTAATAGGTATAAAAAAAGAGCCAAACATCAGGAATTTTAATATACATTCTTTATAAAATATCAAAAAATAAAGTAATACGCACACACAATATTTTATTTCTACATTGAGTTGACTGGTTTCGGCCTATCAGTTATCATCAGACTTTATGTTTAGTAACACGTATAGTTTGATGATAACTGGTAGACCGAAACCGGTTACCGAATTATAGAAATATAATATTGTGTGTGCAAGACTTGACTTTATTTTTTAATATTGGGAGAAATTGGACTAGGTTTATAATCTTATATTTTATTATTTTTTAAGTTCAAGTTTCAAGCATATAATTGGAATATCCACTTTATAAATCCCTGGATGATCAAACGTATGGGTTTGATGATAACTTTGTTAGAAGTAAGAAATACGTACGTCCAAATTTTTTACGTTTTTGCACATGGAGACTTCCAAATTACAATTACGAAGTAAAATAACAGTTTTGAAATTATTTTATGGTCACGAAACCCCAACTGAACCAATTAAAATATGTATAAACATTATATTAAACATCTAATATATTCACAATTTTTATTACGATTTCTCATAACGCAAAATTGTTTATTTAAAGATCTCCTACAAACGTTTTTAGAAATTTTAAGTTTACCTTTTCTTACTAAACATGGGGCGAAATAAATTTGGCTTTTTAACGTTGCATATGGACATCTTTTTTGTTTGGTTCAAAATATATTCGTATTGCGGGGCCAATTTAAGATAACTATAGAATTGCAGACCCATGACTGATGTAACAATTGAATTTCAGCCGTTTTGTTGATTATGCATGTTTATTACGTGTGGTATAAAAAGACTCTAAATCCAAACAAATGTAAGTCAATAACTTTCACAAGGAGTCAAGATCTATTTTTGCGAAAATGCCATGATCATAACTCAAACTTGTAACTCTGTGCATTGATCCAAGATCTTGGTGGACACTGATTTATCTTTGAGTTACTGATTGAACAAATGTCTGCTAATGCTCTGCGAATGTTGGAATTTATTTCTAGACGGACCAGAGATTGTCACAGCGTGGACTTCATGAGGAATTTCAATTTTGCGTACGTTTTTCTATTTTGGAATTCGCTTCAATTCTTTAGTCGCCCATTTACTGTATTCATACAAAGATTGGTTAATAAATATCAAACGCAAATTTTTAAAATAGTTGACATTTAAAATTGCTGGATATTTTCATCCTCGTGGGTGTGATCACAGTAGATTCGGATTTCAGTCTTTGACCGAGAGAAGCATTTTCGTCTCTCAGATTTTTTTTTTCAAGTTAATTGTCCCCGGTTGCCCTAGTTTTAACTGTGAATGTAAAGCACCGCCAAGAAAGTTATCAGATCGCACAATGCCTATAGTTTATTTGCATTTTGCGGTGTAACTATTAAAGTAAAGCATAGATTATGCTATATAATAATATTTATAATTTTAAGGAGAACCCAAAAATCAATTAAAAAAATATGGTACTAATTTGAAATAAGAAAGTTGGACCACGCCAGGACTTTCTGAGACACCTAAATAGAGTATACGTAAAATAGAGCTTTTTTAAAAAAATATTTTGAACAATACAACTTTTATTTGGGACACTTTTTTCTAAAACTTCAAATAAAAAAGTTAAAGGGTAGCTGGACACCAGGTACCTACCGCAGTGTGTACAAAATTAATAACACAATAATTACATTCTTCTAATTCCGTGGATAAATATATGGAAGGCAATATAAAAATAAAAGATGCTAGTAGGTATAGTTGTAGTAGGTAAGTATCTACCATTAATGAAAAATCTTCGACCCAGTGTTGTGGTTCTGGTTCGCCTCTTAGCCGCTTTGTGTCAATCAGGCTTATATGATTTGTTTTGAAATAGCAAATTAGGCACCACCATAGAATTTTAAATTAATATATTTATTTATTTTAGGTGGACTTGGTTCGTTATTTTATATATAGAATAGAATTGTTGGCTTTTTTCCATCCACTAAGGTGTAATTTGTAATATTATATTTTCAATTAAATTTAGTTAGTACATTTTAAATAAAAATAAAACCATTTACATTGTTAAATATTAAAAAAGGGATTTATCGCAATTTTGAGCTAATGATAATAATGTAACATTTAATATGCAACAGGAAGTATAAATTTTTGAGAGGATACAGCACATGTATTGTAATAAAGGGTATAGTCATTACATCCGAACTCTAATAGTTTTTCAAAACGTGCTTAACAATCTCAATACATTTTGTGGATATTGTTAATAGAAGGCGAAGAAAAACAAATAGGTAATAACAATGTCGGCACGAACAAATAAAATTTTTATAATGATCTAGTGCCTACATTTTCCAAATATTCCTAGTACACCGACTTATATTATGCTTGTAAATGTATTTATATTAATTAAAGTTAGGTAGAATCAAAAAACATGTTAAAGTTAACGGAATTAATATAAGAAAAGTCGAAATATTACTCATAATAAATTAAGGCCTTCTAACAATAAGTAGGTATATGATTTTTTTTTTAACAAATCTTAATTTGTATGGAAATCAACCATAAAATCGTCACAAACTATCATTAGCCATTAATATATTATTAAAAAAAAGTTGTCATCACAAAAAAAATTCCAAACTTTTAAACGAAAAAAAAAACAAAAAATTACCAGTACCTATCTATTAAATACTAATTATAGAAAACTACTTATTGGGAATGAGTCGAGACTAATTTAGAAATTAAATAGTTATTAGACAAATTAGAATAAATATACCGATTATATTTAGGCCTAGGTATATTCAATAAATTTTATTAAAATATTCATGTTTCTACAATTTGTATTTAGATACTTAGTGAATGTGTGTTATTTAAGGTTGGACGTTATTAAACTGCGAAATATTTTTTTTTACTCTAAATGTTATTTCCACACTAATAAACATGCATTTTGACTCTATATTATGTAGGTACAGTAATAGCACAACAGAAGGTAAAAGTAGTTTTATGTGCTTTAAAAGTTGTCTGGTAATTTTTTACACCAATTTGCTATTTTAAAGTTGTCCATGTTTTATGTATGATGTTTGTACATGTAAAAAAAGTTTCTAAGCTTCATATAAAAATTTAAAAAAATAATACTTAATTCGAAACATTTTAATTTATTCAAAATGTTTCCTCAGAGGTAATTATCATAAAAATGTGGTAACAAAAGATAAAAAAATGCAAGATCCATACTTTTTTTGTTTCTATAATTTAACTAATTACCTTTCTCTTCTGCTTGGTCATTCTGTGGTGGAGCTTCCGGAACTACTTCAGAAGTTAATGAAGATACTGTTGTTTCTTGTGCGAAAATCGCACATATCGCGCCAAGGAAAACAAACGAGAGCGCGAAACGGTTGAACATCATTTTCCTCTTTTTTAACTAATTAAAGAACGCTGAATAAGTTGACAAAAGTTACGCTTCGTACACACCTGGCGAACTGTGTCGAACACTAAACTAATCCTAAAACGGTACAGGACAATATAACGAAAGAAAACTGGTATGCGTACTAACGCGATATTATTATTGTATTACGATAAAGTTCTCTCTCACTTATGCTGTAGGTTGTTGGTTGTTGCCTAGGTGACTCACTTGGCGTTTATTTCTCAACGGAAATTTTACAAGAGGGTCTCTCTTTGTATACTGCTTTTGTTGTCCCATCTGAAGAATTGGTGTAATGTTCTTGCACCATAATTGACCGTGAAACACGTGATAAATGAGTAATACGTATTTTTCATAGGGAATTTTTCGCATCTGTATCACTGATCTACATTCTGTATATTGGTCACTGTCGTTTAGCGGAACAGTTCCTGTCGACTTGTAGCTAGAATTAAATTAGCAATATTTGGTCGTAGGTCGTCCGGTAAAATAATCGACTTCGGAAGAAAATTAAGCTGTTGAGTGGAATATAAATGGACTACAATAGCACCTCCGATGTGGTTATATCAGCTCGATGTTTTGAGCGCTCAAAAAGTTATTATTCTGCGTTTTTACCATTTCTCTAAATACTTCTGGTAACAAATGGGTCTAGCTAGCTCTAATGACACGGTGGCTATACTCTCGGATTTTCCGAAACAGGTGTTGCGAAATTGTTCGTGCACAGCAGTTTTAGATTTGGCTCATCTTGAAAAACGCATTTTTTCCACATATATTTGAGCTTTTTTGGGCGAATGTTAAATTATAGGGTACCAAATATTTTTGACGGCCAATTGTTATTGCATGTAGGGGGTCACTCTGATGATGTTCAAAACTAGACGATCTTTAATTTTATTTTTCTGTTATAAAAAAATAGTAAGCAATTTTGGATAACAATTCAAATCTCTTAGGTTTGATTCTGTGTGAACTACATATTGAAATTCTTGTTTTGGAAATTAGAAAGATATACCCCAAATCTCTCCTACACAATGTGAACTCCATCGGATGGTTTTCCACTTTAAAATTATTTGAATTATGATCATTTTTTTAAATATATCCCTAACCCCAAATTCATTGTATTCTTTGCATTCCAGATATCAAAACAATACACATTCTCCGTTAAAATAACTCTCTACTCCGTTGTGTGGTGATAATTTTCACACATTGTCTTCTTGTAAATATTTCTGCTTTAGAAGCTGTATATCTTGTTTTGCACATACACGTGACAATATCTGCTGGCACAATAGCCGCTGTTGGACGTCGCTCACGAAATTCATCCTGGAACGAACGACGACAACCACGATTGAAGTCAGTAATCTAGAGAAATCTTCACGCAGGATCGTGCTTCATTATAAAAAGTTTAGGCGAGTTGATCGACACACATCGATGTAATGCTTTGCTGCTTTTATAAAAACTACTAAATTATTTGAAATTTTCTTCATATATATCCATGTTTGTGTCCGGGAAGATTGTTACCTAAATCAGGAATTAACAGAAATATTTCTAACAAAATATTTTGTGATGCAAAAAGTCTAAACCCATACATACATCAGGAGGTACAACACGGTTTATGAATAATAAAATATGTCTGAGAAAGACCATATATTTACATATTATCGTAAAGGATCGCATTAGATAATACTGACCTTACTAACCAATTAATTGGAATATTTGGAATCGTCTTTCGTTTAAGAAAATTGTATTTTTCCTCAAATTCTCGATGACAGTGTTCAACTCACTTTAAAAATAAAACATTTCCGCAAATTTGTGTGCATAATGTTCAGAAAATATTTCCCTCAATAAAGAGACTAATGACATGAAAAAGTGCTTCCCTTGAGGTTTTCCACTCTGTTTGTTCCTGTTTTTTTCTTTCAACGTGCATTTTAAATATCGAATGCATTTTACCCGGAATTATCTACTTAAGAGTAGGTATAGTTACAAGCCCATGCAGAAAATTTGTGTTAGGGGAGTTGATCGTATCGTAACAAAAAAAGTAAATGGGAGTTGCATACGTATTGCATATAAAGAATGAAATTTAGTAGTGGCGTAACAAATTGTAAAACCCTCTACAGGAGCTTATTCACATATTCAAGAAATAATCAGTAATATTATAACTATAGACACCTTAAAATGTTTGATTCCAGATCTATAACTTGTTGCATAAAGAGGGTACTTAATAAATAGTTCTGATCGTATAGGGCGGAGAAGAAGAACTGTCTTGCTTTTTTGAGGAGATTTTGAAGAAGAAAACATTAGTTACAGTAGACAACCATGTCAGAATCTTAGTTGTTTAGAACTAATAAGAAGTGGTACTGAACTGATGCAATCTGGAAATATATGCGAAATCTCGGCAAAGATATTTGAAATTATACTTACTTATTTCGATGGGAGGAAGTTGGCTGAAATGCTTTCAAAATAGTGGCACTTTCGGTTATACTAGAAGAGTTTTTAGTAATTTGGGTAGTATGGTTGTAATAATTAAAACACTGTTTAACGATATGTACAAAACTGAATATTTATTAAAAATGGAAAAGAGTGTGTTTGAGAGTTAGGTTGTTAAAATCTGGAGAGAGAGTTTTGGCACGAGAAAGATGTTGACGGTTTTGATGTTGAAGACTGACTCGGGTAAAATTATAGAAAAAGCATCTCTGTGAAGAGAGTACCACCTCTGGTCGGTACGTGGCTTTAACAATAACCACTGCTTTTTCTAGGTACGGACTAGGGATTTCTTTTGTTCCCGAAAATGAAAAACATTAAAAAGAAAGTAGAAATATTCGTGCCAGATGTCTGAACATCTGGTGCAATTTAGAAAATATTATTTACAACTACTATACTAAATTTTTACAAAGAAATAACTAAATTTAAAAATACATATATACAGTGTGGCACAAATAAATCACGTCGGGGTCACCACTTTGGTAATTTGGGTAGTATGGTTGTAATAATTAAAACACTGTTTAACGATATGTACAAAACTGAATATTTATTAAAAATGGAAAAGAGTGTGTTTGAGAGTTAATTGCCGAAGTTTTTAGAATAGGTAATCCTATACAAGGTTTCCCTTATTCTTAATACTATTTTTTGTTTCTATTGAATTTTATTAATATTTTTGGTCACTTTTTATTAATAACAATCAAAATATTATACTGAGTTTATTAACAAGAAAGTAAACCCAAATAATAAAAGTTCCCGTATAGGAAAAATGTAAACCTACCTACTTATGATTTGGTCTGCAAACTGACCGATATTAAGTAAGATTTATACATGAACTATGTTTACAGTTTTATGAATAATTATATGGGTGATCCAATAAGAGCTTCCTGATTTATTTTAAATGAAACACATAAAAATCAGTGGATTGAGGAAAGTATTTAAGTGGGGTGTCAGTTTGGTTCATGCCATAATTTTCGAGCATTTTTTCTGCGAATAACACGAGTTATGTAGCTAACAGTACATTTTTCGGGTTGCATTAGCTCTTGATTGCCTCTGGGTGTTTATCGGTCCAAATACGGCAATTTTGCTTGTTAACGTAGCCGTTTAACCAAAAATGAACTTCGACGCTAAACAATTTTTCGGTAAAAAAATGGATCAAATTGAACCATTCAAGGCACATAAATTGAAGTTAAAACGTAAACCAAAATCGCCCGGCTTTAATTCTTGAAGGAGCTTTTAAACCAAGATCACGCTTGAAAATACGTCACAACGTTCCATAAGAAATGCCCAAACCTTGAGAACGGCGACATTGGTTAATAGAGATAACCTAAAATATTAACCATATAAAAATTAAATCACATTGGCGTTCGAAAAGAGTTCAAAGACGGGTAAAACCTAAAAAATACCTATTTCCTAAACATAGCAGGAATATTTACTACTTATTTATAGCTTTCATAGAATATAACCCACGAAATGTATCATAAAACACTTTCTTACATAGGCGTACGTAAATAGTGTAAAAGGAGTCAAAATAAAAAAAATATTTAGGTACTAAATAAATTCATTGGAAATATAAAATGCGCCATAGTTGGGATATAATATAACCTAAAAATTGTTCACACAAATAATAGTATAACAAGGGGTCAAAAATTATAAAAAATATTCCCCAAGCATACCAGAAAAATTGGCTAATTATATGCAGTTTTGATATAAGATATTGCTACAAAATGCGGGGTATTTTTTTTAACAAATTTGGAACAAAAATACTACAGAATATTTCTAGGTGCTGATTAACTTTTGAAAAACATTGAGCGTAGACAAGAGATTTAAAAATGTGTTCAAAAGGAATAATTTTAAAAATAATAATAACATGCTAAACTAAACCAACCATCTAACTACTTTAAACATAAATTATAAATCAATTTTACTTGTTTACATCAACGGATCAACAAAATTAGATTGTGAAAATAATATATTTAGCCTTTTAAGTGGTTGAACTCGTGTTAAAAGTACACGACAAAAAATTTACGTACCATAGGCGTCCGTGAAAAATCTTAAAAAGGGTCAGAAAGATCTCTATCCACGATAAGTCAAAACTCACTTAACAGATTTCAACAAATTTGGTACAAAAATACTACAGGATATTTCTAGGTGCTGATTAACTTTTGGAAAACATTCAACGTGGGCAAGAGGTTTAAAAAAGTGTTCAAAATTTATAGGTGTTAAACTTATCCGAATAATTTTTCATTGATTTAATAGAATATAACCTTAAACATTTTACATAAAAAATTAGATCACATTGGCGTTCGAAAGTAGTGTAAAGGTGGTTATAAACTGAAAAAATAAAAATCATATTTCTTACATGTTACAATATTGACAAGTTATTTATAGTTTTGATAGAATATATAGGTAACCTATGAAAAGTACAATAAAACACTTCCTTTCAGGGAAGATAAATAGTGGAAAAGGTGTCAAAATAAAAAAAAAAATCTTATTCGAAATATGGAATAATTTAAATAAAAATAGCTGATGTCTACAATAAAAAAATTGGAAATGTAGCTTGTCACCAAGAGTCTGACGAGGAAGGTAAATAACAAAAATTCACAGCAATATTACTTTTACACTTAAATATGGAGAGCTATTCGTGCTTCGAGGGCACACATACGAAATGAATTATACTAAATAGTTTTAAAACTAATCATCTACTACTTGTAACTGTGTAGGTATATTAAATGTTATTGTAAATAAATATGGGAAATAGAGGAGAATATATAAAACATATTTAATGGTATAGGTATGTCACCATGTGGATTTTACTGCAGCAGATAAAATTTAATTGATTTTTGAAAATGTCACTTAAACCCAAAAGCCCAATCAAATATACATAAAACGATACTTTGTGTAGGAATAACTATAATATTTATAGTTACTTTGTGATATATAATTTAGTTTATTATTTGGTAATTTACTTGACAAATTAGGTACTTAATTAGTAATACATCATTGGTTTATGTCGTAAATCAAATTAATTTAATGCAATTAAGACCATGCAGAGCGCAAAGTCTAAGAACGCAGCTATCTCTACTACCATGGCGCCTGATCGTTAACAATTACCTGACCAAATTCTGTTGAGAACGATTAAAGTCACCATCCTGTCAAACTTTATGTCAAGACGTGGTAAAAAAACAAGCTGCAATTTGTCAGGGTTCTTCTGGTAACGTACGTAAGGTTTATGTGTTGTCAATATAATACTGCAGCCACGTCTTTGGACTTTTGCTCATTTTGCTAGTACTAGTACTAGGCAACAAGAAAGTTGTTCTCTGCTAGTACCTACATCGTGCCACGGCGGCAGTCAGTGTTATATAGTTTCCCAAATAGTAGTTACGATTTAAAAGTACTTACGTGCCCATACGGTTAACTTTTTTTATATTCAGTGCCTATAGCATTCGGGTTTTATCAGTTATTATGGCTAAAAGAGGTTTATCGGATACAGAACTGTTATATGAAAGCAGTGGTAGTGAGTTGGAATAGAAATCAGAACAAGAAAATGCTTTAGGAGGAGATGAATCGGAGGTAGGCCTATCTGATCCTGAATCGGTACCAGAGGATCACACAACGTCTTATCTCATGGAGGTAAACCTTTTATCTAGAAAAATGTTCATGTTCGATGTACATAAAAGACTAACAATCAGTTGGCTCAATCGTGGGTCCAATCTGAGCCGAATCTAAGAGGTATTATTACTGAGGCACTGTCTGAAAATCAAATTGACCAAGGTAAAGGTATACAGGATCAACAGGATACTAGGCCTAACAAACAGGTGCAAACAGGACGAAGAATCTATTGTTATATATGCTCTAGTTCAAAAAAACGGATGACTACAGTCTAAATTGTAAAAAGCCAATTTGTGATGAACATCAAAAGAAACTTTGTTCTCATTGTTGTAAATAATATTTTAAATTAATTAAAATAATATTAATAAATAAATTTGTTATTTTTCTGCTTTATATAAACCTATTTTGTCTATTTTTACATACAATTAATAGTTTTACGTGAAATTTACGTGTCGTTACCAATAGTAGTCTCATAAAACACGATAACTCACTATTAACTTAACTATCTCAACGAGGATAAGGTTAGAAAGTAGCTGGCGTTGATCAGGAGTTGAGGATAAATAAACTCTGCTGCATGAATACAACAATATTATCGACTGCATGATAAAAATCTATGCTGGGACCAAAGACGTTTATTCAAACTAATTATTGTTAACAACAGCGATCTTTACTCGTATATTGCCCTAAAGTAATTGCTGAGTATAGCAAATTTTTAAATAGAATAGTCAAGCATTAAAGAAAGAGAAAAGAAATTTTGTGAAGAATCTGGAGTGTTCTTTTCTTAGTGACCCTCAGTTTGCTGGGAGGATTCTATTTTATTACAGATATGTGGACGATTGTGTCATTTTGTTTGATGGCACTCCAACTGTTATTTTTGATTTTTTGAATTTTGTTAATTCCCTACACCATAATATCAATTTTACAATTGAATTCGAATCTAACAACAAACTTCCGTTTTTGGACATTTGGATTATTAGAGATGTTCTAGCGCATCGTTTTGAGTTTGAGGCATATAGAAAACCGACCACAACTGACACTTTGATTCCTTTTAAATCTAACCACCCGTTTAGTCATAAGTTCGCTTCTTTCAACTGTTTGTTTCATAGGGCTTTTTCTTTACCACTTAGTGGTGATGGGTTTGAGAGAGAGATTAATGTGATTAAACAATTAGCACATAATAATGGTTACCCTCTTCCAACCATTATGAAACTATATTTTAGATTCTATACAAGATTTAGACTTTCTTTTACGGTTGTAAGTCCTCTTGCGGAGAACATAAGATATGTCTCTCTTACTTATACCGGTAGCTATTGTCTTAAGATTGCTAAAATGATAAGAAGTAGTATTCCGGATATTGTCGTTAGTTTTAGAACTGTTAACAACGTTAGCCTTTGTCTAGTGAATTCTAAAGATAGAACAAATTTTTTGAAATGTTCGGGAGTTTATGGACTTTCTTGTCAGGACTGTAATAGCATTTATATCGGCCAATCTGGCCGTAGGATCCTTACGAGAATCAAGGAACATTTGTATTATTACAACCGTTATAGGAATACCAATATTTTTAATACTCCATCTACTTTTGCAAACCATCTAATCGCGACCAATCACAACTTCGATGTTTTGAATAACTCAAGGGCTCCCGTTTAAATTATTTGGAGATTTTGGAGATCATGAAGGCTAAGTCAAATAATAGTGTCACTTGCTTGATGACCAAACATCTTTCATTGAGTCCCCTATTATTAATTTACTCTTTAATTTGTAACGTGTTCAATTTTTGTGTCCCTCTTTAATGCTTTTTTTGCTTGCCTCATTTAAATTTACTATTTTTACGATTCTTTAGAATTTCAGTCCAGTTCAATTCAATTCTTCTTTTTGGACATACTGTACTTATAGAAAAATGTTAAACGTTTTTCGTTTTTTCCTTTTGATATATTTGAATCTGGTCTTGGATGCATTAAAATTCTTATTTTATTTATTTACTCAACACAGGTGTTTGTTTTCGTGTAATGTTATTCATATTCATGTTTGATATTTTTTCTACACGGATGTTTTTGTAAGAATGGTAAGTTTTTTACCTTATGAACTTATGTATAGATTTGTTGCCCGTTGTACGTTTTATTTATTTATTTATTTTTTCTCTTATGCGTTCGTTTTTATCTTTATTGTAGGACTGATGATGGCTTGTTGAGCCGAAACTAGTTTCCTTTTTCATAACTAAATTAAAGATTTTGTGGAGTTGACTTTGAAAGTTTTTGTTTGTTTTCTTTTATTTGGAATTAATAGTTATGTTCAAATACTACAGTTATTCTATTTATCTCAGAATAAAAATTGGAAATCAAATCAAACAGCTACGATAAACATGCACATTTTAAGCCAAGAAGATCTTTCATCTGGGGATAATTTTCTTTGAGTCTATTTGCAGTATTTGCGAACACCTATAGTCAGAATATTAAGAGATTTGAAGAATCATTTCTATTCGTCGGCATATTATTCAACTTTTTATGCAAAAATTTGCTAGTGAATTAGAAAACCAGTATATTTAAATTTTTACAAACGCACATATTTCTAGTTGAAAAGTATGCATGTATTAATTCGATTTATTATTCAAGTTAAACATTTTTAAAAGCTGTTTATTTATTTGGCCAAACTATCTTAGAATAAGGATAAATTAAAATTTAAAAAATTAAATGAATATTTTGTAATGTTTTTTTTTTCAGTCTTTTGTAGGTGTTGTATTGTTCTTAAGTTAATATAATAGTTATTATTTTATAATTATAGGATACAAATATTAATAATAGATACAAAAATTGCAGCCAGAAATTTTTCGTTCTTGAATGCTAACCGTGGCATGGATGCATTAATTATAACTAATATACAGGGTGGTCCAACGAAAAGTTTGCACCTAGCTTTTCTCTTTTTTTTGTAGTCGAATGCGAAAATGCTCGGACACGTCGATTTTTCTTTTGAGGGGGACACATTTTAAACATATTTTTCGATCTGCGCCTTTAACCCCCTAGCGGGGGTGAGTAACAACCCTAAAATTTTAAATGGAAAGAGGGGTCTAATGACATATCATTTGAAAGGACACAAAATTGTCTTTCTAATGATACCCTATTTGTCGAATTTTACTAAAACAGTTAATACGAAAACGACTTTAAAGACATTAAGCCGATAATTTTGGTATTAATGAGAAATACAAATAAGTTTTAATTATTGCGAGTGAAAACACCTGCAATCGTTAGTACATTCCAATGTTTGTTAGTTTTAACATTGCTTTGTAAAAAAAGTAAACAAGCTGTTAAATTGATTTATTAAAACGTTACATTAACAAATGTTGAAAATGTGACCCATTTGATTCCATACAATAATACAGATTTTGTTCAAATCTATTTCTAACATTTTGTAGCATATCAGGTGTTATGTTTCTGCACTCTTCTGTAATGCGTTGGCGAAGATCTTCTATGGACTCGGGCTTCGTGGCAAAACATTTATTTTTTAAGTGCCCCCAAAGAAAAAAGTCTAAAGGCGATAAATCCGGTGACCTGGCAGGCCATTCAATTGGGCCCCTCCTTCCAATCCACCGTCCAGGGAACCGGTCATCTAAGAACTGTCTTACAGGAGCCACATAGTGCGGAGGTGCTCCATCTTGCTGGAAATAAAGCCGATCAGCAGTATGATTTTGGTCATCTTCTATTATTTGTGTTATTAAAGGATCAATTGTGTCTTCAAGCATGTTTAGGTACACTTCACCAGTTAAATTTCCAGGAATAAAAAGTGGTCCTATAATATGATTTCCTAATATGCCACACCAGACGTTTATTTTTTGAGGATACTGGGTATGAACCTCACGGAATAAATGTGGGTTACTGTCATCCCAGTAACGGCAATTGTGCCTATTTACAGCTCCATTCAAATAAAATGTGCATTCGTCGGAAAAACAAATGTTAAATAATAATTGCGGATCTTCAATTAAACGCTGGCTCATTGCTTCACAAAATTGCAGCCTTCTATCAGGATCATCCTCATTTAGTTCCTGTACTAATTTGATTTTGTACGGATGAAATTTGTACGCTTTTAAAATTCGTATTATGGACGAACGGGAGACACCTGAGGCTTCAGCTAGTTGACGGGTACTTTGACTATGATCCATTTCAACATGCCCTAAAACAGCGACTTCCACAGCTTCATTTCTGATCGGTTTCTGCGGCTGGTGTTTTACATTACAGACAGATCCGGTATCTACAAACTTTTTAACTAACTTGCCAACGTACACATCATTCACATTTTTATCGGGATGTCTCTCATTAAATAAGCGAGCCGTAAGTCTAGCACTACTATTATTTTGAAAATAAAGTTTAACAATTTCAACTCGTTCTAGAATGGAATAAATCATTTTGTACGGTAAAAGTAAAATAACTTGAGAAGCAACCAAACTGAATCAATGAAAAGACTAAAATAAACGGTGTAAATTCTTTTCCTACACGTATCTGCAGTTTTTATTTCAACAAAAAACGCAAACGATTAGTGAGGAATTTAGTTCTGATAAATAAGATAGTGTTTTTGAAATCCCGTTTTTCTTCAAAGTAAATAATTTAGAAATGATTGTAGTTGTTTTCAGTCGTAATAATTAAAACTTATTTGTATTTCTCATTAATACCAAAATTATCGGCTTAATGTCTTTAAAGTCGTTTTCGTATTAACTGTTTTAGTAAAATTCGACAAATAGGGTATCATTAGAAAGACAATTTTGTGTCCTTTCAAATGATATGTCATTAGACCCCTCTTTCCATTTAAAATTTTAGGGTTGTTACTCACCCCCGCTAGGGGGTTAAAGGCGCAGATCGAAAAATATGTTTAAAATGTGTCCCCCTCAAAAGCAAAATCGACGTGTCCGAGCATTTTCGCATTCGACTACAAAAAAAAGAGAAAAGCTAGGTGCAAACTTTTCGTTGGACCACCCTGTATATGCTATTAAGTTAAATCTTTTTAATTCGCGAGAGATAATATGATAATGAGGCCCACTTTGTGTATTTTTGTATGTATTTATTGTTTTATATCCTCGCCATAATTAACATGCGAATAATTATTTTTGTATTGTTTTTGTGCATTTGCCTGTTTTTAATCTATAGAGGGCATAAATTTGAAATATGAAATATATATACAGGGTCGAAGTACGAATATGGTAAAATATAAATTAATGATAGTATCCTTCACATTGCTTAGATTTTTCTACACCATCATTTCTTATAACATAGCAATTCGAATTTGATTTTCGACACACACCCTGTTTACTAATTTGAGCCATACGTTTCAAAAGTGTTATTTAGTTGATATAATGTAAAAAGATAGACCGTGCTTTTTTTTTGATATCGGAGTATTATTCAATGTTTTTCCTTACCATAGGTCATCAAGATTCACATCAAATAAAAAATAAACAAAACAATATCTCCAATGTCGGTAAAACCAATAATCTGACTCTGGTCTGGATTGGATCCCTGGCCACTCTTGTTGAGAATGATTTGTCAATTGAATGTGTTTGAAATTCGCGTTTTATTAATTAATTTGTTGTTTGTGTAATAGTATCTTGTTTATATTTTTATTTTTTGCATAGGGGTAAATTTGTATTGCGTTATGTATTATGAATATTAGGTTAAGTTAGGAGGCATACACCTTTTGTAATAATTTTATTGCAATAAAGTCATTTATTATTATTATTATTATTATATAATGAACAATACTTTGTGTAAAAAGTTTAACAGCAAGGTTTACTTATTTAATTATTTAAGTTTGCCTAGGCATTCTAATTTAATATTTGAGCTGATGGCGTCCAACTTCAGCGCTAGAATGGTTGCTTGACCAGAGTAGATTGCAGTGTTGCACTTCCAATATTTCTTCTACAGGTTAAAGTGTCATCTAGTTCTAGGATCAGATACTCTTGCTCCAGCTCCTTTTATTATTATTGGAGCTGTGTGTAAACCATCTTATAATATTTTCTTTGACGATTCTGATATTGTCCGTGCTCTCTCGTAACTTAACTTCGCTGTTAAGGTCCTCACATAGTTATTTATTCTTCTTTTTGGTATTTTGTCACTGGAGAGAGTTAGAGATCTGATGTTTTGCACCAGGTCCTACGATTTTTTATTCTCAAGTTCCCTTCCAAGACACTCTAAAGGTTGCTTCGCTGCACTGTCTATTTCCAAGTGCAAAAGTGTGAGGTTCGTGCTTTAGTGGTGAAGCAGGTTCTCATAACCCCATAATGCATAATATAATCTTTGTACTGTCAAGTTTGGTATTTTTTCCTAGCCAAATTATTAATATGATAGGCCTCAAATTCATGTTGTATATCTATCATAATATTTTAGGATTAGAACCGCTGTTTTGCTTTCCACAATAAGGGATTTGTTGTTATTATACGTATTTTTCGTTGCTTATTTTTGAATCGTATTTATTATTTTTTCAATTTGATTTTTCTTGGTGTGTTGGGATACATTTTTTTCTTATTACAAAACTTTCTTAAACAAAAAACAATACCAATTTTTTATTTTCGTCAAAGTACTTAAATAAAATGAATAACGACGTTTCGTTACTAATTAGTAACTCCATCAGGTTTGAAGACAATCTTTTTTCTAACACAAATTCCAAACATATTTATATCAAATAAAACGTTTTTTTATTTATTTATTTAATTATAAATGAAAATTGTTTGTTATTTTTGATGTGAATGAATATGTTTGGAATTTGTGTTAGATAGAAAAAAGATTGTGTTCAAACCTGAAGAGTTACTAAATAGTAACGCTACGTCGTTATTTAGTTTATTTAAGTAATTTGACGAAAATAAAGAATAAAAAGTTTTGTAAAAAACATTTTTTTATATAAGAACCGAACATCCAAAGAAAAATCAAATTGGAAAAAATTCCAGATGCGTTTAGTATCAATAAGGACAATCTGTGAGTATTTTACTTTAACCTTTTGTTCGATGATCTCTATGCAAGGCTTCTATGATGTAAGTTTTCTTTTTAGTATTGTAGGAGTTGCCTTGAAATTTTGACAGTAGTTTCAAAGACAAATTGATCCATGGGTTAGTATGTTATGACATTTTCTGGAAAATAGTGTAATTTCTTTTTAGATAATGTACAAGTTCCTAAACTAAATAGTTAGAGAATTGCGATTAATTTTAAATAATTATTTGTAAAAATTAATTTGAATTCACCCCGGAATATATAAAAGTGTTTTGGTGATGTGTTAAAACGTATTTTCCAAAGTTAGGCATGGAATGTCACTATGATTGAAATTTTATTATTCTTTGGCAGATAATATTGCATTAATCGTTTTCCGCCATCTGTTTATTTGTATAAATCCAAATGTATGAAAAATAGTATTTGTTTAAAAAAATAATTAAAATTAATGATCATATTGTTTATTATAACCTGTGACATCTGATGAAGATCATATTGTAAATGTTTTGGCTTACTTTTGGACATTCCTGAACGTCCATCTGTATACGATTTTGCTCAACAAATTATTGTATGCAATAGTTTATATCCAATCACAATATGCATCCACGCGACTAACAAAACTCCAAAGTCTGAATCCCCTGGTATCAATTAGATGAAGCACAAGCCCACTGTACTGAAGAAGTAACAAGTGAGCTGTTTAAAAAATTCACAGGACATAATATAGGAGACGTTTGGGTGCAGGGAATTTACCTATATGGCACCGAATGGTGTGCCATTTGGCTTTTATTTGTTAGGAAATTTTAGAAAAAAGTATACGCGACTCAAATAATAAATACGACCTATGTCAATGTGGTAGCAGGTACATCAATCAATTAGACGAAGGAGAAATGCAGGATGTGACAAATCCTGTTATATGATCGTCGGTTAGATAAATATTTAGAGATTAAGGGCGACTTATTTCGTATTCCTCTAACGTGCTATCGACTATCAATAATCTTACATGCTATTTTAAATTAATAACTATTTTGTAAACATAATGTAATGTAATATTAATGTACCAAGTTTTGTATATTGTATACAGGGTGTCCCAGATAAGACGTAGATCAACCACAGACAATTTTAATTAAAATAAGTAAATAATATAAACAATAAACAAAATGGACTTATTGCTATTAAAAATTCAATATTTTTATAATATTTAGCACTAAAAGTTTATATTAATTCCTAATGGAATAATTCCACATCAAAAGCCATAATTAAAGAAACTTTAAAATCTTATAGCCTCCATTTCACCAGGCATAATTTAATTCTTCTCAAAATATTAAACTTAATGCCCATCATGGCGTCTTGTGTATTTTTTAATAAATCGGATTTTTGTGAGATCTTATTCCACAGGTGTTGTTCTTCACTTAAGATAAAAAAAAATCGGAGGGCTTTAAGTCTGAAGACAGTGTAGGCCATATGATAGGTACATCATTTCACCTCCCCATCCCTTAGGAAACTTTTCGTTAAAGTGATCACGCACAGTTCTTGCAAAATGTGGACCTGCATACTTAATAATACCTTTAGTTAGTTTTAATTAAATATCTCTCTCCTTTGTACACATATAAAAAACATCCCGACTTTTGACACCCGGTATCTGGATGGAATTAACACCTTTTATGTCAAAGAGTACGAAAATTTATGATTCTTGGTTTATAATCGATGTTTGTGCATGCTATTCTTAGTTTATTTGTGACTTTCTAAGCGCAAACTTGGATAATTAAAGTTAATAATTGCAGTACCTCATTACTACTACCACCTAATTAATCCAAGTTCGCCAAACTAGACGTATTGCATGGTTCGATGGCCGTATTAATATAGTGGAAATGGTATAATAATATCCCAATCTCTCTCTGCAGGTAGTACTTTGCGTGGAGCAGTTTTATGGTAAAACATATCGCGCGCGTGTAACGACAAGAAGTCCATCGAGTTCCGTTTTGATCCACGAGTGATAATTAAATTCTTTCATTGACGAACTTTGAATTTCAAATAAAAAATAAAGAAAAGCTTTTCGGTTCTTTTTAAGGTAAAACCATGTTTATTATTTTGCATATTTTTTAGGTTGTTTGAATTGAGGTTTAAAAAATACAGTCAACTACCTTAGCTTATTCTGGTATCACAAAAAAAATAAACCGGTACAGCCACGGTGTTTTGATATTAAATAAATTTTATTGCATATACACACTAAGTTTACACAGTTTTGCGTGGATAATTAACGTAGGCGGTACACTATGAATTTGAGTCTTGTTAAACAGATATTCTTTTATTCCCTACAAAAGAATGGAGAAACTATGCAGTAAATTTGAAGGCAGAAGTAGGTACATCATTCAAAGATTTTGATTTTTTTTTTTGTTTAGCCAGCCAAAAAAGAAAAACAGTCTATTTTTCCAGTCAGTTGAAGTGTTCAACATTTGAAGAATTCGAGCTAATTTCTATTTTCTACTTAGTTTGCTATAGGATATGGATAAGCTAAAAAATAAACTTCTTTTATGTGGTATGTGTGAAATTTTACTATTTAAAATATTCAAATCCATTTTATTTTACTTGCTATTGGACTTACATGAACAAATCTAAATTCACACGCCCAATGAATTCTTATTATCAAAATTCAAGATAAAGTAATTCTTTTGGGATATATTGAATTTCTAGAAAGATTCTGATGCCGGTTTCAGCGTCTAACGCATTAAAAGTTTACTCCAGAAATATTTCTCCTGCAGAGATACAGGTTCCTAAAGAATACTTCCCATTTATTTTTATAACTTTTGAGATATTTAGCAGATTTTCATAATTTTCAAAATGGTGGTGAATAAATAAGATACCTTCAAATAGAACCAAGCATATAATTGTCAGGTGCCCACATTGGACCTAAATTACGCCATGAAAACTACATTAAAAATTATTCGCAATTTCCCATACATTTTTTGGTTTAAGCTTCAAGTTATCTAAAAATAAAATACCGGGTGTCCCACCGGGAAGGGATTCGATCGATTATGGAGAAACTACACTGTAGAACAATCTGAAAATTTGGTGTAGTCCGTAGGTCGACGGGACCAATTCGGCTAACATGTTTTCAAGAATCTAGTACTTTCGGTTATACCGGAAATGGGTGTCAACTTCCTTATTTCAAATACGACCCTATATAAATTATATTTTTTTTGGATTCTCCTGGTAATTCTAAAGATATTTTATGCATATTATGTTATACCTATCTCTAGCCGTTTTCGAAATATTTGAAATTTTATGTCAAAAATGACGTTTTTAGAATAAAGAATAATTACAATTTTATGGACGCTTTAATAACTTAATTTGTTAGAATATTCTAGGAACTATAGACTTACTTTAGGCGCCTACGTATATTCTTTTTAGTAAATATTAATACAGGATATTTGAAAAAAAAGGCTAAAAAATCAAATTGGAAAAAGTGTCAAAATTCAATCAAATTCAATTTTTTTTATTATTTATTAGTATCTAGAATTGTCATAATTGTTGATTATTTTTGACAAGTGTCATATTTATTTCCTTTCTAAAGCCATCATGGCCAACTAAAATCAATTAATTTTCAAAATCATATCAGTATTGTAATAGAAAAATGTCTAATTGTCAATATTTTGAAAACTATCAATTTTTGGAATATACATCCTTTCATGAACTTGCCCTTATTTTTGATGTAAAAAAATAAAAAAAAACATAAAATGGGGGGTTGCTATTTAAAAATTTTGAATTTTGACACTTTTCAATTTTATTTTTTACCCTTTTTTTTCAAATACCCTGCATTAATATTTACTAAAGAAATATACGTAGGCGCATGAAGTAGGTCTTTAGCTCCTAGGATATTCTAACATATTAAATTATTAAAGCTTCCATGTAATAAAAAAATGTTATGCTGGAAACGTCATTTTTGATATAAAATTTCAAATATTTCGAAAACGGCTGGAGATAGTTATAACATATTATGCATAAAATATCTTTAGGATTACAAGGAGAATCCAAAAAAAATATAACTTATATAGGGTCGTATTTGAAATAAGGAAGTTGACACCTACTTCCGGTATAACCGGAAGTACTAGATCCTTGAAAACATTTTGGCAGTATTGGTCCCGTCGAACTACGTACAACACCAGATTTTCAGATTGTTCCACAGTGTAGTTTCTCCATAATCGATCGAATCCCTTCCCGGTGGGACACCCGGTAGATAATTTTTTCTTTACACTGCACGGACATGTTAGTCATTTATCGACAGATTTGTTACTCAGCCTGGTATGCAATCTATAATACCAGTAGCCTTATTCGCGGCAATTTTGTGATAATTCTAGAAATCTCCTGTAAGAAATTGTATGTACGAATAAATTCAATTGTCTCAATTTAATTGTAATTTATTAATATTAATAATTATAACTACCAGCTACAATAATTGTTCTTTTTTATTTTGTCTTCTAAAGTTGTATTCTTCCAGCAGTTTCTCACGTTTGTCAAGTTTTTAATTTCTGTATCAATTTTATAAATAATTTAAATTGACTGCTGTACTCTTAAAGTCATATTATATTATGTTATTATCTAGTTATTTCATATTTTTTTTAACACGTACATGTTAACTACATTATACTTTCATCTATTTGGTGCACATTTTCAATCAAACAACTTAAGTTTAGTACAATGAACATTATTTTTCATTGTGGCTTGTTAGTGAATGTTACGTAAAAATATAAATATTAAACACACAGACATAGTATTTGGCTTTGATTGATAGTTGAAAGGTATACCTTTCATTTTTGGTAACGCACACAAGTATACAACGACGAAAATCGTATGACTTAGGCAATCTAATTGAAAAAGTTCATTTGAATATAATTAATAAAAATATGTCTTTAAATGCCTTTATTATATGTTCAATCATGATTTGAAAATGTAGTACATTGTAATGCTGTTTATCATTTACCCGTGCGTAATAATATTTCCCACTAGTTACCTAGCAACTAGTGGGAAATATTATTACGCACGGATAAAATTTACTGGTAATGACAAAAGTAGCAGCGGGCATGAAAAATCACCATAGCAACGCCGAAAATACAAACACCAAATTGACAGTTTTGGTATTTATAATTAATAATAATTATAATTTAGTATTTCGCTAATTTCAAAACACATAACACACATAGTGAATATAGTTTAACCCCACCTAGTCAATTTAATACTTCTAATTTATCGTATTTAGGCTTATACGCTAACAAGGGTAAGTTTCGAAAAACAAATATTTTCCTAAAAATTATGTTAATTTTTTTCAAAAGCATTAAAACAGTCGTAGAAAAAGTATAGTGTGAAACTCACATGAAATGACCATTTCCTACTCGTATGATTTGCAGCACTCGCCTGCGGCTCATGCTGCAAACGATCATACTCGTAGGAAATATATGGCATTTCATGTTCGTTGCACAATATACTATTGTAAGATTGTCTGCATGTCATACCAATCAGAACTTAGCTTTATCTTATACAGCAATTAACCATCCACTAGTAGAGAAACGTATGCATCGATAAACCCAGTGTATAGCTAAAGCCAGTAGTAAAGATAAAATCGGGATTTTCTCTCCATTAGTGAATGTTTTTTAGTCTAAATGACAAATCGGAGTTCTATTTTGGTTTGCTTATGCTGACGATCTAATAACGAATGCGAAACGATTTTATGACGATGCGCTGTGTTAATTTTGTACAAAATGCCACATAATTATTTCTGTTACTAATATTATTAAGAAACCCTATTATAAAGTTACAATTGGTAATTATCGTTCTATCCCTCTTAACAATGATAATGTAAATTGATTGCTGGAAATCTTTCAATAGGTGATTGTAAATTTTAATTTCAGGCATGCCCGTCAGTTATAATGGATAATAGTGTTCTAAAAACCAGTGTCAGATAAATCACGGAAAAACCAATAATGGCAAAAATCAACATCGATTACGAAGTCCATCGTGAGGTATAAATGGAGCTGCCACAATATTGGGAGAAGCAGAATGCCATCACTGATTGGGTGGTTTTTTATGTCCGTTTGCTTGTTACTGGGTGAAACTTTTACAAATGAGGTAATTTGCTTATTTCCAAAATTTTTCGGTTCATACAAACTACTATGACGGAAAGATGAATACTTATTTTTGAAAATCTGACTAAAATTTAAGATTCGCGTATTAGACTATATATATTACCTACGTATAATCGCATATACCGTATAAAATAACAGACAACTGTTCCTTATCGAAATGTATCTTGGTCAGTTTTCTAATAATATCTAACAAACTTATCTTAAAAATTTAAGATATTCTTCTTCAAATCAGCATTTTTAAAGACTAAACAATATTGAAAAGGTTTGTATTTTGATATTGACGCCCTCTGTAACAATTAACAGACTTGGAACAGAATTACCATTCAGTTCCTATAATACAAAATAAGCTTTGTTATCCACACCTTTATTTGTAAAAGTATTTATTGTAGGTTGCCTTTTAGTAAGAATTATTAAAGGTGATGTCCTTTGGCTTTATACAAACAAAAATATATTTAATTAATGTTAAATAGTGCAAACATTCATTATAATAGTAGAGAATGTCCTATTGTATTGCTATTAACATATATTTTATAATATACTAAATTTGATACTGATAATCATTGACCATATTCACGGTCATTTCTATGACGGAAACATGCCTGTTACTGATTTGTAACTGGAAACAATTTGTATTCCGCCGGGAGGAAAGTGTGCACAACACTGAAAATTATACTATTTCTTCAGATCAAAACAAATATGTTTATGTATTCTCTTTGTGCAAGGAGTACCAATGATTTTGTCTTTCTATTCTTGTATAATAAAATGACTTGTGTCATGAATTAAGCACATTTTTGGGATCATTTTGTCCGCAAAATCATTTCTTATTTCATTTTTAGTTTCATAGATTGGATATTCTGAGGGAAAAACTAAATTTGTGTTGCATACCATTTCTATATACTCAGCAAATATTACGTTACGAATAATCAAGAATATATGATTTTTATCACATGTTGCAATGTGATAAAAATAAATGCAAATGCAAAAGGAACACCCACGTAATCTTCTTATTCAAACAAAATATAAAATAATGAAGAATGGCATGTCCTCGACCACGGTTATCTTGAGAAAATCGAACACGTTTTTGCCTCAACTTTAGTATTATACTATTTTTATTAATCGTTCTGAAACCTTGATTTTGCTAGATCAGTAGGTTATTATAAGTAGTTAGGTATATATATTTTTCTTGTGGTCGACAGTCGACAAAAGTAGCTACATATAGTTGTAATTTCTTTATATGTAAAACCAAACCAGTTTAAAGATACTAAATTGAATCCGCCAACGATTGTTAGAAATTGTGGAAGAATAAGTACAGGATGATCTTTTTTATAAAACTTTGTCTCTATTTTAAACGAGCTGTTGTTTATTTAACTAGTTTGACAAAATATGCTGAAATATCTAGCAGCCTAGCATATTACCACATGGCAAGCTCACTGAGTCGTTGGCGGTTGTTTTAATTGTATATTTCAACCGCCTTTAATTTCCAGTGGGTAGAGGGTTAAACAGCTTTTTGTCTACAATGTAGTTTGTAAAAGAAAATTAGTCAAAACTGCCTCTAATGTAAGAATTTAGTTTACACCAATATTAGAAAAACACTAAAAGAGAGATAAACAAAATTAAATGGAATTGAAATTTAGAGCATTTTATATCAAATCTGGAGAGTATGAATTTAACTGTGAGAATTATTATACTGATACATGCTATCCCTTGACTCGATCGCCATAGCTTAAGGTCCTATTTCTTGGAAAATTTTGAGTCGGAAGTGCCTTATTTTGTCAAAAACTCAATAGTTTAATTACAGGAATTTAAATTTCACAGTAAAGTAAAAGGCATTTTGAATACAGTAATGTAATGTTTTAATTTGCCACTTTTTTATTGCTAACATAACTTAATTCAAAACGTTCCTCGCTGCCTTAAAATACATTCTTGCTCTTCGAATAATTAAATGCGTAGCTCCCTGAAGAGTATCGGGGTTATTTCGTCTCGTATCAATGTAGCTGCAGCCATAATAGTTCAAATTAACTTATCCCCAACGATAATAGTCAAGAAGCGTTAGGTCTGACGACCTCGGGGGCAGAACACTGGACCTCCGGTACCAATTAACCTGTTAGCAAAGTTGCATTTATATATTCTCTCACATTTTGCGCCATCATGCTGACATCTCATATTAACTCTATTTTGAAGGCAACGCATTTTGTAAAAATTTAGATAATGTTCGGAAATCGTTCTTGAAATATGTATATAGCTCAATAGGAAGGTTATTAATAACGCTACATCAAATATTCACCAAAAAGCGCTGTTGGAAATAAGTTTCCCTGTTTTGAAAATCGCTCTCAAGTGCCCATGAATGTGAATTTCTGATATTCCTAATTCCATCGTTATTAAACATGTCTTCGTTCGGAAGTTGTGGGTGTGCAATGAACCAACGACAAATATGAACACGCGCTGCATAGTAAAGGTTGAACATATTGTATGTGATACAAAACAAAATTGTGTAATGTTTTCCACACTTTCATTCAACTACATGAACACGGTTAGATATTCTTCGTATACTAGAAGTGGGACTATTTACAACAATGCTAAGCATATAGCTTCTTGTTCGGTAAGCTCTTGGCCCATGGTGAACCTCCACTGATATCTTTTGAACAAAGTGTGTAAGTCACTTTCGGCTTTCAATTGTCCAAGAAATACGACGTTAAGCTATGACCATTGAGTCACGGGTATAATTGAGATGCGAGCGTCATTCAAATATAAACCATAACCATAATGGATGCTGAATAGTTCTCAACAAACAACAACTATATAAATTTCTGAATTATTGGTTTAGAAACCTTGAACATATTTTCATTGAGTTGAAAATAGCGAAGGTCGACATCAGTTCCGCATTAGTTTTGTTGCTTCTATTTTAATTTTTTATCAAAATTGTCTTAAGAAATTCACGTCTACATGGAGAAAAGGTGTTAATCAATATTTCTTAATAATAGATTTATGTTAAAAATTTGTTGTAAAACGTAAAAACTACACCTTGGAATAATCATACCTTCACGTGGATGGATATCATTAGTTCAGGCGTAGTTTCTAAGTTTTACAACCAAATTTTACGTGTAATATTCACTTAATAATCTTTTACTTCCCTGCATAGAGAAAGTATTGTGAACGCGCTAAAAAATAATTTGAGATAAAATGCAAATGAATGTGTTTTGGCCACTTAAACTACTAAGTTTTGTTAAATACCACTGATGATGGAACAATTGTTGTTCCGAAACATGTATGGTGATTATACCCTAATGTAAAGAAGATTCAGAATTATATATTTGGATTTTGTGGAGCAGACGCCTTTTATTCATGTAATGAACCCGCTCCTCGTTGATGATGGATTATTTTAAACTGTGGCGATATTTTTGGTATTCGAATCCCAGCTCTGGCAATATTTTGTTTTTCTAATTTTTGAATAAAGTAGTTAAGTTTGCTACGTTAGTTTTTTGGAAGTAATAAAAACAATACAATTATAATAATAATTATTATTATTAAAATTCTGTTTCGTTACGCAGGTCAAATATTTTTTATTTGTCGGGAAAGTTAGAGGCGACACACCCATTTTTTTTCATGCAGATGCGAATTATTGAAATATCGAGAAAAACAAAATAGGTATAGAAATATCCTGTAATTGTTGTAGGTATTTACCAAACCATATTATAAATTATAATTTAAAAATAAATGCATGCCCACAGGTTTTTTTTTTTATTTTAATATAAATCACTATAATAAAATTCTTCCTACCAAATTTAAAAACCTGTTTAAAAATCGTAATATGTAACATTGTTTGTGTTTAAAATAGTAGTCCTGTAAACGGAAGCATATCTTGTTTGTTTTCATAATGACCAGCTTTTTTCACAACCTGTCTTTCCTCTTCTTCTTTCTGTTTTTAAACCAACATTGAATAATAGCCTACAAATATGGTATTTGCTTACTTTTAAACGAGTGTAGCATGTCACGCATTGTATTTGTTTTATTTTAAACGATCAATTAATCGTCACAAAACGATTTTCTGTTCTTAATTTAAGTCGGAAATAGTCCACTAACACCAATCTACCATAAAATTTACGTTTATTTTATTTGTTTATTTTCATCAATCTCAAGAATTCGTCTTGGTGATTGACTTCAGTAGGTATTTAATTTAATTGCTTAATTTATTAGGCTTATTAAACTTTTGAACAATATATATACATGGTGAGTCAATATTGCAATCACCAGATGTACTAAACCTTGCCTATCCACTTCAGGTACCGCGACCAGTGATTTGCCAGCTTTCTGATTAAGCATAATTGTTGTTCTTTTTTTGTCAAGATATGAGGAAGCATAATGGTCCCTAGAGAGATGCTTACCGCTTCTCTAGGTAGTGTGGAAATTCTAAGTCCATTTAAACTCTTTAATCAAAATATGTTCACATTTTTTGTCCTCCACCGTTTATGTCCGAGGCAATTATTTGTTTGCTTCTACATGTAGTTTGTTGATTTCCCTCGTTGATTTGTTTAACAATAACTAACAATGAAAGTCAATTATCACACAGCGATAACTCTTGTTAAAACTCGTTAGTTTCCGTGGAATCACTTGCTTGCCAGATCGGGTTTGCATGAGTGTCTGTCATTCCGAAGACCTAGGCTTTCAACCATGTTATGTCATCTAAGGGGTATACCTTCGGAACTGTTGGTTTGACTCAAATAAGGCTGCAGGTATGATGAGGCTACATATCCTTACGTTGTGCTGGCCTGAATGAAGGCAGGTCACACAACTGCATTTTTCTTCTTCCATTCGCGATGTTCCTCCCGATGATCAGCTTCCGTAACTGAGATTTGTCCAAGGTAACGCCGGGGTACTGTGCAGTATCCTCCAATTGCGTGGTAGTGGAGTGTTGAGTAAATCGTCAAAAAGGACTCGCCTTCTGACGAGTAGCGCTCATTTCGGTTTCGAAATTCGTGTTCCACACCATAAAATCGTCTGCTGCACATTGGAAATACCTCGTTGCCAGATTCAACAGCTCAAGCTCATCAGATCTCGTGTTCATGGATCTATTGGTCGTTATCTAAACGAGCCTCTCTGTGAAAAGATGTGGTCACATCAATAAATCAGATAATGTGACTCCTGCCTGATCAACTTGATCAACGCGTTCACGAATCTAAGGAGTCGTTTATCGATATCGATTCTCAGTATTAATAGAGACTGCATTTAATGTTAGTAGTAAAAAATAATGTTACACGAAAAAGCAACTTTAATAAGAAAGTAATAATGATTTTGTGGCATAGCGGACAAAATAGTTGGATTTACCTACTTACGTATTTTGTTTAAATTAGCTACTACCTCTACTGAATTAGACTGAGGCTAAGTTTAGGCACAAACCATTTAAAAGCTGTACCAAGCTAGTGTGTCAAAGATACCGGAACGTTCTCATTGGCAAAACTCAAAGGAGTTACTTGACTGTTAATTATTAAGCTCGAGTGAATCCGTGAATTAAACCCTATCCAGTTTTATTTTCTTCAGAAAAACTGTAGGCTGCCCTAAACAGTATAATTTTAAAAGAGTTTTAATATTATACAGTATCCATATCTACAGGGTAAACGATAAGTACCTATATTTTATGAATCCGTCGGTTTTTGATATCATTCATTTGTTTATGGTAAATAATAAATTATATTGCTTCTTTGATGTATATTAATCATGATAGGTTTGACATCTATTAAATTTTTAGCTCTCCATATCATATAATATGTAATATATATATATGGAGACTATTATTTTCATGATTTTTTTTTTAATTTTTCCGGAAATACTTGTTTTTGGTAATTTTATACATAAATAAGTAGTTTTAAAAAAATGTCTGTCTGTCTGTATCCACGAAAACGCAAAAATCACTTAACCGATTTTAACCAAATTTGGTACAAAAATACTATTGGACATGGCAAGGAGCTGATTAGATTTTGGGATACATTGAGAGTAGGCAAGGGGTTTAGAAGAGGGTTCAAAAATTTAAAAAATCATAATTCTTAAGCTTATCCGAAATATTGAAGAATTTTTTGTGCGTTCAATTAAATATAACCTAAAATATTTAATCTAAACAATTAGACCACATTGACATTCGAAAAAAGTGTAACATGGGGTAAAAAGGTTAGAAAAAAACGTATTTCTTAAACATAGCGGAAATATTGATTAGTTATTTATAGCTTTGATAGAATATAACCTATATATATATATAATATATGTGTTATAAATAACTTGTTTTCATAGGCGGAGTCAAAATAAAAAAATATATACTTCCTAAACTTATTCGAAATACGGAATAATTTTTCATAGTTGTGATAGAATATAACCTAAAAAATGTTACATGAATGAATTAATTCACACAGGCGTTCGAAAATAGTGTAAAAAAGGGTAAAAAAAAATCCCAACTATAACAGAAAAATTGGCTAATTATAATATAGCTTTGATATAAGATAACCTATTCAGCATGCAGCATAACAATTTTGTTTACATAGGCGTTCATAAATAGTAGAAAAGGGGGCAAAATAAATTTTATAATAAAACTAAAAAAAATTAACTATTTTGCGTATAAGAACTTGGCCTTGAAGATCTGAAATATAAAATATGTATAATATGTACGAGATAAATAGCGCCTCCAAAGAGAAGAAAAAGGAACAAAACCCGATAGCTGATGTCTAAAACAAAAAAATATATATAAATTTTAGAAAATGACAAAACGGTCATAAAATTATTACTTTTACACTTAAATATGGAGAGCCTCGAGGGCAACAGTTTATTTATTTTGGACGTGTATTTAAAACCAATTTATTAATTATATCTCATTTGTTTTCTTTTTATTATTAATTAGTATACCTATCAATCATATGAACAGACATCTAATGGCTCTACCTCTCTACCTGTAGGCAAAGATTAATCTACACAAGATTAATCTTTGCTGTAGGTATATGTGCTAACATTTGCAGTTGTTCTAGAAATTTTCGACAATTTCGAATGTGTTTGTTGTGAAACACACGTACTTTACAAACCGGATTTTTGATTTTCTACTGAAATAAAACGATATTATCATTAGGGTCTGATTCCATGTGATTTTACAAAAGTTACATAAAACTCAAGATAAAAATCTCGCATTACTTAATTTCGTATTCAACTCAGTCAATGCATCAGACGTTTTATTTCAACACAACCTAGGAGACATGAAATTGTCCACACGAATACACAATATTTCCTTTATTTGTTTTACAATAATTACACATTTCAGTGTGAATTTTTAAAAAATTAAACAGCACCGTAACATATATTTTTTTTTGCTTCGTCTTTAAGATATGTATAAAACAATATTATGTGAAACCGAGTGTGAAAACATATTGAAGTGTTTTCCTAATGTTATTATTACACTAAATTCCAATATTTCCTCTAATTTAAAAAAAGGAAATTTGTAGTCTGAGATATTTCAAATCATTAGACGATGCATATGTCCTAACTGACTGGCTTGTAGTTAGGAAAAGTAGCATGAGCATGATTCCATTATTTTTTTAAGATTCTGAGAGCGTCCATGCGAACATCCTAGAGTATTTTAAAAGTTACGTCCCTACAATATTCATAGGATAGAAGTTTTGTATAAACGTTTTTCTTTCTAAATATATGATTATATAGAATATTATTTGCGGTTGAATATCATCTTACTAGGTACTAGGTACTTGGAATGGAATATTCTCTAAACCAACATTTGAACGTTTCGATATAATTCATTGTACTATCGCTGTAACTTGTTGCCAGCTGCAAGTCCTGTTATAAGTATTAGTAAACACATTTTTAAATTTGCTTTAATATGCAATACAATGAACGATGATAGTGAAAAATTGCTGTCAGCCAGGTCGATATTAGCCCTATTTCGAAGAAATAAGAGGGGCTTTGAGACATTTGGCTTATTCAATACAATTCAGCACAGAGACGCGATCAAAAGCTAATCAATTATTATATTATTACTACAAGGAGAAATAATAAATCTTCTTTCGGCAAAAAAAACATATTAAAACACTTTTGTCTGCACTAAAAAATCACAGATCTGACGTTGAAAAATATTTTAAGGAAATTTTCCAAAAATCTGAAAAAGTTGGTGATAAATTTGACCTACCACTAAGAATTCCTAGAGTGGGATCAAACAAATTTATAGAGCTAATTACGAAACGAAGTCTTGCGAGGAATATTACCGTGTTTCTTTGTTTATTCCATATCTACATTAAATTATCCGCTCAATTCAGATAAGATTTTCGGAAGAACCAGAAATTGCATTTTTTTTTGTGCCTGTTTCATCCAGAGTTAACTGTAACAGAAGAGTATAGGAAATTAATAGAAAAAATTCCAAGGTATACGACTAGAAAATTTAGAGACTGAGAGTGAAACATGGGATGAAATGTGGATAGAGAAAAATAAAAATGAAAATATTCAGTTAGAGTTCGCCGATTTATTGGAAAAACATTGTGAGTTTTTCCCTAGTAAGAAAAGAAGCAATTGCTATTTTTTGGCTTTATCTCCAACAACGGCCACAATTATTGAAAGATCGTTTAGTACCTTAAGACGGGTGAAAACTTGGTTAAGGTCTACCATGAGTGAAGAAAGACTATCTGGATTATGTCTTCTCAGCGTACACAGAGAACATGTAAATAAGAACAAAGACGTGTTTATTAAAAAAGTGATAGATCGATTTTCGCAAAAACGAATATTCTACTGCTATTTTCTGATTAGACTTATGTTCAATTTATGTTATAACCGATCAGGATCAGTTTATCTTAAGTTTTTTTTTTAATTATATAATATTTTAAGTACTTAATATATAAATTAAACTTCAAAAGAAGTTATTAGGTATTTTGCCACATATTATATACATAATACTTTTGTTTTGCTTACTTAGTATTTTTTGCCTTGCCCTCCCCTAATTTAATTACTTCCGGCGCTCATGATCACCAGGTCTGTATCTGAGTGGAGGTTTTTTTTTTATTTATTTAGATACAATGTGAAAATATCAGAGTATTGGGAAAACCCAAATTTGATTCTGGTTTATTATTCCAGTTTGGAAAGGAATAAAACGATTCTCTGGCTATTGAAAACGTTGGATGGTGGCAAAACATCAGTATTTTTAGCAAAACCATCTGTATTAAGCAAAGTTTTACATTTTTAACTAATACTTAATACCGATTAACCAATTATAAATACGTTAACTACATATACATGCAATTGAGTATTGATCTGTAAATGAAATGTTCACATGTGCCGTTATTTTGCCATGAATTGGTGACAATTGCTTTGTTTCATAATGTAAAAAATGGTAATAATAAAATTACTGTTGGCAAAAACAATAGAGATTCATCAAGGCAGGTGAGATGTGCAGTGGCATGTAACGGTGCGAAGTGTTTGACCGATTTCTAGATAAAGTATGATGTATTAATATTTATGGGTTTTATGTTAATTTTGTGTTTATTTTATTTAAAATTAATGATTTTTATGATAAATAATTTTATGACATAATTTATGATACTTAAACAGAAGTCATTACCTTTAATGTTTAAAAATTAACATTTTTTAATGTCTAATTGTTAAATATATCCGAAATATTCACCAGGTTATCAAGTGGTGAATATATTGGTGCGTATACTTTGGCACATTTGGGAAAATTTATTCAGAAATAGCTGAGGTATATTTTGTAAACAAATTTGCACCAGTATGAATTCACCGATGAGTTGTGTCACTATTAATAGTAATTTTATTTTGGTATTAATTTAATATTTTTAGTTTGGTATTAATTTAATAAGAAGAGTTCTTTTTTACAAATCTAGGCAAATTCACAAATTTGGTGCCGATATTACAAACACTCGTTGCTAACTCAGTCTTTATATTATTAGGATAAATACGAGTATTTCGATTTTGGTATTCTAAATTCAAGCCCACAGTAACATAAACACGTATACATGTTTTGAAAGTATGTATTTTTATATAAGAGACAATAATAATTGCATACAGAATATGTGCACTGCATATATTAAGGATATTGCTTTTACCAGTTGATTTTAAATGAGTGAATTTAAGAATGTTGCTGACTTAGTCAATAATAAAAAGGGAAATTATTTGTCTCATACCAAAAGACGTCAGTTAACAGAGTGAATAGGAACTATTTTTCCTATTAATTAATATTATTTGGCAAAGTGGTCCAATATAAAGAGGAGTATATTGATTATCAAAATTAACATACCTAAGTAGAAAGGCCAAGATTTCTAAGACCCTCCACAATTCTAAACAACACAAACAAATAAATAAAAAAACATGTAAATACAATTCGATGATCAGCGTGTTTTGTTTATTTAAATATACTCGCAATATAAATATGATAACGTTTGTGAACCAAAAATACATAAATAACAATTATCAGAAGTGATGATATATGGGATTGATGACAAATGAGAATGTGAAGATATTTCTTGTCTACATGCCATTCTTCATCATTCCATTATGTTTTTTCGAAACGGATTAATTTATGAAAACAAGTTTTAAAAAGAAGAGATAACCGATTACATTGTTTTTCTACTTTCAACCACCTTGTTTATGTACTGAAATCGAGATTTTCTATTCATATTTCTCGAAAATATTTACTGCTTTACGTTCATGCAAAATACTCATTATTCTTCATTCTTCAATCTTCTTTATTCGGTGTTATCATGAGAAGAAAAAACATACTTTCATTTATTAAAATTAATTAATTAAACGTAACATAGGCGTACTAAGTAGTGCGTACAGACAGTGAGGATCAGAAGTCACATAATTTCGATAAAATTTGAAAGCAAAATTTTTGAAACAAACGCTCACAAATGTTATTTTTGGTTTTAAGTTTGAAATTGCCATTTTTGACGTAACAAGAAGTATACAGGGTCAATCATCTAGTGTGTAGTAGAAAAACATAATTGCTTATGAAAAATAATTTTGTGGTATAGCGCACAAAATGACTGGTTTTACCTACACAAGGGATTTCGTTTAATTTAGCAGGGCCTCAGTCTAATTCAGTAGAACCAGACCAAGGCATGGGTCGACAGATACTGACGAATTCGTTTCGCTCTTCTTATGAGCTCGTCAGACTACCATAGTCGTTGCCCATCTACAATATCGTCCTGCACTTAATCACAATGAGATATACAACAATAGATATATGTAAACTAGTACCATCTACCTATACACACAGTAATGCATATCCCACCATAAATAGGCCGATCAAATCCAATGTACAGGTAACACCAGCCGTCAAAATAGAAATAAAAATGTTCTTCTGAATTAGACTCGAATTTCTCGAACACCTTTAAGTTTTTCGAGAAAAAAGAAGTATGCCTTTTTTATGTAGAAAACTTTATTTTATCACATTTTTGACACAAAGTTAATAAAAATCACAAGGAAAAAAAGTTAGGTTATAATTAATGCAAGGGTCCCCCCTGTTTACCCGCCTATGGTTATCCTTTTTAATTCAATTTCATGTCAGTTTACGACATTTAACTAGGTGAATAAATATGCTACATTTGGTTAATTCATCTTTACTTGTTTCGAAAATATTTCAAAAAAACCGTCCTCAGGCAGTCATCTTTAACACCCTGTATCTTTGTAAATAAGGACAGTTGAGGTTTTTTTGATGATTAGATGTTCCCAATTCGCCCACAAATTTTGGCCACCTTTTTTTGAAACACCGTGTATGATACAATCGACTAGCAATCACCTCGAATAGCACAAAACGCACTCAACAAAACTTTAATGGTTAAATTTTGTTTTCGGATATTTACTTGAGAATATATTAATTTAGAACTAATGCTCCATTTGTTTTATGATGTTTCATTTTAGGGTAGCTGTTCTTTTATAAATACCCGTATACATAACAATTTTGTTTTTTTAAAAGTTCACAACCTAGTTGGCTTTGTGTTGCTGAAGATGAGAGCCTTGGAGCTCTCGAAACATGTCCATTGATTCTTAAATAAATATTTTTTTAATCTCGACTGGTGTATAATGCGAATTACGACTTGCTTACTGTCAAGAATTGATCGGAGCACAGGTCGAACTTTTGCTACAATCTAGATTAGAGTATGTAGTTTTTAATGTTTTAAAGAAATAATGCATCTTCTTACGAGGAGTTATAAGATATAAGGCGAAATAATTAGGTATTTATCTACTCCATATTTATAAGTGCGTTTTGTGCTATTCAACCGTATATCTTTATAAACCTTGAGTTTAGGTGAATTTTATAACATATACAACAAATATTTGTAGAATTTTATGGACAATCAACAATAAGTCAAAAAAGGGGCAACCAAAAGGGTCATGTACAACCGTTTCTTAAAAAAAATCAAATTTTAAGGAATTTATGTTTGACTTTTGGTTCTCATTGTAAAATTCGAAACTAATCGAGTTACAATAATTGATAGTAATTCTTGTAATTGGATATTTTACAGATGGTTTTATTTTTACTGATAATGTGAACGTAAAGACCTGCAGAAAATCTAAACATTCCTTGAATAGTAAATGCTGAAAGTCCACACTTTGTTAAAATCAATGACACATCTTTTGACTTTGATTAGAATTAAAAAAGTATAAAAATTTTATGAATATATGATAAAAGCTAATAAATTTGTACCTTGAGTTCGATATTTTTGAAACCAAACAAGCAAGAATCCATAACCATTTATTGCACGGGAGCTGAAACTAACCTCTATAGGGTTTCTAATAATTCTGTATCATCAATATTTGCAACCGATATAATTATATTAATTAACAATTTAATGAAATTGATAATTAAAAACGTTTTAATTGGATAATTGTTATTATTATATCATTTTCATAAAATACTATAAACAGGACGAATTAAAATCATAATAGCGTATCATAATGATATGTTATTAAATCCGTTAATAGGATATATTTTATCAAAACGTGTTACGATGTGATTTTGGATAGTTTATAAAATTTTAGTTCAACTTTATAATTCCCATACGTTTACCTGGTTAAAGTAGAATTTTATTATGTTCCTAATTTAATTTATTATTTTTGTAATTTTTATTATGTATCTCAATGGCAGTTATTTTTTAACAGCGTATCTACGTATAAACATATTTACTTTGGGCTAGCCCTGCAAGATTTCCTTTTTTTTTTGTTATAATTTAGTGTCATCATACTGAAAATAATAAAATACCTACCTATAGTCTCCTACGCAACTTTGCTTTAGGATTACCCTTATATGTCCGAATAAACTCGTCTGAAACCAAACCAATAACAGGGCTAATATGTTATTGTTTCTAATTAAATTGTATTAAATTGACATAACTATCGCTTAGTATTTTAGTACTTTTTTTAATTTTACTTTAAATCTTTTTTTTTTCTCCTCAAAATGGTAAGTTTTATGTTAAATAACCTTGTGCAAAAGTATGTTTCTTGACGCCAATGAAATAATTTGTAGATGTATAAAAAATCTATTTAAAGGCTTTTAATTTTGAAACATGTATTGCATAGATTAATAGTAATTATTGTATTAAATTTATTTCGTGGAGATTAGACTTTTCATTCAATACTCAAAAGATGGTTTCCACATTTTTTCATTATACTCGTATTACTTACTTGTTTCTCTTTTGCATCTACGATATGAAACACCTAAATTCACTTCAATAATTTTCCTCAAAAGCTGTTGTTACATTTATTGCATTAACTTCTCCAGTTGTTGCATCAACGTTAAAAATGCAAGAACCATTTTGGACTTCAATGCATTTAATTCAAATTCACAGCATCAAAATATCCAGAAGATAATATTACAGGGTGTCCCAAAAAACTTTCCCCACCCTTTAAGGGTAGATCGTATGACCAAAAATACGACAAATGTCTCCTTATGAAATTATGACCATTTTGAATATTGAAATTAGACAAATCTTTCACTTGGAATTAATAATTTAAATCTGGTCATCCTTGATAAAAACAGGTTCATGCAAAAGAAAATCTGCATCCTTATCATATAAAGCAGATTCAAGAATTGCATCCTGGGGATACTGAGTTGCGCTTATGATTTTATAGATTTTTTTTAAATTGCCTGGACGCAAATGAAGACATTTTGAAACAAGTACTGTAGAGTGACCATTTTGAATATTAAAATGAAGTAATTTTCGAAAATAAAATCAAATGTTCAAATTCAAATTATTTATTAACTAAACACATAATAAAACAAAAACATTTCAATTTACAAAGGCAAGTGTTCGAAATCCTCACTATTTTATTCAATAATTGTTTTCTACACGGCCTATTGCTTCGTTTGTAATTTGTGCTAAAGCTCCATAAATGCGAACAATAACATCATCTTCACTGTTGGGTAGGACATGGTAAACCGTATTTTTCAGATAACCCCAAAGCCAAAAGTCTATTGGGTTGAGATCCGGGGACCTAGGAGGCCACGAAAGAGGTCCTCCACGATCGATCCATTGGTTGAGAAAACGTCGATTTAATATCTCTCAAACATTTCGAGAATAACGGGCAGGTGCACCATCATATTGAAATACAATATTTGGCCGCTGTACTAAAGGAACTTCTTCCAGAAGAGTTGGTAATCTGTTATCGCAACAATTGGCATAGTTTTCGGCGTTTGGTATCCTAGGTAGAAACTGTGGTTCTATTATCCTATTTCCCAACAGACACAGCCACACACTTAAGCTCCAGCGTGCTTGCTTATGTGATTCTCTAATTTGGTGCTGATTTTCGTAATTCCAACACTGCAAGTTGTGCTGATTGAACACTCTTTGCTGGTTAAAATGGGCTTCATCACTCTACAGTACTTGTTTAAAAATGTCTTCATTTGCGTCCAGGCAATTTAAAAAAAAATCTACAAAATCATAAGCGCAACTCAGTATCCCCAGGATGCAATTCTTGAATCTGCTTTATATGATAAGGATGCAGATTTTCTTTTGCATGAACCTGTTTTTATCAAGGATGACCAGATTTAAATTATTAATTCCAAGTGAAAGATTTGTCTAATTTCAATATTCAAAATGCTCATAATTTCATAAGGAGACTTTTTTCGGAATTTTGACATAAGTGATTTTCGTCTTATTTTGGGTCGTAGATTCTACCCCCAAAGGGTGGGTAATGTTTTTTGGGACACCCTGCATAGATGCAGACTTGTGCAGAATTTAATTGCATTGTGTTGAGCAAGGAGCCACAAGAGCATTTGGACTTCTTACATCCTGGCGATAAAACGTTCTTTCTTTTGATATATGTCTTTCAATAGGATTGACTAAGTACCTCACGAAAAGATATGATAGATAAAATCGATTGAAACAGGATTACACTGCATCAAAATTATTGTAAAAATTTTTAATATAACTAATACTTCATAAATAAGATTCTGGAAGTATTACGAAAATATTCTCATTAAAATTATTTGTAGTAGACTAATGCTCAAATGATTCCAGCTGTTGGAATTATTATTACAGGATTATAGTGTAACTGTCATTAAGAACAGATTTTGGAAATCTAGAATATAAGTCAGATTTGTCAATAAATTTTATTTTGCAGTTCCTAGGGGACTCAGTGGAGGAGAGACCGGCATAAATAAATCTGCTCTTAATCCTATGCATTTCTCTTAACTACAAGAGTTGTTTAAAATAAGGCAGTTGCATTCACTACAATGCAATAATACTCTCCTATTAAAGTGTTAGTAAGTGGCGGATATACAATGTGTTTTTGACCTGGTGTGTCCTCCGGCACGCTTATTAAACACATACAAATAATAATGTGTTGCCTATTTGTTGACGAGAATTAGAAAAACATGTGCCGAAATCGTTTTTTGGGGGCTATGTAATTACCAAGGTCGATAGCTTTTATAAAATTACGTTTGGTATAATTAGCAAATCCTTAAGTTATTTTTATGGAACTAAACATTTTATAATTAAATTATTAATTTATCATTGGTAATGTTCTGCCACCGTGTTTTACTGTCGGACACAAATTTTGTTGTTTAAATTCCACATCAAGTCTTCGCCATACCATATGATGTCCATCCGATTATATTTAGATTAATCTGAGAAAATAGTGTTGCCAAAAATTATTTGTTTCATTCATATTATATTTATTTGCAAACTCTAATCATTTACCCAACTTTTTCCAGTCACTGTGGTTATTTTTTTTAATGTCGGTATCCTTTGGCAGGCATGATTTATTATAGGTCTTATATACGAGGGAGAAATGTATCAAAAAACTATACGTTATAATTTGAGTGGACCTAATAAAAATTGCACAATCTCACTTAGATCTTTTTGATGACGTTAATAATAAATAATTGTTATAGTTTTTAGCCTTGAGTATAAATATATTTCTTTCACTTGGATTTAAAATATGGTAGGCTAAAATTTATGTGGGAAACCAAAAGTTATACTAGTTACTTTAATTTTTTCATCTAGTTTTCAATCCTGTTAAAATAAATAGACAATTTTGATATATATATGTGTTGGCTGAAAATCTAAAGAAGGTGGTACATTTTTTCAAGTCCGGCCCTGGCTTTTTTTTATGTCGCTATTGCATCGGTGGTTTAAGAATGTTCCAAATTTCGATAAGTTAATTAACTATAGTTATACTTACAAAATAAATGGATAAACTATAAAACATGGCATTTTCAGAACCAGTTCGGGGTCTCCAATCGTTGGTTATTGAACACCCTGTATACTGAAAATAGTTTCTTCTATTTGAAATGATCAGTTTTTCGAAACATTTTTGGAAAAATAAATGATTGATAAATTAAGCTACAAAATATACTAGTCTATTTAAATGAATCAAAAGCGAGTCGATATATACAGGGTTATTCACACTTTATGGCGCGGTATTCCGCGCAATATTTTGTGGCGAAACTACGTGACTTTCAAAAAGTTTAATTTATTGGACGTGTAGGCATCTATTATGGCTACGTTTTAAAATTGGTTTCATATTATACAGGGTGTCCTAAATAACCTAAACGTATCAAAGTTGTGTTTTTTTTAATGGAATGCCCTGTATATTATTGCACTTTTAGATCCTCTGATCAAATTAAGTGTCTGTTTCATTAAGGTTTATAATACCTAAACCTTAAGATTGTTTAAATAAATTGAATTTTCTCAAATTCTATCCTAATTTTCATCTTTCGAATATTAAGGAAGTATTTAAGTCATGTTGACGAAATTAACTCTAAAGTGTAATACTAGATCGTGTTTGGTATTCCAATTGCGATAAACTTGCAATCTTATACAGGGTGTCCTAAAATGAAAACTACTCAAATAAGAACTTTAAGTTGCTATAACCTCATTAATTTAAATGGAACGTCATACGAGTGTATCTGAACTTACCTAGCAATGTACTTACTAATTACCTGTCGAATGATATTAGGGTGTACTATAGCTAAGTCTGCGCGTTTTGGCAGAAAAAGCCAAATAATTTATTTAAAAAACACCAAATGGTATACAAAACAATTATGTTGCGTTTTCTGCCAAAACGCGCAGACTTAGCTATAGTACACCCTTATACTGTTCGACAGGTAATTATTAAGTACATTGCTAGGTAAGTTCAGAAATATGACGTTCCACTTAAATTAATGAGGTTATAGCAACTTAAAGTTCTTATTTGAGTAGTTTTAATTTTTGGACACCCTGTATAAGATTGCAAGTTTATTGCAATTGGAATACCAAATATGATCTATTATTACACGTTAGAGTTAATTTCGTCAACATGACTTAAATACTTCCTAAGTATTTGAAAGATGAAAATTAGGCTAGATTTTGAGAAAATTCAATTTATTTAAAAGATCTTAAAGCTTAGGTATTATAAACCTTAGTGAAACAGACACTTAATTTGATCAGAGGATCTAAAGGTGCAATAATATACAGGGGATTCCATTTAAAAAAACACAACTTTGATACTTTTCGGTTATTTGGGACACCCTGCATAATATGAAACCAATTTTAAAAAGTAGCCATAATAGATGCCTACACGTCCAATAAATTAAACTTTTTGAAAGTCACGTAGTTTCGCCACAATATTCCGCGCCATAAAGCATGAATAACCCTGTATACGCAAAAGCGCCACGCAAAAGTAATGCTTTGATTTTGCGAGATAAACCGAGAAGCGCCCCCTTATTTGGATACCCATATGGGATATTATAGTTTGATGATGTCACGAAGAAATTTTTTTGAGTTTATACACTTGATATTTATGAGCAAATAAAGTAATATAATTTTAATAAATATTCTGTGCAATTGTTGAGCCTTGAAAATATGGAAATAATTGTAGCTTCTAAAATGCCAAACGATTCCGATAGCAAAAACTTATGTACATACTGATTTTACTTTATAATATTATGTCGCTAAAGAATTTTATCGCGCCCATTTGACTGATATCTATACAATTTTTAAATACTTCTTGGTGAGCACACCTTTAAACAATGTATAGTCAGAGGTATTACGAGTATTTCTTGAGAATTTGTAGTATTCAACTTTATCTCGCTTTATATTTTTCTTTCATTTATGTTGTTATTGTTGTGTTCAAAGCTATGAAACAGTCTTAAGCTTTTGTGTGTTTTTTAATTGAGTGTGTTTTGTACGTTCTCTACAGCAAACCTATACAAATAAGTGCCTTTCAGTTGACCGTGGATTTATGGCTCAAACTAAAGAAGTTTTTTATTAGATCAACCTATAATAAGAAAGACATTTATATGGGATGTCAAAGTCTAATTCCACAAAAATAAAGATAATCTAATTAAAATAAAATAATTGACTCATTCCACGCACATATGAAAATAAGTTAGGTAATAGATATGTTATGTCGTAGCTATATCTGTCTAATTAAAAAAAATCTTCAGGCTTGATTTTCACACTAGAATAAGTATTAATCTGGAATCTTCGGTGATCGCAGTAATATTATTTATTTTCTAATGTTAAACTTTTCATATTAAATTTGTTAAACGAGCCCATTTCAAATATATGCGATCCCGCTTAAGGGAGTATCGGCGCGTCTATGTGTTGGTAGTTGCTTTATGGGGTCAGAGACCTCCCAGGCAGCCGATATAGGAACTGTTGTTCACTCGGCGTACTACCAACGATAAAACTAGATGTCGCCAAACACATCATTTTACATTTTCATATTAAGGTCTCAAGGAAATAAACAGAAGGATAAACTGTGCATACAATGGGATTCCACAGGAAATTAAAAGTATGAAAAATGAGAGAAAATTTATAAAACATTTAAAGATTTTTTTCAATATGCGCATGTAAGATTGATTGTAATTTTGTTTTGTTACTTAATTTAAGAACACTGTTGGTGAATAACCTAGATTATGTAGGGTAAGGATTTGTTGTTGTTAAGTTTATTCTTGTTGAAGTTGTTTGTTGTCAAATATTTATTAGGTTAATATTTTCAAGACCAGTTATTTTCAAAAAAAACTAAAATATACAGATAACTGATCAATAGAATCACAAAATTTCAGTGAAAATAAAAATATGCTTATAGAATTACTAATTTGACAGGTGATGTCATTAGTAGTGAAGGTAGACGAACTCGTTAACTCGCGTTGCATTCCTGTCTTAACTACATTCAGAAAACCGAAAAGTTCGACAGCCTACTAAACGTATACGAGGGTTGCTATTTATGTATTGATAATAGAAAGAACAAACGAATTAATTTTATCAAAAAGTGTTTTAGTGCTCTTAAAAATATTCTCACATTGAAACACCAAACTGCCGATTGGCCTTTTCTTTCTGTCTCATAGGCCAGGACCAGGACTCGTCAACTGCAACGATGCAGTGTACAACTTTGGATGTACCACAGTTGTATTTGTTAGGCATTTTAACCAATCGAGTCGAGTCTTATTTTAAGCACCTGTCAACAAATGTGGAATCCAACGCGAATATGTTCGTGCAAAATCATATCTATGCGGGTCATACTAATGTTCAAACTTTCACGATATGTCACATTCTTCAATTATTTTTTGCACAGGATCAATAGTTTCCGGCACAACGACCGATTTTGGACGACCATCTTTAAATTCGTGCGTGAGCGACCTACGACGTTTGAATTGAGTGTACCAGCGATATACAGCGGCCTTGGATGGTGCTTTATCGCCAAAAGTTGCATTAAGTTGATTGATGCACTGTTCTTGGGTTAGACCACGTCGAAAGTCATAATATATCATAGCTCCATAATTTTCGCGACTTAATTCGATTTTTTTGGACGAGATGAACTTTTCAACTTACTGTAAATAACACAAATATTGCTCGCACGTCAAAACGTTCTCAGTGCGTATACTGTCAAAAATGTCAAACGTCAAGATGGCGGTGACAGATTTCACCTGGCAATACCAGTATTGCCAGTTCTCAATACATAAATAGCAACCCTCGTAGAAACAATAAATTTGACGTGGGTTTTACTGAACTTTAAATGTATCAAACTCTTGCGATGAGGGTCGGAATTATTTTGACATTCTCGTAGAATTATACTACTACTTTTATACACAAATAGCGTAAGTTATATTTTAAAATCTCCCTGTAATGCTCTTCAAAGCAATATTAAGTAGGCATGATAAGTCAAATAATTAAATTATATTATTAATATCAAAATAACATGCCAAAATTTAACAGTATTTGTCAAATATAAAACATTAAGGAGACTGTTTTATTAGTTTTCTTGTTATTGTCGTAGATAAAGTATAGTGTTCGTATTCTACTTGCTGTAATAGTAATAACTCACTAGGGGATTTACAGCACTCGACTGCGGCTCGTAATGTAAATTTCATGTGCGTAAGTTATTACCTACATTACCGCTCGTTGAATAATATAAGTACTATTATTTCATGCCATATTTTTTTAAACGAGGTGTCGGAAAACTCGATGTATCTTCGATCAGATTGCATAATTTTTGTACATTTTTTATTACGTTATAATTCATCCAAAATGGTTTCATTATTAGAGTTGGAAAATTCTCCAGTTAGTGATGATCTTTTTGAACGTATTGACATTTCATTGAACATAATTTATGTTCATGCGAGTAGGTATTAACTAAGTTGATTTTTTTTTAGATTCGAAAATGGATAGAGTTATGCCGAAAAAATTCACAAATAAAATCCAAGTTGCATCATTTGTGAAATTTAATTAATTAAAGCTGATGTTCTCATGGGATAAACATTCTATGATTGCTGGGCTCAAGAATAAATTTAATAGAGAATATAGATTCCTTCGTTAAATATGACAAAAAAAAACCATTTCATTGTGTCATCACTATACTGATAAATTTTGACATTTTTTGTTAATGCTAAATCCGCGATAGCTTAGAATTCAATTCAGTAGTTCGTTGATAGTAAGAGGTTTAAAACAGTAACTTTCTAAAAACATGTAGATTACTCGAGAAGGTTTTCAATGGATTATTATTATTGAAAGGGCTAACTCCACAAGAAAGCAAATCGCTTTGGTCAACGTTTTGTAATCGCATCATCAGAGAATAATAATTGGTTTGCAGAATTTCATCATGGTCGTGAATCAGTGAGTGATGAATTACGTGAAGGTCCACCAGAATCTGTTGTGAATCCAAAATCAATGGATTCCACATAATTTGACCGAAGCTCAAAAACCAGCTCGTGTTAATTGATGGAAATAAATTCGACGTAGAAACTGCAAAATCCGTATGCAACATCGTCACAGGCGATAAAACATGGATATATTCATATCAACCGGAAACCAGGCAATAATCTACTGTATGGGTGTCACATAAAATGAACTGAATCCCACAAAAGATGTTCGCGTAAGAAGCATTTGCTAGAGAATGATCGCTTGTTCCTTCGGCTGTACAGGAGACGGCGCGGCGCAACAAATCTTTTAGAGGAACGTTGAAATAATTTCGCATTGCCCATATTCGCCTGATTTATCGCCTAGTTTTGTTTGTTTTCAAATGTGAGGAAAAAAATGCGTGGACCCCGCGATTTTCATCATCTCAAGAAGCGGTTGAAGCCTTTCGAAACATGCCTGTGAGATACAACATTCAGAGTGGAAAAAATGTTTTAAGAACGTTCGAACGCATACAATAGTGTGTCAACTATGAAAGTGAATATTTTGAAAACCAATAAAATAGTTTGATTCCAAAAATTTTGATTTCTTCCCAGATTTTGTAAAAACATAAAGGGTGGCGTAATAATAATATGCAACTTGGGAATACAAATCGTTATTAAAATTAGGGAAATCACTTTCTATATTTGAAACCATAAAATAAATGTAGGCAGACAGAAACTATAATAGTTGTTCTAATCTAACACTATAATATGACAGTGGTGGTCAAAATGCTGATATTTCCTTTATGTTTTATTTGTTTAAGGTCTGGTGTAGAAATATATTGCACCTATAAATAAATTGATAGATAGTGTGTTTGCTCTGAAAAGAGGTCACAATGTTTTATATTTCATAAAGCAACATTGGAGACATCAATATTTACTTTCATAAAAAAAAACATTAACAGTGGTGTTATTAATTTAATGACTTCATTATGGTATGGATTATTTCGTTTGAAAGAAAATCCTTCTCCATCAACTAGCAACTAACTCAAGGCTTGGCAATCGGCAAATGTATGCCAAGCTGACAACCCCAAATCTGTCTCTAGGAGGATAGGAAACACTCTCCTCCTCGACTTCCACATTTAATGCAGCGGGGAGAGTGGCATACAAGACTACCCGCAGAACTCGCATAATATTTTATTAAAAACTATCAGGGAATATTATAGTCAAACCAATATACATATTGAAATATTGTTGTGCAGTTGAGCTCTTTGTATGTTGTGTCATTTAGGTCTGTCTAAAAAAAAACAATAATCATTTTAATTAGAGCTATACAAATTCCACACGAACACATCCACAGCGTTTGTTTGGGCATCCTCGTTCATTGAAATTTTTAACAACGACAAAGCCGACCGGTATTAGAAAAAACTAATTTTTAAACAATTAAAGTTATCGAAATTATTATATTTGTTTTCTAAACCGTTACGCAAGTTTTTAAAAGTTCTACAAACGTATGTGAGAGTATTTCCAAAATATTTATTTGTTGTGAAGCACCCTGTGTTTGGTGTATTTCTATAGTTTAGTCGACGATATTTAAACCATTTTTTAAACAATGAAAATTATCCAACTTATCATTTTTTTTAAGTCGTTACGCAAGATTTTCAAAAGTTCTACAAGGGTAAGTAATAGTACTTCCAAAAAATTAATTTGTTGTGAAGCACCCTGTATTTGGTGCATTTCAATAGTTTACTCGAAGATATTTAAACAATTTGTTTATATGTTATAACACTTGTTATTTTTTTAGCATTTATCTTAGTTTACCTAAGATCGTAATAAATTTACCGAAGATAAAAGTTGACAATAATAGTAGTACGTATTCTTGTTTGCAAATATTAGTTTTAAATATACATTGAACTTATCTTTATGGATATAAAACAATCGCTCCTAACTGCATTTTACAATATTACGCATACAAGGCATATCTCTTATAAGAATATTACGATACGATTAGCAGTAGAATTGCAAACAAATTTAATAAACATGGATATACCATAACATTAGTACATAATCGCCAATATTTTGATGATTTAGTAAATTGGAAAATTTTACATCCACAGTTTTAAATTCAGATGCAATAATATATCCTGCTATTACCATACTATGATAACTCCATCCGGTGAAAAATAAGAAAACAAAAGTGATTACCAGTGACAACGTGGAGGATCAAACTACGGAACTACGGGCCCGTATGTGTGATTGATTAATTCTGTTCGCAAGCGTTTGGAAAATTTAATTGCGAATTATTGAACTTCTGCTCTTGGTCCATCCATAATCATTGTACAATTCGGTTTTAGTCTGAAACATCCACTGAGCTTAATCTTTCAGAGTTTACAATTACTTATCTTGTTTTATTGGGTGGTTACCACCCTTTGGGGGTAGAATTTACGACCAAAAATAAGAAGGAAATCCCTTCGAGAAATGTCTCCTTATAAAATTATGACCATTTTGCATATTAAAATGAAGCAATTTTCGAAAATCAAATCAAATGTTCAAATTAAAATTATTTATTAACTAAGTAAACACATAATAAAACAAAAACATTATAAATTTACAAAGAAATGCTCACCATTTTGTTCAATGCATGCGTGGAAATGGTGAATAAAATTGTTTTCTACGCGGCTTATTGTTTCGTTTGTAATGTGTGCTAAAGCTCCATAAAGGCGAACATTAACATCATCTTCACTGTTGGGTAGGACATGGTAAACCGTATTTTTCAAAGCCAAAAGTATATTGGGTTGAGATTCGGGGACCTATAGGAGACCAAGAAATAGGTCCTCCACGACCGATCCATTGGATGGGAAAACGTCGATTTAATGTCTCTCGAACATTTCGAGAAAAATGGCAAGGCACCATCATGTTGAAACACAATATTTGGCCGCTGTACTTAAGGAACATCTTCCAGAAGAGTAGGTAATATGTTATTGGCATAGTTTTCGGCGTTTAGTATCCTAGGTAGAAACTGTGGTTCTATTAGCATATTTCGCAACAGTCCAATCCACACATTTAAGCTCCCGCGTGCTTGCTTATGTGATTCTCTAATTTGGTGCGGATTTTCGTAATTCCAATAATGCAAGTTGTGCTGATTGACCACTCCTTGCTTGTTAAAATGCTCCATCACTCTACAGTAGTTGTTTAAAAAAGTCTCCATTTGCGTCCAGGCTGCATTAAGCTAGTGCTAGTGCTCGTGTCTCTGGACTCTTATTGCATTGGTTGGAAAGCTACTTGGCTTTAAGAATTCAAGTCTATCTAGTTAATGAGCCAATAGTGGTTAATTCTTGTGTCCCGCAAGGATCCCACGTGGCTTCTTTAATATTCAATTAATTTATCAATGGTATAAAACAATATTTTTTAAACAGTGAATTCAGAATCGGTTGAACCGTGTTACCTATTACAGAGTCACCCGTTTTGTAGACTAGTCTGAGACAAATACAGTGGATTTAATTGTATCACAATGGTTCTGTGACTGTATCAGAGAGCCGTCTTTCAAAACTTTTTCATTTATCGATTAGTACTAGAGTACAAGTTCTTGGTCAGGGATCTGGCAGTATATTTACATGTTTCCTTGAATTATGTGGTCAACATCAACGTCCATTAAAATGGCGCTATCTAATGTAAATACTTTTAAGCCCCTATATAACAATAGTTCGACTATATTTAGAGAATGTTTGTGTCCTAGGGAACATATTGCTCGCATCGAGAGAGTTCAGTATTGTTTTTTTAGGTATATTCATGTGCGCGGCCTGTCGATTGTCTTCCATCCATTGCTGCATGAATAAAGGTTGAACACAGTGATTTAGCGCAGAAACGTGAGGAACTTAACGTTATTTTAAGTCATCGTCTTATTTGTTGGATCATAATTCGTCAGAAGAGAGCGTTCAGACTGGCCAGTCAATGTCTTGACACGAACATCGATTTATTCTCTCTGATAGGATATTCCAGGTCGCCTGAGAACTGCCAGTATTTGATCGGGATTTCTGGCTTTCGAACTTATTTTCCTTGCATGCAGGTTTCGTTATAGTTTTTTTTAGTGTTATTAGTATTATTAACCCAAAGTTCTACCAGAGTCATTAAATGTCATGTAATTTATATTATTTCTTAAATTCTGAATAATTAATAAACGCAATGTTCTTACAAGAACTACAAAGTACAAAAATTTTATATTTTTTATTATTGTTATATGTATGTATTATAAATATGCTGAAAACATATTATTGTTGTTTAACAACCAATCAACCAATGTGTGCTAATGATATCCTCGCGACATTTTTTTCCTTTATGCCACACATCCAACAAAATAATCCACATATTCGTGTTAATATCTGCATATAATAACATTTAACTATCATATTATAGTATAATAAATTAGTCACACCATTAATTTGATTTGCATACACTTATGAAAGTGAGTTATTGATTAACAGCACGATAAAAGAAAACCTACAATAGAAATAATTGCCAAGACAATAGTCTACCAATAGATTATAATTTCATAATCGAATATTGGTTTTATTATTTATAAGAGCTTGATCGTGGTCTACCTGTAGTATCTATTATTAGGTCGGTAATATTGTCTGCTAATAAAACAATAGATATGTATCGCACTAATGCTCTAATAACGTAAAAACACATTAGTTGATAATAATTATTAGTTTACCGGATATTAAATTATAGCCTGTTAAAGGCACGTAGCTAGAGAGGGCGAGTTGGGGGGTTTAGAATTAATATATTATTATTATTTAAATATTTATTATTTATTATAATAAATATTTGCTATTTAATTTTAAGTTTAATCGATTGTTGACTTGCCACTGATGATGGGACTGGTATAGTCCCGAAACATACAGGGTGTCCTACGGTGGCAACCCATTAGATTATTTCAGAAACTACTTCGAATTGAATTTTGAAAATTTCAGTGTCTATATTGTGAAATCTGCTCTACTCAAATAATATAATAGCAACGGCATAGCACTTCCGGTTAAACCGGAAGTTGATGGCAACTTTGTTATTTTAAATGGAACACCCTATATATTATTACATTTTTGGAATCTAAATAAGATTTCAGACATATTTCATGTATCATGTCCTATACCTAACGTCAGTCTTTTTTGACTTATATCAAGATTTATGTCAAAATTGACTGTTTAGGGCTCCATAAGAATTCCGTTTTTTCCTTATAAATCAGTATTTAATAATTATTTTGCAGGTATTTTCTTATCAGGTGGGATCTTCTTTTTCGAATTGACAAGACATTTTCTGATTAGTTTATACAGGGTGGTTAAAAAATTATATTGAAAACGGTTCAAGAAAAACAGTTGAAAGTCAATTTTTTCAAATGGAATGGGTATATTATTATTATTTTATCTTCCTTAGCATTAAAAAATAACGCAATTTTGTAATAGGTTATCATTTTCTAAAATGCATAGTTTTCGAAATATCGTCATTTTAAATTTTTCTGCAGCGCCTACCGTTGTCTCTCTGGAAGCTAGCTAATTAATTTAGTTAGCCATGAAATTATTGTCATTTTAAAGAAAAAATCCAGCGGTGATATATCTGGAGATATCGCTGGCCAATCCCAAGGCCCTAAACGTCTAATCCATCGATCTTCAAACATTTCATTAAGCTGTTGTGTGATTCTATTTCCACAGTGAGGTGGTGCTCCATCTAACTGGTACCAACAACTTCTTAATTCATTTAATGGTAGATCATCCAAAAAATGCGCCACAACATTTTGCAAAATATAAAGATAACCTTCCGTATTTAAATTATGCTCGTAAAAACGTTCACACTAAATTTATTTTGAAAATTTCGTTCACGAATAGCGTGCGGATTCTCAGAAGCCCAAAATTGACTATTTTGTCTATTAACGATTCCATCTCTCGAAAATTTTGACTCATCTGTCATCATCACTTTTTGCGTTCGTGTTAAAATGGTTTCGCAGAACCGTATACGTCGTTCGGCATCACCTGCTTCCAGAGCACAAAGATATTTGAATTTAAGTGGATGTAAACCACTACTTTTTAATATTTTTTGGACAGAGGATTTTGAAATTCCTAGATCTTGTGCAGCAGCAGGCACTGACGATTCAGAATATGTATTAAAATATGCCAAAACATTTACCACATTATCCTCATTTGTAGTTACAGGTTTTTGTAGTACTCGATTTGCATGACACTGCCCCCACCGTATTTGATTTCGCAAAATTCTTCTTAATTTTTCTCTAGTCATTGTTGGCAAATGCGGATTTCTTTCGTTAAATACTCTACAGGTTCTATTAATCACTTTGTTACATTTTCCATTTTGTAATAGTTATTGTAAAATATAATGGTCACAAATATTGATAAATAACGACTGGTTGGATATCAACAACTAATTTCATATTTAGTTTGACGTTTATGCTAATTCAGAAGAAATGTCATTATTTTCATGGTTAACTAAATTAATTAGCTAGTTTCCAGAGAGACAACGGTAGGCGCTGCAGAAAAATTTAAAATGATATTTCGAAAACTATGCATTTTAGAAAATGATAACCTATTACAAAATTGCATTATTTTTTAATGCTAAGGAAGATAAAATAATAATAATATACCCATTCCATTTGAAAAAATTGACTTTCAACTGTTTTTCTTGAACCGTTTTCAATATAATTTTTTAACCACCCTGTGTAAAGTAATCAGAAAATGTCTTGTCAATTCGAAAAAGAAGATCCCACCTGATAAGAAAATACCTGCAAAATAATTATTAAATACTGATTTACAAGGAAAAACGGAATTCTTAAGGAGCCCTAAACTGTCAATTTTGACATAAATCTTGATATAAGTTAAAAACAACTGACGTTAGGTATAGGACATGATACATGAAATATGTCTGAAATCTTATTTAGAATCCAAAAATGTAACAATATATAGGGTGTTATATTTAAAATAACAAAGTTGCCATCAACTTCCGGTATAACCGGAAGTGCTATGCCGTTGCTATTATATTATTTGAGTAGAGCATATTTCACAATATAGACGCTGAAATTTTCAAAATTCAATTCGAAGTAGTTTCTGAAATAATCTAATGGGTTGTCACCGTAGGACACCTTGTATATAGCGGATAAATTCTATTAAATTTATTTTGTGGAGAGTTGACTTTCATTCAGAACAATAAAATTGCAACTCCACTTAAGAATGGACTACTTTTTCAAAATACTTTTGTCCTATACTTAGCCTTTGTTCGGCCTGAATCGTTCTCGTTTTCATTTCAATTTATTTCTTGAATCATATCTGTGTTATATGTTAGTTAGTAAGTGCTTTTGTTTATGTTGACTATAGTGAGAATCTTAAAGCAGTATAACTGACTAATATCAAGAGTTGACTCTTAATATAAAGCTGACCAGTTGCATACATATATAATATTTTCGTAATATAATTTTGTAATATAATTTTAAAAAATAGTTTTTGGATAATCGCCAGATTTTTCAAATGTGCTGAATAGTTTTAATTGTGGGTAATTCAAGAACCTTTTTAATTTGTCTAAAGAAGTGCTCTTACTTTTTTAAATGTTTAATATGGACGCCCCCATCGACGATATCGGTCCACATGCATGTCAAGGTATTTTAATGTCATTTGCTTCTGAGATAATAATTGTCTCATTCTCGTCTTCCTTTATCTTCATGTGGTTAAAAAATCAACATTGTCAGCTCTTATCTCCAATAACTATTCAATCTAATACAATAGCTTTTCCGTTACATGGAGGAGGGAAGCACGAAAATTCTTCCTTAAAATAGTATGGGTGGTTTTTGCCTAGCATCTACCACTATTGGGATCAGAGTTATTGTTAATAATCCTTAAATATACATATATATTTGCAAAATTAAAAAATGGAATAGAAATAAATAACTTTTGATTTTGCTTTCAGATAAATGAAAATAATCTAAAACAACTGTTAACATCATCAGAATGGATATCATTAATGGGGAATTCAAACATAGGTAAGACATGTTTATTTTTATATCGATATAAAGCGACTAGTTCATAAAAAATATTTTGATTTTCACTGGAGATGCTGTTGATGAAATGACAACAATCATTTGCGACGTAAATACATTTTTAAAAGATGTTATTGCGTCTGTCATTTTTTTTTTGTTTGGAATCAACATTTAACAGAAAATCAATATTATGCGCGACAATTATCAACAACTCATATACTGCATCTACTTCCGATATTAAAAAGGCCAAACAATATTCGATATTACAGAGTAATATATACCCATGTCTAGTTACTATTAAGGATAATGCTGCATTAAAAATTGTATCTAGGTCATCTATATTGATCTGCTTTGGTAATTAATGACATTTTACAGCAATATATTGTAATAATATGTAATAATTACAAAGGAGGAGTTGTAAAGTGGGTGGTTAACTAAATTTCACTGAGATCTTTGTGTCCAGGAGCAACTTAAATCCGAGAGTTTGTCTATCAACTTTCACCAGACTGCCGTTTCGTCGATCCCCGACTCATCAGTGGTGATGGGTCAATACTCGACAGCCAAACTCTCTAAATTCTGTGGTATATACATCTAGTTTTTGTTAGTCATACGCCGAGTGAACAACAATTCACTATATCGACTGCGTGGGAGGCCACTGATTTGTTGGTAATTATGCATTATGGGGTCAATGGCCTCCCACGCAGTCGATATAGTGAATTGTTGTTGACTCGGCGTATTACCAACAGAAACTAGATGTCGCCAAACACATTCTTTTACATATATAAATAGTTTTGTGGAGTAAACGTAGTTTGATTTATTTATTCATAATTGTTTGTTGTGTTCTAACAACATCCAGAGTTCAAAAAAGGCCTTATGGAGAGCTGGCAAGCAAAACTGTGGTTGTAAATGTTAATGTGAGGCCTATCATGCAATTTAACCTACTATGCTTGATTCGAATTGAGCAGATGTTTGAGTCTTTTATACGTATTTTACAAGCAGCGTTTCGAATAGACAAGTACCTATTATATTATATATTTGTTTAGGTTGGTGTACCTATATTATAATCTTTTGTGTCTGGTCATTGTCTTCCAAAGAATCAAAGTGATATTAAAAATATTTCCATCTGGCTGTTCAATGTAATCAATGTTCTTATAAACCTATGAAATTCACTGTATTAAAATATTAATTGCGTTTTAAGATATACATACATATTTGAACTTGTAGACGTTACTTTCTTCCCAACAAAGTATACACAAGCAACAATATAGTAATTATTGGACGAGAATAAAATACGCTTCTTATAATGAGAAAGTACGAGCACGGTCCAAGAACACAGGATATATTTTATCATAATATGGTAATAGTTTACCAACTGATGCATGAAATTTATGCTGAAAGATTCACGTCTATTTTTTGTTATTTTTAATAATTATCTAGTCTAGGAAAATTAAACAATATAAATACAATGTGCATAGTTCGATTGTGTTTCTAATCTCTAATCTAATTTTTAAATTAATAATAATAATAAATTATTTATTGTGAAATTTTCTTGGTACATAATAATTACAAGACTTTCAACAATACGTACAATATACAATTATTTCAATAAAAGGTAAGAGTTTGACTTTAAGTCATTCTCAACAAACATTACACAGAACTTTAGGAGCCATATCACAAAATGTCCATTTGAATTTAGAGGTTCTAGGTTCTATGTTGGGGAACCTGTACAAGAATCAATTCGAACGTTTACATTATGAAGCTGGCAATTTACAATTATATAATTTATATAACTTTCGATTACTACCTATTAAAATCACCGAAGAAAATAAAAAAAAATCAATGCAAATAAAAAAGATCGTTACCTACCTACTCATTTATATCGATTGAATCAATTTGTACCTAGATGTATGTTTCGATATTAAGATTTTAATACTCAGGTAAAATTAATCTAGAAAAATCGGAAATACAACATTTATTGAGAACGGATTGATCGAAAAACAGATTTTTGCAGCGAAACCTAACCTAAATTTTAAGCTTCCTGCCCAGACTGGGAGTGTCAATAAAGGGTACATGATTTTCATTGGATTTATTAGACGTTTAAAATTCTAAAAATCTAATTATATGAAAACAAGCACATTGTGTCCTCTGACATATATTTCCCTACGTTTTCAAGCATTTTTCGCTCACATTTAACGAATATCTCTTCCCTACCAGTGTTGACTTGGCACCTAGAGTCAGCAGCCAAAATTTCGAAATACTGCCAAACCATGAGTGGCGCGCCAAAAATTATGCCTCTTATAAGTACTACATTTATAAATTTTAAGACAATATAATTGAACAATTCTCTTTTATCAAACGCAAATATGCGCATAATTTTCTATATAAGCATTTAATAATTCATCCCATCCCATATTGAAAGACTTTCAAAATAAAAGAAGCACATATGTATGCTTTCGGAAAAGGAGTTTTCTGACAACGAAACACGCGCCAATTTTTGTAAAATGCCATTGATCAAAAAAATCTAAATATGTTAAACGTATTTTAATATTTTAAAGCTGTAAAAGTAAATTATTACAAAAACAAGAATATCAGTTTTCGATGGCTACGCATCGCGTCGAATACTGATTTATACATTCCTTTCATAAATCTTACTGAAATGAAACGATTACAATAGTATAACATCTAAATCTACTTGCGGTATTATACACGGTAATAGATTTTCAACGGAAACATAGTAATTTATCACAAATATATCTGTACTTCCGACTGAAAAAAAAAGGTCAACTTCTATACGATTCAAATGTAAAATCGCAGGTCAGGGACATTTAATAACATGCATAGATAATGGGTGTTTAAACAAATATTGAATTATTTCAGCAAATGTTTTCTTTTATGTGTATTGTGAAATAAGTGACTGGTACTAATAAGATGACTAAATAACTTAATCAGAGATGCAATACGCATCCATTCGTAGAAAAAATATATGTCCAACTCGGCAGCAAAACAGATTGCCTGCCTCGGCTGAATTCCTCCTCGCTTGGCTCGTCTATCAAATATTATTCTATGTCGTCTATGGACTATCAGCCTCCGTCAGTCAACCTACTGCTTTGCTGCCTAGTTATATAAAATACTATTACGAGTACATGAAGAATTACATACTAATTCTACATAATATAAATTTATTCATAGATCAAAGGCGTCTACTCCATTCGACACCTTTGATTTATGAATACATCCCCCACCTTGTCGTAATGGGGTACTTTAGAAAATATAAATTTATGGCAAATTTTGACAGTTTATGGTTCCCTTGATAACAGAAATGTAAGCGAGGTGAATTTAATCAATACAAGTTTATAATTTATACAAATTTTTATAATTATTAACAAAAGTTTATTTACAAAATGTCACTTGTCATAGTTGTCGTATTGCATAATTTTCCTTGATTGTTGCATTGTTGTCAGATTTAGTTTAAGCTATTATACAATAAGATATACGAGTATATTAAACTGTGATATTTTCGTAAAAATAAAATGAAAATAAAGCTTGGATAATTTATAAGTTTGTGGTTAATTAGGCATTTCCACTTGTGTTGGCTGTAAATAGATTTCGGATTAATCGATTGATTTCGGTATTACGCGAATAAGAGGTGTGTATTTATGATGACATTTTCTAATTAGCCACCAAGTGTTTATGTTATCAACTTCATTTAATTATTCAATTATGGCTTTCGAAGGTAACTTTAGAAAATAATGATGTCACCAGCTTACTGGAAATAATAGGCAAATCAACATTGTCCAAAATAAATCCAATAAATGATTTTAATGCATGTTTTTTCTAATCTCCATTGTGGTAATTTTTGTTTTCAAAGGGGCGGTAAATTATCTTCTCACCCGGTTGAACATATTATTTTGCGCCGGACCTGGTGGGACCTAAATTTTTCGGTATTGTTTAAGCTTTCATCTAACTATCCTAGTGGTAGCATTTTGTATTATCCACCTACTTTCTACTATACATACAATAAATAAACTTATTCAGGAAACAGTAGATTTTTTTTCATGAACAATTGGGATCAACGCGATCAAGCGTGCAGGAGGAGCACTTTTTCTCATATATTATATGCTTCAGTTGTAAAAATTGTAGGAAATCATTATTACAAAATTAACGTATAATTATCTTAAATTCTCTTTTGGATATAATAATTCTCAAGCGTAATCACTAAGCTTGCTTACTTTTGCTTTATTTACACACCTACTACCATTGTTTACTTCCGCATACTTTGAATTAATAAATGTGTATATTAGTTAAATGCTTGATAAAAGCGCATTAGGAGTTTTGTAACACATACTAGATGTTGAAAAACACATTTATTACTATTGAACCAATTAATGATGAAATAAAATATAAGTTTACCCAAAGCTCGTTTGACACATTTTAAATCTTAAAAGACAATCGTAATATGTAAAATATTTTTTCGCCTGCCTTCACTTAAACAGAGTTTTACCGCATATGCGGGCGGTAAATGACCAGTTAGCGCCCGCTCTTTTTATTTTTTTTTTCATAGATGGCGCTACTGTTAGATTTCCAATAATAACGTTAACATCAGTAGTTTTCACTCACTTAACTTAAAGTGCATTCCATCTAGAGGATAAGTTGACAATTAATTGAGAAAGTTTACTTAGGTAGTCCTCTGCCATTCCGCTAAACTCATTTAATTATTTAAAATTGGCCATTATTAATTAGTAATCCCTTTTTAATTATTATTGTAATATCGAAATATACCTAAGATTCTAAAATGAAATTTCTATAGCGTACACGCTCAGATAATAATTTGACAGGTTCTTTCTACATTTAAATACTCAACACTGACATGTGAGCCTGTCACATAAGTTTATCTGATCTGAGTTTGTCAAAGGATAAAGCATATTATCATGTACGTCAAAAAATACTCCCATTAATTACTGTCAAAAACTGTCAGTTCATAACAGTAATAATTAATTATTGAAATAAAGTTCTTTTGGTTTAATATTGTAGTATGAAGAGGCAGGCGAAAAACAGTTGTAAGCACCACTGGCGGTAAAGCCGCTGCAGCCCTTCGCTGTATAGCTGCCCTCGCTCGCTTCGCTCACTCGTGCGTCTATACAGCGGCGGGCTGCAACGAATGCTTTACCGCCCTTTATACTTAATATACTATTTTAGACACATAAATCTAGACAGTGTCGTGTGTTGTTTATGTATGTTTCCAAGCCCTATTCTAAGAAGGTCGTTCTCTTCAAACACAGTTACGCAAATAGAAATTAAAATTTACGGAAGTGTCAGAACAGCACGGATGAAGATTGGATTTGCTATAGCTTTCAAAGTGTCGTCTGTTATGTATTATGCATTTCTTAAAAGTAAACATGTCCTAGACGCCTACATTGTCTAAAATGATGTGTAGAGTGGATGAATGGCAAAAGCTTCAAATAATAAAAATATACAAAGCCACCCAAAGCAGCAACCATGTACCCTCTACTAACCTATGGAGTTCAGTTATGTGTCGAGTGTCAATATCTGCTGGCGCAAAATAGCGTGTCTCCTTCGTTGCGATGCTGCACACTCCCATACTAGATGATGTCTGAACTGTACAATCTACATTGTCGGTCCCCATTATCAGCCTCACAATTTCTCAGGGCGCACTGCCCTGTGATGAGTCCTATGGTCATTCGCATCTCATCTCTATTTAAATATAACAGTTTTTCAGTGCTCTTTATTTTTGATCCCGTGGTGCACGCCGATAGATTTAAAGGCGCAACTAAGCCATAGCGCTATACTGGTTCACCTTCGTTTATCACACCAGGGTAGGCTCAAAATGAATGGGTCCACCCTCTCCACTGCAACCACTCACACAAGGCTTTATTGTCAATAAACCAGGGACGAATATGTCATCATCATGTCTCACTCCAACGAATGCATTATCTCTAGTTTCAGTTCCCACGTTGTTTCGTAAGACCGTCTGAGTATCATCAGCGTTTTCTCCGGTATCTCTTTAGTTCTTTTTAAAGGTGGGTTCCCGATAAGCTTTGGGTTGGGTTGTACTTAATCTCGTCGGAAATATCTAGGATTTCAGATTGAAGGAACAGTGGTCCTAGTCCCTCAGTTTTCTTCCTTTCTGTGAAAGCGATTTAACGTGCTCACTTTTGGTCCCTGTTCCACAGTCCAGTTTGTTCCTATATTAAGGACCCGTTACTGCGCTCCCTTACTGTCTTGTTTATTTTTCCCTAAACAAATATGATTAGGTCATCTGTGAACGCCAGAATCCCAAAGCCTTCAGTGTCCAGAGATCTTAGCAGCTCATCCACAACAAGGTTCCCTGCAGGTACCCTCGTTCTAGCTTTGCTATTAATTTTTCCTAGTTGATTATCTATCTATCATTCTTCCCTTAAGCATGAATTTAATTCACCTGCAGCAGATCCCAGGATTGAGCTCGTTAACAGGTTATCGAAGGTGTATATCTAAAAAATTAGCAAGTAGAACCTCCCTGCTTTGCCGCATCGAGTGCATATTGGTTCGGGTGTAGTGGCATTTGGCATTTCTTTTTTTCTCTTAAGTCTTAAGAAAGATATCACAGTTAATGGTCTCAAAGCATTTGCCGCTTCCTGTCCAGATGTCCCAAGTTTGGGTATAAATATTACTCTGTTAATTTGCCAGTGTCTAGGTACGTATCCCAGTCCCAGTGCCAAGCTGAGGAGCATCCCCCCTGTTGAGACATGTTTAGATAAATATTTCCCGAGATTTATACCCAAGGCCCATTTGGTTTTATTACAATTTTGTCTTCGCATAGCTGCCTCTGGTAGCCCTTGTTATATTTAGCTTAGTTTTCCGAGTGTATGGTGCTTTAACCCAATTTATTTAAACCGCACATTAACATAACTTTATCATTTTTATTTTTCAGATGGAAATTATACCATCACATACCCAAAACATAGACATCAAAATCAAAGTTCATCATCACTTCGATATGTAGAGATATTAGCCCCAAATTTAAATCGTAACTTTAGCTTGGAATTAGATTCTAGTCCAAAACTGATATCTGACGATTTTATTGTATTAGAAACATTTGGAAATGGATCGACGCCTTTAGCAATTCACAAAGATGACAAAATATGCTATTTTAGAACTAAACAAGCAGCTCTCAGTTTCTGTAATGGGATTGTAAGTAGAACATATAACTTGGAAAAGTCAAATGCAATACAGAATAGATAAAATTTATGTACAATTCGTTATTAGTATTTCCATTTTTTGTATGTTTCAGCGAGGTATAGTGCACTCGGACGATGAAAACTATTTCCTTATACATCCACTACCAAAGAGGTTTCATAATGAAACTTCAATTCCGCATTTACTAGTGCAAAAATCTCATGGTGCAACCAATTTAAATGAACCAGGTAAGTAATTAATATATAGGGAAAGTGGTGGAAATATTTGTCGCATGAAAAATCTGTATATTAAAAATCTTTACCCATAGTTCATCCGCTGTAGGGGCGGAGGGAACTTCTCTTTCGTTTTAAAAGGCCATGCTGTGTTCCAGCTAAAGGAATTCTAATACAAAAATAATAGTGCATAAAATTATGTTCAAGTTTGTAAGTACCTATACGCACTATACGTTCAGAATATCATAAATTTTATTAAATCTGACTGTTTCTTTTACACAAAAGTATTATGATAGGATTTAATTAGGCAGAGTTATTCTGCGCTAACAAAAAATCACTTGTCACCCCAAAACTTTCCCGACAAATTATAATATAATCTAAAATATATGACCTGCGTAACGAAACAGAATTTTAATAATTATTGTTATTATTATTGTATTATTTTCATTATTTCCAATAAACTAACGTAACAAACTAACTACTTCATTCCAAAATTAGAAATAAAGTATTGCCAGAGCTAGGATTCGGTCCCGTAACCTTACGCATGCCCTACCCACCACTCCAACTAACTGACTACTGATATATGAAAATTTAGCGGTTGTGTCCACCCCTATCACCTGAAGCGATTTCAACCAAAATCTAATGGCTTGATCCTAGGACTGCCTCAAACTCATATACCAAAATTGAGCTCAATTGGTTAAAGCGTTTGAACGATATCGTGGTAGAATACATACAGACACACATGCCCACACACAGACAGACAGACTTCCATCTGGAAATGGTCTTAATTGTCTCAGTGAACTTCAAAATGGTTATATCCGTCTTTACCTCAAATTTTTTTTAGCGCCCTCACAATACTTTCCCCGTGCGGGAAAGTAAAATTCTCGAACGAGTGTTGAATCAAATCACATCATTTCTTCTAGTCTAGTTATTTTAGTGTTTGTACGAAATTTAGTTGAATTTTTTACAATAGTATAGTTTACATAACACACCATTTTTTTGTGAGTGTGCTGATATTAGCTAATACAGTATCTGTAAAATACATAAAGTCACGTTCTAAACACATTTTTGGTATCAATTTGTTGGTAAAAGTCGTCTCCTAGCCCCATTTTTGGTCATTTAAAATTTTATTTTGAAAAATGCCGCCATCTTGGGGTTCCGAGGTGATGTCACATAAGTTTTCTCGTAACTTCATTAATGTTAACCATTAGCTAAAGCTATATCTTTATTAGCCATAAGTTGGTACATCAACAAGTATATTGGCACGTCAAGTAAAACTAAAAACACAAAGAAAGATCAAACAAAAACTGAATTAAAATTAGAGCAACAACAATAATTGCACTTTCTTTTGTAGGTAGTATAAACGCGTCAATACAATATTCTATAAAATATAATATATCCCACTTTATGAATAAATATTATACAGTCCCATAAATATAAACATTACCAGTCAGGTAGGTACCAAAAATTCTAAACAAAGCTAAAGTTACACAAAGGAAATTACATGACAGAAAAATTATTGAACCACAGCGCAAACTCTTGCAAATTATAGAATGCGTTGTTCGCCAAGAAGAATTTTAATTTTTTTTTAAATATATATGATGGACTAGGTATTATTATTCCTGAAGAATATTATACGTTCCTAACCTTTGACTAGGAATAGTCAAAGTTCCTAACCATATCAAGGAACTTTTCTGTAAGAAGGTGAAGATTCGGGATCAGAAAAATTATGACAAAAATACATTTTAAAAATTACCAACCTCTTAGAGCAGATCTATCGAAAGCGGTGCGTTGCTGTCAGAATATCTTTAAAACTAATCCTGTAGGGCACATTATGAAACTTTATTTTTAGATAAATATATCCTTGAAGCAATCGGATGGCTACTTACGTTTTATACATTTTTGTGCGAAGAATGTTCCCCTTTTTCATGCATTCTAGTACTTTGTTGATGTTTTAATTTAAATAAAAAATAGCAGATTTTTAAAACAATGTTTTTTTTGTTAATATCTCTTAAATACAGGTCCCACCGACAACGCCCACGGTAAAATAAAAGTACGAGGCATGTTTTTTAAGTAAGTACCGTTTTGGAATTAAAAAAAGACGTGCAAACATATCGCAATAATTTTATTTTTACATGAAAGCCTGTACCTTAATCTACTTTTCTACATAATTTCCGTGATTATTGAGGCACTTGTCATAACGTGGCACCAGTTTTTGAATACCCTCCTCATAAAATTCTGCCGCCTGACTTGCATTGATTGTCTCATTACGAGGCAGAAACTCCACTAGCAATACTCCTTTTCTGTCCCAAAAAACAGAAATTGTTTGCTTAAACTTCACTCTTTTGGGTGATGATGAATGTCGCCATTCCATGGATTGTTGTTTCGATTCTGGTGTGACGTAGGTCACCCATGTTTCGTCACCAGTAACAATTTGGTCTAAAAAATCTTCACCTTCATTGTGGTACCGCTCAAGGAAAGTCAATGCACTGCCTAAACGTTGGGTTTTGTGCAAATCCGTCAACATTTTTGGAACAAACAAGTCAGGCGGCAGAATTTTATGAGGAGGGTATTCAAAAACTGGTGCCACGTTATGACAAGTGCCTCAATAATCACGGAAATTATGTAGAAAAGTAGATTAAGGTACAGGCTTTCATGTAAAAATAAAATTATTGCGATATCTTTGCACGTCTTTTTTTAATTCCAAAACGGTACTTACTTAAAAAAAACATGCCTCGTATATTACATACATTGGCCCGTTAATCCCTTTCATCAACAACAAGAACAACTATTTTTTCGTTAATGTCTTATGTAATTTTATTCAGATGACACCAGATATATTAAATCACTGCCAACAGAAGAAACCAAAGAAATTCATACCAAAGTTAAATTTAGTGAAGTGAAAACAAATCAACGGCATCTGAGACGTTCCAAAAGGGAAATTTTCCCGCCAGGTACAGCTGTGTTTGTCGAGACAGCAGTATTTGTCGATAAAGATTTGTATGAGCACATGAAGACAAATTTCCCGATCGATACTGAAAGAGAATTGATTCGTTTCGTTTTAGCTATGATAAATGCGGTAAGTAGATATACAGGGTAGCGATAACTTAATTTACCTATTAATATCAATAATTAAAACCAATGTTATGGAAATATCTACTGTAACTTTGAGAAATTTGGACATGAAATTTGTGAAGGAGTAACTTAGACATTGGTCTCATTGTGCATCCTTAGTAGGTCGAATGAAATCCTAGATTACCTATAGTTTGGCTATGGCTCAATTTAGTGAAATTGTTGTTTATTTTTGTTGTAAAGATTGCAGATATTCATTTCAGCTAACATTTGGATTACAATCGACAAAGATTAATGTACACAAAATCTTTGCAATCGATAAGAATCCCCTCTTTCTCTCTCTAAGGCCTTTCCAAGTTATCACTGAAGTATATAGACGATGCCTGGTTCATATTGTCATCTTTATACGGTATTGACATATTTCGCAAAAGGAGTTCCCGACATTTTTTTAACTTAGAGCGTTACGGTCGCTTTCCTTCGAACATACGATACAACTTGGATTTACAGAACTTTGTCAAGGACAGCAGATTGGAAAAATAAATACATAGTTTTCAGACATTGTTAAGTTGTAGTGTTTCAATTATTCAATTACCTTTTTGTGTCACTGCAATTTGTATTGTATTAGATTTTTGAAAGTTTCCGTTTTTCTATGTCACGCTGAAATATAAATTAGGAAAAAAATGAGGGAATGTACGATATTAATTTCTCTCCCAAAATTAAATTTATGTTGTTGAAATTAAATTGAATGAAATTATACCTTCGTTTGTTACCTACCTAAAATGTATGTTTTAGTGAAAGTTTACACTCAACGCAAAAATAAAAATGACGTATTTATTTATAGCTTACATTATTTCATAAACAAGTGATATTTGAGACAAAAAGTCGATAAAGTTATTAAGAATTTAAGAATGTCCTACATTTTACACAATTAAAATTTGTTTGTATCGAAACTTCATCAATCATACGATTATTAATAATTGCAGAGTTCATGCTATCTATTAAATCGTTTCATATAGGTCGCTAAACTGAAATAAACTGTTTTGTGTGAAAGAAAAATATTTGCTATCTATTTTTGACTTATCGATTTCATTGAAATTTTTTTTGAAGGGGCTTTATTACATTTATGCTATTGAATGCTGGATTAAACACATTGTGCTTTAGTGTATTAGGGGTTCGATATTTGTATGTATTTTTACTCAATGTGTCTATTTCTGACAAAAGCTATAGTCACGATAAGTGGAACTAAGAGCCATAGTTCAAGCTTTAATTAACCAGTCATTGACTTTTATCTATAGCTGAACTGTACTGTTTCTCCAGTAGTTTAGATTTTATAATTTTTTTTGTCAATATTTCAACAATTGTTTGCACTGTTGATATACAGGATGTTTCAAAAAGATGCGACAAGATACAAGGTGTTAAAGTTTTTTTGAAAATAACGGTTTTTTTAATTAAGTCAAATATCTCGTTACCGATTTCTTTGAAATTTGGCAATGTTGTTACTAGAAATAGGGAGCTTATATGACCTTAACTAGAACAAAATTATTAAGTCCAGTAGCGTCAGGGGGGCAACTTAATAAAATGATTGACAAAAAAATGTACGCCACTGTAATTTAATTTCGATATTATCTTGAGATAAGCAACTAAAACTACAACTTTTTTACCTCTTGTATTTTTTTCATATGTTGCTTCGTTTACGAGATAAAAATTTAAAACATTTTTCACACATACCGCAAGAATATTTGCGAATTATAAACTCAAAGTTTTATGATCTGTAAATCGTTTATCTTGAAATTTTAGAATGATAAAGACAAATATAATAAATCCTATTGAATATTCTAAATCTTTAATGCCAAAAATACCTGTGGACACATCCAAAGAGGGATTAATTATCCTCATCCCCCCATTAATTCTTCTATGGCAGCCCTTGTGTTCGACATATTTTGTTCAAAATGTTGACATTACGAAAAAATTATAAAAATTAAAATATGTGACTCTGGTATATCTTCTATGTATTGTGGAAACAATAAATGTTCATAGCAGCATGAACAAAAATATTGAATAGTTAATGAACACAAGTAGTAATTCAATTTAAAACGGCAAAATAACCGGAAGTGTGATAACACTGAAAATATTTTTTCGTAAGGTCCGTCTTCTTCAGAGCGATCATAGAAATTCCCGAAGATACCTTTGAGAACTTTTTGAAAGGCCACTCAAAAAAAAATCACTTTGTATATAAAATTCTTTCATAGATTATTTAAAAAAATAAAACTATTGTTTTCATGCTATAATATCCCTAGCAGATTGATAATAAACAAGATAATTTTATGACAATCGACGCAAGTTGCTTGAGAAACTTGACATAAAATTATCATTTGTGAATGGCAGAGGGATATTGAGTCAGGATTTTTTTTTAACAATCGGGGTGTCATTGTGATTGCAAACTACCCTAGGGTAGTGGTGAAATGATTGGATGAATGAAGAAATAACAAAATGTAATTGATTGTTAGAACTGTCAGCAAAATGTCTTGATTATTTAATTTCAGGTTCAATTACTATACCATGACACTAGTCTCGGACGACAAGTAAATTTCGTTTTAAAACGATTGGAAATTTTGAAAGAAGAGGCGGCTGGTTTGTTGCGTCCACCAGATATTGATAGATTCCTGTCAAACTTTTGCAATTGGCAGCGATCTAAGAATCCCGCCGGCGACAGAGAACCGCTCCATTGGGATCACGCTCTCATATTGACCGGACTCGACTTGTACGTCAGGGGAAAACACGGAAAAATTTCTAGTCAAGTTGTTGGTAAGTGAAAATTCCATACATAAATTCTTCTCTAACACGCGAGCCTTAAACTGAAAAGATATTTGTTTTGTGCTGCTTATATACTTCTACATTTGTAAATAGAAATACTCGTGTGTATTTTATGACAGTGTGGTTGCCAAAATAGACAAGAATGAAAATATTAGAATGTAACTATGTGTGGTTAAGATTGTAGATAATTTGTGGTAAAAGAAAAATATTACAGAATGCTGGTTTGTTAAAATGATATTGAACTTTCGCTTGCAACAAAGTTATTAAAAGCAGATATTATTTTTTATTATCGCTATAGCTTATAATATAGACACATACTTGTTATAAGAAACAAAATATGTAAATAGTTTTTTTCTACAACTGTCAAAAAATATTGACATTTTTTCACCACTTTTAATGTGACAAATGATATTTCGCAAACGCCAATGTGCGAAGTATTTTCGTCGCGCACCGGTGTTTGCGAAATACTGCGTGCACTAACTTTAACACGATCTAAGTACGTAGAATTCAACTTTATTGTAAATTTATTCAAACATTCTTAATTAAGTTAGGTATTAAATATTCTTTACAATATTCACGTTAATGGTACAAATATCCAAACAGAACATTATCACTCACTTTTTCAAATTTTTTAGTTTTACAGCACTCTTTGAATTGACTGTATGTCCTTTCATACTGCCTCTTGGTCACTGCTTATATCTCCATTTTCTATATTTTACATACTTAATATTTAATTATTAGAAATTACAATAAAAACTAGTTGTTACCTTTTTGTCAAAATTAAAAAGGCGTATGTGGGTATATTCTACTTTTCATAGTAACGAAATATACAAGGTATATTTATAATTATTATAAATAATATGAGTATTCTTTAGAATAGTAATTATTGATGAAACGAAATATCTGCAGTTGTAGAAAAAATGTTGTATGTAATATGTGTGCGAAGAAATTTCGCGCATTCAACAGATATTTTGACTCAGCTGCGAATCGTCAAAATAAATTTCTGTCTCAATGCGCGAAATTATCCTTCGCACACTTATTATATAAATAACTATTCTTTGTATCATAAACAACCACCAAAAATTTGTAACACAGCACTTTCCTTCTTCTAGTTGCACCTTTAAGAAACGGTTTAAATGATTAGACGAAAATTAGTGTAAGGTATTACAACACCCAAGATTCCTAGACAATTTTGGTACACATTATTTTTTATTAAAAGAACATGCACAACCAGTTTAACCACCTTTCTATCTACTGTAGTTCTTTAGAGTCAAACATATTTTACATGCTGTACATTTTGAATAAGGAGGAAAAAAAACTACTTTGAGCTTTTGTTTCCAGGGTTAGCACCAGTTGCAGGCATGTGCACCGCTACGAGCAGCTGTACTGTAAACGAAGGGCGGCATTTTGAAAGTGTTTATGTTGTTGCCCATGAAATTGGACACAAGTAAGTTTAAAAAAAGTTATACAAAATTGTCATTATTGTTCTAAACATTAGTTTATCAAGAACTTGCTACCCACATTGGATCTAAACTTATGAATACTTTTTTATTGACCAAAGTAACGGTTTGTAACATGTCCTGCATGGACCATTTATAACGCAAAATAAAAACAAGTTGAAGTAATCCATTACAAAGAGGAGCGGCGAATTTTAAGGATAAATGAAGCTAAGTCTGCTCCACAAAATACTTAGATATATCCCGCCAGGGAATTCGGGCGCATCTAGTGTTCGCAATAGGATATGATGGAGTTGTTGCTTCTCGTCCGGCCATCGTTTGTGAACTGTGTTTCACCGGTCATGTTGCCTGCTCACACTAGATGTCTCCAAAAACATCTTGTTGTCTTCATCTCTCGTGCTAGTATAAGCTCTTCGTAAATGTTGGAAATTTGGGTCACACTGCTTTCCGATCACCACTGATGAGTTGTAGGTCTGGTGAAAGCATGGTGGTGTGAAGCAAATTTCCAACATCACTAAAAGTCTACTTTATGTAACAATCAATTCACACTTATATATATCATATATGTTCAAATCGTGTTGACAACTGTCAGACATGTTTCAAGACCATATGAGCTTCATCATCAGTGATATCAGTGTATAATAACAATGAATCTTCACAAATTAATTTAAACGTCGACACATACACCCTGTGGAAAAATGATATAAAAATTAAAGGAACATCATAATATGTGTTGATATAAAAAAAACTATTCTTCAAAGAGCTATCACATTGTTATGTCGTTACAATGTGAGTAGTGTAGTATTTTGTGGAGCAGACTTAGTTTTATTTATCCTTAAAAAACTAGTTAGTTGTATATGAGGTTTGTTATAAAATATGAATTGTGTGCAGAAGTACTTTTATTTGTGCTAATACCAAAAACTCTTAATATGAACTTAAGTATTAGATATAAGATGGGATGAATTATATACTGATGCTAAAATTATGTGCATGGAAATATCAGTGATATTGAAAACTTTAATAGATTTCTCAAAGGTAATTTTAAGTAGCAAAAAATGTCCATTGATTGCTACATCGCACATCACAATCATGAAATAGATGAAAAAGAAGACATTTTTGTTATAGTTTGGGAATGAGACATGATGGGCCATTAGCTGAAAATGATTGTGATCCGACCAGTTATATTATGTCGCCCACACTTGGTAGTGGTAAAATCACATGGTCCGCGTGTAGTAAGCGATATCTACAAAAGTTCCTAGAGTAAGTGCGAAAATGTATATCATTAATTTTCTTGTCAAGTAGTAGAAATATACTTTATATGTGATTCTGAGTACGTGTTGTTTTTTCGATTAGCCATAAAAAAAGCAGGATACATCTAATAATATGCACCACTTTCATAAGTACTCCTGGAGCCAGCACATACTTGAATAATAAAAAACGGGATTTATTAGCACATCAGAAATTTATTTTTTATTTTCTAAAACATGATTCATTCCATAATTAGCATCATCATAGATTCTTTTACCTTTTTTCCACAAATACGAAAGTTGTCTTTTTAGTTTAGCATATAGAGCTGAAACAAAACAGTAGATAGCTTTTAAAGACTCTTTGTCCACGAATATGCATTCTGCAAGTCCTTAAACCAACTCTGGAAGTAAGAAATTATTCCACTGGTTTGTTGCATTTTAGAAGTCGTTCACTGTTTCTTCTAGCAACTGCACCCCTTGATTTAGCAAGCCGCTCTTGATTTTCGGAAAGGTAAAGAAATCGTCGGTACTATACGGAGGGTGGTCTCACAATTCGACATTTTATGGCTTTAAAAAAATGTATTAAATTAATTAATTTAAAACATTGTTTTCCAAGATTTATGAGAACTTGCGTCTTGGTGTAAGATTATTCGTTCGTATTTCAAAGCTCGGCGATGATTTCCGTCAAAAAAACCAAAACATATTACATCCGGTGAATTTTTGTTTTTTTTTTTTAACCAATAGCTTGTCCATACCATATGCAAAAATATGTGTATTGCCAAAACCAAACCAAAAAAACAAAATTCCGGAATAAGTTTATTTTTACAAAAATAATTATTTTATTTTCAATGGTTTGTAAAAAATTATATACAGAAAAATATTAAAAATAATCTAATTTTACAAAATTAAAAATAATTCCAACACAAAATAAAAAAAAAATAGGTACTCACGTATAAAATGAGATTGTCTAAAATTATTTACTTAATTAAAATAAAAAAAAATATATATATAAATGAAAACAAAACTATATAAAACAATTTTTTTATTATTACTAACCCTACAAAAATAAAGCAAAATCAAAAAAATATATTTAAAGAAATTTCTTTCAGATCTGTTTCTATAAATAAATATCTTTGAACCTTAAAATTTATAAGGCAATATGGCAACATAGCATCTGGTAGTATTGCTTTCATGGCTATAGTGATGTTGACAACTGCTTTAATATTATTTAAATATTATCGTAGGCAGCGTTGCTTAACAGTAAGTACTATAGAGGTACTGCTGATTCATTTGTTGTATTAAAACTTATATAGTACCACTGTATGTTGATCCCCAATGTTCATTATCACTTGCGCAATAATCGCTGGTACTTGTTTCCCCGGTTGCAGTACTAGTACTGCCTCCATATACTGTTCTTTGAGGTGTCAAATACTGATATGAAGGTAAATACGGCGTATTAGCGTTACTAGTACTGTAGTACCCAGTGGAACTACTTCCATGGCCGTAATGATGTTGAAAACTACTTTGATGCGATTTAACTAAGGCAGTACTGTTTTCCAATTCGTGATATCGATGATGGTTGTTCATAAACAAGGAATCTGGTTCGTATGGTAGTACTGGCCCTTTAGTACTGTTGTTGTTATTGTTGTTCAATAGTCTATTGCTATAGTTTTGATGTTCGCATGGTAAGTACTGTTCAAAGTCATCAGTACCATCCAGTACTGTCGTATCATCTGTAGTACTACTACTGTTACTATACACAATACCATAATCAATACACATATTGGAGAAAAATCTGTATTTCATAATGCATTCAATTTTTATTATCACAACAGCGATCTTTTGTGTCTGAAACATGATTGTATTTTAAACATGAATATCAGGTGGTGATGATGTTTTATTTGGCCAGAATATAATTATTGTTTTCAAAATAAAAATTTATTTTATATTTTTAGAGGATCTCAATCCCGTTGTTTACTAGACCACGGCAGTTCTGCTGGGCAACTAGATCATAGTGCAGAAGGAGCGCTGCCTGGTGAACGTTTTGATGCTAACCAACAATGTAAGTTGATAAGTATGATTGAATTATAATTGTAGTATGTATTCTATTTACGCTTAGGTATGTTAAAGTACGGTGGAGGTAGCAAACATTCTTCGCAGCAAGGATTAAATGATGTCTGTAGAGATTTGCATTGCGAAAGAGAGAGGTATACTTGGACATCCCATCCAGCATTAGAAGGCACGACTTGTGGAAAAACCAGGGTATGAAAACAAAACTAATTACAGACTAAAAAAAACAGACCTTTATTAGTATTCTTGTGTGTATCTTTAATTGCATATTTTTGTGTAAACAGTGGTGTCGTGGTGGTCAATGTGTTATTAAAAGTGTAATGCTCAATGCAGCATATAATAATGAACAACAAAATACTGACACTCGTTTAGAGGCAGTCAATGGTGGTTGGAGCAAATGGAGAACATTTGGGGAATGTGCATCTGGATGTTTATTTGGAGAAGAAGGTAGACTAAGAGGTGGAAGTACTGGAGTAATAGTATCTGAAAGACAGTGCAACAATCCAAGGTAATATTTCGTATCCGTAGAATGGTAGGCAAAAGTCTAACCTCGTTTTCAACAAAAGTATATTATTATTTTCTCGAAGCTATAATAAGAATTTTCAATTTATATTTCTCAGACCTGAAAGAGGTGGAGCAAAATGTGAGGGTCCAAACAAGAAATACCAAGCGTGTCATGCACAACAATGTTTAAATGTACCGAAATTAACTATCAAAGAATTCAGTGAACAAATCTGTAACCGAGCAAAGGATGTTGACACTGATTTGACGGGTTCAGGAATGCAAAAAATTAGTACAGATCGTAAGTTATTTATAGTTAATCGCATTCAGTAGATATTCTATCAATAACAATCAATCATAATAACGTAACTTAATAATTCACTTTTGTTTCTAATGTTTACTCATGAAACTTATTTTCAATTAAGCTGAAGAAGCTTGCTTAGTGTGGTGTCAAAAACGTAATGGGGGTACAAAAAGTAGAGGTTGGACTTTTCCCGATGGGACTGCATGTCAAAGTCGCAGGCATCGGTATGGAAGATCCAGTTTCTGTATTAATGGCAAATGTGAAGAATTTGTTTGTGATTCTTTGGAAGAATCAACATTTACACAAGCTGCTGATTTATGTCCAGTGAGTAAATATGTTGTACGGTTTTGTAGAATTGAAAAAGTGTATTTTGTCTAGGATTACAGGTTCAGTAAAATGCGCTTTATACTTAATCACAATATCGGTGCTCAAATTCAAACTTGTCGCATAGTGATAAGTACTCAGTTCGACTAACTGTATTATTGTATATTATTGTAGGTCGACAAAGACAATAATGAATTAACTTGGCGTACAGGATTAAGACGGCGTGAAGGAGCAATTAGATGGAAAAGCGCCAGTGGTTGTCATTACAATTGTATAACCCCAGGATCTGGCATCAGACTTGTCCTGAATAAAAAATTTGGCAAATCAAGCATACAATTATGCCAACCAGAACAATATGTAAGTTCTTAGGCTTTGACAAAGTATCAATCACCAGCATGTCAATATTATTGATTCATAACAAAATAGATTCAACCATAACAACTTTGTAATTGTACTAGTTTAATATGATTTTAAGATTTTGATTATTTTTTATTCTTTGCACTTTTTTTTACACAATCTTATTAACTGGTTTTTAGGGATGTGGTAGAGAGAAAACGGCATTTCAACACGCATCGACAGTTTGCACCAAATACAAAGAAAGGGTGCGTAGACTTTCAGGATTAGGAATGCAAATTTCCCCCGTTTTAGGTAAAGTTACAACACTGTTAATTAATGAGATAATCACGTATTTTTATTATAGAGGATCCTGATAGACCATGTCGTGTAGCATGTCAAGATGAGAATATTTCCCATAGATTTTATTTAGTGAATGGCGAAGATGGATGGTTTCCATTTGGTACGGACTGTTCTCGAGGAGCCCAGGACAAAAAAGCTTACTGTATTAGTGGAAAATGTCTGGTAATAATTATAAAATATGACATTTATAAAAGAAATTATAAAATTACACATTTTATGGTGTCGATTTTAGAATTGTGGAAGGGTTACTGCACATTATTTATTTGTAATTGACATCAAATTAAAATTTAAGGAAAACATTTGTCTGCTTTCAACCTACTCCGAATATACAATTTAATTTATTTGTTTAAGGAATTTGGAGCTGATGACACGCCACTCTCTGAAAGCGAATTTACACTTCCACTACTTTCTAGGTTAAAGCGATCATTAAAAAGCCAAACTACACGAATAAAAGTGATACTAAACCAACAAGAACTTGAAGACATTATAAATCGACTGAATAGAACAATTACAGGTAAAAATATAGAAAATAGTGGACTTTAATTGCATTAACTACTATTATTTATTAAAATATTTGAACGGGCAGAGTTGTATGCAAGCATTGTAATTGAGGCGGGATCTTTTATGCATAAGCAAAGTTTATAAAGTGTTTAACGGCCTTATTGATTGTCCTGAGCTGCTTAAAGGATTCCGTCTGACTGAATATTATGTTGAGTTCCCCATTGCTCACCATGTCGCGCACGTTCAATATCACCATATTGAACGTGCGATGCCAGAATTTTGATTTGTTTCATGACACATTGAGACATATTTTGGCGGCCGCAGAACTTGTGCTTGATCGTGATGATTGAATTTCATTTTATGTTTATTTCTTTGTTTATATTTCTCTTATGTTAAGTTATCAAGTTATTGATTGTGTTATATATATTTATATTCTTTGTATTGATACTTTTGTGTAATTGCTCTGTAAGTGGAAATTTTCTGTTGAGCAATAAAGCATTTATTATTATTATTATGATTTGCAACAACGAATTTGACAAAACAGTAAATTTTGACTTGTTGTTGTTGGGTCTAGAATATGATCAAGCCGTTAGAATCAATATATAAAAATCTCAATTATAATCAAATCAACAACGCATCACATTTCAAATTTTATTAAAAAACTAATGAAAAAATCCAAAATATTCAATTTATTATGATTTGTAAGGAAAAATTATTAACTAAATTACACAAAAAATTTAAGATATATACTTATAGTGTTCTGATAATTTAATTCCTTAATATTGGTTGTGTTTGGAAATATCTACTGATTACTAAATAAGGCATCTGTTTCAGGAAATTACGATGCAACCACGACTCGTAAATTCGATATAGACTTAAATAATCCAATACATGTGAATAAGGACTTGGAAGCTCCCTTTAGTTCACCGAAATATACTCAAAATAGTGATGAATATGATGATTATTCGCATTTTACTGTAAACTACACATGATATTAAACTAGTAATTTTAATTCGTGATAAATTTGTCGGTTGTGCTTGTGCTAATGGTGACGGCCTTTGTTAAATAATTTTAGGAAAGTAAATTTATACAAAGTAATTATAATAAAGAGTTGAAGAGAACAATATTAGTGTATTTTTACATCTTAAAATCGATATAAAATACATATCAAGGATTTTGCATCGCTGTCAATTCAATTTCAAATATATAGAAGACTTTTAGTGTTTTATTTAAAAGCTATCAACAAAATAAAATTGATATCCTTTTTGATTTTTACATGGATGTAATTATTCAAAACGTAGATTTTTTGAAAACTTAAGAAAAAGTAAACAAAAAATTGAACTGAAATCTTTTGATTATTTTCTTAAATTACGTTGTACAAATTTTATATACGTCTGGACAATGCGGCAAAACAAATGCTGGTGAATAACAAAAAACAAATATTATGGTTCATAACATCACCGACCATCTAGACACAAAAATAAGTATTAAAAAAGTATACGAATTTGACACGGCTGCACAATATTTTACCAAATCCATACATGCTGCGTGGTACGCTACCCCTCAAGACGAACAGCAATTCATCAACAGTGTCAGTACTACACGGCACATAAGGCAGCTCCTACCTAAGAAAAGGCGAGCCAGAGCAAGATGGCAAAGAACTGCAACCTTCTTGACCTAAATCAATATAGAAGACTATCACGGCAGCTTACAACAACACTAAAGGATGCTCAAAATACAACGTTCGAATCATTCACCCAAAGCTTGTCATCAGATGCTTGTGATCAGATGAGCTTATGAAAATAAATTTAACAGACCAACACTACCTGTGTCCCCAATACGAAAACCGAACAATAGTTGGACACGCTCAAATCAAGAAAAAGCTGACAAGTTTGCCGAACATCTTTTACAAATTTTCGAGATACCAGAGCCAACACCCGGATACACAGATAACAAGAATGAATTCCTAGCGGCGCCATGTCAAATGTCTCCACCAATCCAACATATAACCCCAGAACAGGTGAAGAACAGGTGAAGGCAGAAATACGGAAACTGAATAATACAAAAGCACTCATTACTCGACAGAAATTCTCAAGAAATTGCCCAGAAAAGGTATAGTGTTTCTCACAACTATCTACAATGAAATGGTAAGTCTGCTATTTTCCAATTATATGAAAATACTCTCACATAATAATGTTCCACAAAAATGGCAAACCACCACAAGAAACATCGTTCTACACACCTATCAGCTTGCTACGTACAACCAGCAAAATATTTGAGACTATTCTTCTTCAAGTGCCTTGTCCTCTTCGAACGTTGGCAATCATTAGCGCTATCTGTACTTTGTCGACCGCTTTTCTAAAGAGACTTGTCGTAGTCTCATCATACCATTGTTGCAAATCGCAAATTCTTCAGCCACGATATTCTTTTACGCCTGGGTCCTCTTCTGCCTTCGATTTTTCCTTCTATTATTAATTGGAGAAGTCCGTATTTTTCGTTTCTGATAATGTGTCCAAAGTAATCCAACTTTCGTTCTTTAAGTGTGAGCATGACTATTACTCAAACTTAACAAACCTACTACGAAACTATCAGTTCGGCTTTGGAGAAAACATATCGACTACACATCAAGCTCACATAATTGTAAACAACATCAGTAAAGCTATGAAAGGAAAACAATACTGCAACGGTGTATTCTTAGACGTTTCACAAGCATTTGACAAAGTAAGGAACATATTAAACAACAATGTTTACCTCCTACTAAAGTCCCATTTAATAGAAAGACACTTCTCCGTCAAGCACAACGAAGCAATATCAAGATGTTATACTGTAAAATCTGGCGTGTACTTGGACCACTACTTTATCTCCAATACACCAATGAATGAATGAGATGCACCTAAATCAACTAGATCAATGTGGTGGAGAATCAAACTGAAAAACTCTAAATCAGTCCAAGTAACATTCACAACATGCCATAACAATTGTCCACCAGTCACGGTTAATGTAGTATATCGGCCACTCGGCATTTCACTTTCAAGTCCGTTACATACAGCTAATAGTCTTGTATGAAACAGATTGCAAAACTTTTAATAAAATAAATTTTAAAAAAATAACAGTTCGTAATAAATATTATTTTCTCTGAATAAATGATTATGTATATGAAACAACCACCACTTATGAGTGGTGGATAAACGAAACAGCCCGCCTGGAGAAAGAATGGTTGTGAGAGTTAAATTTCCAATATACTTAAGTCTTGTTACATTATGCAACAAGCAATTTGTAAATACAGCCTCGTGCTAGTGAATTCGGGCGTATCTAGTTATGGCCAGAGGATATAATAGAGTTCTACTTCTTGTCCGGCTATCTTTTGTGAGCTTCGTTTCGCATATTGCCTGCTTATAATATGACGTTGCGAATAAAATTAATGTCATCATGTTTAATAAAGAATTGTTTTTAACTATTGTAAGTTTGTCATAGAAAGAATATCGTATGCAACTCATATTTAATAGCTATTAAACCCCCGTTGGATAATATACACATGGAATAAAAGTGTTCTTAAATGTCGTCATATAACCTAATATGTCATATTATACAATATACATAGTAGATCCAGTTAAACTTTCAGTTAGATAAACAACATCTTGAACCAAATAGTTACTTTTCACTAACCAATTTTGGACAAACTGTTGAACCTAAGAACGAAAATATTACCACAAATAGCGGCATTGTAAGCAATTACCCTGGTCATGAAAACATTTGTTATTAATTTTTATCGAGCAAAACCTTAAAACATCAAATCTTTTATAACATATGGGATAATTTGGATTTTAGGTGGTGCTAAATTAACAGTTAAATTAAAAAAAAAAATAAGTTTTTATTTGGATAAGTAATATTCGAAATATTTACATATTATTATGGCGTAAACAAGTTAGAAATCAACAGAGCCATTTTAGTAAATATATAAAATTTATCCATAAATATATTTTTATGATACAAGCTATGGAGAATTATTCAGATTATGACATAAATCTAACGTATATTTATTTGAAACCCTATAAGTCTTTATATACCAAACAAATTCTCTTTCTTTTCTATTTCTGAAATTAATTGGTTACCTTATTTAATCACTTAAGTTTACTTCGAGCTCCAACAGTTTCATAACATTGCGCATTTTTGTTGGGTTTACTAAAAAATATATCCACAACTGATTTCTGTACGTGTCCCATTTAGATATGGTCTTTTTCTAAAACAAGTAAATATCAAAATGTATTTTCCTTATGTATAACAATGTAGCAGAAAGAAACCAAACTTTTGATACCTCGTGAATTCTGTGGAATCGCAATAAACTCCCATATTCAAAATTAGTCAAAATTTACTTTAATGTTATAAGTAATGAGTTTGCTTATAACTAAAGGGCGGAATATATGCAAAGTGCATATATTTGCATATTTTTACAAATTTCATAAAAAATTGCATATTTCGGCAAAAATAAAATTTGTGTGCATATTTTTATGTTTTTCGTTTTATCAAAAGATTAAGTACGACCCTTGCAGGTAACTGAAATAATTTAACAGGTGGGTAGGTTTTATTATTATATTGTTTATGGACCCATTTTACTATTATATGGTTTATTGCCGGCATTTGTTGGATGTTTAGGAATTTAGTTAGTTTACCTCCAGAGCCCGTAATTACTCGATGGGGAACATGGATTAAGGCCGCGATATTCTACGCAGACCATTTTGAAGCAATTAAAGACATAGTTTTAGATTTAGAAGACAATTCACAGTGTGTAGTGCAAAGTCAAGCAGTATTAAAAACTGTAAATTTAGCTAAGGAACTTGTTTTTATTAAGGTTAATTTTAGTTTTATACCAGATATAATAACTTCGTTAGAAAGTAGGAATATAAGTTTAAGAGAATCAATTAAAATTGTTGAAACTTTTTCCGGCAAATGCAAAAAAGTTCCCGGTGATGAAGGAAATCAAGTAAGAAGTAAACTCGAAGTTATTGTGGGAAAGAATGAAGGCTTTAAGTATTTAATGGAAGGCAAAAATATTTTTGATACTAAACCATCCAACGAAGTAATACCTTGGCCTTATAACTTACTACCCAAATTAAAATATTGCCAGATCACATCGGTAGATGTTGAAAGAACTTTTTCTTTGTACAAACATATTTTTACAGACAGAAGGCAAACACTTTTATCGGAAAATTTTGAAAAATATATCGTTATAAATGCATTTTATACTATTTCAGGTTAAAAATTTTACCTATTACATTTTTCTTTTAATTTTATTTAAAATAAATAATTTTTGTAAGAGTCGGCGTTTCTTTATTTCTATTTTTCCATGTTATATTCAAGGCATATAATTGCATATTTTGACAAATAAATGCATATTGTTGCATATTTCAAAGAAAAACTATGCATATATATGCGCATATTTTAATTGAATTGACGTGCATATATTCCGCCCTTTACTTATAACCAACTTACCTTAGTGTTACATAATGCTACTACTTCCCGAATTGAAGCTCCAACTTTATCAAAATAATCTTCAATATCATTAAGGATTGATTTTAATTCCCACTGAATTATTTCAACTCTGCATGTTGAACCACTTAATAAAAACAAATTTGTAACTTCAATATTGTCGATCCTAAAATAATATATAGGTATTTATTTAGTTTAGGTTTTTAGGTCATTTCCCATTACGTTCATAAAAACACTCAATAATGTTTATTGTGACGCGAAATCATCACAGCTCATTATTTTGGTACCACTAGTTAAACTTAGAACAAAATAGACAGATATATACTTTAATTATTGAAATAATCCTCTTGGTTGAGAAAAACAAAATTACCTTTTGAATACTTATGCCTAACGTTTTGGAACCAATCTGCTCCCGCCGCAGAGGTTAAACAAAATATGGGAAACATGCATTCTGTATTTTATAAAAATGTTATGCACTTTGTTACATTATGTACATATACGTTCATGACTTTTCAACTACTTTAATTTTAATTAGTGTCGAAATACCCAAATAATGGGTGTGGTATTAATACCGAATTATCCTCAATTATATACAATTACGCAACTAATCAAAAAAAGAAAAATATATTGAACAGGATCTGATACAACAGAATGTTGTGAATCCATTGCATTCCTGAACCTATTAAATTCGTTTATTTATTTAAAAGCAATAGTGAAAATTTAAAAACATCGCTGCCATCATGAGGAACGTGTTTACATATCTTAGATTGATACACTTAGTTAATGCAGAATTTATACGTAAAAAACTAGATACACATGTCCCTGTGTGAACAAATCTTAAAACTAACATAGTACTCACATTTTTTGAGTTGTTGGCAATAATTGTTTATGTGCGTTGCAAGAGAAAAATTCCCTTTTACTTATATATTGATTATCAATAGCTTTTATTGCATCTGCCGTGTTCTTAAGTGCATATTTGCCATTATTAGATATTCCATTAAATATATATTTAAAAAATTGACATTCATCGTCAACTAATGACTTGGACATATTTTCTTCATACTTGCTAATAATTTCGCTCATTTGATCCTATAAATAAAAATTATATATATTTTTTTAATAATTTATCCCCATAGCATAATTAAGCAAATGCGGTTATCTTTAACTCCCTATGTTTTTTATTCCCAAAAATCTCTAAAATTCTTGAGATATTGAACATTGAAGAACATGTTGAAATAATTTACATTTTTCGACCCTATTTCAACAAAAAAAAATTTACCCTTACATAACTTAATTTTGTTTTGTCAATATAAATTTTGGACAATTGACATTAAATAATTTACATTTTTCGACCATATTTCAACAAAAAAAATTACCCTTACATAACTTAATTTTGTTTTGTCAATATAAATTTTGGACAATTGATTTCGGTCCAAATAGTGCCCTTTTTCATAACTTTCAATCACATTTCAAAACTGACTAACTATCTTAGAGGTATCGAAAAAACAAATACATACCGGAGAACACGGTAAAAATATTTTAGGTATATAAATCTGCGGAAAAAGGGCATACCTGTGGTATCAAATAATAATCAACATTTCACATTTGTGAAAACAATTTTCTGTATTTACGGACAGGAATGACTGGGAACACATCCGACATAAATTTTTAAAAACATGCGTAGTTTTAACAACTCTCAGAATTTAAAAATTCAATATGGTGAGTGGGTTTCCCAGCAAATCAGAATATACTTTAAGATGACACTTAAAATCATAGTTTTAATTAGAATTAGCCTCATTTTGATGAAAATTTGTATAAATCCGATCATATTACATGCCTGGGGATAATGGTACTTGTACAGAATATTCGTATGACCCTCCCAGCCAATCTAGTTGGAAACGATTTAAGCTATCAACCTCAAATTTAGTAAAACGATCGATAAAAGTGGCGCATATGCTTCATTAGCATCAGGTCAGGGGTATCATTTGAAAGGTCTATTTTTTTAAGAACCACAAAGAGACCTGTTTTTTACATAAAATGGATTTTACAAAATGTACGAAAATCGCTGTAACAGCATGTGGTCTTCAACATTTTTTTAATCAAAGATTTCTTAATTAATAATAATAAGTCAATATAGGAATAAATAGATTAAATTTGTTGAATAAAATATCTATTTAAATAAAAAAAAATATGTTGACTCAAAAAGTATGAAAAGTACTTACGGTTCGAAGTACACACTTCTTCATATCACCATTAATATAATTATACAGCTTTCGAAAAAAATTGCCGAAATCACTAATATCTTTTTGTTCGATTGTATGTAAAGTATTCACAATGACGTATTGAGCTAATAGCTTCCTCATTAAATTTTTTATGCTCGATAAACTTTTAAGCTTTGCTCTAAAAAAAAACAAAACAGAAATTAGGTAAATTAATATTTAATAGTAGGAGAAAATTTTACATATTAAATCAGACGGCTAAATGTTTGTTGTATATTCATCACAGTTTTAAGTGGTTGTTTTCCCATACATACAAAGGGCGATTCTCAAAGTTAAAGGTGAAAAATTTATCAAAACGAAAAGGAATATCTTTTTTAATGCACATGTTACTTAAATCTACTACGCTCCAACAAAGCTGAATCGTAGTAGAGTAGCAATATCCAACACGCAATTTCAAATATAAACATTATATATTGACAACTTGCCTCAGAATTTGTTAGATCTGGAAAATATAAACAAGCACTTTGCTGATCAAACAGTTTTGTATAAAACTAAGGCTCAACTGAGATTGTTGGATGGATATGACGACCGTTTTCAACAGGATCATCACTTTGAGTTCAGTCCTGTGAATCGGACTGAGGTTGCGCGGTACTTGAATTCTATAAAAACGAGTGCTGTCGGACTTGATTTGATTGGTATGAGAATGTTATGGGTGGTTAGTTTTGACCTAATTGATCATCTGACGCATATCAACAATTGTTCACTCATGAAGTCTACATTTCCTGAAGGATGGAAGCAGGCTAATGTGATTCCACGTAATCTTGGATTAGTGTAATGTAAATCAAATGCCCCCTTGCTCGTATAAAAATGCTTCGACTGGGAAATATTAAATAAGAACATACATTTTCGTTATGTTTATATAAATATCAATTTTCTAATCACGTATTCAGAATTTAAGCAGAGGCAATCCCTTGCTTTGCGTAAATATATAAAAATTTAAAAAAAAAATGCTTTAAAATAGTAACTACTTATATAAACACACAAGCTATCTATTAAAAATATGAATTATATATTTTTATATTAAAGTATATTTAAAGAAAATACCTGTAAACCTTAGGTACCTATCGAAATATTTATAGAGCAAATACTTTATTAAATACTCACTGGTAGTCTTTAAGTTCTTCACAAGCATATCGATATTTAATTGTACCAATACAGTGGTCAGCAAATTTAGCTGCTTCATTATCTAACATTTCACACATTTTGTTGTGGGACATACTTTTAGTTTGATCTGATAAAAACAAACTATAAAAGAAATATGCATGTAATAAAAATCAAAATCTTTACAACCTAAAGGACAATTAAAGTTAATTATCTAAGTATATATTTTTGTTAACAATTGGCTATATATGTCCTAAATAAGGCGTCTTCATTCAGTGTTTCCATTTTAATTTACATTAAAATTAATTAACAAACAGTTACAAATCAAAACACAATAGCAAGAAAAACAACGGATTTCTAAATACTCTTTTGTTAACTAACTAACTTTTTATTTTATCGAGACCGGCGGACTGGTAACTACGTTCGCAAAAAATGCGTCACTCGTACTAGGTAATAAACTAGAAAACATAATAGATACATTAATTAAGAGGATTTCATGTCCGTAAATATAATAAATGAAAATAATTTCGTGGCAAAGCGGACTAAAATGTTGGCTTTACGTACACAAAGAATTTTGTTTAATTTAGCAGGGCCCCAGTCTAATTCGATAGAAACCAGACCGAGGCATGGGTCGACAGGTACTGACGAATTCGTTTCGCTCTTGTTATGAGCTCGTCAGAGCACCATAGTCGCTGCCCATCACAAATATCGGCCTGCATTTAAGCACAATAGGATACACAACAGTAGACACATGTAAACACATATCATCTACATGTACATAGTAATGCATATCCTATACCATGCAGAGGCCGAACAAACTCAATGTATAGGTAAAACCAGTCGTATAAATAGAAATAAATATAAATAAAATAGTATGAACACAAAACGCTAGCAGGAGACCATTTTATCCTTCTGCCAGCATCTCCCAAATATTTGGGTTTCAGCAATGCTCGGACGGTGGTCTCCAAGCGTTCTGCCGTCGATGTTTAATGCCAAATAATGAAAAATTAAGAGGATTTCATGTCCGTAAATATAACGTACGTAAAGCCAACATTTTAGTCCGCTTTGCCACGAAATTATTTTCATTTATTATATTTACGGACATGAAATCCTCTTAATTTTTCATTATTTGGCATTAAACATCGACGGCAGAACGCTTGGAGACCACCGTCCGAGCATTGCTGAAACCCAAATATTTGGGAGATGCTGGCAGAAGGATAAAATGGTCTCCTGCTAGCGTTTTGTGTTCATACTATTTTATTTATATTTATTTCTATTTATACGACTGGTTTTACCTATACATTGAGTTTGTTCGGCCTCTGCATGGTATAGGATATGCATTACTATGTACATGTAGATGATATGTGTTTACATGTGTCTACTGTTGTGTATCCTATTGTGCTTAAATGCAGGCCGATATTTGTGATGGGCAGCGACTATGGTGCTCTGACGAGCTCATAACAAGAGCGAAACGAATTCGTCAGTACCTGTCGACCCATGCCTCGGTCTGGTTTCTATCGAATTAGACTGGGGCCCTGCTAAATTAAACAAAATTCTTTGTGTACGTAAAGCCAACATTTTAGTCCGCTTTGCCACGAAATTATTTTCATTTATTATATTTACGGACATGAAATCCTCTTAATTTTTCATTATTTGGCATTAAACATCGACGGCAGAACGCTTGGAGACCACCGTCCGAGCATTGCTGAAACCCAAATATTTGGGAGATGCTGGCAGAAGGATAAAATGGTCTCCTGCTAGCGTTTTGTGTTCATACTATTTTATTTATATTTATTTCTATTTATACGACTGGTTTTACCTATACATTGAGTTTGTTCGGCCTCTGCATGGTATAGGATATGCATTACTATGTACATGTAGATGATATGTGTTTACATGTGTCTACTGTTGTGTATCCTATTGTGCTTAAATGCAGGCCGATATTTGTGATGGGCAGCGACTATGGTGCTCTGACGAGCTCATAACAAGAGCGAAACGAATTCGTCAGTACCTGTCGACCCATGCCTCGGTCTGGTTTCTATCGAATTAGACTGGGGCCCTGCTAAATTAAACAAAATTCTTTGTGTACGTAAAGCCAACATTTTAGTCCGCTTTGCCACGAAATTATTTTCATTTATTATATTTACGGACATGAAATCCTCTTAATTTTTCATTATTTGGCATTAAACATCGACGGCAGAACGCTTGGAGACCACCGTCCGAGCATTGCTGAAACCCAAATATTTGGGAGATGCTGGCAGAAGGATAAAATGGTCTCCTGCTAGCGTTTTGTGTTCATACTATTTTATTTATATTTATTTCTATTTATACGACTGGTTTTACCTATACATTGAGTTTGTTCGGCCTCTGCATGGTATAGGATATGCATTACTATGTACATGTAGATGATATGTGTTTACATGTGTCTACTGTTGTGTATCCTATTGTGCTTAAATGCAGGCCGATATTTGTGATGGGCAGCGACTATGGTGCTCGGACGAGCTCATAACAAGAGCGAAACGAATTCGTCAGTACCTGTCGACCCATGCCTCGGTCTGGTTTCTATCGAATTAGACTGGGGCCCTGCTAAATTAAACAAAATTCTTTGTGTACGTAAAGCCAACATTTTAGTCCGCTTTGCCACGAAATTATTTTCATTTATTATATTTACGGACATGAAATCCTCTTAATTTTTCATTATTTGGCATTAAACATCGACGGCAGAACGCTTGGAGACCACCGTCCGAGCATTGCTGAAACCCAAATATTTGGGAGATGCTGGCAGAAGGATAAAATGGTCTCCTGCTAGCGTTTTGTGTTCATACTATTTTATTTATATTTATTTCTATTTATACGACTGGTTTTACCTATACATTGAGTTTGTTCGGCCTCTGCATGGTATAGGATATGCATTACTATGTACATGTAGATGATATGTGTTTACATGTGTCTACTGTTGTGTATCCTATTGTGCTTAAATGCAGGCCGATATTTGTGATGGGCAGCGACTATGGTGCTCTGACGAGCTCATAACAAGAGCGAAACGAATTCGTCAGTACCTGTCGACCCATGCCTCGGTCTGGTTTCTATCGAATTAGACTGGGGCCCTGCTAAATTAAACAAAATTCTTTGTGTACGTAAAGCCAACATTTTAGTCCGCTTTGCCACGAAATTATTTTCATTTATAATAGATACAGTTTCCAAACTTAATATTATCGAACAATAGTAAAAATATACAGTTTAAATATAATTTCACCGACATATAATAATGAAAACATACAAACTGTTAAATTATGCGATAATAATATCTAACACATTAGTTGTATTTAATATCTATTTAAAAAAATTAATGTTGCATTTTGTTCTCCTCTTTTATTGGCCTCTACATCTTTAGGCAATTCAGCCTTCTTTTAGTTATTTATTTTGAAAATATGCTGCCAGCCGCCAGCACCCACGACTATGTAGTCTATAGCTACTTGGCATAGGCAGTCTACCGACTCGGCCGGAAACACCACCCACCCATCCTATCACTCTCCCCGTCACCTTGCCTACCGTGATCGCACGGAGAGGTGTTTGAAAATGTGGGCATCTCCCGCCCCTAATGTTGCCTTTATAGTCCATAAAAGTAATATTATTTAAATTAAAATTCATATTTTTAAAAAGAAAGTAAAACCAACAAAGGATGCTAATTAAAAACAGTTAAATGCTAAAACAAGTCTGCTTTATCATTTAAATGGTTTTGAAATAAATATTAATAACTGCTACGCAATGTCAGAACTACATGTCCTTTGAAGATAACAGACAACTGTTAAAAACTTACTTTTCCTTAACGGCTAAGAACAATGAATCAGTACCACTTGTTTGAAGAAACCTTAGTATGGCATTACATTTTGCAACTTGTATTTCATTGACTGTTAGAATTTTTCGGCTCTCCAGAATTCTAAAATATACAAAATTCGTTACATTTTTGCGGAAGTAAACATGGATTTTTTTGCTATAAGACAAACTTGTAGGTATCAAGAATATTTGACAAATTAGTAATACAACAAACAGCTAAATGTAAGAAATTCATCTGCCAAACAAGACGAGGTGTTGTGATCTTCCTGATAAAGCTTAAACGTATATAACATTAATTGCTGAAACAGTTAGCTCTCTTGAATCGATCGATCATGATTGAAAAGTTGTCAAGAGGTAGGTAGTGGTTAGTTCAACAAATATATTAAGCTTTATATTAGGTATACCCCTTGAATTTGTATATTGGTTGAACTTAAATTTATGTATAATAAACAATTCTTGTAGAATATAAAGTTAGCATTAGCAGTTCACAATAATTGGGGACCTTCTCTCAAATTACATATGACTCCAATAATACATACCTATCTCTAATTGTGATTATATTACTAATCAATGGATCATTTTCTTCAAACCTTCCATCTGTAAACGATAATAGCGAAAAATTACCTAAACTATCGTCTGCTATCGGAGCAAGTAAGATCGCTAAACATTCTACGTACTCTTCACTCTGACTAATATCTATATTGTTTATAAAATTTGGTACAGCTGCCTAAAACAGAGGTCATAGTGTAGCAACTGTATGTTGGTATATTTCATATTATAACAATCTTACATATTCAAAAGTCTCCAAAGAGTTACTAAATTTTTGTGCTTGATTATACAACTGTTCATTAACACTGTCCAATTTTTCACTCAACTGTATACAATGTTCTTGAATATTTAACTCGGCATTTACTTCAAATTCATAAGATGTTAATTTGGCTACTTCCTGTGATAACATATTTTTTTGATACCTAAAACCACACATAACGCCAAATTATATTATTTTGTTCAATTTTGCAACATACTCTTCAACACTTTGCATATCGTCTAATATCTCATTTTGTTCTTGTAACAGTCTTATTTCTTCCTTTATCAAAGCAATATCGGTTTCACTAGGTTCTAATTTTAATATATCTGGATATTTATTATTAAGTTTTGCTATTTCTTTATAATGCCTCTGCTCGTTAAACGGTACATCAATTAGTTCATACCTAATAAGAGATATTAATCCATGATCATTTTATATTCATAGGGCTACTATTAAATTACTCACTCGGACACTTCTAAGGGTGAAACATAGTTTTCTGTTGCTAAAGATGAGCACATCCAATTTAAAAACAATCGCAAGTCTTTAGAATCCGTATCGAACCAACCTTTAATAACATTTGGATGTAAGTTCATCAAAGGTATATTAAGCTCTTTTAAAACTTTCAATAAATCAGCTCCAGAAAAGTTTGACATTTTATAAAACTCTAGAAAAAATCGAAAAGATATTACATACTGCTTATATTATTCTTAAATAAGAAGAGTATTTAACTATGTTGAATTTAAAATAAAAAAATTTTATTATATTAAACCAGAATATGTAAGAATAACAATAACCATAAAGATAACAATACGTTATAAAAATGTTTTCTAATATTTTTTTATAATGTTTATTGGCCTCTTGTCAGAATTGAACGACATACAGCCAGACACTGTATTCCACTAAAGGTGTGCACTAAAGCACTTCCCGAAATCAAGTCCGTGCCTTTTTGTGGATTAATTTTGTATAGGATTAAGGTAAACATAGGTTATAACACACTTCTCGCTCAGAGGCGTATCAGAGCATTTCACAATGGGGTGCGCCTTGGTGATGGAAATGGAATAGGTTAAATGTATATTTAATGACTGAATGAAATGTGCGACGACAAAAAAATGATGTGAAGAAAAAGCAACTACATAATACATACCTCCGTCACAATTGGATGTCACTGAGTTCCAGGAACTTGATGATTGATTTCAGAGTTGATAACGTAGGATCTGCCACAATGTTGTTGATTTGCATAGGCAATTGATACTTTTTTGACATTTCGTCGTAAAACCATGTGCAATTTCTTTGATTATTTGTACAGCTGAAGAATATATGGTTGAGGTCACCATATTGACCGCAATTACATAATGGACTGTCCTTAATTCCTATTTTGTTGAGATGTACCGGTGTTAGACAATGCCCTGTACGAATTCTGCAGAGTGTAGTAATGTATTTCCTCTTAATATATTTAATATGCCAGTACCATGGTTTAGTTTTGAGTGTAGGTGCCATTATTCTGTAAGATTTCGCCTTATTGTGATCCCAATCTTTGTACATTTGCTGCCAAACATGATGTAGTTCTCGCTTAACAATGCAAGCCACCTCCGTCCAATGCAATTTGTTAGGTTGCTGAACATGCTCAGTGTTCCTACTAAGGGCTGCTATTTCGTCTGCTTTCACGTTACCCTCTATCCCTGAGTGACCAGGTATCCACAATAATTCGATATTACAATTATGATCCTTTACTAAAATTATTTCATATCGGGTGCTCAGTGTAATGTAGTCTGATTTTGTAGATATTTTATTAGCCACAATCCTCTGTAAAGCACTGCGTGAATCTGTACAAATGAGTAATCTATTTGTGTGTGGTGCAATCAACCTGATTGCCTCCCTTACCGCTAGCGTCTCTGCTGTACATATTTGCGTATTGTCCGTTATTCTTCTGCCTTGTTTAATGTCGAGTGGTGCACAGTATATGCCTATACTGCTAGTGTTTTCAGACTTAGAGGCATCTGTGAAAGCCACCGTATAGTTGAGGAATTTATGATTTATTAAATATCTGAAATGTTGCTGAGCATCGATGTCCTTTTTCTTTAATCCAGAATGATGATATTGTATCAAACTAGTTTGCATCTCATAAGAAAATTCATAACATGGTCTATTTTCTGATCTATACAAGTCATGATAAAATTGTAACATAGGGTCCATAGCTTCCACTAAAGATGGAGCAGGTTTTCTTCTCCAATAATTCAGCCCACCGTTGAAAAACTCGTACAACTGCAAAATTAAGGTGGCTATTTTGCTATTAGATAAAGCCAAGCTATTGCCAACGAATTTAACACACAGCCAATCTCGTCTGATTTTCAGCGGCATTTCTGCTGCTTCTGACAACAGTGCATTAATAGGGGTGGATTTCATACAACCATTAATCAGTCTAAGCGCTTGGTAATGTATTTTATTAAGTTTATTCCAGTTAGCTTTACTTGTATGTAATATTGCTTGGCTTCCATATTCTAAGTGTGATCTAATTATGCCATTGTATATTGTGTTCAAAGTCTTCGGGTCAGCTCCCCACCAAGTTCGAGTGATTGATTTCATCACATTAATACCTCGTATTGCTTTGTTAACGCAGTAGTCAATGTGCTTAGTCCATCTCATATGTTCATCAAACCACACACCCAGGTACTTAAATTCAGTTACATAATTTATAGGGTCATTGTTTATACTGATTGGTTGTGGCTTTGTTCGTCTATGACCCTTTGAAAATACCATTGCTTTAGATTTACCAATGTTGATGACCATGTTTCTGTCAAACATCCATCTATGAATATTGGTTAATGTCCGATTAATATTTACCACCGCACAATGAACGTGATCTGCAACACAAATTAGCACCAGGTCATCCACATACTGCAGCAATTGAACTTGGCCTTGAACTTCATTTTTAAGTGATGTCATGTAAATGTTAAAAAGCAATGGACTCAACGGCGACCCCTGTGCCAATCCCGTAGTGGTTGTTCTTGGTCCCACTAATTCACCTGTATTGGGAGATCTTATATATAAATGTCTTTCAATTAATATATTGTTGATAAGTTTTATAATATCAGAGTTAATGTTCAAGTCATTCATGCTTCTGAATAATTTATTTATGTTGACCCTATCAAATGCTGCCGTTAGGTCCAGAAAGACCACTATCGCTACTTTATTTAAGCTAAATGCATTATAGATGTTAATGGATAATGATGTGATGTTTTGCACAATACCTGTACCTTTCCTGCATCCATTTTGGAAGTCATCGAATGTCTTTTGTTGTTCCATTATGTATTCCAAGCGGTTTTTGATCAGGCTTTCAATTGTTTTCGCCACGCATGAGGTGAGAGCTAACGCCCGGTAACTCTGGAATTGTTCCGGATTTTTACCTTGTTTTAGTTGTGGAATAATTATGTACTTTCTCCATTCCATCGGTATGTTTTGTCCATTCAGTATTTCGTTGTAAATATCAAGTAGGTTTTGTTTAGCTGTGTATGAAAGGTTTTTAAGCATATTAACTGTAATATTGTCGTGTCCTGGTGCTTTTTCTTTTTTAAATTGTAGCACAAGTTGTAATTCCTGCATATTGAAAGGTTTACTGCTATGAGTGTTATTATATGGCAAGTTTTCAGGTTCATCATCAATTTGCATGCTGCATAAATCCAGAAGCATGTCTTTGATCCACTGTTCTGAGTTCGTTTTTTGTTGATGATGTTTTGGTATGCTAAATTTCTTGACTATCTGCCATATCTTGGCAATAGGTGTTTCTCTATTGAGAGTGTGACAAAATTCCTTGAATTTGCTTTTCATTGTTTTCCTGATATGTCTTCTGGCTTTAGCAGCGGTTTTCTTATAATTTAAATAGTTCTCTTCACTGATATTATTTAAATATATGTTCAATTTGTTAGCTCTATCAACACACACTTCTTGGCAAGAAGGGTCCCACCACGCTGGTTTACTGATGGTGCGTTTCATACCTATATTAATCGTTGTCCTTGGTATACTCATTTCTGCTGCTTTATCAATTCGATCTATGAGTTGTATATAATTACTTTCGCCATATTTATCTGTATATGTTTCATATTTCTTCCAATCTGCTTTACTAGTCTTCCACTTCTTTATAGGGAAGTTTGTTGTCGTTTTTGGCATATGTGAATTGACATATGGTGGGGATGTGGTCGCTCATTCCTGGATCATCGTGGGTTGACCAATTGCAACACTTAGCCAAGTTCGCCGTACACAAAGCAATATCACAACAACTGGTACCACCTGGTTTAATCCTGGTAGGTAACCCAGTGTTCAAGAAAACAAAGTTTTCATTGTCCATAGCGTCCAACAAATTTCTACCTCTCGTATTTGTGATGTATGAACCCCATGCTGTATGTTGTGCGTTGAAGTCGCCCATTATAATAGTTGGTCCAGGAACTTGTTGGAGTAATTGTGTATAGTCTGCAATCGAGTGGACATAATTAGGCGGAGAATATACAGTGGCAATTGTTATATTGTATGTCTTAATGGCTAGGAATTGCATATTACCTTGCAGTATTGTTTGGTCTATAGGATGGATGTCATGTGCGTGCGCATTATTGATAACACATGCTATTCCCCCATATCCATCGATACGGTCTTGTCTAATAATAGTGTGGAACGGAAGGTGAAATTGGGTGTCATTTTTCAAAAATGTTTCGTTTAGTAGTAATATATCCGGCTTTTCCGATTCTAGCAATAGTTTAAGTTTGATAAGGTTTGCTTTGATACTTCTTATGTTCCATTGCATGATTTTAAGATTAGTAAAATTCCTCATCGGTGGGTGGAATGATACTGTCTTGTGTTTGATCGAAATCGGAGCTATAAGTATGTGCTAGGTTGTTCATCTCTTTTCTTAGTTGTGGGTCATTTGCGTAGCTAGTTTGACTGATTATGTTGTTAATTAATTGATTCAGGTCAACAATATCCAAATTTTGTGGCTCGTCTGATTCCAGGTTATGGTTCTGTGGAGTGTTTAATGACAGTGGAGGCGATCTATTAGGTGTTCTAGTGGGTTGAGGAAATAATTGTTCTCGGTGCTCTATTCTATCATATCCCTGAGTTGGCGACGATGGTTTGCGTTTCCTGGGAGAGGCTATCATACTGTATGTTGGTGTAACTCTATTTGCGTTCGTGTAATGTCTTCTTTCGTGAATTTGAACAACTGTATTTATTTGATTGGGTTTGACTTTAAGTTGTGGATATTCTAATGGCGTTTTAGTATATGTTTGATTATTAGGTTTGTTGTTTATTGGCGGAAATCTTTCTTTGGCTTCCATATATGATATGTTTTCAAAAGACATTGTTTGTTTTATACTTTTTTGTCTTTCATATTCAGGGCATTTTTTGTCGTTAGCCTTATGATCCCTACTACAAAATATACATTTAGGCGGTGATTGACAATCCTCCTCTTTATGTTCTTGAGCACAATTTGGACAGCGTATTTTACTTCTACATTGTTTAATGTTATGGCCATATCTTAAACAGTTGCTGCATTGCTGCACTGGGCTTATGTATACATACACTTTGGTCTTGTAGTAAGCAATATCAACCTCTTTGGGAATTAACTTTCCTTGGAATGTAACAACCATAGATTCAGTTGGTGCATATACAACTTGCTCATTATTAACTATTCTTCTATTCAGTCTTCTGACTGCCAAAATTGGGGCTGATGCTTTAGCTTCGTTCAGTACTTCTTGGTCCGTCATATCAGTTGGAATTCCTCTAATTACACCTTTTGATGTAACAAGGCTTGTTGGAATGTATGTTTCAAATTTATATTTTTCAATTATCTCGTGTTTCATAAATTCGTTTGCCGCTTTGGATGTTGAGAATTCGATGCCTAACCGGTTTTTTCCTTTTTTTTGAAATGCTTACTGCTCCATTTACATTGTTATTTTTAAGAATTCGACCCAACTTTATTGAGTGTAAGTTTCCTACATTTTGATCTTGGCTTTCTAGTATAATTAGATATGGTGGGGTGTCACAATATCTATAATGATTAATCACAAGTCTATTTGGGGTTCTGGTAAATTATCTACCAGAAAGAAAAAACAACTTTTTTTTACCTTTTTTTTCCATGGGATTAATAATAACACTATTTTAAACAAAATTAGGTACGGATGAAGACAAAATAATCAGTGTTTATATTTTTTTTAGCCTAATATGTAATAGACTATTACGTACTTAAAGTAGATATATGTACTAACGCACTGTATCATTAGCATGGACATGCTGTCATTAGTGTCATAATAGAATAATTGCATGCCAGCGTTGCCAGATTGTAGTTGATTTCAAGAAAATATATCAACGTATATTTTATGTAATTAAATAATACACAAAAAAATATTTTTGTTTAGGATCTTATAATTATTGTTTTTATTTCTAATTTTGGAATAAAGTAGTTACATCGAATATTAACTATAGACAAGAAGCGTTACTAGACGCGCTGAAAACGGCATCGACTCGTCGCATTCTCACCTCATTTCTACATATAAGCGGCGAATTCCTTTGTATCCATGGACATCAGACGTGCCGACACGAGGTGAAGCTCCAACCATGCAGATTAGTTAGGTAAGTTGGTTAGCAAGGGCGAAACCCTTGCCATATGCAGGCTTAATACGTGCGTTTGAGGTTTAGGTTGCAGGTTAGGTAGGTAGGAGATTAGGTAGGTAGGAGGTTAGGTAGGTAGGAGGTTAGGTAGGTAGGAGGTTAGGTAGGTAGGTCAGGTAGGTAGGAGGTTGGGTAGGTAGGAGGTTAGGTAGGTAGGAGGTTAGGTAGGTAGTTCGGTAGGTGAGCAAGGGCGAAGCCCTTGCCAAGTGCACGCTTGATACGTGCGCTTGAGGTTTAGGTTGCAGGTTAGGTAGGTAGGAGGTTAGGTAGGTAGGAGGTTAGGTAGGTAGGTAGGAGGTTGGGTAGGTAGGAGGTTAGGTAGGTAGGAGGTTAGGTAGGTAGGAGGTTAGGTAGGTAGTTCGGTAGGTGAGCAAGGGCGAAGCCCTTGCCAAGTGCAGGCTTGATACGTGCGCTTGAGGTTTAGGTTGCAGGTTAGGTAGGTAGGAGGTTAGGTAGGTAGGAGGTTGGGTAGGTAGGAGGTTGGGTAGGTAGGAGGTTAGGTAGGTAGGAGGTTAGGTAGGTAGGTAGTTCGCTAGGTGAGCAAGGGCGAAGCCCTTGCCAAGTGCAGGCTTGATAATGGCGCTTGAGGTTTAGGTAGGAGGTTAGGTAGGTAGGTAGGAGGTTGGGTAGGTAGGAGGTTGGGTAGGTAGGAGGTTGGGTAGGTAGGAGGATAGGTAGGTAGGAGGTTAGGTAGGTAGGAGGTTAGGTAGGTAGGAGGTTAGGTAGGTAGGAGGTTAGGTAGGTAGTTAGGTAGGAGGTTAGGTAGGAGGTTAGGTAGGTAGGAGGTTAGTAGGTAGGTAGTTAGGTAGGTTAGGAAATGTTACAAAATCAAACTCAAAAAACATTTTCTTATTAAATTGAGAGTCTTAGAATATTTTCAATAAATGGCGAACAGATTTAATGATTTTTTTATAATGGTGAATTAAACAAAATGGTCAGTACGTAGCATGGTAGCAAGCTATTTGTGTATTACACATTCAACTCCACTCTGACATGGATTACTTCAAGAAATATTATGTCTCTGTTGAGTTGTTGGTAGGGCGACTGCTTCGCATGCGGAAGGGCACGGGTTCGAGTCCTAGCTCTGGCAATACTTTTTTTTTTTGTATTTTTGAATAAAGTAGTTAATTTGTTACGTTAGTTTATTGGAAATAATACCATTATAATAATATTAAAATTCTGTTGTTTGGTAGTTGGGTTTGTTTAGGATGTTATAATTATTATTTTTACTTTTTTTATTTCAATTTTTGAAATAAAGTAGTTTAGTAAAACGTAAAATTGTATTCCTAATTTTATTTATCACTCGGTATATTGATGTAATACCATCCTGTAATTAGGTAAATAAAATACATTGATATATTTATAGTAGTTTTCTTGAAATCACTTATACAATCTGGCAACGTTGGCATCTAGCTATTCTATTATGACACTAAGGACAACATGTCCATGTCAATGATATACAGTGCGTAAGTACATACCTCCCTTAAGTATGCAATATTTTATTACATATTAGACTAAAAAAAATATAAATACTAATTATTTTGTCTTCATCCGTACCTAATTTTGTTTAAAATAGTCTTATTATTAATCCCACGAAAAAAAAATTTAAAAAAAGTCGTTCCTTCTTTCTGGTAGATAATTTACCAGACCCCTATTTGGTATAACATTTGTACTAACAGAGGGGAGCCCTGATGGGCCCCCCTCCGGAAACATATTCATTAATTAACAACTATAGGAGTGTTCAATGTAATGAGAATTGAGGTTAGGAGGAATGTGGATGTTATGAATTGATTTATTACACTAATAAGGCACGGACTTACCGCGATTCCTACTTGTAATTACTTTCTCGTAACTTTTATAATATTTATTAGTATGATCAATAAGAATATTATACTTTTCACTATTTCCGGCACAATCGAAATTCAACCCTTTTCTAATATTGTAAACACAAACGTTTTCAAACCATTGACAGTTGGCAATCAAAAATGAAATGTCCACTGTCAACAAAAGGGCCGTTTATTCAGACTCGAATCCGTTGAACTGATATGAGGATCACTTGTAGTAAAAGGTAATTCGCCACCATTTAAATTCTAAACCAGTCATCAAAATAATCCTCACGGATTACCTAGTAAAAATCCACAGTGTAAATGAAAAAAATCTTAATTTGTCAATGGCTATATTATGTTCAGAAAAGGTTGAATGAAAATAGGGTTAGTAGATAGGTATAAATTTGAGGCAGTATTTATCCAGAAACATTAAGGTTATTCTTTCGTACTGAACTAAGTGAACAATCTGAAATTTGTCAGTTCATTCACGATTGTGCGTATTCTTTCGACATCGGTCACTTCTACCAAACTGATTAAAATTCCTACCCCCCTTGCAGCTTACTGATCAACCTCTAGGTACCGGTTAGTTCGTTCAGTTAACAGTTAACCTCTCAAAGTATTGAATATTGAGAGATAATATGATTTCGAATCAAACCAATAAATTGTAAAAGCTTAAAACATGGATAATAATATCATGGAAGAAATAATTTTCCAGTTTTCAGAGCAGATTTGGTTGTTTTCACAAGTTTTCGAAGTTAAGTGAAAGACAATCACAAAAAAGATGATCTTTCGGTTTCGCCATTTATTCAGTTCAGTACAATCACATTCAGTTTAATCACATTCACTTGTTCAGATCAATCACTACGAAAGAATAACCCTATTGATTCTAGAAGTTTTGTTGCCTGTCGAAGTAGGCAAAAATAAAACAATATAAAAAATAACGTAAATTAAAAAATTATCTTTATAGAGTTCTAACGTTTCGTTAACCAATCTGCTCCCGTCGTCATAGATTAAAAACCAAATATTAAAGCAATTTTTATCTTCTGACGACGGCAGCAGATTGGACAAATATTTACTTGATAATCTAAAAAAAATGCTCTTTATTTTTCATTGGATTCTACCAACGATCATTCTAACAACTAAAATCAGCTGGGCGTATGTCATCAGCACCTGCTACTCACCTCACTTCAATTTTTGGTGTAAAAAGACGGTAACGATTTAGAGGTTAATTTCTCATTAATTATTAACTTTTAATTTGTAAAAGGCTTTTATGTATGAAAATTGTTGCGGGATCTATCTTGAAAATTGGCGAGTCGAATAACCGGAATAACGGAGGCACCGCTGTGCAAATTTAGTAGGCTCTGCCTCGCCTTGTTTGTTCTACTCCTCGGTTTTCAAGAATTGCGCCTAAGGCTGGCGTTACATGCAACTGCGTCTGATGATACAACGGTACAAAATTGTTCCTATTGGTCAGAATTTTCAATGTCCATAAGACGCCAGTATTTCCACCAATAGAAACAATTTGGTACCTTCGTAGCATCGGACGTAGCATGCATGGATCGCCAGCCTAATAAACCGTTGGCTCTTGTTTCTTGGCTGGGGATGGCAAAATAAATAAATATATCGATATATTGAATCAAATGATATATCGAAACTATATATCGATATACTCGATATATCGAATGAAAAATATCGATATTTTATATATATCGATATATTTGCAATATTTTTATTTTAGAGTGGATTGTAGTTGTAAATAAACCTGAAATTTTAAAGATTCAAATAATGAAATAAAATAGTATTCATTAAAATTTATTTGCCTGAAAATACATATGCAAACGTAAGAATATTTGTTAGAAATAATTACATTAGGTTAGGTCAATTAATTCAAAATTTTCTGGAACACAACTGAGAAATAATAATTTTGATAATCTATTTCCTGTTAGACGATTTCGATTTTTTGGATTTTTTGTTGTGTGCGTCGACTGCTACGGCAACACAACAAGGACCTTTTAGTTTTAAACCTGTGTATGTAAGCTGCTTTCTTTCGCTACTGATTTCAGGATCCAAACGCGTTTAGATTCACATGTTCTTTTGCTAAAAACGCATTTTCTGATTCATCCCCACTTTAGCGCCTATCGCGATCCGGATACGTAATCCCCTTGCCTCTTTTAGGTAAACTTATCGAGCCTTCAGAAATCCAACAAATCCTGATTAATAAATCCGGATCAATAAAACTAGCGAAAGAAAGCAGCTGTAGCAGATATATTTATTTTGATAATGTACCGATATATCGTGTTGTATATATCGATATTTGTTTCGATATATCGAAAGAAATATATCGATATATTAAAAAAATATATCGATATTTTTAATATATCGATATATCGTTGCCATCCCTAATTCTTGGCCTTGGCTCACATCGTAAATAACCTCGGTAACCTAACGGAAGTTCATTGATAAAAATAATTGTTTGTATCAAATATCAAACCAAAAAGAAAATAAAGCGCGAAGCGGAGGTACAGCTTAATGAAATCCGTGAACTATTTCATTGTTTAATAAAATAAATTTCGGAAAACATAAATTGTAGACAATAGCACTATGATGAAAACAGACGGTACTAGAAAAATTGTTATTAAGATAGCTTCGGACGATCAAGTAAGTTGTTATTAAGGTTATGTCTCCAAACATTTATAAAAACCAAACATTACAGGAAAATAACATGAAAAACAACAGAAAGTCTTTAAGAACTATACAACAAACAGCAACGGATAAAGAAAACCTAGCTGGTAGACAAGTCTTAATAAAAGACAAATTGTAAGTTTCGGTATTTTTAAATTAAACTTCCTTTACAGAAATACCTATATTACTGGAATCTTTTCAGAGATACTGAAAGCGAACTTATAAGGAGGAAAGGTACTCTCATGCACAAAGCAGTACAAACAGAAAAATACTGTGTCACAGAAGAGGACTTGACATCTGACCATCCCAGCGAAGATTATTGGCGTCTATTGGCTGAAAAACGCGGTGAATCTCTTGACACAAGTCTAAAGGAAATTGAAAAATTAAAAGAAAACATTGATATATTAAAGGAGGAAAATAAAATCTGCAAGGAAATGTTGGAAGAATCTAAACAACTTGTAGAAGTTCTACAGGTAAGCCTCACATATAATTGTCAAAATATACTTATAAATAATATTTTTAATATCTAGGAAATGCTAGCTGAAGAAAATCCAACAGATGACCAACCCGATCAACCGGAAGAAGAATCTTGAAATTATGTATGAAGTTATTTAAGTACCTTACATACCTATTCACATATTATTAGTACCTAAGTACAATGTTATTTACAGTTATTTCATCACTTTAGAATTTAGGCTTATTTTTCTATTATTTGTGACTGATTTAAAGTGGCCTTAATGAATATTAATGATAATAAATAAATAGATACCTACATTCCGAAATGAAGTATAATATGTTATTATTTCATAAATCAAGTTGGCTGTGGAGTATACGTTTCATTAAAATGTCAATGATCGTGTCACGTACAAATCACAAGTAACGAAATATTTACAATTTTGACTTAACTGCATAAGGCATATATAAGTAATTAAAATAATTTAAATATATTCTATATCATAATATACCTACATTTGTTTAATTTTTAGGATGAGTAAATTTGTTCAGTGCAATCAATCTGCTCAAAATTATGATATGAGTAAAACCGGTATGTTTAAACAATCCCCAGGAACTTATAACAACCGTCAGCATCAATCGTCATTCGTCCCTGCACGTAATGAGGTAGGAATATATTTACTGAAAACGAAAGTATTTCAAAATTTACAAGCCTTTCATAACTAATAATTACCTAACAATAATTATTAGTTAAAGTTCTTTTATGAAAAATTGAATTCCTGTACTTACTTGTTGGTACCATAGAGAAAAAGAACAATATACCTAGTTATGTCTGCTGGTACTTACCTATTTACAAATCATTCGCTTATCATTTGAAAGCTCCTTGTTAAGTAGCGTGACCAAATGATGGGTAAACATGCAGTATAGTTGTACTAAATTATGGTCTGACCGCGCCGCTGCACAGTCAGACGAATTTTATGTGAAAAAGTGTCACTACTCTAACGATGTTGCCAGGTTGGTATCTATTCACTATATCGACTGATAGAATGAATAATACAATTTTATGATATTATAAATTTATACAGTGGATGTAATTATTATATCATTGCTGGGGGTGAAATGCTGAGTAAGGAAGGTTAGGTAGCAGGCAGGGATGTGTTGTAAGGGTGTAATAGTGATGATCAGGAAGAGTTAGTAAAGGAGGGTGAGTGTAGAAAGCAGGATTGAGATGAAATGTAGTAGGCACGTAGTTGTTATATTAGTTCGATAGCAGTCATTATTAGGACAACACATCCCTGCCTGCTACCTAACCTTCCATACTCAGCATTTTACCCTTAACCTACTGCAATGATTACCTATCGATGACTGCTATCGAACTAATCCACATAAATATAACAAATAGGTGTACAACCTAGAGTAGCATTTACATTTCACGGTCAAAAATTAAGCGCCAAATATTTAACCGTTTCAACATAATGTGTGTTTTAAACCTGGCAACACCACACTTCGATTACAATCGGAACTCGTCTGACTGCGCAGCGGCGCGGTCAGACCATAATTTAGTACAACTATACTACATGTTTACCAAATGATGATACACAAAAGTACAACAAAAAGTATTAAACTCAAAACAAATACTTATAGATTTCGTATTAAAAACAGAAATTCAAATATATTATATTAACATTTAATGTGCGATATACATAGATATCGTTAACAGTCTCTCGACCATGATAATTTTTCTTGGAAATTAGCTGAATTATTGTGTTAGGTACTTTATTTATTTTTATTTCGTAATTAAACTTTCTAGTCTTATTCATTTTGGTATTTAATTTATTCACTTTCCACTATAATCTTCCATTTTATTTTGAGTTGGTCTAACTCATATCATCATCATTACACATAGGTACATAGCCTACGCCTTATGTAGGTATATACAGGATATTTCCCAACATAGGTACGTCAGGCTTACCTTCTTCAGCTGAGAAATCACAAGACGTTATAAACATGTACCGAAAAATGACTCCTATAAGGGAATTATAGGGTGGAAATTTTTCAATGTATTTCCAAGAGTTTTAAATAAATTAAAATTTAATACAGTTATTACAAACTCCATACAAATAAAGGATGGTGAATATCTACATGGTGATACATTTTTAGGGGTCGTATTCATGTTATCCACAAGCACTTATACGTGTAACACCGTTGACGTCTACCGATCAAAAATTCAACTTTTCCTTTTGCTTCAAAACTTTTTTTTGACTTTTACTTATTTCTCAGTTTTTGCGAGAAACTGAATAAATGTACGGCCACTTTGCTTTAAAATTTTGTTTTGGTTTGTATCATAATAAGGTTAAATTGAATTCAACTTGAAAACTAATAGGTAGGGCCCTTATACAACAACAACAAAATGTAACATACAACAAAGTTTTTGAACTGAACGGACAATTTAAATTATTGATTGGTAGACGTCAACGCCCTTACACAAAAAAGTTCTGGTAGGATAACATGCACACGACCTTTGATTCCTAGTCAAAGCACACGACCCTTAAAAGTGTATGATGTACCTATTATACGCCATAATATATATTATATACTATACTTAGGGATGCTAAAAAAGTATCGATACTCTCAAAGTATCGATACTTTTGCTGCAGTATCGAGTATTTTTGGCATCGATACTTTTAGAACGATACCAAGTTGGTATCAATACTTTGGTAGCAGTATCGGTATCGAAAATAATTATTGTACATTATACTGCCACCACCATTTCTGAATTATTTTCTTGGTTGGCGACTACTGTCCTATGTTATGTAACACAAAATCTAATATACATTCAACAGTTTTATTGTTAAAAGTGTTGTGTACAGTTTCGATACCGATACCTAAGAGTATCGATACTTTTTAGACAAGTATCGGTAGGAATCGATACTTGGCAAAAAGTATCGCTATTGGTATCGGTATCGATATTTCTATTTTTTTAGCATCCCTAACTATACTATATCGCTCAAGTGAGTGGTAAAAAAGGGCACGGCCATTTTGATGTTCTTTTACAGGGGAGTCTTAAAAAGTACTTAATGGGCGTACTTTGGAAAAGTTATAATAATCATATAATTGGTATAAAACACGTCATTGTATTGTACAATATCACCATAAATTCTACGTATAATAGTAGTTTATTGTGATATGATAATATAAAATATAAGCATTATAATACAAGTATATGGATGTAACCTGATATAAATGTCAAATTTTATGTGGGAAAAGCTAATGTTGCCACATTTATGATATAAAAAATATAGTTTGTATTAAAATTACATATCATTTTTTGGCAGTAATAAAACCAACAATTTTATAAAATCTCTTTCATAATGATATAGAAAAATTTTAATTTATTCTAATATGTTTACACCACCATATATTTATTTTATGTGTCCTTTGAACTACTACTACTATTTGGCAACAAAACTACATCAAAATGGATGTTTGTGTTTTTTTAAATGGAATGCCCTGCATATGAATATATTTTTAGATTCCCCGTTCAAAATAAACCTAACTTTCATTAAAGTACATCTCACCTAAACCTAACAGTTTTTTAAATATTTTAATTTTTATAAAAATATAGACATAATTTAATAATACAAAAAACCCCAATGATATATACAGGGTGTCCAATACTATAAGTTATATGAACGTAAAGTTTAATTCTAAATAACTTGTTTATTTCAAATGGAACACCCGGTATATGAGGTCAAAATTAGATGCACAAAGTAATTACACAGCATTAATAAGTACAGCATTCCGTCTCCACGTTCGCACTTTGAAAAAAAGTGTGACGTAAGATGCCGCCATTTTGGGTTACAAAACAGGTCCTGACTAAGAATAATTATAGTTTTTGGTTTCTAACCACAGTACTGTATTTTTATTTTTGTAAAAATATTTAAGTACATAATAATATCGCTGTCAATTTCAGAAATATTTGTGGTGTGTCATAGTGATTGAAAACAACCTTGAGTGGTGTTATCAGTTAAATGTTGACATGATTGGGTGATTTTTAATAATAATAATAATAAACACAACAATAATAAAGATTTTATTAGTGAATAAAAGACATTTTAACAAAAGTTGAAGCAGTGCTTCCTAACTTAACCTAAATTTAACTTTTATTTTGTTTGTTGAATTGATATATCTAATTTTGTGTGTTACTCTTATGGAATCTACTCGCTTAAACAACATACCAACTTACAATGCTTTGCTGCCAAAATGTCGTACTTATTATTTCTGCAATAGCGTAATTAATCCGAAATCTGTTTACACCCGAAACACGTGAAGATGCTAATTTAAACATGAACTCAATTTCCCCTAGTATTGAATTATATAAAGTGATCATTGATTCGGTCTTTGATTGGCATACCAGGGGGAGCAACAATATTTTTTATTAGCTTAATCTTCTTTGAAGGAATCTCTTCCAAATTGGCTAGTTTCGGGAGGCAGTAATTGTCACGATCACTTTGACTTGAAGAGCCCTCCAGTGCGGGAAATATCGTAGGAGTGGCGTTGTAATTTAAACGATTACAAAATTGATTTGTGAATGTTTTCAAATCAAAATGATCTGAACACAGACGATATGATTTGTGCAATGTATCCAAATTGTGATCTAGCACTTTCTTGCCCTATCAAATTAAATAACTAAATAAGGATCATGGAAAAAAATGATCTATAATTATTGAAAGTAAATGCAAGTAGTGCAGAAACACACTGTATATATATCAATTTAAATATCAGCATATCAGTTGCTATGGTAACTATTGGAAAAAGTTGTTATTGTCAAAAGAGAATTAAGATTGTCAGATTTTTGATTAGTTTTCAATTTCTATATTATATTGGTCAGTTAAAATCGTTTCAGTTTTGTATTTAGTTTGTTATTTTTCTTTATTAATAAATCGCGTTTATTTCAATTTTCGTGGTTTATTATGAATATCGTTGTAGTGAGTTAAACGGGTAGTTTAATTCACAAATTACAACAACAGCAACTTTAAAGGCAAATTTTGGCAAAAACTTCTTGAAACTTTATAATGATATTGTCAATAAAATAACAACTAGCCACGCGACAACTTGTGTTTATGTTTCACTTGTATTTAGTTTAAAAACATATTAGATACTGTCATTTCGTAATATAAATTTTACGGTTATACAAATAGTTGTTATAAACGTAAAATTATCTAGTATTTATCTTAATTTTTACTTATTACTCACCTAACAGGATCTTTGGGGAAGCGAAAAAAATGTTTAGAGCAAGTGTACCGCTTATTGGGACAACATTTTGCAACACACACATGTCCTCCGTGATTATTCATTGTATGAATCCCAAGACACGTTAATAAAAATAAAATCCTTTTAATTCTCACGAACACTATACCAAAAACACAAAACACAGAGTTAGATTTAAACACAATATTTATTTATCTCGTACACGCCGACAATGAACTATATATTGAACACAGTAGTGAACTGTATCTATCTACGTCAATGCGATTATTTTGACGTTGTAACCCATAATGGCGGCATGCGCGACGATATGCGCAGGACGGCTTGCAAACGTGAAATGGTGAAAGACAGAATACTGTATTATTTATTATACTGTGGTAATTAACTGTCAAATATTATAATACTGTCCTATGGATAACTCTTGACGTTTTCCTGGAAAATGCACATATTTATTCATAATATTAGGCCATAAATCATTTTTATCGAACCCCTGAATAAAACTTTTATGAAATTAAATAGTTTAGCCACACTATTCCGTGTTTTATGGCGTGAATAACCCTGTATATACCTATAGCATTGTGTTTATAGTGTGTCAGCGCTTGGTTAGTACCATCATCTAACAACAGACAGCGTTATCAACTTCAGTCGTTCATTAATAAATTTCTGGTATATGATAGCGCCATCTGTTGTTAGTTGACAGGTACTAACCAAGCTCTGACACACTATATTATAATAAACACAATGACTATAGGCTATTACCACAGCTATGCCTATGTGTGTATGATAGCTGTGGTATTACCTTATAAATATTGACCATCGTTAATTTTCTTTAAGTATGGAGTTTGTCTCATAATATGTAATATATGTACTAGATATCAATTTTTTATAATAAGAGCTTGATTGAAGAAAAATTCCAAAACTTTCACACACTTAAGTCCATTTTTCCAGCTGTAGAGGTTAAGCCTGAGTTTTTTCGGGGAAAACTGGCGCACCCTGTATGTATGCATTATATTTAAATTTTTTCAGCTTAAGAGTTATGAACAAAACACAGTAAACAGCAGCCGACGAAGCAATTCAGGCGGTTTGAATTATCAGAATGCTAACAAGGCCGTTGTTCTTAGTACTGGTATTGCAAACACTAAAAGCATAAACGGAGAATCATCTAATAAGAAAAATGTTGTTGAAAAAACAAATGTCAAAAATTTGGCTCATTCTATCACCACTGATACGTATACCGGTCAATCGATTAAAGGTGTTCAAAAGGAGGGGGAAATAAATACTACAACTAGCAGAGACAACATAATATATGGAGTAAGTATTTACTGTTTGATAACAAAATAATTTAATATTGACATGTATTTTCAGACCACCGATTTGGAAAAGATGTTTATTTTTACTGGAAATGTAGAATCAGTGTTAACATGGGCTAAAATATTTAAAAATCAGTCATGTTTGTTTGAAGTTATAGGTAAATACAGCATACTTACATTAGTTTTCAGTACTTATTCAATATCTCGATCCTCTCAGTCCACGCAATTGTCAACAGTTTAAGTAGAAATAGGAGCAATTTCTAATGAGTACACTTGAATTAAAACTGTCACCAAGCACGTTGAACTTGATTCCCGTTCCTCATTATACAAGACAAATTGATCTCTCTCTGTTTGAAAGATAAGAAGCTAACAATAATTCTAAATTATAAGTGTAAACCATACACCATGATAGATAACATCTAGTTGAGCACTTCGCATCAACAATCAACAACATCGGAGCCTTGCTGCATCAATGAAACTAAGTTGGTAAGAGTAGGTGGATTTAAAACCTTGTTTACTGACGACAAACTGCCCACATAATAAATAAAAAATGCGGTTATACAGTGCTATTTCCATGGCCAGAAACGTTGCGCAAGATGGACAAGGTGCGGTAATCTCTGGCCAATAATTTTTCACTGGCGTTATATACATCGATCTTAACATATTCCAGAGCAAGATGAAATATATGAGCTAATGGAGCAGTTTGTACTCCCATGCAATCCCTAATAAAAAGTGCGTCGAATTCTTTTCCGATTTTCTGAGGCACTATATCTGCGTTAACCCACACTCTACTCTACTGTATCTCTTCGACTAATGATAATAAATAAAGCGTTTACTGCCCAACACTTTCCCATTTAAAGGACAATATACAAACTAAAAAATTGAATTCCTAAATAAATTTATGATTGGACGAAATCCTAATTTTACGAACCCACACACCTAAACCACAAAAAATGTCTCTGCTGCTACCATTTTTACGTGATTAATTGTATTTGTGAAAATGTCACACCTATCAGAAATTCTACTAAAATTATGACAAATGACATGAACAATAGATTTGTTCTAGCTCTGTTTAAGTAAAATGTTACATTCGATCTGGTATTTAACCTATGGACTAAGAAAAGAGCAGTCGAATTGTTCTCTAAGGCATTTATTATAAAAAATAGTTAATGAGCTCTGAAATCTTCAGTACTCCAAGCTCTTAACGTCGGTCGAAACGTGATAACAACAATTCATGATCGAAACCTCTTTTACTGGGTAAGCACTAGCGGTTCTAAAAACTAAATATTTCAAAAATCTACGTTGACTTTGTTCGACTTCCAGTTTATGAATATTGTACTGAGGACACCAGATTTTCGACCTCACACAGGCATTAAACAATGTGATGAGGGCAGAGGTATTATCGCATTGCAGTTACCCGTTATAAAGCCATACATGCGAGATGCTTCACCAACCATTCTTTCTGTATGTTCCGAAAATAAGAATTTATGATCGAACGTAACACCAAGAATCGTGAATACCAGACAGTGTTCAGGTTTATTTGTGGACATTGTATACGGATAGTCAATAAGCGTTGTTTAACGAGTAAAACTGAGGCACAGCATTTATGAATGTTAAGAGACACATTGTTACTGTCGCACCACTTTTCGAGAGCACACAAATCATGCTGCAGATTTATACAATCTGCTACTGAGTTTATGGTGGCGAAGATTTTCAAGTCATCTGCGATAAATAGAGCATTCCTATTTCTTTATTAACGGACATGTCCAATTTCAATTTGATACAATTTGATAACAACAATTTGACAATAACAATACACTACAACAAATTTAAATATAATTACCACCTCTTAAATTGGATAACTTTACAATTAAAAAAGGAAAGAAAAACAGTCCCATAAGGATATATTAATAGAAGAAAGTTAAACAAAATTAAACAAATAAATTTCCTATTCTTAACCTAATATTACACTAAAAAATTAAAGAATTACACTAAAAATTATAGAACAGAACTCCAAGGGAAGGGCATCACAAATCAATCTCACGTCATTGGAACCAAATATCCTGTTTAGCTCGCGCATAAAGATACGCGAATCTCCGAAAAAATCGAGCCGCTGCTGGAATAGATCAGCTAGAGCCGGAACTCTACCTATAAAGGAGCTGGAGGCATAATTTGTCCTATGAAAAGGCTTGTGAAATAAGGCGGCCGCCCGCATGTTTCTAGGTGGAACACAAATACCCACTTTAGCCAAAATCTCAGGACAATGAACCTGGTAATTTAATAAATTAGTAGTGAGATGCAAATGGTCTAGTGCAGATCTATAATCAAAAGGAGCATTCATCCCAATAGGATGGCCGAGCTTATACGATGTATAACGTAAAAATCTGTTTTGTACTTTCTCTAAACTGAATATGGCAGCGATAAAAAGGGGTCCACAATGCAGACGCGTACTCCATATGTGGGTTAACCAATGAGGAGTACAAACACTTAAACGAATTCATGGGGCTGAAGTCGGCAGTACTTCGTCTCAGAAATCCCAGCATTCTAAATGCTTTATTGGTTATGTCAGTAATGTGAGGAACAAACGACAGGGAACTATCCATCAGGACTCCAATATCTCTGACTGTGTCAACAAAGCTCAATTCAGAGTCATCAATACTATAATTATAATCTGTAGGCATTCTTGATCTATTAAAATTTATAACGAAATATTTAGATATATTCAGATCCATGCCGTTCGCCTCACACCACAAGACCAATCTATCCAACTCTGCCTGCAAAATCTCTGCATCCCTTAATGTCCTTAAGTAAACCTTGGGGTACTCCTGACATGGCCGAGTTGCTTAAATTCTAGACCAAAAATGAAAAATATATTATTTGCATAGATTAACCATTTTTGAGAGAAATTCAATACCAATGCAATGCAAATATTTGTGTGTGTCAGATATGTATCTAAAATTTAAGGTGGCAAGGCGATATAGAATATTGAAATGCAATGAAAGCAAGGAAGATAGGTAGATAACTTATTTTTCGGCGAAAATTATTTACCTATTATTTTTAGTACATAGTTATGCTCACTCTAACACGATGAGCTTCTTATTTGCCATATATATGCGATGTATCTACCCATACAATAATGTTAGTAGATAGGCTAAGAGAGTTCTGGCGCATTTCTTATGGAAAATAACATGGGAAAACGCTTAGATCTCAAAACGCCGAAAATGGCTCTTTTCAAGGTCACGCGAGGTTATAAATGACATAAACGTCGTTTATGTTAATTACATCGTTATGTCATTTACATCGTCTATGTCATGGACGTCGTTTTTGCCATTTACATCGTTTATGTCAATTACATTGCTTATGTCATTTACGTAGTTTATAACCTCGCGGGGCCATCAAGCGCGTGACCTTGAAAATGGAATTTTCGGCGTTTTGGGACCTTAGCGTCTTCCCATTTATTTTCCATAAGAAATGCGCTAGAACTGTCATAGCCTATCGACTAATGTTATTAATATTCGCGCGGTGTTCGGGGAAGAGAAACTATACTAAGTTCGATCTTAATAAAAAAGGTGGAGAAAGGGTAAAAAAGCAACAGAATCGACAGCATCACTCGATACACCTGAATCCGCATTTAAGCCTGAGCAGTGTGGGGTAAAAAATACACTCTTACCCTTTGACGAATACATACATGTTATTTCAGAATTAGACGCCTTCTGCATAGTTGTGGAATAATAATTTCCATAATAATTTAAACTTTTCCGTTCATATAAGTATTATTGATTCGAAAAATATCATCAAGCATTTCTTTTTATTTAGCACCAGTTGTTACTGCAACAAATGGAAACGTGAATTTTCAAAAAGTCTTGTTGTTGAAGGATAAGAAAGGCCCAATTCTACAAGTTGTCTATTATGCGAATTCAACATATATGAAAATCAAAGATTTTTCATATGATCAATATTTGAGGTAAGAAATGTGTTTGATCTTAAAACTACGAGGAATAAAATATAAGGCGGCTGTATATGTTGTTTTTAGATGTGTAGGCAGAATGACCAGGTTAAATGTTTTAGCTGCGGAAAACATTAGAGAAGCTACTGCAAAAGAAGTTGCCGAAATTTCAAGATTAAAGTGTATTTGTGAAAGTGCTACGTCTCATTTCTTTTCTTAAGCTGTGTTAAGTGTATTGTTCTTCAAACGTCATAGTTAATGTTATAAATAGCGTCAAAATTTCTTACGTATCCGTTGAACTTACTACTATTGATTTCCAAAATCTACAATATTCATAGTTTCATTTGTATAATTTCAATCAAGTTAGCCCTGAGGTTTTAAATTTATGCATTTACATTTTGCAACGATTAATATTTATGTTTGCTTTTTGAGAGTGGTAGTTTTGATAAGTAATTGAGTATACCTATCGTATATCTCATTTTATTTCTTCGACAGATTGATGATTAGAACTACATTCATTAGAGAGTAGGTCAGTGTTAACTACGTATTCCTTGAGCAAAAACAACGGACTTATACCGTTTTTCATTTTACATTATGTTGTCACTCAAATTTTGATAAGGGTTTTGAAATAATTTAAATTAGCCACCAACCTTTTTAGGAATGCATACTATGAGTTCGATAAAGTCGGATGAAATGTCATTTTCTTTTATTATGAGACAAGTGAAATTTAATGCTTCAGTTTTTGCTGGTCTAATAGCCAAAAATGAGATTAGAATTTAATTAGTACAGCTGGTTACCTATTTATGGGTGTATGTAACCTCGATATTACATAAACTACTTAAAAAGAATATTTATTAAATAATGATCTCTCGAAGAAAACAAACTCAAAGTATCTGATTAACTTTTTTACTAGGTTTTACCGAGACCGACCAACAGGAAGATTACCTTATCATAAACAGATATTTAAATGTCTATCACAAATCTTTCATCTTGTCTTATATCTACAGATATTTGCTTCAATATAATTTTTAAAATACATGATCCAAAGATTTTAGTAGTACCTAAACAGAAATCAAGGGACAATAATCTTTAAAATAAATTGGCTTACAAATGTGGTTATAAGATCAGTGGCGTAAGTGGGCAAACATTTGGAGGAGGTCAAAGGGTCTTTTTTATGTTTAGTATTATTTGGAGGTTTACATGGCGGTAAAAAATCCTATTGTTTAGTTTCAAGGAATATGTTGTGATTTGTTGATATTTACCATGATAGTTTGTTAATTAATTTTGATTTCTAGAAGGTCCCAATAACATAAACTAAGAATTCCACTTAAAAAAATATTGTTTCGTGTTAAACATTTGTACCTATAGAACTAAGTGATCAGTAGTAATATAATTGCTTTAAATGTTCCCAAAAATTAATTTTTATTAACGAATGATCTATTTTAGTTATAGTAACGCATCCTTCAATAAATAATATCCCACATCACATAATTCATTAATTTGACTCAGCGCTTTATTTTTAAAACTTTTTATTATTATCCCAAACATGTCTTTTCATGATTTTAAGAGTTCCTACCGAATAACTAGTTGATGTTTAATTTAATTATAAACTACGTTGTTTCGTGAACGAAATCTGTGGAAATTTGGCAATTTCTCAATTTTTTGAAAATATTTGTACAACTAACATTCTAGAATACATGACTAAGATCTCGACCTGAATATTTTGTATATATTTCTATATCCAATCGACTTTGTATCAGTATATTCGGTTCCGTCAGTGTTGTGTGAAAAGTGTTCATAAGCTATAAAAAAGTAAGTACAATTAGAGTTTATTATTTTGTTTACAAAAATAATTCTATTGTCTGATTTCGTTTAGAAAATAATAATTTTTCAAAAAAATTATGGAATTCTGCTATTTTCAGAGTTCCTTCAACAAGTTAAATTTCTGTTTAAAATAAATACTAATAATAATATTTATTCTAATAAAACAGATACATTATTCTGCTACTGAATGCAATTATCTTTTTCAATAAATGAAAATAATATTGATTACAGACACTATCCTTAGTTAGGACATATTTCGAAATTCTGTACATCTGTGGTGGTTAATCTTTAAAATAATATTATGTTGTGAGACTCGAATCGGTGTTATATTTTGTTTGTATTTGTTTAGCTATTTTGTAGGAAGAGTTCTATTTTTAAATTTAATAGGAAAGAAGGATTGTTAGCATAGTCAAAGATTAATCTACACAATAGATAGTCAGCGTATATGGGAAATAAAACAAAAATTGAAACTGTCTCGACACGAGCTACATCTATTAGAAAAACATGCAACCATGGAAATTATGGAAATTGTAGATGGCGTTATATGTATTGTGTTGAAATAAAATAATCATATGGGCAATGTTAGACAAGGACGAGTATACTTTCCCCTACGAGGTGGGAGTTTGTTTTTATATTATAGGTATCATATATGTACTACTGTGCAGCAGTGTTTTTTGTTTAAAATTATATGGTATACGTATACCTATCTACGTAAAGATTAATGTGTATGGACGAAAATAAAAGAAATTACTATAATAGTATAAATATACAGGGCTGGTTTATTAAATGTTTTAGACAATAATTTTAAATGACTAAAATAATATTATTTTAGTCATTTAATTTTAAATTTCGGATATAAGGATGCATCAAAAAGTTATATTTAAATTAACGAAATTTGGCGTTATAGATAGGACTTCCGGTTATTACCTGATTCAGTTTTAAGGATCAAACTCAAACAGCAGATTCAACTTGTCGTTAACATTATGAAAAAATAAATCTCATAGGCGGGTAAATTAAAGGGGCATACAGGCGTGAAATGCTACCCTAACTTTTTTATGCACATTTTTTGCGTGTGTTTCAATTCGGAGATGTAAAATCTAACAAATTATATACGTAATAAATGTATCCTTCTGTGATATTGATAGAAAGTCATCGTTATCGCGTAATATCGATTTTAAGAAATGTTAATATTAAAAAGGCTGTGCTTTTTTACAAGTTGCTGAAGTAAATAAGGTTTGAAATTTCCAGCATGACAATAATTATTTAAAAAAATACGGTTTCGAAATGCAGGATGTAAAAAATTAGAATTTTTAATCTGTTTTTAATGAAAATTTAAATCTATTGAGAAATATGGTTCAGGGTTTTTGTGAAATGTATTTTACTCCAAAGATTCTACTCATCGATTATAACCGAATTAATTTACTCAAAAATATCTATACTAGTAAAATAACACAATTATCACAATTAGGTTCAAATTCTGCAACGCCGAATTGAAAAAAAAATTACAGTCTCCCTAATATTGGTTTTTGTGCAATGATCATAAAACTTTAAAAAACTAACGATTTATGTAGATTGTATTGTTAACACGTTTCGTAAAAAGCTTTAAAAACCCACCAACAGGGTGTTAAAAGTATCACGACAATAACTTTTTTCATGTTTTAACAAGTACAAACGTCTGCTTCAGATTGATCCTTAAAAACTGAATAACAGTTTCTCTATATAAAAAAATAAAACTCGTAAATATCATCCCCAAACATTTAATTTGAATACAATTACATAATACCATATTTGAAAGTAAATAAAAAAAACAGCATTACCTAGTTTGACAGATTTGCAAATTGCAAATCAAAGTATCTATGTATACAGATGACACCAGAGCTGTCAAAAGAACTAATAAAAAATACGAAAAATAACAAAATACAAATATCATTCAAAAGACAACAATGCACATAATAGTCGGTACCAAGCCAAATAGGTAGTAGGTAAATATAGATTTATTTTGTTTCGGGCTTGGGCTTGGCACCGACTTATTGTAATCAAAACTACCCACCAAACGGATACATTTAATTTTACGCAGATGCTCAAAATGTCAACCTTCTTTCATTAATAGAGACCTGTGAAGTGAGCTTACCTCTTACGCCCACGTATTAAGTACTAAGTTTCAGTTATCAGTTATAATTTTTTATTTTCCAAGAAAGCGAAACGAGATATTTAAAACGGCATTGCGCCGCCCTCATGTATACCTCCGGGGGCGGCATCGAAAATCGCTACACGTCACAAACTTGTAAATGCTTAGAACTACCCCTATATCAAATTTCTATTTTCTATCTTTTTTGTTTCATACCCAAAGCCCTATTCCTACCGAACTTATTATTTACCCGAAGAAACATTAAAAAGAAGTAAAATTTAAGTACCTAAACCGATAAAGTGGAACTTATACCTGATGAAGAGACAGACTATTATAATAGGTATACCTAATATAATATAGGTAGCACTGATAATTTTTTTATTATAGGTATTATAAGATCTACAACAATCTTGTTACATCTTTGCCACATTGTCTACGTGAAATATTTAGTCAAAAGTATGTTTCTATCTAAAAGCTTTTCATTTAACGATTGTTCGCCACTGATCATGGGACTGGTCTAGTCTTGAAACATGTATGACATGGATTAAATATTATTATATTAAATTTAATTCATAGAGATTAGGCTTTTATTTCAATACTGTACTTGTAATAAATCACCCTGTGTGTTTCTTTTACCGACGAATTGGCAACAGCACGACACACAGCACATTCGCTTGTTTTTTTTTCTACCCTCCCTGCGTATCCCCTCCAGATTAATACAGAATTTCATCAATTTCTCTCTCTGACAATACAGCATTGCCGGTGCATATCTGTTGCAAATGATCTAAATAATTGTTATACGTTGCGTTTTGTTTTTGATATTAATAAACTACAAAACGGTTTCTGGCTGTGACAATACTGCTCTATGCTTTACACGCTAGTCTACGCCACGTAGTGGCAGGCATACTTAGAGATGTTCTGATTTTAATGCATTGGGCTGACTATCTATTGTGTAGATTAATCTTTGGCATAGTAATGGTTCGTGGATAAAATTCAAAACAAGAAAAAGGTTTACGTTAACAAAACTCTACACAGCTACGGCAAAAATTGCGAAATGGTTTTAAAACGTTTAAATAATTTAAAATCTTAAACAAATCAAATGTTAATACTTATTATCTTGATTGTAACAGACTCAAAAAAAAAAAATGATATACATATTGTGTAAAAAAGGAAGTTTAGAAAGTATATTACCTACTTCACGACTTATTTGATTTCTGTACCACGTCTACCAACATTCTAATCATGTCTGTTTCTATTGACATTGAAGCTAAGAAGTGCTGTTTGGTTTTGACTAAGTTTGATGATTTTTTTTACTTACTGCTAGATATAACCATTGTCAATGGTTTGTGAATCCGAAATTAGTTTTCTCTCTCTAATGCGTTTCAAAAAGTTTTAATTAATCATAATTTCATAATTACTGGCCATTATTATTAAACCGCCTTAATACACTAGTTTGATGTGAACAATTCAAACCATTTATTTAGCTCTTAGGTACCTACTTTAATAATTATATTTTTGACTTTCCTCAAGATTTATTTAAATTGCGAAATATATAAAATAATGTTAACAGCTCAATAGTTATAAATTATTAGACTTAAATATACCTACTAAACTATTCAAGAGGTTTTTTATGATGTCTATATTATACTTACTAATAATTTTTGCGTAAAATATGTAGGTATAGGTATAATTATTTACCAAAAGATATAAAACATATCTATTTTTAACAAGATTTGATTATTTTTGATGTCTAGTGAAATATCAGTAATTTTCGAGATTATTCACATACTATTTTTACACGATTGTTTGGCAACTAGCATAAAACAGAGTTGTAAACATCTTGTGAATCACGGCAGATGTATAATTTTTTATTACATTACAGGTATTATAGAGTGCATTTCTATTACGAGCTAGATTTCTTTTGTATACCAAATTACATTAACGTATTTTTATTCCTACACTCTTTGGAGGAACTTTTAAATATACAACTTGATTATGTTCAAATTCTTGTACAAAGGGTTATAAGGACGTTGGTTTAATGTCGTCTATGTTACATCAGTACAGAAAAAACTAACTGGTTATGTATTTGATTTTATGACAACATAATCTTGCTTTTTAAGCTGAAGATGATTAGGGACTGCAAAACATATATCAAGGAATTTAAGTGTCTTCGCATCTCATTTTTTAATGCTACTTAACAATGTACACTAAAATTGGTAGGGTAAATATAGGTACTATATATATGTAGAGATATGCCACCGTTATTTTTGGCCAATGTTTATGAAAAATGAAACAACAGGAAAATTAACTATTTAGGTATAGAGGAGAATTATTTTACTTCCCATTTAAATTCGATTAATAGTAGTAAATATTTTGAACATTTATACAAGTACCTATTAATCGTATTTTCAGATGTCTGTAGTACCCCTTCTTTACCGCGACTGGTGGGATGACGAAGATTGGTTTAGTAGACCATCCCGGCTCTTGGACCAACATTTTGGCATTGGATTAAGAAGAGATGATCTTTTAAATTCCATCAGAACATGCCCAAGAAGTTCACTGTCAAGAAATTACATACGGCCATGGACTACTTCTTCAGTATTACAAAGGCAAGAGTCAGGATCTACCATTCAAGCTGATAAGGATAAGTTCCAGGTATTATTTTAATATCGAAAATTGGTTATGACGTTCTCGGTTTTGTATGTAAAGTAGGAATACCAATGCATCTAAAATTGTACTTCGTTATAATGTGTTGCATATTTTGTACATTTTATGCAATTTTTACAAGATTGCAATAGCTTGGCATTTTGTTTTTGGATTAGAACACATCTACTACAGAGAGCGAACAGCAAAGGCATACAGAAACACCAAAAGAAAGTCAATCAGCTTTATCGAAAGATTCAGATTTATTCGAGGTAATTGTCAGATTTTTTTTTGTTTGAAATCTTTTAATATAATGTGGTAACTAATTTTATTTTTGTGTAGTTATGCCTTTGATGTGAGACATTAAAGCTTTTATTATGTTAATATATTTGCAATAGTTTTTGAATATATTCTGCAATAATTGATATTTCCTTCGTGGTCTATTTAAATTTATAACCGTCTTGACACAGATGTTTTATTATTAGAAAATTCTTAGATATATGGCAACTAAGAAAGTTTTATTACTAAACGAAAGTGGTCACCATCCCACACCTCCCGAATGAGCAGAACTCGTTTGCTCGGTCGTATGTTCAGAACATGCCATTGAAACTTAGGAGGTATCGAGTTACCTGTTGTTGTCATGGATGAGAAACAGTTCTCTGATTTTTCTCTTCCTGTAATATTCATATCGCATTGTCATTCAATAAATCTGCTACACATAATTTGTTTATTATTTAATTTTCGTGAGTGAGACTGCGAGAATTTAAAGAAAAATGTATTTGATTTCTTGAAGTTCTCGGAATGAGAGGATGTCAGGCTGCCACAAGGCACTTTCCACTAACAGCTTGCAGTTTCGCAACAGCATAATCAAACACACTTTAGTTTTTAAAAATAATTCAAGCAAATTTTAGTCGTTGGATCCGCTGTTCTCTAATTTGACTTAATCTAACAACCCATAACATGTATTCTGATTATTGACGTGACGATTTTTGTAAAATCTTGCACACGGATCGCGTGATTTAATTATCAAAAACCAAGCAAGTCTGTTCAAATATATAATTGACTGTCTCTTGAGACACCTTATATATGGGACTTCATGTTTTAACCCTATATAAAGTAAATTCCTTACATTTGGTGTATGGCTTGTGTTGCAGATTATTCTAGACGTACAACAGTTTGCTCCTAATGAAATCACTGTTAAAACCACCGGTAACAGCATCGTTGTCGAGGGTAAGCACGAAGAGAAACAGGACGAACATGGGTATGTTTCTCGTCACTTCACCAGACGCTATGTATTGCCATCAGACCTTGACATCAGTGATGTTGTGTCGTCTTTATCATCCGATGGTATTTTAACTGTTACAGCACCGAAAAAATCCGAAAAACCCGCAGGTGACCGGGTAGTGCCGATCCAGAAAACTGGCCCTGCTAAGAGTAATGTAACTCCTACTGTTACATCTCCAGATCCACCAAACGTTGAGCCAGTGGCTGGCAACTAAAATTTGTGTTTAAGTACATAAGAATACTGAAAATTATTATAAAGTCTGAGTAAATTATTTATTGCTAATGTAGCAGGTATTTAATATTTTTAATACTGGTTTATTTGGTTATATAGCTGCTTATGATTTCTTTTAATATCTAACATTAATTAAAATTTTTATTAATCAGCTTTTTTGGTGTTTTTTTTATTGACGACCTTGTTTCTTAAACACAGTTTTAGAAATTCTAGTTTACGAAAATATTCTGATGGAGAATATTTTAAATGCAAATTATTATTTTGTCATGCAATACAATCGAGGATGTCATTTTTGCTGTTTTCTTTACGAGAATATCAGTCATAGTTATGTACGATAAATTCAATTTTTAGATTATAATGAAGCATTTATGAACGTGAAATTTAAACGTAGAAATCAATTAATTTGATCAATATTATATGCAAAATGTTTTTAATTTATTTCAAATCTATTGTTGAGTATGATCCTGCATACCTGCACTGCTGATTGGAATATTATTTATCGTTAGAATAATTATTGTGGAATATGAGAAGGTGTCATAAGAAAAACGCATTAATATAAAACACATGTCTTTAATGCACACATTGTGAACACCAAAAACTAAAATAAAACATTCATTATAACACATGGAATTTGAATGCATTTTTTCCTATAAATATAAAATCGTCTGTGGAGAATATACTTACTTATATTAAAAATCTTCGAAGAAATATTAACAATCTATAATAGATGCGACCCGCGCACACTTTTTCAAAGATTTAGACACATTTTTTTAGATCATATTATGATTGATATGGATTTTTTGAATCTCATTATTGGGTTTTACAAACAACAGGGTACATGTAACATTATTTGTATAATCATATTATGTATATTTGATGCAAATATTAAATTTGATTCATTTTAACATTAATTAAGTCAAACATGTTTTAAAACTAGGTACTTAACATTGTAAAATCGACAACTTGTTGGTACAATGATTACATATTTTATGAGTGTAAAATAATTGATCTTCACCATATGTGTGTTCCAAATAGGAGTCAACCACATCGCGGATGGATTGACAAATAATGATATCAGTTTATGTCATTTCAAACAATGTCAAATCAACCAATATTTTAACAAATTTCAATCTTGATCGTTCAAATTTTTATAATTTTTGGTAAATTTGTAGTACCTACTCATTAGTGTATAAAGAAAAAAAAAGAGGGGATTTGGCTCTGTACTGATATAAAGGAATATTTCTGGCTCGGTCACTATTTGATCTAGAAGGCTGAGAGATGTAACACAGGGCTCAATTTCATGTTATAGTTTTTTTTTAATTAAATCAAATTTGTTCATAAACGCCAGTGTTATAAAAATAATCTATTGTGATACAACAAATGTATGATCAGCAGTATGGCGTGATATACTTAAGTTTTGAAAGAAATATATAATATTTTGAAACATTGTATCTTAATAACCAGTCCTATCTAATGTTAATGAAACTTTATTAAGAACACAGATTGGTGAAGCTCGATGCCCCTAGTCGGGAGCTTGTAATATATTCTTAGAATACATTATAAAACACTCTTATTATAATATGTTTATCAGAAAAGTTTAATTTAAATTATTATAAATAATGATAAACTCATGCCTATAGAAGTGATGGTTCATTTTAGTAGTATCAAAACCTATACAAAGCACTCGTTATGTCTCTCTTAGAGAACTAAGGCTGAGTAATACGCGATCGGGATCCTTGGCGTAGCAAACCGTTCTATATGATGATATGATTTTTCAATTTCATTATTGTTCACCCATAACATTATTTTAATAGATTAAATTAAAAGTTGAATTAAAAACAGTTGTACTGGATCTATGATGGTATTAATAAATTGAAAGCGGATGTGACTGTTTTACTTCAAATTTTATTCATATCATTTGTGAATCAGCTTTAAAGTTTATTCTGCGTCTTCAAATTAAAACATTTATGCTAAACTCTGAAAGCTTGTATTGTACTGCCGTTTGAAAGCTTTAAGACACTTCATATAAAGTAATAATAATATACACAGGATATGTCAAGAACCGAAAACGGATACCGTGGCATTAGCTAAGTGAAATATGGATAAAGTATTGAATGAAGTCGGTAAGGAAGCCTGTAAGCTGAGCTTTGCCTCGCACATATCGGCAAATATTGTGCGCTATTCTTCACTTGAATTAGCTAATTCATTCTTTCTTACTATAGCAAACCTGAAATTTTAGATATGTAGGACCGTAATTAAAAATATAAATGTAAAATATATAAATTCACAAATCATTGAGTAAATGGAAGTCTTAAATTTACTTAAGTATAATAATTGTATAAATATATGATTATGTATCTCAAAACATTCAGGTAACATTGTGAAATCAAATTGTTCATATAGGAAAAAACATCAATACGACATAGTACAAATAGTTTTTTTTATTAATTACTTATAAGGTAATAGTAATCTAAAAACAGATTTTTATATAAGATAGTAAAATAATAATAAATCTATACCCAGTTCTAGTCAATAGAAAATTGACAATAATTCAGTTAAATATTATGCTCTATAGTAGATTTTTCTAAAAATCTATACATAGAATAAGTACCCGAGAATAAAATAATATATAAAGTCTATTATAACCATAAATTTCACACATGTGAAGAATACCTATATCAGTCGGTTTTAATACTACTGGGAGTTGTCATCATAGATGGTGACATTAGTATTGTCTGTTGCAGCTTTTGAATATCAGCTAATGTTGTAAAGCCTTGCTCATCGAATTCCTTCCATCGTATGTAGTTCTGACGCATATAGGTTAACAGTTCTGGCATATCTATAAAAGCTGAAACAAAATGTAGAAATTAACAATTATTAATTATTAGGTCTATTGATAAACATACAGCCTCTTCTATTTTACATATTATATACCACTATAAATTCAACTAATATTAATAACTCCTTTAGTTTTCAACTCAACAAAATAAATATACAAATAGAAAAATCACAGAATCGTGATTACAACTAATACTTCTGTTTGAAAGGCTGAACATCCCATCAAATGAAAAAGGAAATGGAATCAACATTTAAAGAGGCCATGTTTAGGACAGGAGTTGAATGACAACTGTCAAATTGGTCGGAAGAATGCCGTTTGATTATAAGAAGTAGCAAACGATAGTAATCGATTCAAATTATGTTAGCACTTATAACTATTATCTGGTGCAAAATTGTGTAGGTATGTTTATTATATAAAAATTACACAAATTGATAAAATTAAAATTTTGTAAAATCACTTTTTCCTTTTCTTTTTCATTTTTGGGTTTAAAAATTAAAAGAAGAAACATATCTGTTAAGTGACTTTATTAGATGTTTAACATGTGTAATGTTTCTATGTATAATAATCATATAAAATTTCCACAACGTGATATTTATAACTCTGTAATATTAAGAGGATTTCATGTCCGTAAATATAATAAATGAAAAATAATTTCGTGGCAAAGGGTTACTGGTTTCACCTACACAAGGGATTTTGTTTAATTTAGCAGGGCCTCAGTCTAATTCAATAGAACCAGACCGAGGCATGGGTCGTTAGATACTGACGAATTCGTTTCGCTCTTATTATGAGCTCGTCAGAGTACCATCTACAATATCGGCCTGCATTTAAGCACAGCAGGATATACTGGGGCCCTGCTAAATTACACAAAATCCCTTGTGCAGGTGAAACCAGTAATTTTATCCGCTTTGTTCCAACCCAGTCCAACCGAATTTTTCATTTATTATATTTACAGACAGTATTTGGCATTGAAGATCGACTACCGAACGCTTGGAGACTACCGTCGGAGCGTTGCTGATGCCCAAATATTTTGGGAGATGCTGGCAGAAGGATTTGTACGACTGGTTTTACCTATACATTGAATTTTTTCGTCCTCTGTATGGTGAGATATGCATTACAATGTGTATGTAGATGATACGTGTTTACATATATCTATACTGTTGTATATCCTGCTGTGTTTAAATGCATGCCAATATTGTAGATGGGCAACCACTATGATACTCTCACGAGCTCATAATAAGAGCGAAACGAATTCGTCAGTATCTGTCGACCCATGCCTCGGTCTGGTTCTACTGAATTAGACTGAGCCCCTGCTAAATTACACAAAATCCCTTGTGTAGGTGAAACTAGTAATTTTGTCCGCTTAGCCACTAAATTATTTTTCATTTGACTGTGTAATGTCATATGCTTTTTAAATGTATGCCGACCAACTTTAACTCAACAAACATAATACCCCTTCACTTAAAGTTTAATTCCGGTTTAATATAATCTAGCGTAGTCTAAAACACTAATTAAGCTGACCCTATGCCCTATAATCTTGCCTTAGTTATTATACGGTCGCGTCACATAACAATGTACAGGTTGAATAAAGCATAAACTTCGTCCCTGTTAATTTATTTGAACAAATAATAAACAACAAAGTTTCTGTGGGATATGTTACAGCTCTCTTTCTCTCTCGTTTGAAGTTCATTAATATACCTACAAGCATATATCTAGATAAATGATCTCAATAGTGATTTGTTGGTTCGTTGGAGTTTTGCACGTCATGCTGCCGGAAAGGACACTAAATTAGAAATCAGCTTTTCTTATTTTAGAATATCGAACAAAAAGTCATAATTTAACCATAATTTGAAAATAATTGAAATTGATATAATCGGACTGTTCAAAGTTATTGCTAATTTCTTAATTAAAAATTGGAAAATATTAAAAATTTTCCTAATATTATGTAGTTAATAAAAATACAGTTTGGTCCAACAAGAACTAGTACTTAGCATTTCTATCTCCTACCGGGGGACAATCATATTTCAAATGGAGACACACCTGTGTTGATGGGTATTTTGATTGAGTATGACCCATGCCCCAAAACAACGATTATTTTGTTCAAGATGCGGTTCGGAAATATTTTTAGAATGTATCCCGCTCCGGAAAAAATTCGATCGTTTAACGACTAAAGGAAAAGCTAAGTGCAAGCGTTTAGATAGACCACTCTGTATAAACTTGACTTCACGCTATTTGGAATTAAAATTATTATTAGATACAAACACTCACCATTCCATGCTTCAAACATATCATTTATGATATAATCAACGAATCCAATTTGCGCTTTCGGTATTGAGCATGTGTTTCTATCAAACATTGGCATCACTACAGGCAAACCCCGCATTTTTTCATCATCCGTTTGTTGGAAATACTCTTCAGCTATCCGACGGGCCCACTCAATACAAAACCGAAGAGGACGTGTGGGATTTGAAACGTCTGCGCATTTTATCATCATTCGTTTTACTAATGTTACGTTCTCCGGCAGAGATAGCGGAACATAGTCTATAGCATCAGCCTAAAAAATTAGAGTTTCGGTTATTTTTGAATTAATAACGTTGACTCAGCAACAACAATAAATCAAACAAAGACTTTCAATAAAGCACAAGCAACAACGGATTAGAGAGTATTAATACATGTAGCATATAACTGATAAAAAAAGGTCTCAAGCATTCTTAATATTACACATTAATCATAATTGAGCACTAAATGAAAATATAGTGATAATAATTCTTATACCTTCTTCCAATTTTTTCAAAATAGTTTTATCAAAATGTATATCGTTCAATTTGGAATTAGGGAAATAATAATGCTCACCTCTGTGTCAGATCCAGTACCGGTTCTTGTACAAAATACATTTACAAATTTGGCTAAGTGTTCAAAATGTTTTGTCATTTCTGTTGCTAAAATCATATCTATTACATTATGCCTTGTCAGCCTGTATTTTTCCCTATCTAAATTTTTAAATATATTAATTCTTTCGTCACCTGAAACCAAAAAAAAAATATATATATATATACTAGCAGTAAATCATAGTGACCAATAGGACCAGTTATTCGAGTCATTCATTCAAGATCGCGTAGGCTCAATTTCAAATTATGAGACTTTATGTGCCAATTTATATTTTACAGCACTATATAAATATCCAACAATCTGCTATCTTTAATTAACTAAATTCTGTGAAGTTGTTTACATAATGTTATTGTGCGACAGATAGGTAACAAATTTTATCTACAACTGTCATATAATAGCTACGATTTGACACTATTGTCATGCCATAATCACGTATATTACCGCACTAGTGCGTTTTTGAATAGATTACCGCACTAGTGCGGTATAATGCAAATGATGTTTATCTTTGTTGCTATATGGTCCGGTACCTTGTGTTGTCAGCCAATATTAACTGTACATTAAATTGAAATATATTTTTTATATACAATTTTATGATATTATTACGTGTTAATAATACTAATAAACAGTTGTAGATAACTATAACAGTACCACAGTATACTGTGACAGTACTTATGCCTATGACAGCAGCCGTGTATCATAATACTATTTTTGAAATACAACGTTAGAGCAAATAAACAATTTTAATACGATTGCAATATTGACAACAGAAATCCATATAATCCTAAATTTTAACACTGTTTTATAGCTTTAAAAGCATTACTATGGCTCCGACCGAGCGCTTTATACGTTATAATATACTTAGATGATATGCATCACATAGGTATAAAGCTCCGAGAGAATTATTTCAACTGCTGAGATCATTGTAGGAGATTAAATTTTATTCTACATGATATAAGTATGAGCATTATTTCCTAGTTAAACTATAAATGTTATTTTTCTTATGAAATACGGGCTTTTTTAGAACTTATTTTAGTATATAGGCTGTTCAAAAACGACCAATCGGATTAATGGTTCTGATAGACTTAATATAACGTGAGTTTTGGATATTTTTTGAGCACATAGGTGTCAATGGTTAAAATTATCTACCAAACAGATTGATGTTCATTTATTTTTCGCGTTGACTATTTGGTTCTATTTACATAATATAGAAAATATAAGTATTTGGTATATTGATTAACTGTGGTTGCCCATGTCAAACAACTGATGTCATAGAAAGAAAGTACCTAAGAGAGACAACACTGACAGTTGATCTCAACAAGATATCTACACATACACAATATTTCGATTGTAGTATTTGTGATTCAGATTCTTAACCCTACACTCCAGACATATTCACATATGCCAATAATGATTTTTCTACTACATAAAAGGTGAATAAAATTGATATCGCTATTGGCACATTTTTTTTAACAAGTCTTAGTAAGTATAACAATCGTACCTACCTAAAGTAAGTTTAAACGTTAATGCAGCATGATGGGATTCCAATACCGTGACGTCATTATACAAAATTGCTAACGGATTGTTTGAATTGGATAAGAAGGCGCTAGATTTGCCTGGATGGTCCACATCATGTGCTGCTGCTGCTACTAAACTTATTGCTTCATCTAGAGGGTCCATTATGGATTTCATCCGTTCTTTTTCCAGATATCCTGCTGTCGCCTACACAAAACAATTTTTTTTTTGCTTAAAACACATCTAGGATCTATATATTTCAAGAACCAGCCCAATTAAAAGGAAAACTAGAAACTAATAAAATATGATTGGCCCAAAATTCAGATATTGAATATTACCTGCATAACATCTGATGCATGCGTAGAATTGTGGTATGAATTTTCAGCATGATAATTAGCCTCTATTACTGTCAACCAATTGTACAAAGTCTTATCATCACAGTTTAATGAGCTACCTACATCGAAATTATTGAACAGAGTCATGCCTAAGTACTGAAGTGGTCTTTTTTTTGATAATTCCTCCAGCCGAAATATATCAAATTCCCATGACAGAGCTGTCTCTAGAAGTTCGCGAATAGAAGACGGTGCCTGCAAATTAAAGAACAATCCAAAAATATTTCGTATTTATAATGAAATTAACAAATTTAAGTCAGTCGGTATAATATAGTATAGCCAAATATTATTTATAATTCTTTAAATGTCATTTGACTGACCATCAATATCAATAAAAAATAATGAACATTGTGAGAAAAAAAATTATGGAGCTTATTAGACACACATTATAGTTCTAATTTATTCTATAGCCTATTGTGAAAATTAGGGAAACTATGAACAATTAGCGAAATTTGGTGTTAACCCAAGAATAAAAATGTCTGAGTCGCAGGAAATGAGCGTAATAGTAAATATAACAGAAGCAATTAGAACTATACAACCCTGGTACATGAACATTCTGTAAAGCTTTCACTAATTGGATTGTATTGATTGTTATATGTGGCGTCAGCACTATATAAATTAGATTAATGTGCGGTTGAGATTGCTAGTTGTACACAACACCAATGTCGATTGACACAGCTACTTTGTAGATAAACAGCATAATATCATGTACTTGCTGCAACCAGCTCAAGAAAATATACTTACCAAGTATTGACATTTCGCCATAATGTCTTTTCTTTTTCACGAAGCATAAAAAAGTCACCTAAGACATATAATTAATAATAACCCGATATTTTGATATTTATTTGATTTGATAATATTAGTGGAGGAAAACCTTAACCGCTCGATTGAAAAAAATACTAAATATAAAACATAAATACCTTTGCTACTCCAGTTTTCGAAGGTCTGAACACAGACGAATCGTTGCTACTTCGTCTTGATGAGGCAGAAAGTGTTGGTTGAGGTTGTTTCTAAACAGATAAATAAATATTCAATCGCATTGAAATATTCGATAAATAGTTAAAAACCTTCAATTAAAAATTAGTTTTCCTTCATTGAAGGGTGAAAAGTACCTCAGCTGGTCAAAAAACAGTATAATACTGGCGTGCTAATGTTTATTACAAAGTTTTTGATTCTACAAATACATGAATGGGTAAAAATAAAATAGGCAATAAATCATTGGTTTATAAGGAAATCCTGTGCAATGTGTTCGATTCATAAACGGGAACCTGCAGTATTAAATGAAGGGCAGTAACATTACTAAGATACATAGAAATCAGATAACCTGGAGATGGATCATAACCATAGTTACACATTAACCAGTTGGTAAATAACTCTCGGTATGTCAAAGTCAGAGTTTTTTTTTATAAATTCCGTCCTGAGGAATGGAGATGACAAACTTAAAATGAGGAAGGGTAATGCAAAGAATATGTCATACGAAACACTGAATAATGTTAGTTAACTTCTGAAAATCAATATTAAAATTGGAACAAGTAAAAATCCCTAAAAAAAATCTAAAACCATTAGTGGGTTGGTTTAGCCTTAAAAAGGATATGCCATAAACTCAACTGAACTCTTTATTTTATTAAGGCACTCAGAGCACAACTTCCTAACGACTTTACATTTAAAATAATGCAAACAGAGAACGTGTGTGGAAAAGACATTTATTCCTCTAAAGCTGGAAATCGTAAATAAAAATGGGACATATAAAGAGATGTGAAAAATGTTTTATGCTTTTCCATATTTCCCATTAATTCTTTTTTATTTTGTACGTACATAGGTATAGTCGCAAACTATCTGCTAGATATACCTATAATATATCTCAAGTGAATAATTTACATGACAACGTAAATAAAATTCCAAAAGGGAATAATTCATAAAATGATATTATCTTACTCCTACGGTGTCCCTCTGGGACAGACCACGATAAGTATTAAAAAAAGTAAAATTCGGAAAACTATGGAAATACTAAAGAAACATGTGGATTGAATCGAATATTACCACAATAGTATATTGTGCAACGAACATGAAATGACCTATATTTCCTACGAGTATGATCGTTTGCAGCATGAGCAGGAGAGTGCTGCAAATCATACGAGTAGGAAATGGTCATTTCATGTGAGTTTCACACTATACTTTTTCTACGACTGTTTTAATGCTTTTGAATAAATTTAACATAATTTTTAGGAAAATATTTGTTTTTCGAAACTTACCCTTGTTAGCGTATAAGCCTAAATACGATAAATTAGAAGTATTAAATTGACTAGGTGGTGTTAAACTATATTCACTATCACTGTTTATGTGTTTTGAAATTAGCGAAATACTTGATTATAATTATTATTAATTATAAATACCAAAACTGTCAATTTGGTGTTTGTATTTTCGGCGTTGCTATGGTGACTTTTCATGCCCGCTGCTACTTTTGTCATTACCAGGAAATTTTATCCGTGAGTAATAATATTTCCCACTAGTTGCTAGGTAACTATAGTGGGAAATATTATTACGCACGGGTCAATGATAAACAGCATTACAATGTACTACATTTTCAAATCATGATTGAACATATAATAAAGGCATTTAAAGACAGTCGTAGAAAAAATAATAACAGATACTACTGCTAGTGACATTATTCATAATAATTGGCGTTATCGTTCTACAAACTCAGATCGGTTGGGCTGGTGTGACTTGATCACCGACCGCTCACCTCATTTGCAATTTCTATGAAAGGAACTGGCAAAAATTAACATTCGCCATGAAACATGTTGAGCTTAATTTATCCGTTAACTGTCAATAAAATTTGGACCATGGGTGACAGACAGGTGAGTGAAAATAGCTGATATTTATTTATTATTTGAAAACGGCTAGTAGTGCATTGTAAAAAAAACCAAATATTGCAAAAACTACAAGTACAAAACCAATTACAATCTCCTCAATTTTGAATTGTAAATACCATTAAATTATAGAAACATAGAGGGTCCATTAGAAACATTTCAGTTTAATATGATTTTTTAGCTACATTTTCAATATAATTTTTTTACCACCCTGTAAAAAGAAATTACGAAAAATATTAGAGAGTCGGCAAAAATTGAACTTGCTTTATAAGAAGATCGAGAAAAATGTCTTCCCATTTAAACAATTTAGTGTTAAGTACTAATTGGGCTTGAAAACGTCAATTTTGACGGAAATCGACAAACAAGTCAAAAAAAGCTGAACTTAGCTAGAGAAAATTATACACAAATTACATCTAGAATGCCAAGATGTAACAATAAGAAGCTTAGTGCGTTCCACCAAATTTGCATAGCTTTCAGATTTGTACTTTTCTTAATAGTACTTATCGCGTTCTTTCCCTGAGGAGCCGCGTGTATGAGATTATACTTCGAGACTTAGTCTCATCTTTAGGACAATGTGTTTTAAAGTACTTATTACATTATATTCAAAGACCTGAACGGTAACTTTGTACCATTAAGCTACATTGTATGCTAATGTTTTCAGTGCCCCTTGGCTGTCTTGAAGGATAGCATTAAATTTTGAGGTGACTAGAGCGTATAGAAAATATCTTTATTCTATCGTATTATGGTATTTGTTCAACTTAAAACTCGTCAAAATGACAGTAAAATAGAACTCAAATGTCAATCTAACCCCTTCAAGAGACACTGCCAACAAACAATTCGGTAAAAGTCAAAATGCGTCGCGTTGCAGTACAGACTTTTGTTGTTATTTTTAAATCATTATTTTTAAAATAATGCTGCAAAACGTCTCATTTAGTGAATAGTTAGAGTTAACAACATCAAAAATTGTGTATGCGTTTTCTATTCGTAGTGAAATGAATTCATTGGACTTGTCAACATCAGCCGGGATACTAATATTTTAAAATATATTGGTGCGCTACTGATTCTGCTTCCAGGCTCAATCACTCACAGATTTCATTTAATTACTTACCGATAACAGTGCGGTGATAAGTTCTGACGCCACCGGCTCGTCAGCTTTCAACTTAAAGTCCTCTTTCACTTGCGACGAATACAGTTCAGAGCTGCGCATTATATCTTCCACTTTGTCTAGCAACTGAACAACGCCTGAATTCGTGCTAGATAATTCCCGCACTTGATCGATGAGGCCTATTATCTGAAACAACCAACTGAACAATATGCTATACAGAAAACAACATAAGCTTTATTATTGTAGAGTGGCTGTTTTTCTTGTCTTGACTGAAATATTAGATCAGCTGGAAATAAAAGACGTCTCGGTAAAGAGAAGTTTTATAATATCATTTACGATTGCTATAAAATAGCTGAATGGATTTCAATTAAGTACAGTTGATTAATCTCTTTATTTTAATTTAACAATGCTTGTTTTTTTTTACCACTTGGAGATTTACCTGGAGCCATTCGAAAAATTTGTAAATTGGGGAATTTGGAGTATCGTCATCATCGGACCATTTTTACTCCAAGACGATAATAAAAGGAACGTTACAGTCAATAAAGAGTGCCAACAAGGCATGATAACTATTTCTTTTATGTCCAGAAATTGAAGATATGCGTGAGTTATGGTTCCAGCAGGATTGGGCTAGCGTTCGCAGGAGAAAAAGATGCACTTTCCTCCCTTGCTATATGTAAATAACTATTTTATTAATAAACTGGTAAACAAATTAATGAAATGAATAAATATACTCTCACATGCAACTCAATATGCAATAAAATATGGGATGTTCCATTTAGGAAACTTTTATATGCCACTTCTATTGAAGTATCTTTTAAAGTAATTGTATTTTTCAATGTAGCCTTATGAATTTTTTTTCCATAAAACTCTGTAGTATACGTTTTGATCCATACTGCTTAGTATAATAGGTTTAACAATATTTAGAATGGATACTCACTTTAGTTATTGGGGCTTCTAAAGGTAAAGCATTTAATTTGGCTAATGATGCTCTTCTTAAGTAATCACTTCCAACACTTCTGACATCCATTGAACCTCTTCGAAGCGAATGAACGCTACCGCGTGACTGAGACAACATGTTCGAATCCATGGATGATGCATCCAACACCAAAATAAAATGCGTTGGCATTCTAGGCAAAAGAAACATACAACGTAGTTAAATAATAATAATAAAGCGTCTTTATTTTACATTATAAATTTAATTTACAAACGATATCAAACAACGGTGGCGAGATCTAGCTTATATGCTATTCTATCTAACCACCAATGCAATTAGAACTAACATATAAATATTAATATAGATATAACAATAAATTCATTCATCCACAATCGATTGTGGTTATCAGAACCCCTTGGCAGCTTATATATTCTGGCTGATTGTATAAATTTAATTTATGAACCAATGTTGATAAATGACAAAAATATCGTTCATCCAAACGTAAATGTAACCAATTAGAATCTCGAAAATGACTCGAAACATGGTCAAACTTCCTTGAATTGCAGCTAAATCGCAAGCAAGAATTCTGGGGCCTCTGCAGGTTGGACTTATTATTTGCAGTTAACAACGCCAATACAAAATGTCACAGTACGATAATATAGATAACCAAAGTATCACAAAGTGTTAGTTTAATATCTGTAGTGAACAAAAATGGTTATTTAAATAAAATTTTGAGTTTATAGTATCCATTCTGCATCAATCTTGCAACATACGGTCAAATCGAAGTTTCAAATCAACGAGCACTCCCAAGTTTTTAGAGGTACCGGCTGAACCTAACTGTACTCCATTCAGTCGAAAAAAATGATCAGCTCTAATACGCAACAGCTCAGCATTTTTAGCAAACAAAATGCTTTGAGTCTTGTTAGGATTCAGTATTAATCCTTGAGACAAAGAAATTCTGAACATGGAAGCCAGATCCTCATTTATCAATACAGTTGCAGTCCCAACGTTAGCCAATCTAAAAAAATAATAAATCTGAAAATCATCCGCATATTGATGAGATGCACATGATTTCAAATGGTTACCAAAATCTGCCGTATATATTGAGAATAATAATGGACCCAGCACGCTACCCTGTGGCACACCACCAGAAATACTATGAAAATGAGAAAAATTTGCATTTATAATTACCCTTTGTTTTCTTTCTAACAAATATTGACGAAAAAAATTGACACAATTCTCAGAAAATCATATAAGGCTTTCTCTCTCAGGTGATTAGGCCGTCGCGTCGTTCTTGGTTAATGGGGACATTCGTTCAAAGTTCAAATAAGTGGAGAAAATAATAAGGCAGGTAACCAAACTATTTACCTATGATTTAAAATTTGTTGCTTTGGGAAACTTAGTGCCAAAACTAATTAATATTTTGTCGCAAATCACATTTTATTTCAAAGTTTTTATTACATGTTAACATTAATATAAACAAAAATATGAGACCGATTTGCGTCGGTACGGTGCCGGTGGTGACGTTATTCATGCCAATTCACCGACCGTATGAAACTTCATAAAATGTAACAAAAAATTGATAAATGATGCCATTAAAATCAAATTTCGAAATATAATGACAGAATATAAGTTAGGTACTCTTTATGCTGAATCCTGATTCCTATAAATTACGAATTACCTATTCAACGCATAAAAGAAAATAATACACTATATAGTAATAAAAATTCTGCTCACCTTCCAGCGCAAGAAAACGGCACAGCCTTACACGTAGTCGTTACAGTTTCCTGGATTTTCCGTTTTACTGTTATAGGACCATTCCATTCTCTACCTCTCAGTAAATACGAACCCATTGTGTTTATTTGTACTGTGTCATAAAACAATTGTTCTTGCAATGTTTTACCGATAGTGTCTTCTTGTCGGATACCTAGGTGTTTCTCGCAAGATGCATTCATGTACTATAAAACAAGACAATTATCATGGCAGTATATTCTTATTATTTTGAGCTACAAAACTTCAAATAACTAAGTCAAATTAACAAAAGAGAAAACCTAATATCAAATTTTGGTTAGTTGAGTTATACCTACCAGGAAAATGCTGTAAAATTACAGTGCCAATATTTTTTTAATACCACCCTTCAAAATTCAACGCCCACCTTTAAAATGTTAAATTACACCCTGTATATTTTTAACACGTTATCATAGAATGTAATTACAATAAAATTAATTAATTAATTTTTAAATTTTAGATCAATAAATTAAATATTTGACAACAAGATGTTCTTGGCGACATCTAGTGTGAGCAGGCAACATGCCCGGTGAAACATAGTTCACAAACGATGACCGGACAAGAAGTAACAACTCCATTAAATCCCATTGCCAACACTAGAAACGCCCGAATTCCCTAGCGGGAGGCCCCATTCATGACTTGCTTGTTACATAAAGTAACAAGTTTTTAGCTGTTATTTAAAATTATTCAAGAAAAATCGCCATATAGTTTGGGATTTATTTTGCGTAAAACATTCATCTGAGAGGCGTTTTTTTAATAACTTCAAAAGGCACAACCATTTCAACTAAATTTCTTTACCTCGTACAGAATAAGAGACACAAATAGATTGTCAAATAATAATAGAAAAAATCAGTAACGACGAAAGAATGTTTTTGCAAAGATTACGCTATCTTATTGTTCTGAAATACTAACAATGAGAAAGTGGTTTTATTTTTTTATATCGGTAAACATAATGTCAGAAATAAATAAAATCTAAAAGTTTTTTCAAAAATTCTCGAAAACGGCTAAATTTTAACTAAACAACAAGTTTTTTGATGACACAGTTTCTATACTTTTGTATATATCTAATATTTACTCCAATAGTATTAATAAACACGATATCTAGCTTGCCATGGAATCTAACAAAAACGTCATGTATACTTGCTGATATGTCAGTTTAATTTTGCTTCTTTGTGTAGATATCTCTCTGTTTACTTGCTTAATAATTATTAAATTTACGTCATATTCAATGAAATTTGGATTTTGTAAAATTCAGTTTGGGATTTAAGTAGTGAATTCGTCTGTAAAAAATATAACTAAAGTCGTTTTTAATTCAATTATAATTTCGAATGCTACAGAACAATTATTACATTAACTTACACTCAAGAGTGCAATGGAAGTTGTTACGTCTAAATATTGATTTTCTTTGTAAATTAAATAAGTAGGTGATTGTGCGTGGTAAAAAGTTAGTGTAGTACAGTTTCAAATTTTCCAAAATATTTAATTGCGTTAAAGTTTTTTTATTGTTTAGTGAAGTGTGCTTCATCCATTCGGTTTCAATGCTAACATTTTGAGGCAATGTGTAGGGTAAGTGAGTAATATCTATCGTATATTATACGTACAGGGTGGTTCATTATGAATTTTGCTCAGTAAATCATGTGCTCAAAATATCCTAATTTAACATGACAAACAAAATACAGGCTGTTACTGCATATTTCCCATTTGCATGTTGTATAAGTATGTCAATGTCGTATCAGTAAGGATGTTTATGATTCCTTTCATGAGTTTAATTTTAATATTTTCTTTACCTTTTTTACGTTTAAGTTTTTTTTCTTTTAAGTGGTGTTTGTTGTATAAATTATTTTATTTGACAATAATAGTAGTAGGTAAATAATAATATATAGATATAAATGTCAAATTGAAAAAAATGTCTAACATCTACGAGCAACTTGTTTATATGGTTATACAGTGAGGATCAAAAGTCTCCCCTTCCACCATTTTAACTTTGGTACCGTTTGGTATTTTGTGTTGTTATTTGTAACAATACTATAAGAACAAGGTTTTCATTTTTTGATATATCAATAACAGCTTTAAATCTCATAATGACAGCTGAGGACGCTTTCGATCATTTTTTCAATGGAAAGGGTGTAGAGTGATACCTCATTTTAAAGGTCTTTTTATGCTCAAAGCATTCTCCAATTTTGAAAAAAATTTATTAGTATCTTTTATCTGACAAGCAGTTAAGTACTTATTCATTAATTGCAAATTATTTATTTTCTAAAACAAAACACAATAATAAATAATCTAATAGTAATTGCTACTGTCAATTGTGTCAGACAGAATATATTTTAAGTTAATATGTTTGCTCCAATATTTAAAATGGCTCGTGTACTACGTGATAAATCTGAGCGATTATTATTCTTGGTGAAATTAATGGAAATGCCTACGCTCGTGTTCGTATGTTAAAAAATTTCAAGAAACTGCTTCAGTTAAAGATGTTGCATGGTCGGAAAGGCCTAAAATTGGGGACGATATGAAAGTCCAGGTCTTATTCCATCTTAATATACCTACCAAACGATTCAGAAGTTAGAAGGGGGACTTTTGGTCCTCACTGTATAAATAATGTTCAATGATAATTATTAAAAATAATGTTCTAGTTCTACTTTTAATTATTAACTTAAAAAAAGGGCACTCAAATGATTTCATGAGTAGCTCAACATTTAGGAAGTGAAACAGAACTCTTACTCTCATATCGCGATTTTTAATATCACGAAAATCGTTGTTTGTGCTTATTAAAAAAATTATTAATATTATATATATCTATATATATTAACAAGTGTGGATATGATGTTCATATCGCACGATTTTAATTACAAGAAGTTCGTATTGTGGAGTAGACGTGTTTTAATATTCATATATCATTGAAAATACACGCCACTATGTAGTAAGTATAACTAAATAAAAAACCTTTCCGAAAATGAAAATTGACATACATAAATAAAAGGAGCTACCTAGATTACAGAGCAAGGAAAATTTTAAAATACAAATCAACTATAATATTCATGAGTTAATCGAAAACAACTATCAACTGCTTCCAACGTACCTACTATTTTCAAAGTTTACAGAATATTATAATTTTGTTATTTACGTTTGATAGTTTCATAAACAATTTGACGTTTAGAAATAATATAAAAGACAATTAGAATCAATAATCAAAGGTGCAATTGCCAACTAAAACACGTAATCTGATTAGTCGAATTCATATCCTAACTAGTATGGATATGAAATTATATTCGTTCAGTTCAGTGGAATGGCATACATGTACATTATACAGATGGTTCAAAAAAGAGCAAATATCCATGTAGGGGTAGAAAAAATTTATTAAAATATTTTGATTTGCTTAAAGTTACTACCAAGTCCGAAAGGTATAAAACATCTTGTTGAATAGGTGTCGGTAAGGACTATATATTTTAAAAAATTATGCCCAATCTAGATTTATTGAATTCCAAAAATTTTATTTTTGTTTTATTATTTTAGATTTAGCATACTAGCTAATTGCCTGTCACTACTGAATTCGAAATAGATTTAGAAAAAAACTCACATAAATGACAGTCCTTTTTGAGTAATTGAAATGAAATCATTGAAACATAACTAGCTATAGGTACACTAAATAAATGCATATGCTTCAAAACCAGAGTTGAAATATTTTACATCCATTCAGATTTCAATGGTATTGTTATCATAACAAAAATTTCACTAACGGCTCTTTCCAAATGCTTGAAGAATGCAAAGACAAATACAGACGTATTATTTTATGATTTCAATTATATTTGTAGAATATCTAGTAAGTATTTGAAATTCAACGGTAACCAGTGCGGTACCTTTTGAAAAGAGTGTGTTATTTAATTTTTTAAGTTAAATAAAATATACAATTCAAGCTGGAAAAAAAATTGTGTTGCAGCTATAACACAAATAATTTCTGAGTCGTTGAATAAGTAGTATTATTTTAGTGGTTTAAAGAAATACAATTTACCAAATTTTATTAAAACATTGGTTTATCTATACAAGTGTTTAGTTGGGGAATAATTATTATTATTTTATTTATAAAATACTTATTATATTTGATAATAGTATATTATGCAACGATCATGTAATGATGGTTATTTATACACAATCATTAACCGGGATACGAAACGAGCCGAAGGTGAGTTTCGTATGGTTAATGCGAGTGTATTAATAACAATTACATGAGAGTTGCATACGCTATTTATTCTACACCCGAGAAATAATGAAGAACTATAAATATATTTATATTTGTATTGACAAACGTCAAATGCACAGCATGCTTGATTGAAAAATTATGGATTTCTAATCTGTATCGTAATGAAAAATCTGTATCATAATGGATACCGGTTACCACAAATAATTTACAGGTATCTGGAAATCCAGTAGTCTGTCCCATACTAAGAGCGGTGAAATATCTGATATTGCAAATTATAGACCAATTTCTATTATAAATAATGTTGCTAAATTAGTCGAGAGATATTTTGATAAATCTCAGAAGTTGTTTTGTCACAAAATTGGATTTAAAAACGAATTATTTTTTGTTTAATCAAATATTTATTAACATATTCATATAAAATTTGGTATAGTAAATAAAAATAAATAGTTATCTTCTGAGGAAAACAAAATTTAAAAAACTAATGAATATTTTACATGGGCGTTTTTTTATGTTTTGACCTCAGCAGTATGATATCTATCTACGCTAGTGATGTTCAAACACTCTTTTTAACAAATAAACATATTTTAGAGTATTTTTTGTATCTTGAACATTTTTGATAAATTGTTTTGTTTTAGAAATAATTTGAAAAACACTCTAAAATCATTGGCGTGCCATACATGGGGTAAAAAAATAATAACCATATCCTGTTTTAAATAGCTATGTTATCTACAAGAACTGTCCAAAATTACCGCCATTTTTGTCAATGGATGCATGTACGGGCTCGTTTTATTATTAAAAGTCTCAATTTTTGGAAAATATTTGGTTTCAACTTGAACTGCTCGCTAGCTTGGAAAATTCTTTCCCTAAAACGATCTTCGCTTAAAATAGGAACCTTATACACAAAATCTTCCAAAAATCCCCAAATCGGAAATTTCAACGGGGTAGGGTCTGGAGAACAGGCTCACCATTAAACGGGTGCATCTTGACCTCGAGCAATCCAACGATTAGGAAAGATCCCATGTAAATAGGCTTTGACATTTCTAGAAAGGTGTGCGGAAGCACCATCTAGTTGGACCAACATATTTTGCTGCTATCGCAGAGGCAATTTATCAAGTAAATGTGACAGAGTATCCTGAAAAAATATAAAAAATGAAGCGCTGGTCAAATTCCTGGTAAAATCAGTGGCGTAGATAAATAACATACTGCGCAGGTCAAATGGTAATAAAACACCTATGCAAAATATTTACTAGTTTTTCTCAAAAGATTTCTATTTATTTTTGTTTACTGTATCAAATTTTATATGAATATGTTAATAAATATTTGATTAAACCAAAAATAGTTCTTTTTTCAATCCAATTTTGTGACAAAATAACACCTGATATTTATCAAATTATCTTTGAAACCAATAACTTTATCGACTTTTATTATAAAGGATAGCAAAATGTTAGTAAATTAATTGTTGTTCCAAAAAAGGTAGGTCATTGCCATAGATACATAAAAGTAAGTAAAAAAGATCAGGGGGTACAAAATCCTCCGTCATTTAAATGAAGTAGCATGTTTCTTAACTTTTTCTACATTGAAAACATGTAACTTGTAATATTAATGTACCAAGTTTTTTTAAGATCAAACTTTGACACACTGTATATCGGACATGGCGCCGTAAAATGGCATAAGAAAATTGCAATTCCTTTTGTTCAAGGAATCTGTGTGTTATTGAATTGACCCATTTTTGTGACACACTGTATACGTGTAATGTACGAGCAATATTATACTTCTCATTATGCCTGGTGTTAAGAATCAAAATCGAGTGTCGAATAATCGAATATAATCGTGAAATATTTATGATATTCATCATACCTGAATTTTGTAAGCATCATCGGTGATAATAACTAAATCTCTGCATTTATCTAAAGCGCTATACAACGCTTGGCAAGTTGCATGTTGGGACATAGGCCGTATGTCGCTGTGCTTCAACACAATCATCTCGTTGACGCATGTTAGGAGATTGGTCGTCTCTACAAAAAACTATAAAAGCTACAGATTAACAGACACGTATTACCTATATATTATTTTAAATTATATTATGAAACATTATTCGCCAACAAAAAAAAACATTTTATAACTGAAAATAATAAAACCCTAGAAGACCTAGAATAAAAATATTACACAGAAATTTCAAAGATTATAAATACGTTAAGGTTCAAAGGATACTGAAAAAACCCGGACACAAGTACAGAAATTCAATAATATTGTAAATTTTAATGATTTCATGTCTAAGTTACTAACGCTATGCAATAAAATATTATGCACAGTAGCACTCTATTCCATAATGAATATTTTAAAATATTAAATATATCTACATAATCAGAGATCTCATTTTATACACTCCAGAGATATAGCGGAATAATCATATTGAAACCAAGCCATAAAACTAAAATCCATGATACCAGGCTTTAAAATTGCATTGATGCACTTGGAAAGAAATTCCACAACCATATACCTAGCTTTCAATATTCTACATCATTGCTCGCGATTTTTGTAAATTCTCTTTTAAATAAAAGAAAACTAACCAACATGAAACTATCCTGTGTTGAGTAAATAAAATTCAGAATTTTGATTCATCTAAGCCTGGATTCCAAATATATCAAAAGGAAAAAAAACGAAAATCGTTTATCCTTTTTCTGTAAGTACAGTATGTCCAAAAAGAATTGAACTGAACTGAAATGCTAAAAAATCGTAAAAATCGGTTAAATGATGCAAGCAAAAACATTAAAGAGGGGCATAAAACATGAACACATTATAAATTAAAGAGTGAATTAATAATAGGGCACTCAATGAAAGATGTTTGGTCATTCAAGCAAGTGACACTATTATTTGCCTTAGCTTATCTCCAAAATTTACAAAAAATTTAAACGGGAGCCCTTATTACACCTATGTAATAACGTTGAATTATTTATTACATCGAAGTTGTGATTTATCGTGATTAGATGGTTTGCAAAATTAGACGGAAAATATCGGAATTCTTATAACAACTGTTGCAATAATACAAATGTTCCTTGATTCTCGTAAGGATCCTACGGCCAGATTGACAGTATAAATGCTATTACAGTCCTAACAAGACAGTCTATAAACTCCCGAACATTTCAGAAAATTTGTTCTATCTTTAGAATTCACTAGACAGAGGCTACAGTTCTAAAACTAACGACCATATCAGGAATACTACTTCTTATCATTTTAGCAATCTTAAGACAATAGCTACCGGTATAAGTAACAGACACATATCTTATGTTTTCCACAAGAGGACGTACAACCGTAAAAGAAAGTCTAAATCTTGTATAGAATCTAAAATATACTTTCATAATGGTTGGAAGAGGGTAACCATTATTATGTGGCAATTCATTCTCTCAAATCCATCAAAACTAAGTGGCAAAGAAAAAGTTGTGGTCGGTTTTCTATATATCTCAAACTCAAAACGATGCGCTAAAACATCTCTAATACTCCAAATGTCCAAAAACGGAAGTTTGTTGTTAGATTCGACTTCAATTATAAAATTGATATTAGGGTGTATGGAATTAAAAAAATTCAAAAAATCAAAAAAAAAAAATTACATAATCGTCCAAATATCTGTAATAAAATAGAATCCTCCCAGAAAATTGAGGGTCACTCAGAAAAGAACACTCCCTATTTTTCATAAAAATTTCTGCTAAAAACGGGGAAAGGTTCGAACGCATAGCCAAACCTGTTTCTTGTCTATAAAATTTACCATTAAATTGAAAGAAATTCTGTTCCACAACCAAACCAAGCAACAAACACAAATCGAGTGCAATATGAGTTGGTACATTGTTATGAAGAAGCTCATGCCTAACCAAAGAGATGCATTCCTCCGGTGGAATAATCGGGAATAAATTTGTACATCGCATATATCAAATATATAAAAATATTTCATTCCTTTAATACTTTTGAAAACAGTTGCAAAACAACTTGATTTTTTCTCTGTACAGAATGTCATTGATGTTGATTAGGTATTGGGTTATTACATGCGGTGTTAAATAGGCTGTCCAATACAGGGTGTCTCAGAAGTATTGGAAGAAACTTCATGGACGGTTAGTTCGATTCAAAATGAATGTTCTATAACATTTTTTCGTAAGGATCTTCGTTTCGGAACTATTCGTGCTTTAAAGTTTCACAAGTTTCTCCGTAGTAGATTCGAAACGGTAAAATCCATTTTCATAAGTTCATAAGGCAAATATTAAGTTATAAAAATATTTCAATCGCGTCTTGAAAATCATACGTTACATAAAGTGCCCCGAAACTTTGATACCTACGTCTTTTTTTAACTTAAATTACTTATTTAAGTTCGCCACATAATTCATAACAAAAAAGGTACTGTTCATTCACAACGAAAGAATGAACGGTTTGCAAGAAAAACATACATTTCCAACATTACATTTTATGTTGTAGATGAGCATCGTTAACGTGAATATATTAGCGCAACCGACGAAGATAATGCTGCAAAACTCGAAATTGATTGAAAAGTTGTTATAATTTCATATTTGCCGTCCTTATGTACTGGATATACTGTCCAAGTTTCATCAGAATTGATATCACCGTTTCGGAGCTATTGCAAAAAAACCATCTTCAGGGTGAAATTTTAAAGCACGAATAGTTCCCAAAGAAAGTGCTTTACAAAAAAAATTATTGAACATTTTAGTCTTATTCATGATCGAACTATCCGTCCTTGAAATTTCTCGCAATACTTCAGGGACACAACCTCTCTTTTAGGTTAAATTTACATAATTTAAACCTGGAATAATTAAGTTTTGAATGAAAGAAATAATCCAAATGTAGAGTGCAAACTTAAATGCAATAAAACCAAAACCGTCACTTCCATAAACTGGTTTATTAGAATTCTAAAATGTGGGAATCGCATCATTAGCCACAAATAGCAAAATAGTGTCGAAAGTTGTATTAACATAATTTTAATTAGAACTAAATTTAAATTCCCTCTTGAGAATGCCAACATAGTTGGTGAAACGCAGAGTTTTAGTGAAGTAGTAAAACGTAAATACGCCTCACAAAATGCTTGTTCGTGTGATTATTTATGGGCTCTTTAGGGAAGCATGGGAATAGAAGTACTAATACAAATTTAAACAAAACATGTAATTTTTAACATTCATTCTTCTAATATAGACACCATATTATAAGTATAGTATAGCAAATAAACATTTCGTATTTCTGTTGGAATATTTTCTTTTAAATTGCGGATTATTGGTGTAGTTTATAGTCCCATAACCAAAGTAACAGAATGTCGAATCACATGAGCTCGGGGGCCTCTTGTTGAAAAAGTTTCCGACAAGTTACGAAGTGTTCCGTGGCATTTTCTTTATTTTAACCTAAAAAAAGTACCACAATTTCCTGTGATGACACTTCACACCAAACAGTAACTTTTTGACTATGAAGAAGAGTTTTGAGACCTGAGACCAGTAATTAGAGTTTTATTAGTTTACATATCCACACATATGATTATGTGCTTCGTCAGATACAAATCAATTTTCGGATAAATCTGCTTTAAAAATTCTTGAAAGCAAATCTGACTGACTGCGGTGTCTGTTAGCTCCTGAACAAGTTGAACTTTATACGCTTTTAAGCATAAATCTATATGCAATATTCCTTGAACGCTAGTTCATGGGAGTATTAGTGTTTGAGATTGTCTGTTTGCAGATCGTTTTTGACTTCTTAAATGTGCTGCATGAACTCTTTTAATTCTAGGAGGAGTTCTAACTGAAATAAGCTGACCTGCAACCTGCATTTTCCTCTGAGATTTTGCTGTGGTTCTCGGGGTGAGGCGACTAGACTCGTTAATTAAATGTTCAACAATAAAGATTTTTCCGAACCGTTAGTACGTTACTCCATATTTGGCAATAATTAGAAATATCTACGATTTCGCTGCAGAAAAATATTAGTATACAGAACATAATAATTGGGCTTGTACATTTTAAATTTCGAATATAATTTTTATGCTATTTTTTCACATTTTTCTATCAAATATCAAAAGTATACCTACTTATAGGTTTTTCCGAAGCAAAATTATTAGACCCATTGGTGACTACATGATGGGCTCTATATGTATAAAAGAATACAAAATTGATATAACAAAAGTGGAAAAGCAAACATAATATCTAATTTTTCTTTATTTAATTAAAATTCTTTTTATTTCGCATCTTATAATTTATTATTTGGAACAATATTTCTATGTATTTACATAATACAAATATTTTACCTAAATAAAATATGGCTTTAACTGTAATTAAAAAATGAATTATTACGTATATAAAAAATACAATTAAGGGAGTTTCCGCGTTCTCGTTTCAAATATATGCGATAATAAATGTCACAGAATATCACCTTTTTACGTACCGCAACAACCACACAATGTTACTGGGAAGAACACTCCCATATATTTCTAATTAAAATGCTGTTATTAATCGATAACAACGGTGTATATTAGTAGTTTTCCCGAATATACATAACCAAAGATAAACTCATTAAACTTGATAAGGTGTGGGGCTTATTAGCTAAAACATAAAAAGTTGTCTTTTAATGATAAAATAATCCACATATTTTTACTGGAATTAATATTTTTGTGTATATGATGGTAAAATATACTTTTTTGGCATGCATCAGCATCATTTTATGTTGAGTATAGTGTATAGTGTCCAAAGTATTCAAGTCAATTGTATACGGTAGATGACCAACTGGTCATCTTTTCAGTAGTTTTATTTATATCAACTACCCAAAACTCGCCTTATGTTAAGATTTTTATATTGACTACTGATATTATAGCAAAGGAATGAGACTTTTAAAAACCGCTGAAGTTCCACATCGGTATTTGGCTCGGGCACATGCAGAGTCAATTTAAATCATACCTTGGTTTCAAAAATCCACGTTTAATATTTATTTTGTTTATATAAAAGCGTTGATTGAACTATAAACGTCATTTATACTATTATCAAAATATATAAACTTTGAAAAAGTGTCGCTGTTATAAAAAGTAAAATTGATAAATTAATTGAAATTTTATTCAAAAACTTTTGGTACAAAACCCAAGGTATTATTCATTTATAATAATTTTCCTATGGATGTTACCAGCATGTGTGCGTGTAAATTACAGTTATAGAATTGTGTTAAATTTATATCGACTGGGCTGACATCGTAATTAATTAAAATAAATGAAGCTGAATTAAAAGCATTCATATTTACCCTATTAAATCCAGCATCTAGTAGAGACACTATCGTTACGTCATCTTTTTCGAAAGCGCTGAAAAATAACATAAAACTTTATTAAAAATATATTCACATCAGAAGAGTTAATTCTGCCTCACGAAAATAAATTTTGTCACGTAAATTTAGTTATGACCCAAAATAATTTTTTAATTTACAAATTACAAAAATCATATGAAAGGCCTATCATCGAATCATATAATACTGTAATATCAACAGATATATGAAAATATGAATTATTGAATTAGTGATGATCATCATTCACCGTGATACATGGCGTCAAAAAGTCAAATTTATCATTCGCTAGGAAATATTTTGAGGATAATTTCTGAGTTAACTAACAATCAAATTTGTAGCAGGAAAGTGCGCAACAAATAGCTGAGTGAGAATTGCTGATATTTCACGTTGAAGGATAACGCCTACTATTGTATATCAAATCTATGTCAACATGCCAATAAAACAGAAAAAAAAGTCGCTTAATGACATTAAGGTTACTAGAAACTGTGCCGTGTGATTCTAGATATCGCCGATAAAATAGTAGATTGTGCAACGAACATGAAATGACATATATTTCCTACGAGTAGGAAATGGTCATTTCATGTGAGTTTCACACTATACTTTTTCTACGACTGGTTTAATGCTTTTGAATAAATTTAACATAATTTTTAGGAAAATATTTGTGTTTCGAAACTTACCCCTGTTACCGCATAAGCCTAAATACGATAAATTAGAAGTATTAAATTGAATAGGTGGTGTTAAACTATATTCACTATCACTGTTTATGTGTTTTGAAATTAGCGAAATACTTAATAATAATTATTATTAATTATAAATACCAAAACTGTCAATTTGGTGTTTGTATTTTCGGCGTTGCTATAGTGATTTTTCATGCCCGCCGCTACTTTTGTCATTACCAGGAAATTTTATCCGTGCGTAATAATATTTCTCACTAGTTGCTAGGCAACTAGTGGGAACTATTATTACGCACGGGTAAATGAAAAACAGCATTACAATGTACTACATTTTCAAATCATGATTGAACATATAATAAAGGCATTTAAAGACAGTCGTAGAAAAAAGCTTTTGCAATTTACAGAGGACTCCAGCAACTCTGGGTGGTTTTAATATTAAAACTGTATAAATTAGTTTAGGTCTTGTGTACAGATCTCTAGATATTAGTGTGATATTAGTCGATGAGCCGACTAGAAATTGCCTAATTTGACACAACCTATAGCAGTGGCGGCTCGTGGGTAATTTAATTAGCCAGGCGCTAATTTAAAAATGTATATGAAGAAAATTGTGCCGCAGGTGAAATTTTTTTAGATTGTCAAGGTCAAGCGCCTTAGATGAAAACTAGAGGTAAAAAAGAACACGTTAAAGTATGGGTTTCGTAAGGTAAATTTTTATTTTTTTTTATTCTTATATTTCTTTGTTTTTTTTTTGTTGAAAAATGTATCGCCTTAACCTATGCGTTTTACATTTTCTTATACTCATATATTAACTAGAATAGAAAAATTAAAGGTTTTTATAAATCAATTCAATTCGTCGAAAATTACATAATTGAAAAATATCTGGCAAAGCAATAACTAAATTATTATGAACAAAAAACTGTAAAACATCACATAATTTGGAGCATTTTTTAAACATTACAACATCGGAATATATTACTCTTAGTTCATTTTCTAGTCTATTAAAATAGAGCAACCGTGCCTGCTTGGATATAATATTACTATTGTATTTGCGTTTAAATAGGTTGCATATTAACGAAAATTAATAGATTTCAGTTTGATTTGGTTGTTTTTGAGATTTTCTTACACTAGTATTATACTTCTATAGAAATTAATGAGACATATTTATAACACTAAACAAATAAAATACGTAGGTACCTATCCTATATAGCAACAATAAAAATACCTGACTATTGTCTATTATTTTACAAAAACCCATGACATCTCTAAAATTTATACTTTTTTGATAAATCTGATTTAGTATGAAAACTTATAAACCCTACATTTTATTTCCTGCTGTTAGGGAATTTTTGTAAATTCTTCAATACAACCTTATATGCAATAATATGCGTGTATATTAATAGGAACCAGGCAGGTGGCTAGGTGCCTGAGTTTAGTTTAGACTGAGCGGTTGAAGGTTAACAGTAGAGGCATACAGTTCATTCTAAACTACAAGCGGATGGGTATGACATTATAACTGCTATATTGCTGTTGTGAGCAGTGCCGTCTCATTGATGCTCCTAATAGGAACTCAAACTCTTTAATCACAGGATGACGGTGTGCTAGTAGTAGTGAAATGTGAGATTAATATAACAAATAACTAAAATTAGAACAGTTTTCATATTAAAAAAAATAGTAGATACATAGAATAATTACTATTATAAAAATGTCTCTAAAATCAAACCTGAGCAGGCACTGCCTGCCTTGTTTGCCCCGACGAGCCGCCACTGATCTATAGTTTATAATAGACGTTATTATGTCGACTTAAGAAACTATGTTATATCTGCAATTAAACGTAAACAACTGCTTATATACAACAAAAATTAAATATTGATGATTTGTAATAATAATTCGAAAGAACTTTGGAAAATATCTCTCATTGAGGCGTATCTTCACGTCAAAGTGGACAAAAAAATATTTAGCTGATGAACTTAATGTGCCTGAATGATAACTTCATTGCAATAAACATCATTTCACGTCGAAATGTTAAATTTTTATAAAGGAAACTTGTCTCTTTGGTAATTGACATATCTTCAAGAATATTTTTAATTATTGTGATCGTTTGGGTATGTTTCTCACAGCTTGCAAGTCGGCTGTAGTTTTCCGTTCCCAGTGGTCTCATCCCTAAAATCATTCAATGATCTAACACCCATTCGTTTGCTGTCTGGCCTATCAAACGTGTTTGCGAGAATAATATCGTTCCAAATACGGGATTATTCAAATGATTATCAAATTCTGTCTGCTGTTTAGTTTTTCAAAGGGAACTGATACCTATTTCATGTGAGTTGGATATATCTAAATTTACGGGTTTGGAAGAATGGGTGTAATGCATTTGATTTGGTTAATTCTGATCTCTTATTGCGCAACCTTTATTATTTTTGTGATTCGAGGAAAATTCCTTGAATTGGTTTAGTAGTTACATATCGCAAAGACAAAAGTGTGAAAAAGTAGGTAAATTCAAGAAGATCTCAGTTTAAAGGATTAAATATGTGGGGCTATTCCTATTTATATATTTTTACATTTGATTTACCGCAGACTATAACATATTTGGCAATATCCAATGCAGATGACAAATATACCGATGCTGAATATCGAGAAGCAATTTTTATGGAAAATAAATATTTATCGTATTTTCTGAGTAAACCCCAATAAAGCAGTTACCTTATGTATTGATAATGAGCGTCATTACAGAGTTGACTTATTAAAGTCATATACTTTTAAGGACATTTGTTCCCGGACTGGGTTTGCGCTTTAACTTGTATACAATTGCACAACATTCTACATCCCCACTTGTAGGATGCTTATAACGGTCAAAAATGTCTAATGCATTACCGAAATTAATCCATATGCGTTTGGAGAGTTTAAACGTGAATTGAAGCCCAGACTTCTTCCGAAGTATTGAACAAGTTGTGTAGCCTGTTCTTTTTTTGATTTCTAATTTATAGTGAAAGGAGTGGAAGAGTGGCATATGCCAAATCTCATTTCCTCTGTGCTGATATACTGTACTGTTGAGAGTATACAATTATAATATTTGATTTTATTGTCATTTGGTTATTTTACACAAAAAAGCTATTATTATTAATTTTTCTCGCTTCTTGTGTTACTGGTCTTGAAATGATTAATTCTGAATAAAAACTATCCTAAAAATACGAGCTAACGAAGGATATTATAGATATTACCTATAAAATTTACCTCTTTTTGACGACTGCTACAATAATTGTATGTTGACTGCCCTTCGTATTTCTTATAGACCTGAAACAAAATTATGAATATATAATTTATATTTCTAAATATAAATTCGCAAATATATCCTCTAACACCCGCGTGCAGTTTATTATTTTTTATTAAATTCTAAGAAACTCTTGCAATAGCTAAACATAATCAGTACTACGGAAAGATATCCACTATATGTGCCACGGTAGAATACCTGATCGGCAATCGGGATATGTTGGGTTCGCTTTAACCAATTGAGCTAAATTTTGGTGTATGAGTGAATTTGTATAGAAAAATTGTTGATTACCAATTAATGAGAGTTCCTATTCATACTTATATACATTATAATATTATGTATATTATTTGCTGATTATTTATTTTACTCGTCATTTATTTTGTCTTTGTCACTCCATCTGCTGTACATCTAAAAACGCTTGAAGAGGCAATGCCGGACTCGCTGCAGTAATACCTACTATGCGAGACAGAATTGTGCAACTCCAATTGTTATTAATGTGTTTATGTTTAACGTTGATATAGCTAAATGCAATGTGTACTCATATAATAAATACTTTGAAAATAAAATACCTACATGAGTACATGCCTGCGATGAATGAATATGCAATTTATAGCAAAATACAATAGATAATTTACTCACATAAATTAGTAAACATAAATTAAAAAAAAAACTTTGTAAAACTCATAAAAATGTTGCAGTTTCTGTTTAATAAAAAATCGGAGACTAATATTAATCAATGTGGTAGTAGACAACAATAATTAAAAGTGGCAACTCGCCGTGCATAGAGACGAGAGGCAGTGCCTCACGCTTAAAGATATTTAATTACGGCCAGTATGGATATTTTTATTGACGTTGGCCTACTCTCGTTCTGCGTTCGCCGACGGGCAGCGCATTGTTGCCTCATTGGATAGCGAGCATTAAATGGACGCACGATTTACATGACAGTTATTTTCATAATTTAAAACAAATCATCATGTGCGATGTGCGTAGGTATAATAGGTATACAATCTATCAATCTGTGCGCCATTTTTTAACAGTAAAAATATGTTAATTGGTTAAAAAGTTATTGAGGCACTGCCTCACTTGCCTTATAGGACTAGCCGCCCCTGATTAAATGTGGTATTTCCTAAGTCATCCGCTGGCGGTGCAGAAAGAAGATAATTTTTGAGATTACTAGATTTCATTCACTTAGATCGTTTTCTCTTTTATTGAGTTGGGGATATTTCATATATATTTTTTATGAAACACAAACCGTCTATATTTACGATGAACAAGAAAATTACAGCTATCATAATATCATTGAAGTCTTGTTAACCATACTAATAAAATATGTATAGTACCATTTAGAAAATAATGGACCTTGTAAACAGTCTCCCTGAACTTTTTTTCAATATCGGCAATTCTGTACAGTACACAGTATTAACATCCCTAAGCTAGTATTAATTTCTCCGTCTTTCGTAAATTTGTAGCATAAAAATAGAAGCAAATAAGAAATTTTTTTGAACAATTCGAAGACAGAAGTTGTATTGAAATTAAACAAATTGTTAGAAGTGCGTTAATTTTTTCGAACAGTTTACATTGTATCAATGTCAATAATAATAATCGAAAGCAATTAATTAAGTATTACGCACTTATATCATGCACGTTTATATGAATTGATTAATGAAACTAACAAGCAAACGATATTTTTAAATCATAAATTAAACATGATCGATTATTCCTATAATTTCAGCCTAGATTATTTTATACACTAGTATTCTAGATCTTCGCTTCATATGAAGTAACAGAAATTACATTCATAAGTTTTAAAATTTATGGGAGCAGTGTTTTTTTCATATTTTGTACAAATAATTAATATAGTAAAATAATTATTAATACATTGAACACACAATCATCCAGATAGGAATTGATTATTATTGATTAAGTTATTTATATCACACAGTTCTATTTATCATTGATTATTTGCCTCATTACCAAATATATCAGTCAGATTCCATCGTAATTTTTTGAATAGATGTTGTTTAGATAAGTGATTAAATTCATAGACCCGCGTTCAGTCGCAATAAAATTGTTGCCGTCATACTTATATGTACTCCCAAAAATGGATGGATACATACACATAACCTCCCGCATCTAGCTAAGTTAACAAGTATTTTAACTTTTAAATCATTGAAAAAATATTTTTGGTATGCCTATTGCCATGAAACACCAAATGGAACTTCTGAAACTCGATTTAAATATTAGGAAAAAAAAAGATAAATCAGGACCTCCCAACTCAACCTAACCTAACCATCGAATTAAAAAAAAAAACAACTAAAATATGTTGGAAAACGAAGAGTGATATCAAAAAATTGTATAATAAAAAATGCACCTACAGAAGAGCTCCAATTTCTATTTCTAACATATTCTTTTCGTTGAGGAATATGTTTTTAAAAACTTTTGAACGCTTTACATAATCCGATGGCATAGGGACATTACGGACTGAGAATTTGTGAAATCTGATCCAAAAATACTACCACTAATTGAGACTTCCCAGAAACAGCCTCATCTGTTATTGGAAAATCCTCAGTATTTTGTAATACCTACAGTTAAAATATTTCCCTGATATACCTTTAACAGAAAATTTAAGATTATACAGAAATAGTCCATTATAACGAGGAGTTTATCTTTGAAGGATAAATGAAAGGCGTCTACTCCACAAATAAATATTTTATATCTAGTTCTTTGTCAAATTGAAATGATAATTATTGCACCATAAATGTTTCGAGAAGTAACGTTCTCATCATCAGTTGTAAATTTATATTATTATAGAAAGTTAGATAGTGATTCGCTTGTTGAAAAAAGAAATGTTTTATATATTTATTGTTTATCTAACATCTGGATTATATTCATTATATTATATTGCGATTCGAGAATTTATTGGTATGAAATCTTGTATAATTTACTTGTATTTTCGATTTCTTTCTTTTCATCATTATGATAGAGGTGATTGTGATATTGTAGAATATATCATCAATCGGTTTAATGAGGAAAAAATGGTGTTTTAAACTTGAAAAGAATTATCAGAGATCCATTTGTGGAGTAGACACACTGGTATTCAAATTCTAAACATCATTAACATACTTAAAACTTCTGGAGGTTCTGCAGAACTCATGCGCCAACCCCTGGTGGGAGGTAAATACTTTAGCAACTCCGTCCCTTGCCAATTAAATTCGATTACTGCGCTAGAACAGTTAATTGTATGAAACAAAAAATTCTCAATCTAATTTAATTCTATCCAATTTACACAGATCGAATAATTCATGTATCTAATGAAAATATAATAAATACTTCCCAATCACGTAATGTTAAAGTTTCTTGACACAACTCTTCACATAAGACGTACAGTAACTTCATCTATAGACTAATAAAACTGTTACTTTACGTGTTCCAATGTACTTATATTACTTGAGGGAGTAGAAGTTTCTCAACTCATTCTCAACTGACGTAATACTGTTTTGTTGATTAGGTTTGCGATTACGGTCGAGGCCATGGTAAATTGCGTCTTAATTTCAAAACTGTTGAAGGGGAGGTTTCGATATCCTAAATGTTCTTATGTTTTGTGTTGTGGTATCATACAATGTACAAAAAATATTTCTTTAACGTGTGTACAAACTATTTCATCTTATATTCATTAATCTAAATAAGTACCTATATTACAAGGAATATTAAAATAATAGAAAACTTGATAAGTCGTACTCATCCTAAGTGCCAGGAAATAGTATAATTTGCAACGAACACAGAACGATATTAATTTCCCAGGAGTATCAGTCCCGACGAATACTATAAATTTATACGGGCTGTCAAGAATCTGAACTGAAAAACTAAGACAACATAGATCCTAGGGAACTGAAACGTTTTTATGTTATTGTAATAGGTAATAAAAAAGAAGTAACCAGTCAGTTAATAGATTATCCGTTTATTGGTGTTAACTTTGTGTATAGACAAGTCTACATCATTCCAAATTCCTGCAAACACATCATTATGTAAGGACTAAATCGATCGAGCAACAAGTTGTAGTGTAAGGAACGGCCGAGAAAATGTGGGTTGTAGTTATTTATTTGACAGTGGAAAATGTTGTGTCTTGACCCGGAATATTTCCATGAAGGATCCGAACGGCCAGGTATTTTTCTGAATGCGTGCGTTGACATTTAAAATGATACGAGTATGTATGCCGGGTAGCTCAATTAAAAGGTCAACCTCGGATATTTTTCACGACATGTTTTTTCTTGAAAACCACGGAGCAAGCCGATTTAGTTCTAAGGGGTAAATTTTATAAAAATAGATTCATTGTCCTGTTACAGCATAGCAATCCTCTTCATCACATTGTTTTAAAGGTAATTCAATTCTATTTATAAACATGTCTTTAAATTTTTGATCAAAATTTATGCAAAAAAAGGTTAAAAGACATAATAAGTTTGGGAAGTAATTTCGGCTAATTTGAAAACAGAACAGAAAAATTGTAGCATGGTTTTTAAAGATAATCGAATTACCTTTAAATCAATGTGCACCTTAACCCCCCATTTGCAATTTAAAAATCTTTAAGGTGTTGCCACCTTGCGGTAAGTTGGTATTATATCAATAAATCAATGTTTCCTTGAATATAAGTTTGACGTGTTTTTCCGAACAAAAAAATCGTTGTTAGAAATGTTTGTGTTTCCATTTTATGTAAATATACAATAATGCATTTTCAATTAGGGCTTGTTAGAAACATATTATATATATATATATATACATATATTTTTTATAGAGCACTTTTGTTGTTTGAATCAATATGAAACGATAATTTCCATTATTCAAATAACTATAGGTATGTAGGTAATATTTATTTGTAGCGGTGGATGAGCAAAATATCACTTACCTAAAAGTCCGATTTGACCTAAATTTAGTATAGCATTTTTAGCTAATTTAAACACTAGTGATTTTTTGTTCCACTTGTATTAAGAAAATCTATCAATTTCTAAAAATAACTGAAAATTTGTATTCAGTTTAAATTAAACCAACAAAAACAATTTAGTAAATAAGAAACAAAAAATAAACTAGAAATATAAAGCGGAAATTATATTAAAGTAATTAATACAACACAAAATTCGATCTTCAAACGATTTTTTAAAATAGCTGATGTATTAAGGGAAACACTTTTAAAATTATGTTTTGCATGTTTTTGGCGTAATTGGGGGTATATCATATACAATATGATTTTTTTTAAACTTTCATAGGCCGCCATTTTAAAATTAGATTACTGATTTCAATCGCCAACGAACTCAAGCGAGACATTGACCTATTGCTTGGTTAAAAAATCCAAATTTTGTTTGGATTGGTTAATATATATATAAACTTTTTAAATGAGGTTATTTTTAGGGTTCAGGATTCTGGGGTCATGAAATGAAGAACTGCATCACCATTTTTCGAAATTTCGATTGTGTCGATGTCCTGAATAGTTAGATTTTTAATAATAAACTCCACACACAATGGACTATTTCTATAACAGTTAGATTTTTATTGAAAATCCACTAAAAACGAAACAAGATATCAATCAATGAGAAATTGATACTATATTAAATAGTATATGGTGTACGGGTGTTTAAATTAGGTAAAAATTCTATATTTAATTTAGGTCACTCTGTAGGATACAAAAAAACATTATTACGTGTAGCTGTTTGCCACGTTAATTGCCTAAGCAACTAGCAGGCTATCATTAATAACACAGGCCCACAAAAAAACAAAGTAGTCTGCACTATTGACTAGACCGACTTTTTCTTATGTATTTTTCGATCCGCCAAGGATTAAAAAAAATAATTTTTTACGATTTTTGATGCTATTTTAATAAAAAAATGTAACAAGAAATACGATTGACCTCAGAGTTTAATTCTACGGATGAAAATACATCGAAACCCATGGTATGAATATTTTTCAACCCTTCCTACGGTTTTCAAAAAGCTATAATGGATCAGAAAAAGCCAAACTCATTATAAACTTTGAAGCCAAGTTGTCCTCGTCTTCCTATTCAACGATTTTCGAAATTCCTGTTTAGGTTTTCTCGATCGGCTAGACTAAAATGACACGGTTTTATACCATGCATCAAATATAACGATGTCTGTCCAATCGCAGACATTTTAAAATTTCCAGCCTATGCCTTAATGGGTTCAAACTGGTTATGATGATGCATCACAATAGTAGCATGTGAATCTTTGTCTGCCTATGAATGCAAATTAAGAGTAGTAGACAATTTCATTTTTAGAAAATTCAGTTACATCCGTAAAGAAAATTGAATCCATGAACTTTGCACCATTGCTGTGCCTGGATGTAGTTATTGTCGATTAACAACTCTAAAAACTGTCGATTTTTGGCTATTATAGTAGATCAGCATTTAGATAAATTTGATTTGTTTTACTTATTCAGAAAGTACGATACTGCATGTTATAAATAACTTGTAGTTTTTGTGATAACGTTAATCCAGTTTTTATAAGCTTTCCTATTCGAAGTTTTTCTATTTGGAAATCGTTCCTCATAGAACGCCTTATAAACCATTAAGTGTTTATCAACATATTTAGTAAACATAAATTCCAGTGTCTTTATTTTTTATATTATGGTTCAGTATTTTTCTGTTTTTATTGTTATAGGTGTACAAAATGACAATACTGTACAATATTCCCTACAACTTACGCGTTAACAAATTAATTTTTGGCGCTAATATCGGAACTAAGAAAAACTAACAAAAAGTTGTAGTACAATTTCACCATCGGTCGTTTTTTGTAGATTATAAAATAAACTGTTACCACCGGTATTGATATATATTTTTTTTTTGGTTGTCTGCAAATTTGGTGTTTGGTAAGATGCAACAAAGAGTTTAAATATGTTTAGAATCTAACAAACGCCGGAGCTTTTATGGACGCCAGTCTGCGCTACACAACTTGGCTTGGAATTAGGTCTAAATATTTGATTCTTGTTCTGATGAAAATTGAAAATCAATTTAAACATTAGTTTGGAATCTATATTGTCCTAATTTCGACGATTTAAAAATACAACCAAAGAAAACTACTGGACGATTTTAAGGATATGTATAAAAGAATTTTTAATTACTACGTAATTTGCTGGACTTTGGATGTATCGAACAAATTGTGACGTATTTTATTGATCAAACAGTTGTTTACCATGAATGTTAATTATTGATAAGAAATTGTGAAAAATAATCTTATCAAACTTTTTGATGTTATCTTTTTCCTCAATTTCCGATTTTGACTTGAATTGATGTGAATTTTATTTATTTATTAATTATTTCAAAACCATGTAATTATCGAGATTATAGAATTGTTTTCATGTAAACACATCAACTACCTACCTTTATTCACACAGGATCAGTATTACTAACTATTAATTTGTGTTGATATTATGAGCCGGGAAACATATTTATATACATATTCTGCAGACGAACAAGGGATAGCCAAACGAATTATTTCCACCAACAGAAAAGCACGTAAAGTGCAGACGTAGGTTATGCTGATACATCTGCAGTTTAATAATTATCGACCAAAGCAACGTAATGTTCAGAAGCAGTTTACTCTAGTACGTCTGCATTTCATTACTCAAATGTAAATAATATATTATATCATTAGATAATTATTTAGGTATTATTCATATAATATCACTCAGGCAATATTATTCCATTGGTTTATTCAGGTCCTGATCTTATTACTATTGTGGTTGTATCAGGAATGAGACAATAAAATAACACTATACCCACCTTCTTTTATTTGTAGTAACAAATATATATAACATATAGAAATTAAGAAAGGGAATTTAGTATTACTTTCCCGCACAGGGGAAGTATTGTGACCGCGCTAAAAAAATTTTTTGAGATAAAGACGGATATAACCATTTTGAAGTTCCCTGAGGCGATGAGGACCATTTCCAGATGGAAGTCTAAATTTTGGTAATGAGTTTGGTAAAGTCCTAGGATGAACCCATTAGTTTTTGGTTGAAATGGCTAAATATTCAAATAGCAGTAGGGGTCGAGTGATACATCATTTTAAAGCATTTTTTAACTGCTTCATAGCAATATATCAGTTTTGATATTTGCCCCCATAATTCTCGAGAAAATTGCTTTTCAAATTTCACCAGTTATGTAGTTGGAATCTATGTTCTTATAAGAATGAAATATAAAGCAATTGAGTACTTTAACACATTGGTAGAACGTTCGCTTCGCATGCGGAAGATTATGGGTTCGATTCCCAGCTCTGGCAATACTTTTTTTTTTTCTAATTTTTGAATAAAGTAGTTAGTTTGTTACGTTAGTGTATTGGAAATCATGAAAATAATACAATTATAATAATAATTATTATTAATTCTGTTTCGTTACACAGGTCATATATTTTTGATTATATTATATCATGTCGGGAAAGTTTTAGGGCGACACAACCGATTTTTTTCCGATGTGAGACCAATCTACCCCCGCTATTTTCCTAATCCCTTTGGTAAAACTACAATTGCAATATATTCGCAAAAAATCACTATTTTCTAAATTTAATGTTTCTCACTACATATACTTGCAATTTGTGTAGTGTTCTTTTTCTTTTTTTCTGCTAGATTTACCAGATTTTCGTCCAACTAACGATGCTCTTGATATTGATGTCGGTTGAACCGATATTTTTTTTTCTCAATACCACCTGCTTCTTATTTTTTTAGAAGAAATTGCAGTGTATTTAAAAGCAACTGACTGATGTTCAAGTATGTTATTATTATAGCAGGTCCAACAGATTCAGGATCATTTTCAAGATTGGACATTCATAAATTCGAAGGAGCAGTCCATTTATCTTTTATTGGTTCTATGTGAATATTAACGTTTGACAGAATTCACGAATTGTTGTAATATCCCTTATATGCTTCTGCATAATACGTATATGCAACCGGGAACGGTCCAATTGCTACGTTATGTGTTCGTCTTGAGAGGTTCATTTTAATTTAAATAATTTAATTATTAAGTCATAGAGATATTAATATATTGATTTTTGATAGTACATCACGAGGAAAAAATGTAGTACCTACTTATATAATATTTTACCTGTATATCTAGTATGTTTTAAAAATCTGCATGTTTCAATGACAACCTATCAAATATGTATCTTGACGGAAAATTGCAAAAATCTTTATTGACGTTGCAAGTAGTTGTCAAGTATAATACACGGAGAGAAACGATTTAAAAATCAAACACTTTCAAATCCTAATTTTGAATTGATTCGTTATCTCGACAATGGCCACTTAATGGCGATACAAGCTTATTTTCATTTTTAAGTAGGCATAGAGAAAATACTAATAATAAAAATATGATAAAAAAAAATAAAATATAAAAAAAAAATCACGCGGATACGCACCATCACCATTGGGTTATTAATTAATTGTCTACATAATGCACCAAATTTATGTTCGTACACACTTTTCATTATAAATTACACAAAATAATAAAATAAATGTCACAAAAGTTGCTTTCGCTTAAATACACAAAGAATACTATGAATACGTTTTTATTTACTATTGCAGACGATTTCGTTTCACAACGTTGCCATATGTAATTCATATTAGGGTTTATGAAACAATCTATATCATATACCATATTGCAAGCTGTTGACGCCAATTATTTCTACATTGTTAAAAGTTGTCCTTTGTAGTTTTTCCTGTATATTTTAGTAATAATAATATGTTATAATATTTTTAGTATAGAAAGGGCATTGTACTATTCGATTACCTGCAACTGTTATTAGTTATATTTCAATCATCATATGACACAAGATTCTTAAACAGTGAGGGCACTGCACTTTCTTTAGTTGTTTATGTGAACACTCTCTAAACATGTCAACGACTGAGATTTTAATCCAAACAGATTTTTTTAAATCCTTTTCTAATCGATGTGGGTTGTACTAAAGCGTAATACAGTGTTAGCAAGGACGAGTATTAACGACATGTTTTAGCTCCTTAAACATAAAAAATAGCGTTCTTATTTTTTTGGCTGCCATACTGATATGCTAGGTCCACTTCAAACATGCATCTAGAGTAGCACAACATGTGCTGCTTGGTAAATTACATTTCCTAATCGCGAATGGTAGGTATGTTATTTGTAATGATTTTACCTTTGACTGCCGCTCTTGTGGTTCCAAAAACCAGCAGTACTCTGCTACATTTATGTAGACTATAAATAAACCCGGACCCAAAACGGTGCATTGAGAAACACCGTAATTTATAATTCATTTGGAGCTAATAGTATCATCAATCCCAACCACTTGCTGTCTGATTTGAAGATATGACCCCTGCAGATCGTTGCAAATTCCTCTTATGCCTAAACAGTAAAGTTTCTGTAAAAGCTTCTCGTGTGGAATGCTTTGGCTAAATCAATAAAAATATCTGCACACGGTGTTCCATCGAACTAGCTTTTGTTTTTCTGAAAGCCAAACTGTCTACTGGAGATTAACTCATTATCAAAAAATTAAAGAAACTGCTTGTTTATGATTTTCAACAAATTTTTGCAAGATTGGACTTATAGGGCGATAATTACCTACAGCTCTTTCTTATTGTTATTATATACTATAGAGAGAGGATATTGTAGTAAAATTTAATATTTTCAATAAACCTTTAAAACTGGAATATATAGACATAGTAGGTATGCCAAATAGAATTTTAATATACACATATTTGATTTTATTAATAAAATATAATTATTAATATCCAAATCATAAAAAATAATGACCTTAAATAATTTTGCAGGACAACATGTTATGTTGTACTTCTATTGAACTTATATTTGGGTTGGGTTGGGTCTAGCCTAAATGAAATAAAATCGAAACTCACAGAATTTCTACATTAAAATCGTAACTTTATGTATTGTAATGCATTCTAATCCAACACTTACCGACATATCGTTTCGTAATCAAAATCCTTACTACTACGGGCGTCTATTATGACTAGATCATGTGAGTTAACTTGGTATTCTTCTAATGCGCTACTGTCGTTGTTACAGACAGTCACGTCAAATCCTAATTTATCAGCGGCTTTGGTTATAGTTTCGGAAACACTATCCGGTGACGAAAAGAGGAGAAGAAGCTGAAAAAGAGTAAATGATTTTTAAAATTAGTGCTATGTAAAAGTATTTGCACTTGCTAAAATAGTAACTTATTAAAGCAAACACTATAAAAATATTTTCAAGAAAATAGCTAACCAGCTATTCACTTACTATATTACGGTTCATATCATTACAGATTTACGTTATTCAAACATGTGTAAACAATTTGATAAACAATAAATCCGCTGGTTTATATCAAACATTTACAATGCGATCATAAATTTAAAGTTGCCATATACACATTTTTCAGCGAATGAACATCGAGATAACGTAGACTAAAATATAATAATTCATATTGTGGCTTTGAGATTCACTATTATTGCAATTTATTGCATGTGGTTCTGTTTACTTTATGCATGAAAAATCTGTTGGAGCTAAATATGAACGCAAAAAAAATGCTGAAAGGTTACATGGAAAATTCCTACGTAATATCACCGTAGATATGCTCGATGGTAATATGTTCATAAAAATGTATTAAAGGGCATGAGCATTTTATAAAATTAAACTGAACTATTGGTCCTTCGCAAGTGTCGATCATTCCAAAATTTACCTCCAAAAGCTCTGGATATCTTCATTTTCATCCACAAACTGATAAGCCTTCTTGATATGTAACATTTTCTTGTCACTAACAGCAAATATTAATGTGAATAGCAGAATATATTGGAAAATGAATAGGTCTGATCTGCAATCCCACCAATATAACTTCTTGTAATAATTATACCTTTGCCGTTTATCTTTCTTTACTTGTGAAATTTAAAGCACTGTTTTGCTGAGGTTTCCACTAAAATAACGTCCTTTTTGAAGTATTTACCCCACCAAATCTTTAATTTATGAGGAGTAAAACTAAGTTTGGCTGAGGATCTTACTATCATCTATTTATCAATTCTTGTTCGGTTTTAAAGGGAATATTATACATTTTTTTGAGCATTTCTTCTTTTTCTACATCGACAATTTTTGCTCTGCATTTTTTTGCACCCACAAGCCTTACAGGAAGTATAACACGTTTTTGTAGTTCACATAACATTCACTTTTAACCCGAGCTTTCTTGATTTTATTTCCTCGGTACAATTCTTCCTTACGTGTTCTTTTTTTGTTAGTCGATTGTTCTAATTCAGTAGTAAAGTAAACACAGTTGTTGTAATAATATAACTAGAACTAAATTTAACCAACAATGAATAGCTGTTAGTCGAGTCAGGGTGAATTCATTATAATATAACTCGTAAATTTATCATTCATAGGGAAAGTTAAATAACAAATTAGAAGTTTTAAATATATGCCTAGATATGTTGATGCCATTTGTGAATTGGAACCACAACAAATAGGAGTTTATATAATGACATCCCCGGAGCAGCATTTATCCAAATATAAGATTTACGATGGAGATAGAACAACGAAGAAAACTCTCATTCCTAGGTGTACTAATATAAAATAAATTGGATCAGAATGTATAGGTACTGTAAGCCAACACACACCGGGCAATATCTCCACGCTAACTTCATCCATCATCAAAACATTAGCAGATAGAGAGGAATATATTCTCTGTTTCTGTTTCTAGTCGTTGGTGCAGCACTTTTGTGCAATATAACGATATCATATTCCTGAAATGGCAGGCTAACAAGGTAAAGTCGCAAGATCAGTTTCGTGGGTTGTAGCTAAGCACTGTCTATGAAGGAAAGTCCTGTCTTTGCAACACTTTTCAGTCCAGAAGACTTCCCGTCGTTGCGATATGACGGCAATTCTAAACATTTTAATGCTATATGGCTGCTCTGGTTTGAAATGGCTGACTCTCTGGCAAGAGAAGGAGAATTTATCGGACCAGAACCAAAAATCATCTAGGTTTGGTACATTCGAACGAGTTTATTAATCGATCGAAATCAAGAGCCAATCAGTTGTTGGTTATGAGTAGATCTCACTAACTCTGCCTGTCATCATTTCTCGAGATTATGCCTACGGAGGATGATAAGACGGCGTATTACGTTCTTGCCCAGCTGTAGTTAGAACTAGATTCGTAATATTTGGTCAAGTAGTCTTTTTACCCGAGAGTCTAAAAAAAGCTCACACTCACTTTGAACCTACCTACCTATATGGCTGATTTGCCATACTGATGAGAACAGTAAGTTCAAAAGCAGATCTGAGACACCCTCCTATTCCAGACAAAAATGTTTTGGTCCATAATGATTCAAAGAACCAAGAACTAAATATGCGATAGTTCTTGGCAAATACCCAGTTTTTCTGGGAACGATATGGTCAGTTTTGACTTCAATTTGTCTATTAAGTTTCACAAAAACTGCAAGACAGATGTGATTTTAAAAATACAAACAAGAAGTACAAGTAGAAACCCAGAGCAGAACCCTAGGTCAAGGCAAACTGCCGTTTGTGCCATACAGAAAAGTTTGCATTAGTGAAAGACGCGCTCAATAATAACCACGGAATTGAACTGTGCTTGGGTCCCATCATTAAAAAAAAAAACACAAAGTTTTATACCACTGCTCGAACAAAGCAAGTGTAATTTGAATGCTAAATGCTTTCCACTACGTATACATATATTGGCTGATCTAGATCATGTATAACTGTAAAATGAAAATAAATGAAAGCACAAGTATCCATAAAATAATTGGTATTTTTCATTTCAGTCAAGCCAACACATTAATGTTAATTAAAAATAAATCAAGCACTGTACGTATACGCTGTAATATTTGTCATGCTGTCATATGCATACCACTCCAATAATAGCATTAAAACCTTTTATCAAAAAACTTAGGTATATGCTGGGATTTTTCGAAATGTCTCTATTAACATTCACGTCACGTTAGAATAGGCTTTGTGAACTCTCTAAAGGGAAATAAAATTTGCATATGCCATGTATATCTTTTTCGATATCATATATGCTAAATTTATTCTATTTGCCATATTCATTTATGTGGGTTGAATTTTGATACAGTTCCCATAATATCCAACATACGATATCACTTGGTAATATGAAGACGAAGGCAAAATAATCTATGACGAAGGTATATTATGTATACAACATAGGTACGTACCTATAAGAACAAACAATGTCTAGTTAGTTTCGATATGAGGGATTAAGCATTTCAGATACTGTCTGTTCCACAATAATTCGCCGTCTCCATAAGTGTCGTAAAACACCTTGAGCATCACCTACCTGTATATAGGATCCTGGTGGTAACATTTCTTTATTAGTAGGTTTATTTAAAACTTTTTATTACCTAGTCAAAAATTAAATTTGGATGAAATGGACTCTTTACAAGAATAGCGCCAGGATTATTTATACTCCCTACAGCAATAGAGAATAGAAAAACATCCAATCATATATCTTGACGAAACATGCTTTGAAACCCATGACACTCTATTGCTTTTATATTTGAAGAACATAGCCAATTCATTTTTGTGAAATATATTTTAATAGCTAATTATTGGCAAAAGTGGTTTGTGTTTGTCCTATACGTATTTTGTGTAAAAAGACCAAACCTACGTTGTTCCTTTTGAGGGACATTAAGCGCGTTAGACATTTAGTCAAAATGTATGTTATTTTTAGATTGTCGCTACTTGGGCTTAATTTAGAGATTCAGATATCGAAAGTACGGATATTTATACTACCTACTTCACTTGATGATGGGAAGCTAAGGGACCAAGACAGCGATCACTCAGATGACAAAAATTTTAGAAATATCAATCATTTAGGACCTGGAACATTGAGAGCAGAAGCGGACATGGTTGTTTATCATAATAGTGACGAGCTAGGAATTAATTCAAGTAATGAAAATGACGTACCTTCTTGCACTACAACTTTACTAACAAACAAAAAAAGTTCATAGGATAGGTAGTGAATCAAGTAATGATGATGTCCCTTTGTCATTATGTTTCATCTGCCTGGGAAAAAATGCTAGTGCATTGCTAAATTTGACAAACGAAGAATTGTATGTATTTTTTGGCCGTATGTTACTTTCTGGATATGGAACACTGCGTGAAAACATAATGGACAATTGTCCACCAAAAGGAAAACATAAAATTGATTGGAAAAATCAACAGAGAGACTCATAGTGTGTAGAGGATTTCTGGAAATATCATTATTACCCAGTGGAAAGACAATAAAATTGTAACCGCTGCATTAAATTTTGATGGAAACGGATCTAAAAATGTGATGAGATATTCTAGAGAAACTAAATCAAAGCTTACCCTGACACAGCCATAAATGTGGAAAGAAAGCTAATTTCGTGTGTACAAAATGTAATAAGTATAGGCCTACATCTCAAGAACTGTTTTAGAAATTACCACTCAAAATAGTAATGTATGTATGTACTTCTCATGCATGATGTCCCTTAAAGGGACGGTCTGTATTTTTAGTTTAAATAAACTGAACTTTTTTTTAGAAAAATTGTTTTCTTGCTATGTTTATCACGCAATATACTTATTAATTGTTTATCCTTTACTAAACTTTATGCACTAATAGAGTAAAGTAATTTGTTAATATACAAAGTCATATCTTGCGAAACAAATACGGAAGATTGTTAAAGGATAATTCCTTATTAAAAATAAATAAAAGTAAAGTCTAAAGTTCACCCTTGCGAAAAATTATTACTTTTTAAAAACCGTCCGACCTCTTTCTAAGCAACTAAGCACAGAGTTCATGTTCCTATATCAAAAATTAATCAATCCAACAACACCTTTTCTGGTTAAACCTTGTCACACTCACATTAAATATCAGTATAATATTCTGTTCTGACGGTATTTTGTTGCCCCAATTAGGTTGGGCGTTTTCATAATGTAATTAAATATTATGCACGCTGGATTTTGCTCATCATGTATTAAATTATCTAACACAACTATGTTTTACTCGATAAACAAATCTGTTAAAAATAATGGAGTGCAATGAAATTTGGAAAGCTTTGAGATATTGCGATTTCAGTTTATTGGTTGTTTGAAAATATCTATTGACTCTGATTTTACGTTGATAATTTATTAATACACACTTGTATTAACAATAAATCTTCGAATAAAATCTGTGTCTGGTTTCTACAAAATCTTCGGCGAGTGCTGATTGGGCTATATATTCGAAAGCTTATTTTTATTGTTTTATTTATTATATATTATCTAATTACATAATAATTATATATTATATAATTTAATTTAAAAGCCAACAAAATTTAAATGTACCTATATTCATATTTTCTGAAATGAACTCACCTTTAAACGATATTTTGATGGTGGTGATATGTAACCAAACTTAGCATCCAATGGACCTTTCTGTAATTAAAAAAAAAATAGTTAAATTACTAAAATAAGTCAATCAAAATTAATACATTTTAACACCCGAATAGATACATAAAGACTCTAGAAATTCGTTTTTAAATCTTTTGCCGCACACTCCTGAACAATAATAATACAAATACAAATTTGAATTCAATTTTGTTTCAAAGTTGAAATCATTGGAATTAGATAGTAGGTGCTTTAGTTCCACTGATTTTCTTTAAAGTAATGTTAAGATCTATATCTTCCGAAATATTAATTTTTCAATTGATCGCAAAATACTCTGGATAATTTTTCAACCAGAAAGTAAGTTTTTTTCAGGCTAAGCCCAAAAATGATTACTAAATTGCTTCTGAAAATTGGTGCCAAATAAAAAAACGTGTTTATATAAGGCTATATTGGACGAAAAAAGGTAGTACTTGGCACGACTGGAAAATAGTGATATGCCGGTCTTGCAAATCTACCAGCCTACAGTTCATGAAACACCGTTTTCTGGTCTCGTAACTTAAATTGCTACTAATCCTTAATACAGGAATATTATAATTACAATCAACATCAGAATATATAATTAAAATCATCAATAGCATATTAAAGTATTATGGCTTCATTACAAAATCATTAACGAAAATTATAAAAGCAATTTGTGTCCGTAAATATAATAATAAAATAATTTTGTTTAATTTACCAAAGCCTCAACCTCGTTCGGTAGAACTAGGCCGAGGCATGAGTCGACAGATACAGACAAATTCGTTTTGCTCTTATTATAAGCTCCACAGAGAACCATAGTCGTGCCCATCTATATATAATATCGGCCTGCCTTTAAACACAGAAAGATATACACCATACCTATATGTAAACCATACCATGTACATAGCAGTTCATATCTCACCGTACAGAGCTCGAAAAATCCTATGTATAGGTAACAACCTATACATAGGATTTTTCGAGCTCTGTACGGTGAGATATGAACTGCTATGTACATGGTATGGTTCAAAAATTGAAATAAAAGAGTGGAAAAATAATTAAACCAAAACACCAGCAGTGCTAAAACAAAACCTTGTGTGTAGGTAAAGCCAAGCTAAGAATTATTAATTAACTGAGAGAATTTTAATTCAATTTCAATTTCCAAAAATATAAAATGTCAATTTTAATAAGTTTTAAATTTATTTATTTATTCCAGATCTGCTTTCATTATAATTAAGTGCCGATGCCGGAAAGAATTAACAAATTAGCAATTCTCCTGTACAACTTCCTTCATAGTATTTTTACTACCTATAAATCTTTTCATAAATTGGCTCCCACTGGATACTTAGTAGGAAAGAGCATAATGCTCATATAAACTGTATATTACATTTTCGATTGGTACAAACTGCGCTGATATTGTATATCTTCTTTTTAATAATTCAATTGACTAGGGAAATATATAAGGACCTTAGATATTACATATTTATTTAAAAAATTATAAAACCAATAAAATTAAATTTCAATTAGAAGAAAACCAAGAAAGAAAAATTGAAGAGGCATGGGTGAAATTATGCTAAACACCCTCCATCACACGGAACCACGGAATAAAGTTTTAGTTCCTGAAGAAGATACGCTTAGTCTATCAAAACGTTGAACAGATAATAAAAAAAAGAATAATAAACAATAACCAATTTAAAATAAATATATGGTTTAATTGGTAGAACCTCATCCCGAAGAAAACGAAGTCAATACTAATAAATAAAAATAAGGTTCAAGAAAGAAAAATAAACTGAAAAATAAATAAAAACTATTTTATTTGAAACAAAACTAATACCAAAAACCAGAAATAATAGTGGTCTAATCAGACCTAAATAAGACCAGAAGTTTTTCTTCTTTACGAAAATGGTGTGCTACTTCTTCGAGAAATCTACTCATATCCAACAACTCCCTGGCCCTTGATTTTGAGGGGTTAATGAACGCTTTCGAATGTATCAAACCTGGATGATTTTGTCAATAGTTCTGAACTTTTGTCGTCATCTTGATGTGGATCTTCCAGAGCTTAGGGTCTTTTTAGCCGCTTGGCTATCAGAGAAATTTTTATTTATTGACTTTCGCGCACAGTGCTCCTGCTCGAGCTCCTGAGCACACAGATCAATGGTCAGAACTTCTGCCTGGAATACAGTAGCGTGAGAACCCAGATATTGAGAAATTTTTGTCTTGGGTCTGCTTCCGTAAACTACGGCACCTGTACCTGAGTTTGTTTTTGAGCCATCAGTAAACCTGCAATAGTCCGCACTTTGCAACTCCCCCCACGCAGGACCCATTGATCTTTGCGGGGGAACAGAGTTTTATTTATAAGGCAGATTATAGTTTATTGCTCGAGGCATTACATCAGAGTTCATGCTCAAAATGCTCTGACTTTCAATTCCGGCCAGAAGTCTGTTGTCCTCCATATGCGCCTCTACCATACATCGAGTAGTATGATATAATCTGTATGTAGTCCACCTGGCTTCCTTCTCCAGAACGATATTTTCTCTGGAAAGCAGATAGTTTTGCTTGGGGTTTTCGTCCAGCAGCAACTGCTCCATACGTTATAATTGGTCTTATGACCATAACGTATATCGTATATCCAGTAGATTTGTCACTATCGGTAAGCATCTTCTTTGAATAAGAGATAAGTTGTATTCGTATTAGGAAATTATTCACTCAAGGAATATACCAGAGAATCTAAGTATGGGATAAGCAGATTATTATAGATGGCCATATGCTGTTTTCTTTTAAGTGAATTATTCTGTTTCATTGTTATATCGTAAAATCTTATAATTGTGTTATGGTAAATCTTGTTTTTGTAGGAACTCAACGGTCATATGTACAAAAATTCAGAGATTTACTACGATTTTCGACGTGGATCATCAATACAACAGTGTATCGATCAACTAATTTCTATCCACATTTCGCGACTAAGCCCCATTTTTTGCCACTGTAAATCGCTGATATAACGATTTTAATCGTCTCCGAGAACTTGATGTGCAAAAACTGATCATGCCAGATCGTCATGTAACATATTGAGATTTGGGCAACCTTAGGTATTAGTTGTGCGGTGCTTCAAATTACATTTGTAAAATTGTAACAGGTGACGACCTATGCGTATGCAACAAAACGTGAACAACTATCATCTTCTGAACTTTAAGATCAGCCGAATCTCACAAAATTTGTTCGCGATCGAAGCACTTCACAACACATAATTGCCAGTGTTTTCGTGTGGCAACTGTACCTTTAGCCGAATATAAAATGGTCAATTCTGATTGGAACACATCAATTTGTTTGCGGGAACTCAAACAATTTGAATTCTCAAATAAGTCGAATTGATGGTTTTTCGCCGTCCAGTCCTGGTATCCACTTATTCTTTTCTGTTCCCAATCATCAAGAATTGCTTGCAATGAAAAGCCATGGAAGGTGTCTGAAGCAGATCGGAAAAAATGTTATGACAAATGATTCGAACACATGCAAAATTAGTTAATCATAAAAGCGAATATTTTGACTTAAAGGAAAAATTACTGTGTTAGTTATTAGGCTCAAAATATACGTATAGCAATCAATTAATAAGATACAATAATTACAATCTAAATCATATACCTAATTAAATTCATTATGCCCATTTAGTATGGTGTTTTTAGAAAGGAAACATTATAAATCTACTGATTAAATAGAAATTATTAGTTCAGAAAAAAATAATATGCCTAGGTAGATAGCTGTTTATTTTACATGTACGAGTTCTATGCCGATGAGTTCAATTAAATTAATTACATTTCACAAAACACGTTTTGATATATTCCTAAATCAATTGGCAGCATTAAATGAATATTATTATCGAACAACATCGCCTATATGTTAAATTAATTGATAATTAACTTCGACTAATTAGTATGTGCCTAAATAAACACGTCTTGCCTTAGGAATTCTAATCCAGATTTTTTTCCGCTTACGAATTTTTCGTTTCTGTAGTCGTTCGATGTCCTCCGGCTCTTGGAATTCCAAACGCGATTCTTTCGATTGTTGCATATAAACTTTTTGTTTTATATAATTTATAGACTTATAACTAAGTATGCGATAAATATAGCTTGTAAATTATTATTTATTTTTGTACACTGTGGTGTCAGTTTTTGATTTTGTCAACCGTAAATATAATATGTCAAAGTCAAGTAACAGCACATAATATATTATATCGAATAACTATAGTATTCAAATATAAGGCGATATCCTTCAAACTCAGATCAGCGGGGCTGATGTAACTTGATCAATTACAGCTCACCCCATTTGTATTTTTTATAACGTCAACGATAAATTGTCAAAATTATCATTGACTATGAAACATGTTGAGGTTAATTTTTCACTTAACGTTCAATCAAATTTATAAAAGGAACGTGCGTGACTGACCGCCTATATAGCACGTCAAAAATTGTACCGACAGAATACATCAACATAGTATTAGGTCATTCAATAAGTCCGTAGGATGACTACATAGATGGCGTTACTAGAATTTCTTCCATATGATTTTTATTAAGTACTAACCTTCAAACGATACGAATTTGGAGTTTTGATAAAGCATTGCTTTTTGATGAAAAAAAAAATACAGTGGAAACCAAACAATGGCTTGATAAAAATTATCCGAACTCTGCTCCATCGAGACAAATAGTAGAGAAGTGGATTGCTGAATTTAAACGTGGTTGTACCAGCACACATGATGTAGAGCGCAGTGGACGCCCAAATAAGGCTGTTATTCCAGAAAACGTCAAAAAAATTCACAAATTGGTTATGAACGATGGCTAATTGAAGGTGAACGAGCTAGCGTCATTGTAAAGATATCAGATGGTAGTGTTTTTACCATTTTACACAAACATTCGAGTATGTCGAAAGCTATGTGCAAAGTGGGTGCCGAATGAGCTCACAGTGTTTGGCGCTGTTAAACTGCAATAAAATGGAATTCTGTCGTCAATATGTGACAATGGATAACACATTTCTTCACTATTACACACCAGAATCCTAAAGACAGTCAGCTGAGTGGACAGCAATCGAAGAACCGAATCCAAAGCGATCAAAGACGCAACAGGCCGCCGGTACGGTGTTGGCGGCTGTATTTTGGAATACGAACGGAATAATATTCCTCGACTACCTCCAAATAGTGTTGACACGAGACGTCTTGTCTCGTCTCGAGAGCATTTTATCTCGAATTTCGAGACGAGACGAGATAAAATTCTTCGAGACAAGCTCGAGACGAGACATCTCGAAAAATTGTAATGACTTAAAACAATTTTTTTTTTTTTTTTTTTGAGAATGTTTGGCTTCAGACATAGTCTATTAGCCACAGATTATTGAGGAAGGTGAGGCGGTTATTAAATGTTAATTTTACTATCCTTCAAGAACGTGATGATAATAGCATAAGTAGTTTTTTTGTTTTTTAAAAGTAACCGAACAATATCTGTAGGTAAATCAAAACCTGCATCTACAATTTGTTTAATGAAGCTTTGTATGGCGTCCTTATTATGTAAGCAAGCAAAAAATATATGATTGAGATCACCTAAGGACTTAAAACAATTCAAACCATTTATAATAAAAATAATATTTTAAATGTTAATTAATAAAAAATCAGCATCTTAGGGTGTGATCTGGTAATACGTGCCCTTAATTATAAATATAAAATAAAATTTAGAATAAAATGTAAAACCTTTATTAAAGAACTGTATTGTGCTTTACAGTAAAAAAAACCAAAACATAACCAACAAAAATTGAAGTATATTATCTTATATTAAAACTTAAAATATAATTACTAATAATAATAATTAATAATAAGTAATAAGATTTCTTCAGAAAACAAAATATAAACTCTAAACTGAAGATAAATAAACAAAAATCACAATTCTTTTGGCGTAGCATAAAAATTGGATATATTATCTTTTAACGTATAACTGTACCATGAGTTAAGACATAATAATAAACGAGCCGACTCCGCATGAAATCGATTCCGAGGTTTAGTGCCTACTAAATCAGCTTTTGCAAAAAGGCGTTCTGAAGGAACGCTTGTTGCGGTAATACTTAATAGGTAAATCTCTTGGCATCTTCGCAATGTGGGAATAACGTCATTTATTTTGCTCTCTCTGAATAAAAGTATTCGTTTAGCTCTTGTTTCCAAAATTCTTCATTTCCGGATTTAGGAGTAGCCTTCTTGAATATAAATTCAATGTCTATATCTTCATCTGAGCCAGATTTTTCTTCAGTTTCTTGTACGGGTGGAATTGGCCTAATTGGTGCAGATTGTTCAGAATAAATTCACCCCAGAAAGTCATTATGAGTGAGGCCCAATTTCCTTTGTAGTAATGCTTAAGCATATTATCCCTACCTGCTTAAAAGCTTTGATGAAAATGTCATCACTTGGTGAGTGTTTTGTCTTTTTATCAAGTTCTATCACAAGCTTTTCTATTCAGTCAATTAACATGTTGAAGCCGATTATGACCAGCGATAATGTTGGGTAGGAATCTCCTGATAATATACCTATTACTGATATACCTACTCAAAGCATCGCAATTTAGTAAAATTATTAACATATTTACAGTATTTAAGAGAAAAATAAAATACTCCCAGCCACACCGCTCGATATTTTGCTTTTAGAACAATTTTTGCAAAAAAATCACAGGAAAAAACTTATTGAAGGTTGGCAAATTATTTTAACACTTCTGGATTGATAATAAACAAATATTACAATGCAATGGATTTACTGGCTGTTGTTTATTGCATTTATACTCTCAGAAAATATAATTTTAGTTTAAAATTAAAAATCTTTTACATTGTTTAAAACTTTCTAATTTAATTTTTTTTAAGACACAAATAAAAACAACGTCTACTCCACCAAACCAAAAAAAAATAATTTGTTTTAATTTTTTAATTTTTATATTCTGAATTATGTATTTTGAATGTGATGTTGTTTTTCTTTGATGTCTAGATATTTTACTATTAGATTGGAGGCAGATTTGTCTCACATCGAAAAAGTCTAATTGACTTTCCTAAATCTGTATATTATTTTGTTACTAATACTCAAGACAAACGAGACAAAACGAGTCGAACTTTAGTCTCGTCTCGTCTCGACCCTGTCTTGTATCGAAAAATATTATCTCGAAATTTCGAGACGAGACAAAGCCTTATCTCGTCTCGTGGCAACTCTACCTCCAACTTTGCACTTTTAGATCAATTGAAATCGCAAAGAAACGGCCACATTTGCAAAAAGAAAAAGTGTTGTTTCACCAAGACAATGCACCGTGTCACAAATCGATGAAAACTATGGCAAAATTGAATGAATTGGGCTTCGAATTGCTTACCCACCGTATTATCATGGATTTAGCCCCCAGCGACTTTTTCCTGTTTTCAGATCTCAAGAGAATGTTTGCTGGAAAGAAATTTAAGTCGAATGATTAAGTAATCACTGAAACTGAGCCCTATTTTGACGAGAAAGAGAAATCGTACTATAAAAGTGGCATCGAAAAGTTGAAAAATCGCTATACTGGTTGTATTGCCCTAAAGGCAACTATCTTGAATAATAAAATCGAGTTTTGTCAAAATGCTGTTTTTTTCTTACTTATCATACGGACTTATTCAATGACCAGATAGTATGGACTAAATTCAAAATCTGGACGGTTGGACTACTGTAGCATGGCGTTCAGTTACTGTAATAAAACGTTATGAAAAGCCAAGAGAGAGGTATTGTGAGAACACACATTTCCTGGATCGGAAATTACAGATATATATTTGGAAAATTGGGAGCATAAAAAGCTGGATACCACAGGCAGTTGGCAACTTGCAAATATAGTAAAGAGTAGAAATAAAATTAAATAGCGGGAGAAAACAATATATATCCAAAAGAATTGCAATATGGTGGAGATTTCCTAACAAGTAGCATGTGTGTGGAATTCCGGGTTGCTTTGTCAAGAGTCTGAAAGGAGAACGACATTAATTTAATTACTATTCTAAAGGCAGAAGCAAGGGTCCTATTATACAAAACTGATTTTAAACTAAAATCAATAGAACTAATTGTTTTTTGCTTTAAAATTGCGTACGATATATATGCATATGTTATAATATTAGTTTTCATAATATATTCTAAGGAAATATGTGTTTTATTGGATCTAAAATTAAGCAGAGTTAAAAATGCAAATTACTTACAATACTATCATAATCATAATAATTCTACTATGCACAGAAGGAATTTGATTGTTAACAAATTTATAATCAATTAATAAAAACAAAATAATTCAAAGCTGATTTCAAACATTATCATTAAATTTCCCTATAAACTAATGGTAAATTATATTATCAACGAAGCCCATCCTGTAGAATATATCGCATTATCAGAAAGGACTATATTGCTATACCCGTATATCCTACCGCATAACCACCAGATGGTTTACCGCAAATTTCGTGAACAAGAAGTGCCCTAGGGACCGACCTTCTCGTACACGGAAGTGACGAGATATAGAGAACGCTCCCCTCACAGTCTGTTTTGCTCGTATTACGACGTCAAGTTTAGAACTAAACATTTTCCAAGTAAATAAACAGACATTTTAATGAATTACATTTTCATGAATTTTTTCTACAAATGGGAGGAAGGATCATTCGTCTGTGAAAGCATAACACCATCTGGTAAATTCTAAAGTTAAGAAATAAGTATACCTACAAAGGCGCCTTTGATTTCCTAATCTTTTTGCTCCCAGTTAATATGGAGTATTCAAAGAAATTTTAAAATTTAATCAAAATTAATACACACTATTGAACAGAGACGGACAAAGGTTCTTGTAGTTATTAATTAAAGCCTTAATTTATCGAATCCAGTCATCAAATTAATTTCTGAAAGGTGTACAGTCACAGATTTAATATAAATCTGTGGTACAGTATTATATATATTTGCACTACACAACATAAGACTTAATGACAAATGCATTACATTTACTCGTATTATGCTTCAGAACCTATCTGAAAGGTGACCAACCACACTTAACAGATTACCTATTATTACTAATATTTGTATTACTTTGATGTTTTAAGTTCACGTCGGTGAAATAAATTTAATAATGAAATGTTCTATTCAATAAAGAACCGAACACCTCATTCATTAGACAACTGATAAAATATATAAAATTATAACAAAAAATTAATTATGTAGAGGAACTGGTCGTTGGTCAGGTATAGTACTATAGGATGCAGGTATATAGGATGATACAACTACAATGTTGAAACTTTATATCAATTTACAATATTTAAATGCAAAGACATAAGAGAACGAATTTGTCTTTGTTCTAGTATAGCTATTGCTGCTGTCAGGTCAAAAATTCGATGTGGAGATTTTCTTAGAAAAAAAAAAGGTTTCACAAATTTTCCGCCAGAATTTGTTTTGTTCTATTTTTACTTTCCCGCTCAAGGAAATTATTGTGAACGCACTACAAAAAAAATGAGATACAGACCGATATAACCATTTTGAAGTTCCTTGAGACGATTAAGACCATTTCTAGATGGAAGTCTCTCTGTCTGTGTGTGTGTCTGTATGTATTCTTCCACGATAGCGCTTAAACGCTTTAACCAATTGAGCTAAATTTTGGTGTATGAGTTAAGGGAGTCCTAGGATGAACAAATTTTGTTCTAACTTTTCTTTTGTCTGCTTTTTTTACGTTCCGGAAATATTACTAAAAACCCATCGTCAGGAATTTACAAATAACACACTGTATCGGAAAAACGAAGCATTTTTCGATATATGTTCATGTGAACAAAAAATCTTATTTTTGCTTGTAAACTGTCCCCTTAAATTATTTTAACTTAATTTCGGGAGATCCTGTATAAATATGACAGTCATCATCATGTAAATAGACTATATAGATGTTAATATATTTGTTAAATAATTAAAGAGAAAAAATGAACTGCATGATCTGTAAATGAAAATATTTTAACCTATTGCCTTGCGTAATTATGATTTTCGTAATATATTATTGACACAACTTCCACAAATTCCATTATCAAACTTTAACATAACACTCTCCCTTTCACTTGTTTAAGTTTTCTAAGTTTAGAGTTTATTTCCGGAAAAAAACAATTCAAAGCCAATTGTGAACGGCGAGAGACTGTTATCTTGAGTCTGCGATGCGATATAACGTAGGTTTATATAAAAAAAGCTTTGGGAATAGAAAGCATGAGAGGCTATATTCACTAGGGATTTCAGAGTATAGATCCACGTTCCATTAGTGTTATTTTACAACCAGACCTGTTGAATAGCACTTGCGCTATTTAAAATTTTATTCATAAACGCTTACCAGCAATTTATCCAATATTGTTCAATAAAAATTAAATTTAATTATTAAACAAAATCAATTTATAATGGTTCAAGTAAACAAAATCTCTTTTACCTTAAATTTCAAAATGGACGTAGAGTTAATCGAATGCATTCGTAGGCTTCTGTTTCCAACACTGACGCTAGAATTTGGCTCTAAATCAAACTGTATTGTACGCCTTTGATAGTATCTCCCAACTCTATTTGGAAAACTTGATGGAAAAGCTACATCTTTATCCTTAAAACGATCACTGGGTTTTTTACCGCATAAATTACGAAAACATATCCAACTACTAATATTATCACCCGAGTCTACTCCCTCTATTTTATTATTTTGTACTCGCTGTTGTTCACCGTTCGAAACAACATTTTTGCATCTATCGCACAGCAACATTGTTGAGGCAAATATGCGTACTAATATGAGAAACTTACGATATAACTGTATACGTCTCAATGTGGATATATTTACGACATGTCTATAGTTTTTTCGATAATAATGAAAAAGTGATATGATTTTACGATTATCTACAAGTGCTTTGATATGATAACATCATGCGATGAAATTTGCCACAGGTGTCGAACATATTTATTTTAATTTCGCTATTTAACCGCAGTTGCTATTTCTAAATGATACTTTTTTCATATTACTGTTGATGACTTGCATTTTCATTATATTGTAAACTTACAACAAATTTTACTCACTTAGTCAGAGACAATTTCTATAGAACGTAACATTTTTGTAATATGTGTATGTCACTTCATTATTTTCAGACCTTAACTGATGATAAATATTTAAAAGAAGACGCTGGCTTTGCACACCTAAATCTTGATGCTTAAACTCCCAACGTGTTCCGCTCATGTCGTATACCGTGTCGAATACTGGCCGTGTCTGATACAGTGAGTGCAAAAAGTTTCATCCACTTGAGGTTTTATTAAAAATTATTATCTAATTTTATAGATCTTCTTTCATTTTATTAGTCTAAGAAAAACTATTGAACAAATCATGGTTACAATATTCTACCACCGTGTTTACTGTCGGACACAAATTTTCTTTTTTAAATTCCACATTAAGTCTTCGCCATAGCATATGATGTATATCCGAATATATTTAGATTAATCTGAGAAAATAACACGTTGCCAAAAATTATTTGTTTCATTCATATATTTATTTGCAAATTCTAATCATTAACCCAATACTTTTTCAAGTCACTGTAGTTATTTTTATTACTGTCGGTATCCTTCGGCATTTATTTATTATACGTCTTATATACAAGGGAGAAATGTATCAAAAAACGCTGCAAGCGATGCCTTTTTATAATGTAAAGGGGCATGGGAACGGATAGCCCCGGTAGAATCGTTAAATTTATATATTTTAAATTAACTTTGAATATACTATACCACAATTTCATCTTTCTGTAAAGGTTTAAAATGGATTCCATTGTTTAAAAATAATAATAGAGCCAATTATTATCAAATTCTTGACGCATCTTTGCAAATGCTTGTCTAGGAATAGCCCGGTTTTCTTAAAATATGCATTCTCTCCCTGAGTTACTCTATTGACTCAGGTTGAATTTTGAAAACAACCGACTTGAGATGACCTCACAAGAAGACAAGAGGCGTTCGGCCTAGGGGTCAACATGCCCTCTTCTTCCAATCCACTGGGGATAATGGTTATTCTTCTAATGCTAAATTTCCTTGTTCGTCCCTCTGATTTTCCAATTCATGAACTATCATAGGCTCGATACATCTTTCTAGCATTTCAGCATACATTTCGTCATTTAAATTTCTTTATCTTGTTTCAAATGGCACTTTTCGATTCCATTTAAAACTCTCGCGTTGCCTATTCCTATTCCTACTTATCACAAGTTTCTAAAAAATAAGTATTTTGTTCACTCAACAAAATTAAATGATACAATTCTCAAATTCCATCAGACATCGAGACTAATTCACAATCATCAGTAGCAAAAAATATTATTTTTAGATTAACACAGTACATTAGAATTTAAAAATTATAAAAATCTGAAAGAGAAAAGTTAAAATAATATATTTTTTTTGTTAAATAATAAAAATTGTTAAGCTGTTGGTTTCGACATTTTTTATTTATCAAATTAAATTATTTCCCATAAATAAAAACATCCTTTTAAATCCCACTAATAATGTTATTTTGATATTAAAACATGACACGTGTTTCACTAAACAGTTAGTAGCTTCTTCGGATGTTAAATGATCATTTAAAATAAAAAAAACGACTGTTTTTATTTATCGAAATTAATTTTAAAATCATTATGAAATAGGTATTGTATGTGACATTTTGTGTTTCCTCATTTCTTGTTTAATTAAAGGTAATGTGCTTGACATTCATTTACCGTAAATAATTCAACAACATAATAAGCCGCAAATACATTAGGATTGTGATACAAATCGTAAAATATGCATGCAAAATGCAATAATGATCCCACATATAAATCTCTATTTGTATGTTCACAAAATCTCACTATAACGTAAGTATATAGGTAAGAGCAGAAAGTTTCAATTAAATGCTGCAAACAGGTTTAGTTATGGTTTTTGTGCATTAATTCCAGAAGGCTTTCTAGTTTATAAACACATATTGGTGATATTTCTATATATTTTAAAATAGATCAGGACAATATCATATTCCTAGTTCATTTAGTTTTAAACCTGATCGTCTTAAAATAATTTTTATATTTTGTACCACACTATAGGTATAACCTAAGCGTTATTGTTTTAAAACACATTAGCATGTTGAGTTGTGGCATTTACTTAAGTCAAGAGTGGTATAAGGAAATATTAAATTACCCAGATTTTCTGTTCCCAGGTTTTATACCAGGCACAGGAGCCTCTTCCTTTACATCGGTGCCGTTTTCCTTTTCTTGTAACATCCTGAACAAAATGTTGACTATTGATTTGAAAATACAACAACAATCTAAACAAACCTGACTGCTGTCTTCTATAGGCGGTACTTTAGCAAAACTAACTGATCGCCTCGGATGTAAAGCCGACATGACTATAGTATAGTTGTAAATACACTATATTTAATTTTATTACACAAAATATATACAAAAAATAAAATATATTGCACAAATTCTACATTTAACCTTTTTGTCAAAACATCAACGTAATTGTCATTGTCATCAAAATACGTGACAATTATGCAACATAACAAGTACGTAAGTCTTCCAGGACAATTCAGCACAACAATTAGAAAAATGTTTTACCTGAATAAGTTTGGCCATTTATTCTTTTTCAACTTAAATAGTATAATTAAAAATGCATTTCTTGTTGACTTAAGAAGATGTGGTGGATTAAGTATGGTAAATATATTCTGCTTTGTAATATCTCGATCATTGCATAAGTTTCTGAGCGCAGAACGATTTGTTGCTCCCTGATCGCAAACTGTAGCAAATACTTTTAAACCTACTTTTTGTAGAGCGCCAATTATTTATTTTATTAAAAATATAAGAATAAAGAATTTTGAAGCTGTTTTTGGTGAAGTACTTAATAGGTTACTGGCTGGATTTTCCTTAGGCCATGCACCATGAACACTGTGGCGTGATTTGAAAATTGCTTCTTTCGTCCCAGGGTTCAGGTTACTTTTTTTAAGTGAATTGTTGTAATTATGATGGTATTATGTATTTAAAAATTACACTTGAAAAGAATACTTCTTTAATGTAGAATAAAAACACGTCGACTCCACAAAATTTAATTTATAATCACTACCAAAACAGTGTCAAGTCAATCGACAAGACTCACAAACCATACATGTTTCGACATATCATATCATCATCCGTGGTACAAACTTTAAATAAGAAATCATAATGAAGTCATTTGAATTACACCTTCCGGAAATTGATTTTGCTTGATAAAATAAATTAACTGGGGATTCTCATTTGATTGAAAAAATTATTTATAATAACAAAATTAATATGATTAATTATTGTAAATAATGTTTTCAATCAAATGAGAATGCCATATTCAGGGTGTTAATAAATAAGTGCGACAAATTCCAGGAGGTAATTCTGCATGAAAAAATAATGACAGTTTGCTATATAAATACATGTCCGCAAATGCTTCGTTCTAAACAATGAACATCAAACCAAAACAATAACAGAAGATAACACTAATAATAAAGAAACGCTAATTTGACATTTTGTTGAAATATTCGCATTTAACAGAATGTTGACAGTAGCCTTAGCGTCGCCGCGAGATGTTTTATTTTTTTGCACAAATGCTCCTTACGATAAAAAAGCAAGAGAGATTTTTTATCACAAATTGAACGAGGAATTCGAAAATAATTTTTAATTTGAAAAATTCCTGTGGCGTACCCTGTTTTTTTTAAAAAAAATTGAGATCCGTACCCGTATGCGCGCTACTAATGAACATAAAATTCTTAATGGCATGTCAAAAAATGCGCAATTACTTAAAACCCACTAAATTTTGCATTTGCGGAAATGTGTTTATATAGCAAACTGTCATTATTTTTTCATGCAGAATTACATCTTGAAGTTTGTCGCACTAATTTACTAACGCCCTGTATATAGACTATTTTACAAAAAAAAAAATACTTCTTTAGTCTTATGTACCTACTTTATATGCTTGATTTTGAAAAATTTTATGTTCTGAAAAATTATTAATTTAAATTTTGGATAAATTTAATTTGTGTTATAATTTTGAAATTGTTCGTTTTTGACCAGTATTTATCATAATATACATTTGTTTATTTTTTGGGGATAAAGATGAAACTCTATTCTCATTATTTATTTATTCTCTCTTCAGGGATAACTTCACAAAACAACATTTTTCTTTTAAGTTGATTGGGGCTAGAACTTGAAGCCATTTAATTTTGATTTTTTTAGAATGACTGTTAATAGGTACTAGATATTTACTTTTTTTAAAACAGAATTTGGCACTGCAAATGTTATCTATTAATTTTTGGGCTAGTAAAATATTTACAATCAAAATGATCTTCGCATAAAAATATGTGCGTGATGTTCGGTATTATATTCCATTATAAATAAATAAATAAATAAATAAATAAGCATTTATTTTCAACAGGATAAACCCATTTACAGAAAAATCACTTACAGAAAAATCACTTACATTGAGATGTAAATTAAAAATAAAATAAGCAATAAAATTACAATCAAACAATAGCTAATATGTTACCACTAACAGTACACATAGCAACAACAATACAATAAATAAATCTAAACATCACCTAAGTTAGCCGAGACAGCACTAATCAGTGCAGAAAGCGGGGTAACATTGATATCCAATTCTCCACAGAACCTATTAAAAATACTACACATATAGAATACAGGACTCTGCAGAGATATATTAGTTCTCGCTGTACCAAGAGCGAAGGGAACACCTCGCCTAGCCCCGAGACGCGGTACACGGAGTCTGACTCTACTCAGTAAATGAGGACAGTCGATAATATTGTGTAACAGTTTATATAAGAAACTCACAGCTAACACGTTTCTTCTAAGCGCAAGAGACGGCTCCCCAAATCGCGACAATAAAATTCCGTGATCAACACCCCTAGGAGGATAAACACCGTCACCCCTGTACGCCAAATACTTGAGGAAGCGCCTCTGAACAGACTCCACAGAACATACATGAACATTGTACAAAGGATTCCAGATAAATGAGACAAACTCCAACCTTGACCTGACAAAGGCGTAGTATAGCAATTTCATGGTATAAATATCATTGAACTGTTGACAGTTTCTAATGATAAACCCCAACACCCTACTAGCACTCGCGACAATTGTGTCAACATGACGAACAAAGGTGAGTCTGGAATCAAATAATACACCCAAATCCCTGATCTCACCCACCCTCTCCAGATATGTCTCATTCAGGCGATAGTCAAACAAAAACACATTTCTCAGTCTTGCATATGACACAACTTTACATTTAGAAACATTAAGTTGCAATCTATTAACGCTACACCAATCAGACAAGCTGATCAAGTCACGCTGAAGAGATGTGCAATCATCCTCATCAATAATCGTTTTGAAGATCTTTAAATCATCTGCATAGGCAAGCCCACTACAGGTGAACAATTGTAGAAGGTCATTAATGAAAATGTTGAACAATAGTGGGCCAAGGTTAGAGCCCTGCGGAACTCCAGAAGTTGCCAAAAATGTCGAGGACTTGAAGCCCTCATGTTCAACAAACTGAGCACGATGAAAAAGGTACGATCGAAAAAGTTTAACCAGCCCTTCCGAGAAACCAAAATTGTCAAGTTTTCTGAGTAAGATACAATGATCAATGCGATCAAACGCCTTTTGAAAATCAGTGTAGATCACGTCCAGCTGGCGGCAACCATCAATAGCGGAACAGATCTGTTCAGAGAGCACAGCCAGATTGGTCGCACATGAGCGACCACTCATGAAACCATGCTGGTCAGCCGACAAGAAACCTCTCACAGTAGGATATATTTTATCGTAGAGAACAATCTCAAAGACCTTGGAGAAATTACAAAGGATTGATATAGGTCTATAATTAGATATGATATTGGATGGTCCTGATTTAAGAATAGGAGTAATCCTTGCGTGCTTCCAACAGGTGGGATAAATCGATGATTTAATAATCAGATTGAAAATGTGCACCAATGGGGCCGACAAAATCATTATACAATCCTTAACAACGAAACTTGGCACACCATCCGTGCCCGAAGTTAGCCGACTTTTAAGTCTCTTGCTAGCCTTTATAATATCATCAGCAGAAATCTCCAAAACATCTATAATGTGCGAACCAAGGCCCATAAAATTATATGTGTTCAAGTTCAAGTCATCGTCGACAGGGTGCGATTCAACATATACACCCTGGAAAAACTTGGCGAACGCATCAACCACTTCCTGCGATGAAACGTGCGTGGCGTCCTCTCCAATCATAGAACCAGGAATTCTAGTGTCACTCCTTCTACCCTGCAAGAACGACCAAAACCTACGAGGATCAGTCTTAATTGATTGCTCACAATCTGTAGCATACCTGGAGTACGCCTCCCTCACTTGTCTTCTGACCAATCCGCGCAAATAATTAAACCTCTGCCGATGATACTCCGATCCAGATCTTCGAAAGTCCCTGCAGGCTTTCTCCTTTT